>CM058064.1:14647030-15847030 GCA_030157275.1 Cynaeus angustus
TACGATTTTTCAACTTTTTTATTTGAAGAGATTTCTTGGATATCTCTTCATTTTCGTGTTCCTGGGGTCTGAAATGCTAAGAATCCGGTGTTAACTCGACCTCGAAAATGGTAAAATTTTTGAAAAAATTTCTGACCCAACCGATGAAAATTTGTTGATTTTTAGAAAATCTCTCATAACTTTTGAACGGCTCGATAGATCGGGATGAGTTTTTGCACGTTTGAAGAACTCCACGGGAGCTACTTGGTGACGCAAAAAGTTCCAGGATTCTATCGTGTTATCATCGAAAAAAAGGGTGCCAAAATATGGGTCTAAAAATTCTCTTGAAAAGGTAAGGACCCCTATAACTTTTTTATTTGTGGATTTTTCGTGGTTAATTTGGTCCTATCTTACGCAGAATTTCACGAGGAATCCAATGGTGCCACGGGAATTCACGTACGACCTGTAGTTCCGGAGTTATCGCCATCCAAAGTTTTGGAAAGTTGCATTTTGCATCGAAAGGGCAAAATTTTGGTGATTTGGACGATTTTTCAACTTTTTTATTTGAAGAGATTTCTTGGATATCTCTTCATTTTCGTGTTCCTGGGGTCTGAAATGCTAAGAATCCGGTGTTAACTCGACCTCGAAAATGGTAAAATTTTTTGAAATAATTTCTGACCCAATCGATGAAAATTTGTTGATTTTTAGAAAATCTCTCATAACTTTTGAACGGCTCGATAGATCGGGATGAGTTTTTGCACGTTTGAAGAACTCCACGGGAGCTACTTGGTGACGCAAAAAGTTCCAGGATTCTATCGTGTTATCATCGAAAAAAAGGGTGCCAAAATATGGGTCTAAAAATTCTCTTGAAAAGGTAAGGACCCCTATAACTTTTTTATTTGTGGATTTTTCGTGGTTAATTTGGTCCTATCTTACGCAGAATTTCACGAGGAATCCAATGGTGCCACGGGAATTCACGTACGACCTGTAGTTCCGGAGTTATCGCCATCCAAAGTTTTGGAAAGTTGCATTTTGCATCGAAAGGGCAAAATTTTGGTGATTTGGACGATTTTTCAACTTTTTTATTTGAAGAGATTTCTTGGATATCTCTTCATTTTCGTGTTCCTGGGGGTCTGAAATGCTAAGAATCCGGTGTTAACTCGACCTCGAAAATGGTAAAATTTTTGAAATAATTTCTGACCCAATCGATGAAAATTTGTTGATTTTTAGAAAATCTCTCATAACTTTTGAACGGCTCGATAGATCGGGATGAGTTTTTGCACGTTTGAAGAACTCCACGGGAGCTACTTGGTGACGCAAAAAGTTCCAGGATTCTATCGTGTTATCATCGAAAAAAAGGGTGCCAAAATATGGGTCTAAAAATTCTCTTGAAAAGGTAAGGACCCCTATAACTTTTTTATTTGTGGATTTTTCGTGGTTAATTTGGTCCTATCTTACGCAGAATTTCACGAGGAATCCAATGGTGCCACGGGAATTCACGTACGACCTGTAGTTCCGGAGTTATCGCCATCCAAAGTTTTGGAAAGTTGCATTTTGCATCGAAAGGGCAAAATTTTGGTGATTTGGACGATTTTTCAACTTTTTTATTTGAAGAGATTTCTTGGATATCTCTTCATTTTCGTGTTCCTGGGGTCTGAAATGCTAAGAATCCGGTGTTAACTCGACCTCGAAAATGGTAAAATTTTTTGAAAAAATTTCTGACCCAACCGATGAAAATTTGTTGATTTTTAGAAAATCTCTCATAACTTTTGAACGGCTCGATAGATCGGGATGAGTTTTTGCACGTTTGAAGAACTCCACGGGAGCTACTTGGTGACGCAAAAAGTTCCAGGATTCTATCGTGTTATCATCGAAAAAAAGGGTGCCAAAATATGGGTCTAAAAATTCTCTTGAAAAGGTAAGGACCCCTATAACTTTTTTATTTGTGGATTTTTCGTGGTTAATTTGGTCCTATCTTACGCAGAATTTCACGAGGAATCCAATGGTGCCACGGGAATTCACGTACGACCTGTAGTTCCGGAGTTATCGCCATCCAAAGTTTTGGAAAGTTGCATTTTGCATCGAAAGGGCAAAATTTTGGTGATTTGGACGATTTTTCAACTTTTTTATTTGAAGAGATTTCTTGGATATCTCTTCATTTTCGTGTTCCTGGGGTCTGAAATGCTAAGAATCCGGTGTTAACTCGACCTCGAAAATGGTAAAATTTTTTGAAAAAATTTCTGACCCAATCGATGAAAATTTGTTGATTTTTAGAAAATCTCTCATAACTTTTGAACGGCTCGATAGATCGGGATGAGTTTTTGCACGTTTGAAGAACTCCACGGGAGCTACTTGGTGACGCAAAAAGTTCCAGGATTCTATCGTGTTATCATCGAAAAAAAGGGTGCCAAAATATGGGTCTAAAAATTCTCTTGAAAAGGTAAGGACCCCTATAACTTTTTTATTTGTGGATTTTTCGTGGTTAATTTGGTCCTATCTTACGCAGAATTTCACGAGGAATCCAATGGTGCCACGGGAATTCACGTACGACCTGTAGTTCCGGAGTTATCGCCATCCAAAGTTTTGGAAAGTTGCATTTTGCATCGAAAGGGCAAAATTTTGGTGATTTGGACGATTTTTCAACTTTTTTATTTGAAGAGATTTCTTGGATATCTCTTCATTTTCGTGTTCCTGGGGTCTGAAATGCTAAGAATCCGGTGTTAACTCGACCTCGAAAATGGTAAAATTTTTTGAAAAAATTTCTGACCCAACCGATGAAAATTTGTTGATTTTTAGAAAATCTCTCATAACTTTTGAACGGCTCGATAGATCGGGATGAGTTTTTGCACGTTTGAAGAACTCCACGGGAGCTACTTGGTGACGCAAAAAGTTCCAGGATTCTATCGTGTTATCATCGAAAAAAAGGGTGCCAAAATATGGGTCTAAAAATTCTCTTGAAAAGGTAAGGACCCCTATAACTTTTTTATTTGTGGATTTTTCGTGGTTAATTTGGTCCTATCTTACGCAGAATTTCACGAGGAATCCAATGGTGCCACGGGAATTCACGTACGACCTGTAGTTCCGGAGTTATCGCCATCCAAAGTTTTGGAAAGTTGCATTTTGCATCGAAAGGGCAAAATTTTGGTGATTTGGACGATTTTTCAACTTTTTTATTTGAAGAGATTTCTTGGATATCTCTTCATTTTCGTGTTCCTGGGGTCTGAAATGCTAAGAATCCGGTGTTAACTCGACCTCGAAAATGGTAAAATTTTTTGAAAAAATTTCTGACCCAATCGATGAAAATTTGTTGATTTTTAGAAAATCTCTCATAACTTTTGAACGGCTCGATAGATCGGGATGAGTTTTTGCACGTTTGAAGAACTCCACGGGAGCTACTTGGTGACGCAAAAAGTTCCAGGATTCTATCGTGTTATCATCGAAAAAAAGGGTGCCAAAATATGGGTCTAAAAATTCTCTTGAAAAGGTAAGGACCCCTATAACTTTTTTATTTGTGGATTTTTCGTGGTTAATTTGGTCCTATCTTACGCAGAATTTCACGAGGAATCCAATGGTGCCACGGGAATTCACGTACGACCTGTAGTTCCGGAGTTATCGCCATCCAAAGTTTTGGAAAGTTGCATTTTGCATCGAAAGGGCAAAATTTTGGTGATTTGGACGATTTTTCAACTTTTTTATTTGAAGAGATTTCTTGGATATCTCTTCATTTTCGTGTTCCTGGGGTCTGAAATGCTAAGAATCCGGTGTTAACTCGACCTCGAAAATGGTAAAATTTTTTGAAAAAATTTCTGACCCAATCGATGAAAATTTGTTGATTTTTAGAAAATCTCTCATAACTTTTGAACGGCTCGATAGATCGGGATGAGTTTTTGCACGTTTGAAGAACTCCACGGGAGCTACTTGGTGACGCAAAAAGTTCCAGGATTCTATCGTGTTATCATCGAAAAAAAGGGTGCCAAAATATGGGTCTAAAAATTCTCTTGAAAAGGTAAGGACCCCTATAACTTTTTTATTTGTGGATTTTTCGTGGTTAATTTGGTCCTATCTTACGCAGAATTTCACGAGGAATCCAATGGTGCCACGGGAATTCACGTACGACCTGTAGTTCCGGAGTTATCGCCATCCAAAGTTTTGGAAAGTTGCATTTTGCATCGAAAGGGCAAAATTTTGGTGATTTGGACGATTTTTCAACTTTTTTATTTGAAGAGATTTCTTGGATATCTCTTCATTTTCGTGTTCCTGGGGTCTGAAATGCTAAGAATCCGGTGTTAACTCGACCTCGAAAATGGTAAAATTTTTTGAAAAAATTTCTGACCCAATCGATGAAAATTTGTTGATTTTTAGAAAATCTCTCATAACTTTTGAACGGCTCGATAGATCGGGATGAGTTTTTGCACGTTTGAAGAACTCCACGGGAGCTACTTGGTGACGCAAAAAGTTCCAGGATTCTATCGTGTTATCATCGAAAAAAAGGGTGCCAAAATATGGGTCTAAAAATTCTCTTGAAAAGGTAAGGACCCCTATAACTTTTTTATTTGTGGATTTTTCGTGGTTAATTTGGTCCTATCTTACGCAGAATTTCACGAGGAATCCAATGGTGCCACGGGAATTCACGTACGACCTGTAGTTCCGGAGTTATCGCCATCCAAAGTTTTGGAAAGTTGCATTTTGCATCGAAAGGGCAAAATTTTGGTGATTTGGACGATTTTTCAACTTTTTTATTTGAAGAGATTTCTTGGATATCTCTTCATTTTCGTGTTCCTGGGGTCTGAAATGCTAAGAATCCGGTGTTAACTCGACCTCGAAAATGGTAAAATTTTTTGAAAAAATTTCTGACCCAATCGATGAAAATTTGTTGATTTTTAGAAAATCTCTCATAACTTTTGAACGGCTCGATAGATCGGGATGAGTTTTTGCACGTTTGAAGAACTCCACGGGAGCTACTTGGTGACGCAAAAAGTTCCAGGATTCTATCGTGTTATCATCGAAAAAAAGGGTGCCAAAATATGGGTCTAAAAATTCTCTTGAAAAGGTAAGGACCCCTATAACTTTTTTATTTGTGGATTTTTCGTGGTTAATTTGGTCCTATCTTACGCAGAATTTCACGAGGAATCCAATGGTGCCACGGGAATTCACGTACGACCTGTAGTTCCGGAGTTATCGCCATCCAAAGTTTTGGAAAGTTGCATTTTGCATCGAAAGGGCAAAATTTTGGTGATTTGGACGATTTTTCAACTTTTTTATTTGAAGAGATTTCTTGGATATCTCTTCATTTTCGTGTTCCTGGGGTCTGAAATGCTAAGAATCCGGTGTTAACTCGACCTCGAAAATGGTAAAATTTTTTGAAAAAATTTCTGACCCAATCGATGAAAATTTGTTGATTTTTAGAAAATCTCTCATAACTTTTGAACGGCTCGATAGATCGGGATGAGTTTTTGCACGTTTGAAGAACTCCACGGGAGCTACTTGGTGACGCAAAAAGTTCCAGGATTCTATCGTGTTATCATCGAAAAAAAGGGTGCCAAAATATGGGTCTAAAAATTCTCTTGAAAAGGTAAGGACCCCTATAACTTTTTTATTTGTGGATTTTTCGTGGTTAATTTGGTCCTATCTTACGCAGAATTTCACGAGGAATCCAATGGTGCCACGGGAATTCACGTACGACCTGTAGTTCCGGAGTTATCGCCATCCAAAGTTTTGGAAAGTTGCATTTTGCATCGAAAGGGCAAAATTTTGGTGATTTGGACGATTTTTCAACTTTTTTATTTGAAGAGATTTCTTGGATATCTCTTCATTTTCGTGTTCCTGGGGTCTGAAATGCTAAGAATCCGGTGTTAACTCGACCTCGAAAATGGTAAAATTTTTTGAAAAAATTTCTGACCCAATCGATGAAAATTTGTTGATTTTTAGAAAATCTCTCATAACTTTTGAACGGCTCGATAGATCGGGATGAGTTTTTGCACGTTTGAAGAACTCCACGGGAGCTACTTGGTGACGCAAAAAGTTCCAGGATTCTATCGTGTTATCATCGAAAAAAAGGGTGCCAAAATATGGGTCTAAAAATTCTCTTGAAAAGGTAAGGACCCCTATAACTTTTTTATTTGTGGATTTTTCGTGGTTAATTTGGTCCTATCTTACGCAGAATTTCACGAGGAATCCAATGGTGCCACGGGAATTCACGTACGACCTGTAGTTCCGGAGTTATCGCCATCCAAAGTTTTGGAAAGTTGCATTTTGCATCGAAAGGGCAAAATTTTGGTGATTTGGACGATTTTTCAACTTTTTTATTTGAAGAGATTTCTTGGATATCTCTTCATTTTCGTGTTCCTGGGGTCTGAAATGCTAAGAATCCGGTGTTAACTCGACCTCGAAAATGGTAAAATTTTTTGAAAAAATTTCTGACCCAACCGATGAAAATTTGTTGATTTTTAGAAAATCTCTCATAACTTTTGAACGGCTCGATAGATCGGGATGAGTTTTTGCACGTTTGAAGAACTCCACGGGAGCTACTTGGTGACGCAAAAAGTTCCAGGATTCTATCGTGTTATCATCGAAAAAAAGGGTGCCAAAATATGGGTCTAAAAATTCTCTTGAAAAGGTAAGGACCCCTATAACTTTTTTATTTGTGGATTTTTCGTGGTTAATTTGGTCCTATCTTACGCAGAATTTCACGAGGAATCCAATGGTGCCACGGGAATTCACGTACGACCTGTAGTTCCGGAGTTATCGCCATCCAAAGTTTTGGAAAGTTGCATTTTGCATCGAAAGGGCAAAATTTTGGTGATTTGGACGATTTTTCAACTTTTTTATTTGAAGAGATTTCTTGGATATCTCTTCATTTTCGTGTTCCTGGGGTCTGAAATGCTAAGAATCCGGTGTTAACTCGACCTCGAAAATGGTAAAATTTTTTGAAATAATTTCTGACCCAATCGATGAAAATTTGTTGATTTTTAGAAAATCTCTCATAACTTTTGAACGGCTCGATAGATCGGGATGAGTTTTTGCACGTTTGAAGAACTCCACGGGAGCTACTTGGTGACGCAAAAAGTTCCAGGATTCTATCGTGTTATCATCGAAAAAAAGGGTGCCAAAATATGGGTCTAAAAATTCTCTTGAAAAGGTAAGGACCCCTATAACTTTTTTATTTGTGGATTTTTCGTGGTTAATTTGGTCCTATCTTACGCAGAATTTCACGAGGAATCCAATGGTGCCACGGGAATTCACGTACGACCTGTAGTTCCGGAGTTATCGCCATCCAAAGTTTTGGAAAGTTGCATTTTGCATCGAAAGGGCAAAATTTTGGTGATTTGGACGATTTTTCAACTTTTTTATTTGAAGAGATTTCTTGGATATCTCTTCATTTTCGTGTTCCTGGGGTCTGAAATGCTAAGAATCCGGTGTTAACTCGACCTCGAAAATGGTAAAATTTTTTGAAAAAATTTCTGACCCAACCGATGAAAATTTGTTGATTTTTAGAAAATCTCTCATAACTTTTGAACGGCTCGATAGATCGGGATGAGTTTTTGCACGTTTGAAGAACTCCACGGGAGCTACTTGGTGACGCAAAAAGTTCCAGGATTCTATCGTGTTATCATCGAAAAAAAGGGTGCCAAAATATGGGTCTAAAAATTCTCTTGAAAAGGTAAGGACCCCTATAACTTTTTTATTTGTGGATTTTTCGTGGTTAATTTGGTCCTATCTTACGCAGAATTTCACGAGGAATCCAATGGTGCCACGGGAATTCACGTACGACCTGTAGTTCCGGAGTTATCGCCATCCAAAGTTTTGGAAAGTTGCATTTTGCATCGAAAGGGCAAAATTTTGGTGATTTGGACGATTTTTCAACTTTTTTATTTGAAGAGATTTCTTGGATATCTCTTCATTTTCGTGTTCCTGGGGTCTGAAATGCTAAGAATCCGGTGTTAACTCGACCTCGAAAATGGTAAAATTTTTTGAAAAAATTTCTGACCCAATCGATGAAAATTTGTTGATTTTTAGAAAATCTCTCATAACTTTTGAACGGCTCGATAGATCGGGATGAGTTTTTGCACGTTTGAAGAACTCCACGGGAGCTACTTGGTGACGCAAAAAGTTCCAGGATTCTATCGTGTTATCATCGAAAAAAAGGGTGCCAAAATATGGGTCTAAAAATTCTCTTGAAAAGGTAAGGACCCCTATAACTTTTTTATTTGTGGATTTTTCGTGGTTAATTTGGTCCTATCTTACGCAGAATTTCACGAGGAATCCAATGGTGCCACGGGAATTCACGTACGACCTGTAGTTCCGGAGTTATCGCCATCCAAAGTTTTGGAAAGTTGCATTTTGCATCGAAAGGGCAAAATTTTGGTGATTTGGACGATTTTTCAACTTTTTTATTTGAAGAGATTTCTTGGATATCTCTTCATTTTCGTGTTCCTGGGGTCTGAAATGCTAAGAATCCGGTGTTAACTCGACCTCGAAAATGGTAAAATTTTTTGAAAAAATTTCTGACCCAACCGATGAAAATTTGTTGATTTTTAGAAAATCTCTCATAACTTTTGAACGGCTCGATAGATCGGGATGAGTTTTTGCACGTTTGAAGAACTCCACGGGAGCTACTTGGTGACGCAAAAAGTTCCAGGATTCTATCGTGTTATCATCGAAAAAAAGGGTGCCAAAATATGGGTCTAAAAATTCTCTTGAAAAGGTAAGGACCCCTATAACTTTTTTATTTGTGGATTTTTCGTGGTTAATTTGGTCCTATCTTACGCAGAATTTCACGAGGAATCCAATGGTGCCACGGGAATTCACGTACGACCTGTAGTTCCGGAGTTATCGCCATCCAAAGTTTTGGAAAGTTGCATTTTGCATCGAAAGGGCAAAATTTTGGTGATTTGGACGATTTTTCAACTTTTTTATTTGAAGAGATTTCTTGGATATCTCTTCATTTTCGTGTTCCTGGGGTCTGAAATGCTAAGAATCCGGTGTTAACTCGACCTCGAAAATGGTAAAATTTTTTGAAAAAATTTCTGACCCAATCGATGAAAATTTGTTGATTTTTAGAAAATCTCTCATAACTTTTGAACGGCTCGATAGATCGGGATGAGTTTTTGCACGTTTGAAGAACTCCACGGGAGCTACTTGGTGACGCAAAAAGTTCCAGGATTCTATCGTGTTATCATCGAAAAAAAGGGTGCCAAAATATGGGTCTAAAAATTCTCTTGAAAAGGTAAGGACCCCTATAACTTTTTTATTTGTGGATTTTTCGTGGTTAATTTGGTCCTATCTTACGCAGAATTTCACGAGGAATCCAATGGTGCCACGGGAATTCACGTACGACCTGTAGTTCCGGAGTTATCGCCATCCAAAGTTTTGGAAAGTTGCATTTTGCATCGAAAGGGCAAAATTTTGGTGATTTGGACGATTTTTCAACTTTTTTATTTGAAGAGATTTCTTGGATATCTCTTCATTTTCGTGTTCCTGGGGTCTGAAATGCTAAGAATCCGGTGTTAACTCGACCTCGAAAATGGTAAAATTTTTTGAAAAAATTTCTGACCCAATCGATGAAAATTTGTTGATTTTTAGAAAATCTCTCATAACTTTTGAACGGCTCGATAGATCGGGATGAGTTTTTGCACGTTTGAAGAACTCCACGGGAGCTACTTGGTGACGCAAAAAGTTCCAGGATTCTATCGTGTTATCATCGAAAAAAAGGGTGCCAAAATATGGGTCTAAAAATTCTCTTGAAAAGGTAAGGACCCCTATAACTTTTTTATTTGTGGATTTTTCGTGGTTAATTTGGTCCTATCTTACGCAGAATTTCACGAGGAATCCAATGGTGCCACGGGAATTCACGTACGACCTGTAGTTCCGGAGTTATCGCCATCCAAAGTTTTGGAAAGTTGCATTTTGCATCGAAAGGGCAAAATTTTGGTGATTTGGACGATTTTTCAACTTTTTTATTTGAAGAGATTTCTTGGATATCTCTTCATTTTCGTGTTCCTGGGGTCTGAAATGCTAAGAATCCGGTGTTAACTCGACCTCGAAAATGGTAAAATTTTTTGAAAAAATTTCTGACCCAATCGATGAAAATTTGTTGATTTTTAGAAAATCTCTCATAACTTTTGAACGGCTCGATAGATCGGGATGAGTTTTTGCACGTTTGAAGAACTCCACGGGAGCTACTTGGTGACGCAAAAAGTTCCAGGATTCTATCGTGTTATCATCGAAAAAAAGGGTGCCAAAATATGGGTCTAAAAATTCTCTTGAAAAGGTAAGGACCCCTATAACTTTTTTATTTGTGGATTTTTCGTGGTTAATTTGGTCCTATCTTACGCAGAATTTCACGAGGAATCCAATGGTGCCACGGGAATTCACGTACGACCTGTAGTTCCGGAGTTATCGCCATCCAAAATTTTGGAAAGTTGCATTTTGCATCGAAAGGGCAAAATTTTGGTGATTTGGACGATTTTTCAACTTTTTTATTTGAAGAGATTTCTTGGATATCTCTTCATTTTCGTGTTCCTGGGGTCTGAAATGCTAAGAATCCGGTGTTAACTCGACCTCGAAAATGGTAAAATTTTTTGAAAAAATTTCTGATCCAATCGATGAAAATTTGTTGATTTTTAGAAAATCTCTCATAACTTTTGAACGGCTCGATAGATCGGGATGAGTTTTTGCACGTTTGAAGAACTCCACGGGAGCTACTTGGTGACGCAAAAAGTTCCAGGATTCTATCGTGTTATCATCGAAAAAAAGGGTGCCAAAATATGGGTCTAAAAATTCTCTTGAAAAGGTAAGGACCCCTATAACTTTTTTATTTGTGGATTTTTCGTGGTTAATTTGGTCCTATCTTACGCAGAATTTCACGAGGAATCCAATGGTGCCACGGGAATTCACGTACGACCTGTAGTTCCGGAGTTATCGCCATCCAAAGTTTTGGAAAGTTGCATTTTGCATCGAAAGGGCAAAATTTTGGTGATTTGGACGATTTTTCAACTTTTTTATTTGAAGAGATTTCTTGGATATCTCTTCATTTTCGTGTTCCTGGGGTCTGAAATGCTAAGAATCCGGTGTTAACTCGACCTCGAAAATGGTAAAATTTTTTGAAAAAATTTCTGACCCAATCGATGAAAATTTGTTGATTTTTAGAAAATCTCTCATAACTTTTGAACGGCTCGATAGATCGGGATGAGTTTTTGCACGTTTGAAGAACTCCACGGGAGCTACTTGGTGACGCAAAAAGTTCCAGGATTCTATCGTGTTATCATCGAAAAAAAGGGTGCCAAAATATGGGTCTAAAAATTCTCTTGAAAAGGTAAGGACCCCTATAACTTTTTTATTTGTGGATTTTTCGTGGTTAATTTGGTCCTATCTTACGCAGAATTTCACGAGGAATCCAATGGTGCCACGGGAATTCACGTACGACCTGTAGTTCCGGAGTTATCGCCATCCAAAGTTTTGGAAAGTTGCATTTTGCATCGAAAGGGCAAAATTTTGGTGATTTGGACGATTTTTCAACTTTTTTATTTGAAGAGATTTCTTGGATATCTCTTCATTTTCGTGTTCCTGGGGTCTGAAATGCTAAGAATCCGGTGTTAACTCGACCTCGAAAATGGTAAAATTTTTTGAAAAAATTTCTGACCCAATCGATGAAAATTTGTTGATTTTTAGAAAATCTCTCATAACTTTTGAACGGCTCGATAGATCGGGATGAGTTTTTGCACGTTTGAAGAACTCCACGGGAGCTACTTGGTGACGCAAAAAGTTCCAGGATTCTATCGTGTTATCATCGAAAAAAAGGGTGCCAAAATATGGGTCTAAAAATTCTCTTGAAAAGGTAAGGACCCCTATAACTTTTTTATTTGTGGATTTTTCGTGGTTAATTTGGTCCTATCTTACGCAGAATTTCACGAGGAATCCAATGGTGCCACGGGAATTCACGTACGACCTGTAGTTCCGGAGTTATCGCCATCCAAAGTTTTGGAAAGTTGCATTTTGCATCGAAAGGGCAAAATTTTGGTGATTTGGACGATTTTTCAACTTTTTTATTTGAAGAGATTTCTTGGATATCTCTTCATTTTCGTGTTCCTGGGGTCTGAAATGCTAAGAATCCGGTGTTAACTCGACCTCGAAAATGGTAAAATTTTTTGAAAAAATTTCTGACCCAATCGATGAAAATTTGTTGATTTTTAGAAAATCTCTCATAACTTTTGAACGGCTCGATAGATCGGGATGAGTTTTTGCACGTTTGAAGAACTCCACGGGAGCTACTTGGTGACGCAAAAAGTTCCAGGATTCTATCGTGTTATCATCGAAAAAAAGGGTGCCAAAATATGGGTCTAAAAATTCTCTTGAAAAGGTAAGGACCCCTATAACTTTTTTATTTGTGGATTTTTCGTGGTTAATTTGGTCCTATCTTACGCAGAATTTCACGAGGAATCCAATGGTGCCACGGGAATTCACGTACGACCTGTAGTTCCGGAGTTATCGCCATCCAAAGTTTTGGAAAGTTGCATTTTGCATCGAAAGGGCAAAATTTTGGTGATTTGGACGATTTTTCAACTTTTTTATTTGAAGAGATTTCTTGGATATCTCTTCATTTTCGTGTTCCTGGGGTCTGAAATGCTAAGAATCCGGTGTTAACTCGACCTCGAAAATGGTAAAATTTTTTGAAAAAATTTCTGACCCAATCGATGAAAATTTGTTGATTTTTAGAAAATCTCTCATAACTTTTGAACGGCTCGATAGATCGGGATGAGTTTTTGCACGTTTGAAGAACTCCACGGGAGCTACTTGGTGACGCAAAAAGTTCCAGGATTCTATCGTGTTATCATCGAAAAAAAGGGTGCCAAAATATGGGTCTAAAAATTCTCTTGAAAAGGTAAGGACCCCTATAACTTTTTTATTTGTGGATTTTTCGTGGTTAATTTGGTCCTATCTTACGCAGAATTTCACGAGGAATCCAATGGTGCCACGGGAATTCACGTACGACCTGTAGTTCCGGAGTTATCGCCATCCAAAGTTTTGGAAAGTTGCATTTTGCATCGAAAGGGCAAAATTTTGGTGATTTGGACGATTTTTCAACTTTTTTATTTGAAGAGATTTCTTGGATATCTCTTCATTTTCGTGTTCCTGGGGTCTGAAATGCTAAGAATCCGGTGTTAACTCGACCTCGAAAATGGTAAAATTTTTTGAAAAAATTTCTGACCCAATCGATGAAAATTTGTTGATTTTTAGAAAATCTCTCATAACTTTTGAACGGCTCGATAGATCGGGATGAGTTTTTGCACGTTTGAAGAACTCCACGGGAGCTACTTGGTGACGCAAAAAGTTCCAGGATTCTATCGTGTTATCATCGAAAAAAAGGGTGCCAAAATATGGGTCTAAAAATTCTCTTGAAAAGGTAAGGACCCCTATAACTTTTTTATTTGTGGATTTTTCGTGGTTAATTTGGTCCTATCTTACGCAGAATTTCACGAGGAATCCAATGGTGCCACGGGAATTCACGTACGACCTGTAGTTCCGGAGTTATCGCCATCCAAAGTTTTGGAAAGTTGCATTTTGCATCGAAAGGGCAAAATTTTGGTGATTTGGACGATTTTTCAACTTTTTTATTTGAAGAGATTTCTTGGATATCTCTTCATTTTCGTGTTCCTGGGGTCTGAAATGCTAAGAATCCGGTGTTAACTCGACCTCGAAAATGGTAAAATTTTTTGAAAAAATTTCTGACCCAATCGATGAAAATTTGTTGATTTTTAGAAAATCTCTCATAACTTTTGAACGGCTCGATAGATCGGGATGAGTTTTTGCACGTTTGAAGAACTCCACGGGAGCTACTTGGTGACGCAAAAAGTTCCAGGATTCTATCGTGTTATCATCGAAAAAAAGGGTGCCAAAATATGGGTCTAAAAATTCTCTTGAAAAGGTAAGGACCCCTATAACTTTTTTATTTGTGGATTTTTCGTGGTTAATTTGGTCCTATCTTACGCAGAATTTCACGAGGAATCCAATGGTGCCACGGGAATTCACGTACGACCTGTAGTTCCGGAGTTATCGCCATCCAAAGTTTTGGAAAGTTGCATTTTGCATCGAAAGGGCAAAATTTTGGTGATTTGGACGATTTTTCAACTTTTTTATTTGAAGAGATTTCTTGGATATCTCTTCATTTTCGTGTTCCTGGGGTCTGAAATGCTAAGAATCCGGTGTTAACTCGACCTCGAAAATGGTAAAATTTTTTGAAAAAATTTCTGACCCAATCGATGAAAATTTGTTGATTTTTAGAAAATCTCTCATAACTTTTGAACGGCTCGATAGATCGGGATGAGTTTTTGCACGTTTGAAGAACTCCACGGGAGCTACTTGGTGACGCAAAAAGTTCCAGGATTCTATCGTGTTATCATCGAAAAAAAGGGTGCCAAAATATGGGTCTAAAAATTCTCTTGAAAAGGTAAGGACCCCTATAACTTTTTTATTTGTGGATTTTTCGTGGTTAATTTGGTCCTATCTTACGCAGAATTTCACGAGGAATCCAATGGTGCCACGGGAATTCACGTACGACCTGTAGTTCCGGAGTTATCGCCATCCAAAGTTTTGGAAAGTTGCATTTTGCATCGAAAGGGCAAAATTTTGGTGATTTGGACGATTTTTCAACTTTTTTATTTGAAGAGATTTCTTGGATATCTCTTCATTTTCGTGTTCCTGGGGTCTGAAATGCTAAGAATCCGGTGTTAACTCGACCTCGAAAATGGTAAAATTTTTTGAAAAAATTTCTGACCCAATCGATGAAAATTTGTTGATTTTTAGAAAATCTCTCATAACTTTTGAACGGCTCGATAGATCGGGATGAGTTTTTGCACGTTTGAAGAACTCCACGGGAGCTACTTGGTGACGCAAAAAGTTCCAGGATTCTATCGTGTTATCATCGAAAAAAAGGGTGCCAAAATATGGGTCTAAAAATTCTCTTGAAAAGGTAAGGACCCCTATAACTTTTTTATTTGTGGATTTTTCGTGGTTAATTTGGTCCTATCTTACGCAGAATTTCACGAGGAATCCAATGGTGCCACGGGAATTCACGTACGACCTGTAGTTCCGGAGTTATCGCCATCCAAAGTTTTGGAAAGTTGCATTTTGCATCGAAAGGGCAAAATTTTGGTGATTTGGACGATTTTTCAACTTTTTTATTTGAAGAGATTTCTTGGATATCTCTTCATTTTCGTGTTCCTGGGGTCTGAAATGCTAAGAATCCGGTGTTAACTCGACCTCGAAAATGGTAAAATTTTTTGAAAAAATTTCTGACCCAATCGATGAAAATTTGTTGATTTTTAGAAAATCTCTCATAACTTTTGAACGGCTCGATAGATCGGGATGAGTTTTTGCACGTTTGAAGAACTCCACGGGAGCTACTTGGTGACGCAAAAAGTTCCAGGATTCTATCGTGTTATCATCGAAAAAAAGGGTGCCAAAATATGGGTCTAAAAATTCTCTTGAAAAGGTAAGGACCCCTATAACTTTTTTATTTGTGGATTTTTCGTGGTTAATTTGGTCCTATCTTACGCAGAATTTCACGAGGAATCCAATGGTGCCACGGGAATTCACGTACGACCTGTAGTTCCGGAGTTATCGCCATCCAAAGTTTTGGAAAGTTGCATTTTGCATCGAAAGGGCAAAATTTTGGTGATTTGGACGATTTTTCAACTTTTTTATTTGAAGAGATTTCTTGGATATCTCTTCATTTTCGTGTTCCTGGGGTCTGAAATGCTAAGAATCCGGTGTTAACTCGACCTCGAAAATGGTAAAATTTTTTGAAAAAATTTCTGACCCAATCGATGAAAATTTGTTGATTTTTAGAAAATCTCTCATAACTTTTGAACGGCTCGATAGATCGGGATGAGTTTTTGCACGTTTGAAGAACTCCACGGGAGCTACTTGGTGACGCAAAAAGTTCCAGGATTCTATCGTGTTATCATCGAAAAAAAGGGTGCCAAAATATGGGTCTAAAAATTCTCTTGAAAAGGTAAGGACCCCTATAACTTTTTTATTTGTGGATTTTTCGTGGTTAATTTGGTCCTATCTTACGCAGAATTTCACGAGGAATCCAATGGTGCCACGGGAATTCACGTACGACCTGTAGTTCCGGAGTTATCGCCATCCAAAGTTTTGGAAAGTTGCATTTTGCATCGAAAGGGCAAAATTTTGGTGATTTGGACGATTTTTCAACTTTTTTATTTGAAGAGATTTCTTGGATATCTCTTCATTTTCGTGTTCCTGGGGTCTGAAATGCTAAGAATCCGGTGTTAACTCGACCTCGAAAATGGTAAAATTTTTTGAAAAAATTTCTGACCCAATCGATGAAAATTTGTTGATTTTTAGAAAATCTCTCATAACTTTTGAACGGCTCGATAGATCGGGATGAGTTTTTGCACGTTTGAAGAACTCCACGGGAGCTACTTGGTGACGCAAAAAGTTCCAGGATTCTATCGTGTTATCATCGAAAAAAAGGGTGCCAAAATATGGGTCTAAAAATTCTCTTGAAAAGGTAAGGACCCCTATAACTTTTTTATTTGTGGATTTTTCGTGGTTAATTTGGTCCTATCTTACGCAGAATTTCACGAGGAATCCAATGGTGCCACGGGAATTCACGTACGACCTGTAGTTCCGGAGTTATCGCCATCCAAAGTTTTGGAAAGTTGCATTTTGCATCGAAAGGGCAAAATTTTGGTGATTTGGACGATTTTTCAACTTTTTTATTTGAAGAGATTTCTTGGATATCTCTTCATTTTCGTGTTCCTGGGGTCTGAAATGCTAAGAATCCGGTGTTAACTCGACCTCGAAAATGGTAAAATTTTTTGAAAAAATTTCTGACCCAATCGATGAAAATTTGTTGATTTTTAGAAAATCTCTCATAACTTTTGAACGGCTCGATAGATCGGGATGAGTTTTTGCACGTTTGAAGAACTCCACGGGAGCTACTTGGTGACGCAAAAAGTTCCAGGATTCTATCGTGTTATCATCGAAAAAAAGGGTGCCAAAATATGGGTCTAAAAATTCTCTTGAAAAGGTAAGGACCCCTATAACTTTTTTATTTGTGGATTTTTCGTGGTTAATTTGGTCCTATCTTACGCAGAATTTCACGAGGAATCCAATGGTGCCACGGGAATTCACGTACGACCTGTAGTTCCGGAGTTATCGCCATCCAAAGTTTTGGAAAGTTGCATTTTGCATCGAAAGGGCAAAATTTTGGTGATTTGGACGATTTTTCAACTTTTTTATTTGAAGAGATTTCTTGGATATCTCTTCATTTTCGTGTTCCTGGGGTCTGAAATGCTAAGAATCCGGTGTTAACTCGACCTCGAAAATGGTAAAATTTTTTGAAAAAATTTCTGACCCAATCGATGAAAATTTGTTGATTTTTAGAAAATCTCTCATAACTTTTGAACGGCTCGATAGATCGGGATGAGTTTTTGCACGTTTGAAGAACTCCACGGGAGCTACTTGGTGACGCAAAA
Organism: Cynaeus angustus; assembly: GCA_030157275.1. Classification (NCBI taxonomy): domain Eukaryota; kingdom Metazoa; phylum Arthropoda; class Insecta; order Coleoptera; family Tenebrionidae; genus Cynaeus; species Cynaeus angustus. The sequence goes on from CM058064.1 coordinate 14,664,514, forward strand.
AGTTCCAGGATTCTATCGTGTTATCATCGAAAAAAAGGGTGCCAAAATATGGGTCTAAAAATTCTCTTGAAAAGGTAAGGACCCCTATAACTTTTTTATTTGTGGATTTTTCGTGGTTAATTTGGTCCTATCTTACGCAGAATTTCACGAGGAATCCAATGGTGCCACGGGAATTCACGTACGACCTGTAGTTCCGGAGTTATCGCCATCCAAAGTTTTGGAAAGTTGCATTTTGCATCGAAAGGGCAAAATTTTGGTGATTTGGACGATTTTTCAACTTTTTTATTTGAAGAGATTTCTTGGATATCTCTTCATTTTCGTGTTCCTGGGGTCTGAAATGCTAAGAATCCGGTGTTAACTCGACCTCGAAAATGGTAAAATTTTTTGAAAAAATTTCTGACCCAATCGATGAAAATTTGTTGATTTTTAGAAAATCTCTCATAACTTTTGAACGGCTCGATAGATCGGGATGAGTTTTTGCACGTTTGAAGAACTCCACGGGAGCTACTTGGTGACGCAAAAAGTTCCAGGATTCTATCGTGTTATCATCGAAAAAAAGGGTGCCAAAATATGGGTCTAAAAATTCTCTTGAAAAGGTAAGGACCCCTATAACTTTTTTATTTGTGGATTTTTCGTGGTTAATTTGGTCCTATCTTACGCAGAATTTCACGAGGAATCCAATGGTGCCACGGGAATTCACGTACGACCTGTAGTTCCGGAGTTATCGCCATCCAAAGTTTTGGAAAGTTGCATTTTGCATCGAAAGGGCAAAATTTTGGTGATTTGGACGATTTTTCAACTTTTTTATTTGAAGAGATTTCTTGGATATCTCTTCATTTTCGTGTTCCTGGGGTCTGAAATGCTAAGAATCCGGTGTTAACTCGACCTCGAAAATGGTAAAATTTTTTGAAAAAATTTCTGACCCAATCGATGAAAATTTGTTGATTTTTAGAAAATCTCTCATAACTTTTGAACGGCTCGATAGATCGGGATGAGTTTTTGCACGTTTGAAGAACTCCACGGGAGCTACTTGGTGACGCAAAAAGTTCCAGGATTCTATCGTGTTATCATCGAAAAAAAGGGTGCCAAAATATGGGTCTAAAAATTCTCTTGAAAAGGTAAGGACCCCTATAACTTTTTTATTTGTGGATTTTTCGTGGTTAATTTGGTCCTATCTTACGCAGAATTTCACGAGGAATCCAATGGTGCCACGGGAATTCACGTACGACCTGTAGTTCCGGAGTTATCGCCATCCAAAGTTTTGGAAAATTGCATTTTGCATCGAAAGGGCAAAATTTTGGTGATTTGGACGATTTTTCAACTTTTTTATTTGAAGAGATTTCTTGGATATCTCTTCATTTTCGTGTTCCTGGGGTCTGAAATGCTAAGAATCCGGTGTTAACTCGACCTCGAAAATGGTAAAATTTTTTGAAAAAATTTCTGACCCAATCGATGAAAATTTGTTGATTTTTAGAAAATCTCTCATAACTTTTGAACGGCTCGATAGATCGGGATGAGTTTTTGCACGTTTGAAGAACTCCACGGGAGCTACTTGGTGACGCAAAAAGTTCCAGGATTCTATCGTGTTATCATCGAAAAAAAGGGTGCCAAAATATGGGTCTAAAAATTCTCTTGAAAAGGTAAGGACCCCTATAACTTTTTTATTTGTGGATTTTTCGTGGTTAATTTGGTCCTATCTTACGCAGAATTTCACGAGGAATCCAATGGTGCCACGGGAATTCACGTACGACCTGTAGTTCCGGAGTTATCGCCATCCAAAGTTTTGGAAAGTTGCATTTTGCATCGAAAGGGCAAAATTTTGGTGATTTGGACGATTTTTCAACTTTTTTATTTGAAGAGATTTCTTGGATATCTCTTCATTTTCGTGTTCCTGGGGTCTGAAATGCTAAGAATCCGGTGTTAACTCGACCTCGAAAATGGTAAAATTTTTTGAAAAAATTTCTGACCCAATCGATGAAAATTTGTTGATTTTTAGAAAATCTCTCATAACTTTTGAACGGCTCGATAGATCGGGATGAGTTTTTGCACGTTTGAAGAACTCCACGGGAGCTACTTGGTGACGCAAAAAGTTCCAGGATTCTATCGTGTTATCATCGAAAAAAAGGGTGCCAAAATATGGGTCTAAAAATTCTCTTGAAAAGGTAAGGACCCCTATAACTTTTTTATTTGTGGATTTTTCGTGGTTAATTTGGTCCTATCTTACGCAGAATTTCACGAGGAATCCAATGGTGCCACGGGAATTCACGTACGACCTGTAGTTCCGGAGTTATCGCCATCCAAAGTTTTGGAAAGTTGCATTTTGCATCGAAAGGGCAAAATTTTGGTGATTTGGACGATTTTTCAACTTTTTTATTTGAAGAGATTTCTTGGATATCTCTTCATTTTCGTGTTCCTGGGGTCTGAAATGCTAAGAATCCGGTGTTAACTCGACCTCGAAAATGGTAAAATTTTTTGAAAAAATTTCTGACCCAATCGATGAAAATTTGTTGATTTTTAGAAAATCTCTCATAACTTTTGAACGGCTCGATAGATCGGGATGAGTTTTTGCACGTTTGAAGAACTCCACGGGAGCTACTTGGTGACGCAAAAAGTTCCAGGATTCTATCGTGTTATCATCGAAAAAAAGGGTGCCAAAATATGGGTCTAAAAATTCTCTTGAAAAGGTAAGGACCCCTATAACTTTTTTATTTGTGGATTTTTCGTGGTTAATTTGGTCCTATCTTACGCAGAATTTCACGAGGAATCCAATGGTGCCACGGGAATTCACGTACGACCTGTAGTTCCGGAGTTATCGCCATCCAAAGTTTTGGAAAGTTGCATTTTGCATCGAAAGGGCAAAATTTTGGTGATTTGGACGATTTTTCAACTTTTTTATTTGAAGAGATTTCTTGGATATCTCTTCATTTTCGTGTTCCTGGGGTCTGAAATGCTAAGAATCCGGTGTTAACTCGACCTCGAAAATGGTAAAATTTTTTGAAAAAATTTCTGACCCAATCGATGAAAATTTGTTGATTTTTAGAAAATCTCTCATAACTTTTGAACGGCTCGATAGATCGGGATGAGTTTTTGCACGTTTGAAGAACTCCACGGGAGCTACTTGGTGACGCAAAAAGTTCCAGGATTCTATCGTGTTATCATCGAAAAAAAGGGTGCCAAAATATGGGTCTAAAAATTCTCTTGAAAAGGTAAGGACCCCTATAACTTTTTTATTTGTGGATTTTTCGTGGTTAATTTGGTCCTATCTTACGCAGAATTTCACGAGGAATCCAATGGTGCCACGGGAATTCACGTACGACCTGTAGTTCCGGAGTTATCGCCATCCAAAGTTTTGGAAAGTTGCATTTTGCATCGAAAGGGCAAAATTTTGGTGATTTGGACGATTTTTCAACTTTTTTATTTGAAGAGATTTCTTGGATATCTCTTCATTTTCGTGTTCCTGGGGTCTGAAATGCTAAGAATCCGGTGTTAACTCGACCTCGAAAATGGTAAAATTTTTTGAAAAAATTTCTGACCCAATCGATGAAAATTTGTTGATTTTTAGAAAATCTCTCATAACTTTTGAACGGCTCGATAGATCGGGATGAGTTTTTGCACGTTTGAAGAACTCCACGGGAGCTACTTGGTGACGCAAAAAGTTCCAGGATTCTATCGTGTTATCATCGAAAAAAAGGGTGCCAAAATATGGGTCTAAAAATTCTCTTGATAAGGTAAGGACCCCTATAACTTTTTTATTTGTGGATTTTTCGTGGTTAATTTGGTCCTATCTTACGCAGAATTTCACGAGGAATCCAATGGTGCCACGGGAATTCACGTACGACCTGTAGTTCCGGAGTTATCGCCATCCAAAGTTTTGGAAAGTTGCATTTTGCATCGAAAGGGCAAAATTTTGGTGATTTGGACGATTTTTCAACTTTTTTATTTGAAGAGATTTCTTGGATATCTCTTCATTTTCGTGTTCCTGGGGTCTGAAATGCTAAGAATCCGGTGTTAACTCGACCTCGAAAATGGTAAAATTTTTTGAAAAAATTTCTGACCCAATCGATGAAAATTTGTTGATTTTTAGAAAATCTCTCATAACTTTTGAACGGCTCGATAGATCGGGATGAGTTTTTGCACGTTTGAAGAACTCCACGGGAGCTACTTGGTGACGCAAAAAGTTCCAGGATTCTATCGTGTTATCATCGAAAAAAAGGGTGCCAAAATATGGGTCTAAAAATTCTCTTGAAAAGGTAAGGACCCCTATAACTTTTTTATTTGTGGATTTTTCGTGGTTAATTTGGTCCTATCTTACGCAGAATTTCACGAGGAATCCAATGGTGCCACGGGAATTCACGTACGACCTGTAGTTCCGGAGTTATCGCCATCCAAAGTTTTGGAAAGTTGCATTTTGCATCGAAAGGGCAAAATTTTGGTGATTTGGACGATTTTTCAACTTTTTTATTTGAAGAGATTTCTTGGATATCTCTTCATTTTCGTGTTCCTGGGGTCTGAAATGCTAAGAATCCGGTGTTAACTCGACCTCGAAAATGGTAAAATTTTTTGAAAAAATTTCTGACCCAATCGATGAAAATTTGTTGATTTTTAGAAAATCTCTCATAACTTTTGAACGGCTCGATAGATCGGGATGAGTTTTTGCACGTTTGAAGAACTCCACGGGAGCTACTTGGTGACGCAAAAAGTTCCAGGATTCTATCGTGTTATCATCGAAAAAAAGGGTGCCAAAATATGGGTCTAAAAATTCTCTTGAAAAGGTAAGGACCCCTATAACTTTTTTATTTGTGGATTTTTCGTGGTTAATTTGGTCCTATCTTACGCAGAATTTCACGAGGAATCCAATGGTGCCACGGGAATTCACGTACGACCTGTAGTTCCGGAGTTATCGCCATCCAAAGTTTTGGAAAGTTGCATTTTGCATCGAAAGGGCAAAATTTTGGTGATTTGGACGATTTTTCAACTTTTTTATTTGAAGAGATTTCTTGGATATCTCTTCATTTTCGTGTTCCTGGGGTCTGAAATGCTAAGAATCCGGTGTTAACTCGACCTCGAAAATGGTAAAATTTTTTGAAAAAATTTCTGACCCAATCGATGAAAATTTGTTGATTTTTAGAAAATCTCTCATAACTTTTGAACGGCTCGATAGATCGGGATGAGTTTTTGCACGTTTGAAGAACTCCACGGGAGCTACTTGGTGACGCAAAAAGTTCCAGGATTCTATCGTGTTATCATCGAAAAAAAGGGTGCCAAAATATGGGTCTAAAAATTCTCTTGAAAAGGTAAGGACCCCTATAACTTTTTTATTTGTGGATTTTTCGTGGTTAATTTGGTCCTATCTTACGCAGAATTTCACGAGGAATCCAATGGTGCCACGGGAATTCACGTACGACCTGTAGTTCCGGAGTTATCGCCATCCAAAGTTTTGGAAAGTTGCATTTTGCATCGAAAGGGCAAAATTTTGGTGATTTGGACGATTTTTCAACTTTTTTATTTGAAGAGATTTCTTGGATATCTCTTCATTTTCGTGTTCCTGGGGTCTGAAATGCTAAGAATCCGGTGTTAACTCGACCTCGAAAATGGTAAAATTTTTTGAAAAAATTTCTGACCCAATCGATGAAAATTTGTTGATTTTTAGAAAATCTCTCATAACTTTTGAACGGCTCGATAGATCGGGATGAGTTTTTGCACGTTTGAAGAACTCCACGGGAGCTACTTGGTGACGCAAAAAGTTCCAGGATTCTATCGTGTTATCATCGAAAAAAAGGGTGCCAAAATATGGGTCTAAAAATTCTCTTGAAAAGGTAAGGACCCCTATAACTTTTTTATTTGTGGATTTTTCGTGGTTAATTTGGTCCTATCTTACGCAGAATTTCACGAGGAATCCAATGGTGCCACGGGAATTCACGTACGACCTGTAGTTCCGGAGTTATCGCCATCCAAAGTTTTGGAAAGTTGCATTTTGCATCGAAAGGGCAAAATTTTGGTGATTTGGACGATTTTTCAACTTTTTTATTTGAAGAGATTTCTTGGATATCTCTTCATTTTCGTGTTCCTGGGGTCTGAAATGCTAAGAATCCGGTGTTAACTCGACCTCGAAAATGGTAAAATTTTTTGAAAAAATTTCTGACCCAATCGATGAAAATTTGTTGATTTTTAGAAAATCTCTCATAACTTTTGAACGGCTCGATAGATCGGGATGAGTTTTTGCACGTTTGAAGAACTCCACGGGAGCTACTTGGTGACGCAAAAAGTTCCAGGATTCTATCGTGTTATCATCGAAAAAAAGGGTGCCAAAATATGGGTCTAAAAATTCTCTTGAAAAGGAAAGGACCCCTATAACTTTTTTATTTGTGGATTTTTCGTGGTTAATTTGGTCCTATCTTACGCAGAATTTCACGAGGAATCCAATGGTGCCACGGGAATTCACGTACGACCTGTAGTTCCGGAGTTATCGCCATCCAAAGTTTTGGAAAGTTGCATTTTGCATCGAAAGGGCAAAATTTTGGTGATTTGGACGATTTTTCAACTTTTTTATTTGAAGAGATTTCTTGGATATCTCTTCATTTTCGTGTTCCTGGGGTCTGAAATGCTAAGAATCCGGTGTTAACTCGACCTCGAAAATGGTAAAATTTTTTGAAAAAATTTCTGACCCAATCGATGAAAATTTGTTGATTTTTAGAAAATCTCTCATAACTTTTGAACGGCTCGATAGATCGGGATGAGTTTTTGCACGTTTGAAGAACTCCACGGGAGCTACTTGGTGACGCAAAAAGTTCCAGGATTCTATCGTGTTATCATCGAAAAAAAGGGTGCCAAAATATGGGTCTAAAAATTCTCTTGAAAAGGTAAGGACCCCTATAACTTTTTTATTTGTGGATTTTTCGTGGTTAATTTGGTCCTATCTTACGCAGAATTTCACGAGGAATCCAATGGTGCCACGGGAATTCACGTACGACCTGTAGTTCCGGAGTTATCGCCATCCAAAGTTTTGGAAAGTTGCATTTTGCATCGAAAGGGCAAAATTTTGGTGATTTGGACGATTTTTCAACTTTTTTATTTGAAGAGATTTCTTGGATATCTCTTCATTTTCGTGTTCCTGGGGTCTGAAATGCTAAGAATCCGGTGTTAACTCGACCTCGAAAATGGTAAAATTTTTTGAAAAAATTTCTGACCCAATCGATGAAAATTTGTTGATTTTTAGAAAATCTCTCATAACTTTTGAACGGCTCGATAGATCGGGATGAGTTTTTGCACGTTTGAAGAACTCCACGGGAGCTACTTGGTGACGCAAAAAGTTCCAGGATTCTATCGTGTTATCATCGAAAAAAAGGGTGCCAAAATATGGGTCTAAAAATTCTCTTGAAAAGGTAAGGACCCCTATAACTTTTTTATTTGTGGATTTTTCGTGGTTAATTTGGTCCTATCTTACGCAGAATTTCACGAGGAATCCAATGGTGCCACGGGAATTCACGTACGACCTGTAGTTCCGGAGTTATCGCCATCCAAAGTTTTGGAAAGTTGCATTTTGCATCGAAAGGGCAAAATTTTGGTGATTTGGACGATTTTTCAACTTTTTTATTTGAAGAGATTTCTTGGATATCTCTTCATTTTCGTGTTCCTGGGGTCTGAAATGCTAAGAATCCGGTGTTAACTCGACCTCGAAAATGGTAAAATTTTTTGAAAAAATTTCTGACCCAATCGATGAAAATTTGTTGATTTTTAGAAAATCTCTCATAACTTTTGAACGGCTCGATAGATCGGGATGAGTTTTTGCACGTTTGAAGAACTCCACGGGAGCTACTTGGTGACGCAAAAAGTTCCAGGATTCTATCGTGTTATCATCGAAAAAAAGGGTGCCAAAATATGGGTCTAAAAATTCTCTTGAAAAGGTAAGGACCCCTATAACTTTTTTATTTGTGGATTTTTCGTGGTTAATTTGGTCCTATCTTACGCAGAATTTCACGAGGAATCCAATGGTGCCACGGGAATTCACGTACGACCTGTAGTTCCGGAGTTATCGCCATCCAAAGTTTTGGAAAGTTGCATTTTGCATCGAAAGGGCAAAATTTTGGTGATTTGGACGATTTTTCAACTTTTTTATTTGAAGAGATTTCTTGGATATCTCTTCATTTTCGTGTTCCTGGGGTCTGAAATGCTAAGAATCCGGTGTTAACTCGACCTCGAAAATGGTAAAATTTTTTGAAAAAATTTCTGACCCAATCGATGAAAATTTGTTGATTTTTAGAAAATCTCTCATAACTTTTGAACGGCTCGATAGATCGGGATGAGTTTTTGCACGTTTGAAGAACTCCACGGGAGCTACTTGGTGACGCAAAAAGTTCCAGGATTCTATCGTGTTATCATCGAAAAAAAGGGTGCCAAAATATGGGTCTAAAAATTCTCTTGAAAAGGTAAGGACCCCTATAACTTTTTTATTTGTGGATTTTTCGTGGTTAATTTGGTCCTATCTTACGCAGAATTTCACGAGGAATCCAATGGTGCCACGGGAATTCACGTACGACCTGTAGTTCCGGAGTTATCGCCATCCAAAGTTTTGGAAAGTTGCATTTTGCATCGAAAGGGCAAAATTTTGGTGATTTGGACGATTTTGCAACTTTTTTATTTGAAGAGATTTCTTGGATATCTCTTCATTTTCGTGTTCCTGGGGTCTGAAATGCTAAGAATCCGGTGTTAACTCGACCTCGAAAATGGTAAAATTTTTTGAAAAAATTTCTGACCCAATCGATGAAAATTTGTTGATTTTTAGAAAATCTCTCATAACTTTTGAACGGCTCGATAGATCGGGATGAGTTTTTGCACGTTTGAAGAACTCCACGGGAGCTACTTGGTGACGCAAAAAGTTCCAGGATTCTATCGTGTTATCATCGAAAAAAAGGGTGCCAAAATATGGGTCTAAAAATTCTCTTGAAAAGGTAAGGACCCCTATAACTTTTTTATTTGTGGATTTTTCGTGGTTAATTTGGTCCTATCTTACGCAGAATTTCACGAGGAATCCAATGGTGCCACGGGAATTCACGTACGACCTGTAGTTCCGGAGTTATCGCCATCCAAAGTTTTGGAAAGTTGCATTTTGCATCGAAAGGGCAAAATTTTGGTGATTTGGACGATTTTTCAACTTTTTTATTTGAAGAGATTTCTTGGATATCTCTTCATTTTCGTGTTCCTGGGGTCTGAAATGCTAAGAATCCGGTGTTAACTCGACCTCGAAAATGGTAAAATTTTTTGAAAAAATTTCTGACCCAATCGATGAAAATTTGTTGATTTTTAGAAAATCTCTCATAACTTTTGAACGGCTCGATAGATCGGGATGAGTTTTTGCACGTTTGAAGAACTCCACGGGAGCTACTTGGTGACGCAAAAAGTTCCAGGATTCTATCGTGTTATCATCGAAAAAAAGGGTGCCAAAATATGGGTCTAAAAATTCTCTTGAAAAGGTAAGGACCCCTATAACTTTTTTATTTGTGGATTTTTCGTGGTTAATTTGGTCCTATCTTACGCAGAATTTCACGAGGAATCCAATGGTGCCACGGGAATTCACGTACGACCTGTAGTTCCGGAGTTATCGCCATCCAAAGTTTTGGAAAGTTGCATTTTGCATCGAAAGGGCAAAATTTTGGTGATTTGGACGATTTTTCAACTTTTTTATTTGAAGAGATTTCTTGGATATCTCTTCATTTTCGTGTTCCTGGGGTCTGAAATGCTAAGAATCCGGTGTTAACTCGACCTCGAAAATGGTAAAATTTTTTGAAAAAATTTCTGACCCAATCGATGAAAATTTGTTGATTTTTAGAAAATCTCTCATAACTTTTGAACGGCTCGATAGATCGGGATGAGTTTTTGCACGTTTGAAGAACTCCACGGGAGCTACTTGGTGACGCAAAAAGTTCCAGGATTCTATCGTGTTATCATCGAAAAAAAGGGTGCCAAAATATGGGTCTAAAAATTCTCTTGAAAAGGTAAGGACCCCTATAACTTTTTTATTTGTGGATTTTTCGTGGTTAATTTGGTCCTATCTTACGCAGAATTTCACGAGGAATCCAATGGTGCCACGGGAATTCACGTACGACCTGTAGTTCCGGAGTTATCGCCATCCAAAGTTTTGGAAAGTTGCATTTTGCATCGAAAGGGCAAAATTTTGGTGATTTGGACGATTTTTCAACTTTTTTATTTGAAGAGATTTCTTGGATATCTCTTCATTTTCGTGTTCCTGGGGTCTGAAATGCTAAGAATCCGGTGTTAACTCGACCTCGAAAATGGTAAAATTTTTTGAAAAAATTTCTGACCCAATCGATGAAAATTTGTTGATTTTTAGAAAATCTCTCATAACTTTTGAACGGCTCGATAGATCGGGATGAGTTTTTGCACGTTTGAAGAACTCCACGGGAGCTACTTGGTGACGCAAAAAGTTCCAGGATTCTATCGTGTTATCATCGAAAAAAAGGGTGCCAAAATATGGGTCTAAAAATTCTCTTGAAAAGGTAAGGACCCCTATAACTTTTTTATTTGTGGATTTTTCGTGGTTAATTTGGTCCTATCTTACGCAGAATTTCACGAGGAATCCAATGGTGCCACGGGAATTCACGTACGACCTGTAGTTCCGGAGTTATCGCCATCCAAAGTTTTGGAAAGTTGCATTTTGCATCGAAAGGGCAAAATTTTGGTGATTTGGACGATTTTTCAACTTTTTTATTTGAAGAGATTTCTTGGATATCTCTTCATTTTCGTGTTCCTGGGGTCTGAAATGCTAAGAATCCGGTGTTAACTCGACCTCGAAAATGGTAAAATTTTTTGAAAAAATTTCTGACCCAATCGATGAAAATTTGTTGATTTTTAGAAAATCTCTCATAACTTTTGAACGGCTCGATAGATCGGGATGAGTTTTTGCACGTTTGAAGAACTCCACGGGAGCTACTTGGTGACGCAAAAAGTTCCAGGATTCTATCGTGTTATCATCGAAAAAAAGGGTGCCAAAATATGGGTCTAAAAATTCTCTTGAAAAGGTAAGGACCCCTATAACTTTTTTATTTGTGGATTTTTCGTGGTTAATTTGGTCCTATCTTACGCAGAATTTCACGAGGAATCCAATGGTGCCACGGGAATTCACGTACGACCTGTAGTTCCGGAGTTATCGCCATCCAAAGTTTTGGAAAGTTGCATTTTGCATCGAAAGGGCAAAATTTTGGTGATTTGGACGATTTTTCAACTTTTTTATTTGAAGAGATTTCTTGGATATCTCTTCATTTTCGTGTTCCTGGGGTCTGAAATGCTAAGAATCCGGTGTTAACTCGACCTCGAAAATGGTAAAATTTTTTGAAAAAATTTCTGACCCAATCGATGAAAATTTGTTGATTTTTAGAAAATCTCTCATAACTTTTGAACGGCTCGATAGATCGGGATGAGTTTTTGCACGTTTGAAGAACTCCACGGGAGCTACTTGGTGACGCAAAAAGTTCCAGGATTCTATCGTGTTATCATCGAAAAAAAGGGTGCCAAAATATGGGTCTAAAAATTCTCTTGAAAAGGTAAGGACCCCTATAACTTTTTTATTTGTGGATTTTTCGTGGTTAATTTGGTCCTATCTTACGCAGAATTTCACGAGGAATCCAATGGTGCCACGGGAATTCACGTACGACCTGTAGTTCCGGAGTTATCGCCATCCAAAGTTTTGGAAAGTTGCATTTTGCATCGAAAGGGCAAAATTTTGGTGATTTGGACGATTTTTCAACTTTTTTATTTGAAGAGATTTCTTGGATATCTCTTCATTTTCGTGTTCCTGGGGTCTGAAATGCTAAGAATCCGGTGTTAACTCGACCTCGAAAATGGTAAAATTTTTTGAAAAAATTTCTGACCCAACCGATGAAAATTTGTTGATTTTTAGAAAATCTCTCATAACTTTTGAACGGCTCGATAGATCGGGATGAGTTTTTGCACGTTTGAAGAACTCCACGGGAGCTACTTGGTGACGCAAAAAGTTCCAGGATTCTATCGTGTTATCATCGAAAAAAAGGGTGCCAAAATATGGGTCTAAAAATTCTCTTGAAAAGGTAAGGACCCCTATAACTTTTTTATTTGTGGATTTTTCGTGGTTAATTTGGTCCTATCTTACGCAGAATTTCACGAGGAATCCAATGGTGCCACGGGAATTCACGTACGACCTGTAGTTCCGGAGTTATCGCCATCCAAAGTTTTGGAAAGTTGCATTTTGCATCGAAAGGGCAAAATTTTGGTGATTTGGACGATTTTTCAACTTTTTTATTTGAAGAGATTTCTTGGATATCTCTTCATTTTCGTGTTCCTGGGGTCTGAAATGCTAAGAATCCGGTGTTAACTCGACCTCGAAAATGGTAAAATTTTTTGAAAAAATTTCTGACCCAATCGATGAAAATTTGTTGATTTTTAGAAAATCTCTCATAACTTTTGAACGGCTCGATAGATCGGGATGAGTTTTTGCACGTTTGAAGAACTCCACGGGAGCTACTTGGTGACGCAAAAAGTTCCAGGATTCTATCGTGTTATCATCGAAAAAAAGGGTGCCAAAATATGGGTCTAAAAATTCTCTTGAAAAGGTAAGGACCCCTATAACTTTTTTATTTGTGGATTTTTCGTGGTTAATTTGGTCCTATCTTACGCAGAATTTCACGAGGAATCCAATGGTGCCACGGGAATTCACGTACGACCTGTAGTTCCGGAGTTATCGCCATCCAAAGTTTTGGAAAGTTGCATTTTGCATCGAAAGGGCAAAATTTTGGTGATTTGGACGATTTTTCAACTTTTTTATTTGAAGAGATTTCTTGGATATCTCTTCATTTTCGTGTTCCTGGGGTCTGAAATGCTAAGAATCCGGTGTTAACTCGACCTCGAAAATGGTAAAATTTTTTGAAAAAATTTCTGACCCAATCGATGAAAATTTGTTGATTTTTAGAAAATCTCTCATAACTTTTGAACGGCTCGATAGATCGGGATGAGTTTTTGCACGTTTGAAGAACTCCACGGGAGCTACTTGGTGACGCAAAAAGTTCCAGGATTCTATCGTGTTATCATCGAAAAAAAGGGTGCCAAAATATGGGTCTAAAAATTCTCTTGAAAAGGTAAGGACCCCTATAACTTTTTTATTTGTGGATTTTTCGTGGTTAATTTGGTCCTATCTTACGCAGAATTTCACGAGGAATCCAATGGTGCCACGGGAATTCACGTACGACCTGTAGTTCCGGAGTTATCGCCATCCAAAGTTTTGGAAAGTTGCATTTTGCATCGAAAGGGCAAAATTTTGGTGATTTGGACGATTTTTCAACTTTTTTATTTGAAGAGATTTCTTGGATATCTCTTCATTTTCGTGTTCCTGGGGTCTGAAATGCTAAGAATCCGGTGTTAACTCGACCTCGAAAATGGTAAAATTTTTTGAAAAAATTTCTGACCCAATCGATGAAAATTTGTTGATTTTTAGAAAATCTCTCATAACTTTTGAACGGCTCGATAGATCGGGATGAGTTTTTGCACGTTTGAAGAACTCCACGGGAGCTACTTGGTGACGCAAAAAGTTCCAGGATTCTATCGTGTTATCATCGAAAAAAAGGGTGCCAAAATATGGGTCTAAAAATTCTCTTGAAAAGGTAAGGACCCCTATAACTTTTTTATTTGTGGATTTTTCGTGGTTAATTTGGTCCTATCTTACGCAGAATTTCACGAGGAATCCAATGGTGCCACGGGAATTCACGTACGACCTGTAGTTCCGGAGTTATCGCCATCCAAAGTTTTGGAAAGTTGCATTTTGCATCGAAAGGGCAAAATTTTGGTGATTTGGACGATTTTTCAACTTTTTTATTTGAAGAGATTTCTTGGATATCTCTTCATTTTCGTGTTCCTGGGGTCTGAAATGCTAAGAATCCGGTGTTAACTCGACCTCGAAAATGGTAAAATTTTTTGAAAAAATTTCTGACCCAATCGATGAAAATTTGTTGATTTTTAGAAAATCTCTCATAACTTTTGAACGGCTCGATAGATCGGGATGAGTTTTTGCACGTTTGAAGAACTCCACGGGAGCTACTTGGTGACGCAAAAAGTTCCAGGATTCTATCGTGTTATCATCGAAAAAAAGGGTGCCAAAATATGGGTCTAAAAATTCTCTTGAAAAGGTAAGGACCCCTATAACTTTTTTATTTGTGGATTTTTCGTGGTTAATTTGGTCCTATCTTACGCAGAATTTCACGAGGAATCCAATGGTGCCACGGGAATTCACGTACGACCTGTAGTTCCGGAGTTATCGCCATCCAAAGTTTTGGAAAGTTGCATTTTGCATCGAAAGGGCAAAATTTTGGTGATTTGGACGATTTTTCAACTTTTTTATTTGAAGAGATTTCTTGGATATCTCTTCATTTTCGTGTTCCTGGGGTCTGAAATGCTAAGAATCCGGTGTTAACTCGACCTCGAAAATGGTAAAATTTTTTGAAAAAATTTCTGACCCAATCGATGAAAATTTGTTGATTTTTAGAAAATCTCTCATAACTTTTGAACGGCTCGATAGATCGGGATGAGTTTTTGCACGTTTGAAGAACTCCACGGGAGCTACTTGGTGACGCAAAAAGTTCCAGGATTCTATCGTGTTATCATCGAAAAAAAGGGTGCCAAAATATGGGTCTAAAAATTCTCTTGAAAAGGTAAGGACCCCTATAACTTTTTTATTTGTGGATTTTTCGTGGTTAATTTGGTCCTATCTTACGCAGAATTTCACGAGGAATCCAATGGTGCCACGGGAATTCACGTACGACCTGTAGTTCCGGAGTTATCGCCATCCAAAGTTTTGGAAAGTTGCATTTTGCATCGAAAGGGCAAAATTTTGGTGATTTGGACGATTTTTCAACTTTTTTATTTGAAGAGATTTCTTGGATATCTCTTCATTTTCGTGTTCCTGGGGTCTGAAATGCTAAGAATCCGGTGTTAACTCGACCTCGAAAATGGTAAAATTTTTTGAAAAAATTTCTGACCCAATCGATGAAAATTTGTTGATTTTTAGAAAATCTCTCATAACTTTTGAACGGCTCGATAGATCGGGATGAGTTTTTGCACGTTTGAAGAACTCCACGGGAGCTACTTGGTGACGCAAAAAGTTCCAGGATTCTATCGTGTTATCATCGAAAAAAAGGGTGCCAAAATATGGGTCTAAAAATTCTCTTGAAAAGGTAAGGACCCCTATAACTTTTTTATTTGTGGATTTTTCGTGGTTAATTTGGTCCTATCTTACGCAGAATTTCACGAGGAATCCAATGGTGCCACGGGAATTCACGTACGACCTGTAGTTCCGGAGTTATCGCCATCCAAAGTTTTGGAAAGTTGCATTTTGCATCGAAAGGGCAAAATTTTGGTGATTTGGACGATTTTTCAACTTTTTTATTTGAAGAGATTTCTTGGATATCTCTTCATTTTCGTGTTCCTGGGGTCTGAAATGCTAAGAATCCGGTGTTAACTCGACCTCGAAAATGGTAAAATTTTTTGAAAAAATTTCTGACCCAATCGATGAAAATTTGTTGATTTTTAGAAAATCTCTCATAACTTTTGAACGGCTCGATAGATCGGGATGAGTTTTTGCACGTTTGAAGAACTCCACGGGAGCTACTTGGTGACGCAAAAAGTTCCAGGATTCTATCGTGTTATCATCGAAAAAAAGGGTGCCAAAATATGGGTCTAAAAATTCTCTTGAAAAGGTAAGGACCCCTATAACTTTTTTATTTGTGGATTTTTCGTGGTTAATTTGGTCCTATCTTACGCAGAATTTCACGAGGAATCCAATGGTGCCACGGGAATTCACGTACGACCTGTAGTTCCGGAGTTATCGCCATCCAAAGTTTTGGAAAGTTGCATTTTGCATCGAAAGGGCAAAATTTTGGTGATTTGGACGATTTTTCAACTTTTTTATTTGAAGAGATTTCTTGGATATCTCTTCATTTTCGTGTTCCTGGGGTCTGAAATGCTAAGAATCCGGTGTTAACTCGACCTCGAAAATGGTAAAATTTTTTGAAAAAATTTCTGACCCAATCGATGAAAATTTGTTGATTTTTAGAAAATCTCTCATAACTTTTGAACGGCTCGATAGATCGGGATGAGTTTTTGCACGTTTGAAGAACTCCACGGGAGCTACTTGGTGACGCAAAAAGTTCCAGGATTCTATCGTGTTATCATCGAAAAAAAGGGTGCCAAAATATGGGTCTAAAAATTCTCTTGAAAAGGTAAGGACCCCTATAACTTTTTTATTTGTGGATTTTTCGTGGTTAATTTGGTCCTATCTTACGCAGAATTTCACGAGGAATCCAATGGTGCCACGGGAATTCACGTACGACCTGTAGTTCCGGAGTTATCGCCATCCAAAGTTTTGGAAAGTTGCATTTTGCATCGAAAGGGCAAAATTTTGGTGATTTGGACGATTTTTCAACTTTTTTATTTGAAGAGATTTCTTGGATATCTCTTCATTTTCGTGTTCCTGGGGTCTGAAATGCTAAGAATCCGGTGTTAACTCGACCTCGAAAATGGTAAAATTTTTTGAAAAAATTTCTGACCCAATCGATGAAAATTTGTTGATTTTTAGAAAATCTCTCATAACTTTTGAACGGCTCGATAGATCGGGATGAGTTTTTGCACGTTTGAAGAACTCCACGGGAGCTACTTGGTGACGCAAAAAGTTCCAGGATTCTATCGTGTTATCATCGAAAAAAAGGGTGCCAAAATATGGGTCTAAAAATTCTCTTGAAAAGGTAAGGACCCCTATAACTTTTTTATTTGTGGATTTTTCGTGGTTAATTTGGTCCTATCTTACGCAGAATTTCACGAGGAATCCAATGGTGCCACGGGAATTCACGTACGACCTGTAGTTCCGGAGTTATCGCCATCCAAAGTTTTGGAAAGTTGCATTTTGCATCGAAAGGGCAAAATTTTGGTGATTTGGACGATTTTTCAACTTTTTTATTTGAAGAGATTTCTTGGATATCTCTTCATTTTCGTGTTCCTGGGGTCTGAAATGCTAAGAATCCGGTGTTAACTCGACCTCGAAAATGGTAAAATTTTTTGAAAAAATTTCTGACCCAATCGATGAAAATTTGTTGATTTTTAGAAAATCTCTCATAACTTTTGAACGGCTCGATAGATCGGGATGAGTTTTTGCACGTTTGAAGAACTCCACGGGAGCTACTTGGTGACGCAAAAAGTTCCAGGATTCTATCGTGTTATCATCGAAAAAAAGGGTGCCAAAATATGGGTCTAAAAATTCTCTTGAAAAGGTAAGGACCCCTATAACTTTTTTATTTGTGGATTTTTCGTGGTTAATTTGGTCCTATCTTACGCAGAATTTCACGAGGAATCCAATGGTGCCACGGGAATTCACGTACGACCTGTAGTTCCGGAGTTATCGCCATCCAAAGTTTTGGAAAGTTGCATTTTGCATCGAAAGGGCAAAATTTTGGTGATTTGGACGATTTTTCAACTTTTTTATTTGAAGAGATTTCTTGGATATCTCTTCATTTTCGTGTTCCTGGGGTCTGAAATGCTAAGAATCCGGTGTTAACTCGACCTCGAAAATGGTAAAATTTTTTGAAAAAATTTCTGACCCAACCGATGAAAATTTGTTGATTTTTAGAAAATCTCTCATAACTTTTGAACGGCTCGATAGATCGGGATGAGTTTTTGCACGTTTGAAGAACTCCACGGGAGCTACTTGGTGACGCAAAAAGTTCCAGGATTCTATCGTGTTATCATCGAAAAAAAGGGTGCCAAAATATGGGTCTAAAAATTCTCTTGAAAAGGTAAGGACCCCTATAACTTTTTTATTTGTGGATTTTTCGTGGTTAATTTGGTCCTATCTTACGCAGAATTTCACGAGGAATCCAATGGTGCCACGGGAATTCACGTACGACCTGTAGTTCCGGAGTTATCGCCATCCAAAGTTTTGGAAAGTTGCATTTTGCATCGAAAGGGCAAAATTTTGGTGATTTGGACGATTTTTCAACTTTTTTATTTGAAGAGATTTCTTGGATATCTCTTCATTTTCGTGTTCCTGGGGTCTGAAATGCTAAGAATCCGGTGTTAACTCGACCTCGAAAATGGTAAAATTTTTTGAAAAAATTTCTGACCCAATCGATGAAAATTTGTTGATTTTTAGAAAATCTCTCATAACTTTTGAACGGCTCGATAGATCGGGATGAGTTTTTGCACGTTTGAAGAACTCCACGGGAGCTACTTGGTGACGCAAAAAGTTCCAGGATTCTATCGTGTTATCATCGAAAAAAAGGGTGCCAAAATATGGGTCTAAAAATTCTCTTGAAAAGGTAAGGACCCCTATAACTTTTTTATTTGTGGATTTTTCGTGGTTAATTTGGTCCTATCTTACGCAGAATTTCACGAGGAATCCAATGGTGCCACGGGAATTCACGTACGACCTGTAGTTCCGGAGTTATCGCCATCCAAAGTTTTGGAAAGTTGCATTTTGCATCGAAAGGGCAAAATTTTGGTGATTTGGACGATTTTTCAACTTTTTTATTTGAAGAGATTTCTTGGATATCTCTTCATTTTCGTGTTCCTGGGGTCTGAAATGCTAAGAATCCGGTGTTAACTCGACCTCGAAAATGGTAAAATTTTTTGAAAAAATTTCTGACCCAATCGATGAAAATTTGTTGATTTTTAGAAAATCTCTCATAACTTTTGAACGGCTCGATAGATCGGGATGAGTTTTTGCACGTTTGAAGAACTCCACGGGAGCTACTTGGTGACGCAAAAAGTTCCAGGATTCTATCGTGTTATCATCGAAAAAAAGGGTGCCAAAATATGGGTCTAAAAATTCTCTTGAAAAGGTAAGGACCCCTATAACTTTTTTATTTGTGGATTTTTCGTGGTTAATTTGGTCCTATCTTACGCAGAATTTCACGAGGAATCCAATGGTGCCACGGGAATTCACGTACGACCTGTAGTTCCGGAGTTATCGCCATCCAAAGTTTTGGAAAGTTGCATTTTGCATCGAAAGGGCAAAATTTTGGTGATTTGGACGATTTTTCAACTTTTTTATTTGAAGAGATTTCTTGGATATCTCTTCATTTTCGTGTTCCTGGGGTCTGAAATGCTAAGAATCCGGTGTTAACTCGACCTCGAAAATGGTAAAATTTTTTGAAAAAATTTCTGACCCAACCGATGAAAATTTGTTGATTTTTAGAAAATCTCTCATAACTTTTGAACGGCTCGATAGATCGGGATGAGTTTTTGCACGTTTGAAGAACTCCACGGGAGCTACTTGGTGACGCAAAAAGTTCCAGGATTCTATCGTGTTATCATCGAAAAAAAGGGTGCCAAAATATGGGTCTAAAAATTCTCTTGAAAAGGTAAGGACCCCTATAACTTTTTTATTTGTGGATTTTTCGTGGTTAATTTGGTCCTATCTTACGCAGAATTTCACGAGGAATCCAATGGTGCCACGGGAATTCACGTACGACCTGTAGTTCCGGAGTTATCGCCATCCAAAGTTTTGGAAAGTTGCATTTTGCATCGAAAGGGCAAAATTTTGGTGATTTGGACGATTTTTCAACTTTTTTATTTGAAGAGATTTCTTGGATATCTCTTCATTTTCGTGTTCCTGGGGTCTGAAATGCTAAGAATCCGGTGTTAACTCGACCTCGAAAATGGTAAAATTTTTTGAAAAAATTTCTGACCCAATCGATGAAAATTTGTTGATTTTTAGAAAATCTCTCATAACTTTTGAACGGCTCGATAGATCGGGATGAGTTTTTGCACGTTTGAAGAACTCCACGGGAGCTACTTGGTGACGCAAAAAGTTCCAGGATTCTATCGTGTTATCATCGAAAAAAAGGGTGCCAAAATATGGGTCTAAAAATTCTCTTGAAAAGGTAAGGACCCCTATAACTTTTTTATTTGTGGATTTTTCGTGGTTAATTTGGTCCTATCTTACGCAGAATTTCACGAGGAATCCAATGGTGCCACGGGAATTCACGTACGACCTGTAGTTCCGGAGTTATCGCCATCCAAAGTTTTGGAAAGTTGCATTTTGCATCGAAAGGGCAAAATTTTGGTGATTTGGACGATTTTTCAACTTTTTTATTTGAAGAGATTTCTTGGATATCTCTTCATTTTCGTGTTCCTGGGGTCTGAAATGCTAAGAATCCGGTGTTAACTCGACCTCGAAAATGGTAAAATTTTTTGAAAAAATTTCTGACCCAATCGATGAAAATTTGTTGATTTTTAGAAAATCTCTCATAACTTTTGAACGGCTCGATAGATCGGGATGAGTTTTTGCACGTTTGAAGAACTCCACGGGAGCTACTTGGTGACGCAAAAAGTTCCAGGATTCTATCGTGTTATCATCGAAAAAAAGGGTGCCAAAATATGGGTCTAAAAATTCTCTTGAAAAGGTAAGGACCCCTATAACTTTTTTATTTGTGGATTTTTCGTGGTTAATTTGGTCCTATCTTACGCAGAATTTCACGAGGAATCCAATGGTGCCACGGGAATTCACGTACGACCTGTAGTTCCGGAGTTATCGCCATCCAAAGTTTTGGAAAGTTGCATTTTGCATCGAAAGGGCAAAATTTTGGTGATTTGGACGATTTTTCAACTTTTTTATTTGAAGAGATTTCTTGGATATCTCTTCATTTTCGTGTTCCTGGGGTCTGAAATGCTAAGAATCCGGTGTTAACTCGACCTCGAAAATGGTAAAATTTTTTGAAAAAATTTCTGACCCAATCGATGAAAATTTGTTGATTTTTAGAAAATCTCTCATAACTTTTGAACGGCTCGATAGATCGGGATGAGTTTTTGCACGTTTGAAGAACTCCACGGGAGCTACTTGGTGACGCAAAAAGTTCCAGGATTCTATCGTGTTATCATCGAAAAAAAGGGTGCCAAAATATGGGTCTAAAAATTCTCTTGAAAAGGTAAGGACCCCTATAACTTTTTTATTTGTGGATTTTTCGTGGTTAATTTGGTCCTATCTTACGCAGAATTTCACGAGGAATCCAATGGTGCCACGGGAATTCACGTACGACCTGTAGTTCCGGAGTTATCGCCATCCAAAGTTTTGGAAAGTTGCATTTTGCATCGAAAGGGCAAAATTTTGGTGATTTGGACGATTTTTCAACTTTTTTATTTGAAGAGATTTCTTGGATATCTCTTCATTTTCGTGTTCCTGGGGTCTGAAATGCTAAGAATCCGGTGTTAACTCGACCTCGAAAATGGTAAAATTTTTTGAAAAAATTTCTGACCCAATCGATGAAAATTTGTTGATTTTTAGAAAATCTCTCATAACTTTTGAACGGCTCGATAGATCGGGATGAGTTTTTGCACGTTTGAAGAACTCCACGGGAGCTACTTGGTGACGCAAAAAGTTCCAGGATTCTATCGTGTTATCATCGAAAAAAAGGGTGCCAAAATATGGGTCTAAAAATTCTCTTGAAAAGGTAAGGACCCCTATAACTTTTTTATTTGTGGATTTTTCGTGGTTAATTTGGTCCTATCTTACGCAGAATTTCACGAGGAATCCAATGGTGCCACGGGAATTCACGTACGACCTGTAGTTCCGGAGTTATCGCCATCCAAAGTTTTGGAAAGTTGCATTTTGCATCGAAAGGGCAAAATTTTGGTGATTTGGACGATTTTTCAACTTTTTTATTTGAAGAGATTTCTTGGATATCTCTTCATTTTCGTGTTCCTGGGGTCTGAAATGCTAAGAATCCGGTGTTAACTCGACCTCGAAAATGGTAAAATTTTTTGAAAAAATTTCTGACCCAATCGATGAAAATTTGTTGATTTTTAGAAAATCTCTCATAACTTTTGAACGGCTCGATAGATCGGGATGAGTTTTTGCACGTTTGAAGAACTCCACGGGAGCTACTTGGTGACGCAAAAAGTTCCAGGATTCTATCGTGTTATCATCGAAAAAAAGGGTGCCAAAATATGGGTCTAAAAATTCTCTTGAAAAGGTAAGGACCCCTATAACTTTTTTATTTGTGGATTTTTCGTGGTTAATTTGGTCCTATCTTACGCAGAATTTCACGAGGAATCCAATGGTGCCACGGGAATTCACGTACGACCTGTAGTTCCGGAGTTATCGCCATCCAAAGTTTTGGAAAGTTGCATTTTGCATCGAAAGGGCAAAATTTTGGTGATTTGGACGATTTTTCAACTTTTTTATTTGAAGAGATTTCTTGGATATCTCTTCATTTTCGTGTTCCTGGGGTCTGAAATGCTAAGAATCCGGTGTTAACTCGACCTCGAAAATGGTAAAATTTTTTGAAAAAATTTCTGACCCAATCGATGAAAATTTGTTGATTTTTAGAAAATCTCTCATAACTTTTGAACGGCTCGATAGATCGGGATGAGTTTTTGCACGTTTGAAGAACTCCACGGGAGCTACTTGGTGACGCAAAAAGTTCCAGGATTCTATCGTGTTATCATCGAAAAAAAGGGTGCCAAAATATGGGTCTAAAAATTCTCTTGAAAAGGTAAGGACCCCTATAACTTTTTTATTTGTGGATTTTTCGTGGTTAATTTGGTCCTATCTTACGCAGAATTTCACGAGGAATCCAATGGTGCCACGGGAATTCACGTACGACCTGTAGTTCCGGAGTTATCGCCATCCAAAGTTTTGGAAAGTTGCATTTTGCATCGAAAGGGCAAAATTTTGGTGATTTGGACGATTTTTCAACTTTTTTATTTGAAGAGATTTCTTGGATATCTCTTCATTTTCGTGTTCCTGGGGTCTGAAATGCTAAGAATCCGGTGTTAACTCGACCTCGAAAATGGTAAAATTTTTTGAAAAAATTTCTGACCCAATCGATGAAAATTTGTTGATTTTTAGAAAATCTCTCATAACTTTTGAACGGCTCGATAGATCGGGATGAGTTTTTGCACGTTTGAAGAACTCCACGGGAGCTACTTGGTGACGCAAAAAGTTCCAGGATTCTATCGTGTTATCATCGAAAAAAAGGGTGCCAAAATATGGGTCTAAAAATTCTCTTGAAAAGGTAAGGACCCCTATAACTTTTTTATTTGTGGATTTTTCGTGGTTAATTTGGTCCTATCTTACGCAGAATTTCACGAGGAATCCAATGGTGCCACGGGAATTCACGTACGACCTGTAGTTCCGGAGTTATCGCCATCCAAAGTTTTGGAAAGTTGCATTTTGCATCGAAAGGGCAAAATTTTGGTGATTTGGACGATTTTTCAACTTTTTTATTTGAAGAGATTTCTTGGATATCTCTTCATTTTCGTGTTCCTGGGGTCTGAAATGCTAAGAATCCGGTGTTAACTCGACCTCGAAAATGGTAAAATTTTTTGAAAAAATTTCTGACCCAATCGATGAAAATTTGTTGATTTTTAGAAAATCTCTCATAACTTTTGAACGGCTCGATAGATCGGGATGAGTTTTTGCACGTTTGAAGAACTCCACGGGAGCTACTTGGTGACGCAAAAAGTTCCAGGATTCTATCGTGTTATCATCGAAAAAAAGGGTGCCAAAATATGGGTCTAAAAATTCTCTTGAAAAGGTAAGGACCCCTATAACTTTTTTATTTGTGGATTTTTCGTGGTTAATTTGGTCCTATCTTACGCAGAATTTCACGAGGAATCCAATGGTGCCACGGGAATTCACGTACGACCTGTAGTTCCGGAGTTATCGCCATCCAAAGTTTTGGAAAGTTGCATTTTGCATCGAAAGGGCAAAATTTTGGTGATTTGGACGATTTTTCAACTTTTTTATTTGAAGAGATTTCTTGGATATCTCTTCATTTTCGTGTTCCTGGGGTCTGAAATGCTAAGAATCCGGTGTTAACTCGACCTCGAAAATGGTAAAATTTTTTGAAAAAATTTCTGACCCAATCGATGAAAATTTGTTGATTTTTAGAAAATCTCTCATAACTTTTGAACGGCTCGATAGATCGGGATGAGTTTTTGCACGTTTGAAGAACTCCACGGGAGCTACTTGGTGACGCAAAAAGTTCCAGGATTCTATCGTGTTATCATCGAAAAAAAGGGTGCCAAAATATGGGTCTAAAAATTCTCTTGAAAAGGTAAGGACCCCTATAACTTTTTTATTTGTGGATTTTTCGTGGTTAATTTGGTCCTATCTTACGCAGAATTTCACGAGGAATCCAATGGTGCCACGGGAATTCACGTACGACCTGTAGTTCCGGAGTTATCGCCATCCAAAGTTTTGGAAAGTTGCATTTTGCATCGAAAGGGCAAAATTTTGGTGATTTGGACGATTTTTCAACTTTTTTATTTGAAGAGATTTCTTGGATATCTCTTCATTTTCGTGTTCCTGGGGTCTGAAATGCTAAGAATCCGGTGTTAACTCGACCTCGAAAATGGTAAAATTTTTTGAAAAAATTTCTGACCCAATCGATGAAAATTTGTTGATTTTTAGAAAATCTCTCATAACTTTTGAACGGCTCGATAGATCGGGATGAGTTTTTGCACGTTTGAAGAACTCCACGGGAGCTACTTGGTGACGCAAAAAGTTCCAGGATTCTATCGTGTTATCATCGAAAAAAAGGGTGCCAAAATATGGGTCTAAAAATTCTCTTGAAAAGGTAAGGACCCCTATAACTTTTTTATTTGTGGATTTTTCGTGGTTAATTTGGTCCTATCTTACGCAGAATTTCACGAGGAATCCAATGGTGCCACGGGAATTCACGTACGACCTGTAGTTCCGGAGTTATCGCCATCCAAAGTTTTGGAAAGTTGCATTTTGCATCGAAAGGGCAAAATTTTGGTGATTTGGACGATTTTTCAACTTTTTTATTTGAAGAGATTTCTTGGATATCTCTTCATTTTCGTGTTCCTGGGGTCTGAAATGCTAAGAATCCGGTGTTAACTCGACCTCGAAAATGGTAAAATTTTTTGAAAAAATTTCTGACCCAATCGATGAAAATTTGTTGATTTTTAGAAAATCTCTCATAACTTTTGAACGGCTCGATAGATCGGGATGAGTTTTTGCACGTTTGAAGAACTCCACGGGAGCTACTTGGTGACGCAAAAAGTTCCAGGATTCTATCGTGTTATCATCGAAAAAAAGGGTGCCAAAATATGGGTCTAAAAATTCTCTTGAAAAGGTAAGGACCCCTATAACTTTTTTATTTGTGGATTTTTCGTGGTTAATTTGGTCCTATCTTACGCAGAATTTCACGAGGAATCCAATGGTGCCACGGGAATTCACGTACGACCTGTAGTTCCGGAGTTATCGCCATCCAAAGTTTTGGAAAGTTGCATTTTGCATCGAAAGGGCAAAATTTTGGTGATTTGGACGATTTTTCAACTTTTTTATTTGAAGAGATTTCTTGGATATCTCTTCATTTTCGTGTTCCTGGGGTCTGAAATGCTAAGAATCCGGTGTTAACTCGACCTCGAAAATGGTAAAATTTTTTGAAAAAATTTCTGACCCAATCGATGAAAATTTGTTGATTTTTAGAAAATCTCTCATAACTTTTGAACGGCTCGATAGATCGGGATGAGTTTTTGCACGTTTGAAGAACTCCACGGGAGCTACTTGGTGACGCAAAAAGTTCCAGGATTCTATCGTGTTATCATCGAAAAAAAGGGTGCCAAAATATGGGTCTAAAAATTCTCTTGAAAAGGTAAGGACCCCTATAACTTTTTTATTTGTGGATTTTTCGTGGTTAATTTGGTCCTATCTTACGCAGAATTTCACGAGGAATCCAATGGTGCCACGGGAATTCACGTACGACCTGTAGTTCCGGAGTTATCGCCATCCAAAGTTTTGGAAAGTTGCATTTTGCATCGAAAGGGCAAAATTTTGGTGATTTGGACGATTTTTCAACTTTTTTATTTGAAGAGATTTCTTGGATATCTCTTCATTTTCGTGTTCCTGGGGTCTGAAATGCTAAGAATCCGGTGTTAACTCGACCTCGAAAATGGTAAAATTTTTTGAAAAAATTTCTGACCCAATCGATGAAAATTTGTTGATTTTTAGAAAATCTCTCATAACTTTTGAACGGCTCGATAGATCGGGATGAGTTTTTGCACGTTTGAAGAACTCCACGGGAGCTACTTGGTGACGCAAAAAGTTCCAGGATTCTATCGTGTTATCATCGAAAAAAAGGGTGCCAAAATATGGGTCTAAAAATTCTCTTGAAAAGGTAAGGACCCCTATAACTTTTTTATTTGTGGATTTTTCGTGGTTAATTTGGTCCTATCTTACGCAGAATTTCACGAGGAATCCAATGGTGCCACGGGAATTCACGTACGACCTGTAGTTCCGGAGTTATCGCCATCCAAAGTTTTGGAAAGTTGCATTTTGCATCGAAAGGGCAAAATTTTGGTGATTTGGACGATTTTTCAACTTTTTTATTTGAAGAGATTTCTTGGATATCTCTTCATTTTCGTGTTCCTGGGGTCTGAAATGCTAAGAATCCGGTGTTAACTCGACCTCGAAAATGGTAAAATTTTTTGAAAAAATTTCTGACCCAATCGATGAAAATTTGTTGATTTTTAGAAAATCTCTCATAACTTTTGAACGGCTCGATAGATCGGGATGAGTTTTTGCACGTTTGAAGAACTCCACGGGAGCTACTTGGTGACGCAAAAAGTTCCAGGATTCTATCGTGTTATCATCGAAAAAAAGGGTGCCAAAATATGGGTCTAAAAATTCTCTTGAAAAGGTAAGGACCCCTATAACTTTTTTATTTGTGGATTTTTCGTGGTTAATTTGGTCCTATCTTACGCAGAATTTCACGAGGAATCCAATGGTGCCACGGGAATTCACGTACGACCTGTAGTTCCGGAGTTATCGCCATCCAAAGTTTTGGAAAGTTGCATTTTGCATCGAAAGGGCAAAATTTTGGTGATTTGGACGATTTTTCAACTTTTTTATTTGAAGAGATTTCTTGGATATCTCTTCATTTTCGTGTTCCTGGGGTCTGAAATGCTAAGAATCCGGTGTTAACTCGACCTCGAAAATGGTAAAATTTTTTGAAAAAATTTCTGACCCAATCGATGAAAATTTGTTGATTTTTAGAAAATCTCTCATAACTTTTGAACGGCTCGATAGATCGGGATGAGTTTTTGCACGTTTGAAGAACTCCACGGGAGCTACTTGGTGACGCAAAAAGTTCCAGGATTCTATCGTGTTATCATCGAAAAAAAGGGTGCCAAAATATGGGTCTAAAAATTCTCTTGAAAAGGTAAGGACCCCTATAACTTTTTTATTTGTGGATTTTTCGTGGTTAATTTGGTCCTATCTTACGCAGAATTTCACGAGGAATCCAATGGTGCCACGGGAATTCACGTACGACCTGTAGTTCCGGAGTTATCGCCATCCAAAGTTTTGGAAAGTTGCATTTTGCATCGAAAGGGCAAAATTTTGGTGATTTGGACGATTTTTCAACTTTTTTATTTGAAGAGATTTCTTGGATATCTCTTCATTTTCGTGTTCCTGGGGTCTGAAATGCTAAGAATCCGGTGTTAACTCGACCTCGAAAATGGTAAAATTTTTTGAAAAAATTTCTGACCCAATCGATGAAAATTTGTTGATTTTTAGAAAATCTCTCATAACTTTTGAACGGCTCGATAGATCGGGATGAGTTTTTGCACGTTTGAAGAACTCCACGGGAGCTACTTGGTGACGCAAAAAGTTCCAGGATTCTATCGTGTTATCATCGAAAAAAAGGGTGCCAAAATATGGGTCTAAAAATTCTCTTGAAAAGGTAAGGACCCCTATAACTTTTTTATTTGTGGATTTTTCGTGGTTAATTTGGTCCTATCTTACGCAGAATTTCACGAGGAATCCAATGGTGCCACGGGAATTCACGTACGACCTGTAGTTCCGGAGTTATCGCCATCCAAAGTTTTGGAAAGTTGCATTTTGCATCGAAAGGGCAAAATTTTGGTGATTTGGACGATTTTTCAACTTTTTTATTTGAAGAGATTTCTTGGATATCTCTTCATTTTCGTGTTCCTGGGGTCTGAAATGCTAAGAATCCGGTGTTAACTCGACCTCGAAAATGGTAAAATTTTTTGAAAAAATTTCTGACCCAATCGATGAAAATTTGTTGATTTTTAGAAAATCTCTCATAACTTTTGAACGGCTCGATAGATCGGGATGAGTTTTTGCACGTTTGAAGAACTCCACGGGAGCTACTTGGTGACGCAAAAAGTTCCAGGATTCTATCGTGTTATCATCGAAAAAAAGGGTGCCAAAATATGGGTCTAAAAATTCTCTTGAAAAGGTAAGGACCCCTATAACTTTTTTATTTGTGGATTTTTCGTGGTTAATTTGGTCCTATCTTACGCAGAATTTCACGAGGAATCCAATGGTGCCACGGGAATTCACGTACGACCTGTAGTTCCGGAGTTATCGCCATCCAAAGTTTTGGAAAGTTGCATTTTGCATCGAAAGGGCAAAATTTTGGTGATTTGGACGATTTTTCAACTTTTTTATTTGAAGAGATTTCTTGGATATCTCTTCATTTTCGTGTTCCTGGGGTCTGAAATGCTAAGAATCCGGTGTTAACTCGACCTCGAAAATGGTAAAATTTTTTGAAAAAATTTCTGACCCAATCGATGAAAATTTGTTGATTTTTAGAAAATCTCTCATAACTTTTGAACGGCTCGATAGATCGGGATGAGTTTTTGCACGTTTGAAGAACTCCACGGGAGCTACTTGGTGACGCAAAAAGTTCCAGGATTCTATCGTGTTATCATCGAAAAAAAGGGTGCCAAAATATGGGTCTAAAAATTCTCTTGAAAAGGTAAGGACCCCTATAACTTTTTTATTTGTGGATTTTTCGTGGTTAATTTGGTCCTATCTTACGCAGAATTTCACGAGGAATCCAATGGTGCCACGGGAATTCACGTACGACCTGTAGTTCCGGAGTTATCGCCATCCAAAGTTTTGGAAAGTTGCATTTTGCATCGAAAGGGCAAAATTTTGGTGATTTGGACGATTTTTCAACTTTTTTATTTGAAGAGATTTCTTGGATATCTCTTCATTTTCGTGTTCCTGGGGTCTGAAATGCTAAGAATCCGGTGTTAACTCGACCTCGAAAATGGTAAAATTTTTTGAAAAAATTTCTGACCCAATCGATGAAAATTTGTTGATTTTTAGAAAATCTCTCATAACTTTTGAACGGCTCGATAGATCGGGATGAGTTTTTGCACGTTTGAAGAACTCCACGGGAGCTACTTGGTGACGCAAAAAGTTCCAGGATTCTATCGTGTTATCATCGAAAAAAAGGGTGCCAAAATATGGGTCTAAAAATTCTCTTGAAAAGGTAAGGACCCCTATAACTTTTTTATTTGTGGATTTTTCGTGGTTAATTTGGTCCTATCTTACGCAGAATTTCACGAGGAATCCAATGGTGCCACGGGAATTCACGTACGACCTGTAGTTCCGGAGTTATCGCCATCCAAAGTTTTGGAAAGTTGCATTTTGCATCGAAAGGGCAAAATTTTGGTGATTTGGACGATTTTTCAACTTTTTTATTTGAAGAGATTTCTTGGATATCTCTTCATTTTCGTGTTCCTGGGGTCTGAAATGCTAAGAATCCGGTGTTAACTCGACCTCGAAAATGGTAAAATTTTTTGAAAAAATTTCTGACCCAATCGATGAAAATTTGTTGATTTTTAGAAAATCTCTCATAACTTTTGAACGGCTCGATAGATCGGGATGAGTTTTTGCACGTTTGAAGAACTCCACGGGAGCTACTTGGTGACGCAAAAAGTTCCAGGATTCTATCGTGTTATCATCGAAAAAAAGGGTGCCAAAATATGGGTCTAAAAATTCTCTTGAAAAGGTAAGGACCCCTATAACTTTTTTATTTGTGGATTTTTCGTGGTTAATTTGGTCCTATCTTACGCAGAATTTCACGAGGAATCCAATGGTGCCACGGGAATTCACGTACGACCTGTAGTTCCGGAGTTATCGCCATCCAAAGTTTTGGAAAGTTGCATTTTGCATCGAAAGGGCAAAATTTTGGTGATTTGGACGATTTTTCAACTTTTTTATTTGAAGAGATTTCTTGGATATCTCTTCATTTTCGTGTTCCTGGGGTCTGAAATGCTAAGAATCCGGTGTTAACTCGACCTCGAAAATGGTAAAATTTTTTGAAAAAATTTCTGACCCAATCGATGAAAATTTGTTGATTTTTAGAAAATCTCTCATAACTTTTGAACGGCTCGATAGATCGGGATGAGTTTTTGCACGTTTGAAGAACTCCACGGGAGCTACTTGGTGACGCAAAAAGTTCCAGGATTCTATCGTGTTATCATCGAAAAAAAGGGTGCCAAAATATGGGTCTAAAAATTCTCTTGAAAAGGTAAGGACCCCTATAACTTTTTTATTTGTGGATTTTTCGTGGTTAATTTGGTCCTATCTTACGCAGAATTTCACGAGGAATCCAATGGTGCCACGGGAATTCACGTACGACCTGTAGTTCCGGAGTTATCGCCATCCAAAGTTTTGGAAAGTTGCATTTTGCATCGAAAGGGCAAAATTTTGGTGATTTGGACGATTTTTCAACTTTTTTATTTGAAGAGATTTCTTGGATATCTCTTCATTTTCGTGTTCCTGGGGTCTGAAATGCTAAGAATCCGGTGTTAACTCGACCTCGAAAATGGTAAAATTTTTTGAAAAAATTTCTGACCCAATCGATGAAAATTTGTTGATTTTTAGAAAATCTCTCATAACTTTTGAACGGCTCGATAGATCGGGATGAGTTTTTGCACGTTTGAAGAACTCCACGGGAGCTACTTGGTGACGCAAAAAGTTCCAGGATTCTATCGTGTTATCATCGAAAAAAAGGGTGCCAAAATATGGGTCTAAAAATTCTCTTGAAAAGGTAAGGACCCCTATAACTTTTTTATTTGTGGATTTTTCGTGGTTAATTTGGTCCTATCTTACGCAGAATTTCACGAGGAATCCAATGGTGCCACGGGAATTCACGTACGACCTGTAGTTCCGGAGTTATCGCCATCCAAAGTTTTGGAAAGTTGCATTTTGCATCGAAAGGGCAAAATTTTGGTGATTTGGACGATTTTTCAACTTTTTTATTTGAAGAGATTTCTTGGATATCTCTTCATTTTCGTGTTCCTGGGGTCTGAAATGCTAAGAATCCGGTGTTAACTCGACCTCGAAAATGGTAAAATTTTTTGAAAAAATTTCTGACCCAATCGATGAAAATTTGTTGATTTTTAGAAAATCTCTCATAACTTTTGAACGGCTCGATAGATCGGGATGAGTTTTTGCACGTTTGAAGAACTCCACGGGAGCTACTTGGTGACGCAAAAAGTTCTAGGATTCTATCGTGTTATCATCGAAAAAAAGGGTGCCAAAATATGGGTCTAAAAATTCTCTTGAAAAGGTAAGGACCCCTATAACTTTTTTATTTGTGGATTTTTCGTGGTTAATTTGGTCCTATCTTACGCAGAATTTCACGAGGAATCCAATGGTGCCACGGGAATTCACGTACGACCTGTAGTTCCGGAGTTATCGCCATCCAAAGTTTTGGAAAGTTGCATTTTGCATCGAAAGGGCAAAATTTTGGTGATTTGGACGATTTTTCAACTTTTTTATTTGAAGAGATTTCTTGGATATCTCTTCATTTTCGTGTTCCTGGGGTCTGAAATGCTAAGAATCCGGTGTTAACTCGACCTCGAAAATGGTAAAATTTTTTGAAAAAATTTCTGACCCAATCGATGAAAATTTGTTGATTTTTAGAAAATCTCTCATAACTTTTGAACGGCTCGATAGATCGGGATGAGTTTTTGCACGTTTGAAGAACTCCACGGGAGCTACTTGGTGACGCAAAAAGTTCCAGGATTCTATCGTGTTATCATCGAAAAAAAGGGTGCCAAAATATGGGTCTAAAAATTCTCTTGAAAAGGTAAGGACCCCTATAACTTTTTTATTTGTGGATTTTTCGTGGTTAATTTGGTCCTATCTTACGCAGAATTTCACGAGGAATCCAATGGTGCCACGGGAATTCACGTACGACCTGTAGTTCCGGAGTTATCGCCATCCAAAGTTTTGGAAAGTTGCATTTTGCATCGAAAGGGCAAAATTTTGGTGATTTGGACGATTTTTCAACTTTTTTATTTGAAGAGATTTCTTGGATATCTCTTCATTTTCGTGTTCCTGGGGTCTGAAATGCTAAGAATCCGGTGTTAACTCGACCTCGAAAATGGTAAAATTTTTTGAAAAAATTTCTGACCCAATCGATGAAAATTTGTTGATTTTTAGAAAATCTCTCATAACTTTTGAACGGCTCGATAGATCGGGATGAGTTTTTGCACGTTTGAAGAACTCCACGGGAGCTACTTGGTGACGCAAAAAGTTCCAGGATTCTATCGTGTTATCATCGAAAAAAAGGGTGCCAAAATATGGGTCTAAAAATTCTCTTGAAAAGGTAAGGACCCCTATAACTTTTTTATTTGTGGATTTTTCGTGGTTAATTTGGTCCTATCTTACGCAGAATTTCACGAGGAATCCAATGGTGCCACGGGAATTCACGTACGACCTGTAGTTCCGGAGTTATCGCCATCCAAAGTTTTGGAAAGTTGCATTTTGCATCGAAAGGGCAAAATTTTGGTGATTTGGACGATTTTTCAACTTTTTTATTTGAAGAGATTTCTTGGATATCTCTTCATTTTCGTGTTCCTGGGGTCTGAAATGCTAAGAATCCGGTGTTAACTCGACCTCGAAAATGGTAAAATTTTTTGAAAAAATTTCTGACCCAATCGATGAAAATTTGTTGATTTTTAGAAAATCTCTCATAACTTTTGAACGGCTCGATAGATCGGGATGAGTTTTTGCACGTTTGAAGAACTCCACGGGAGCTACTTGGTGACGCAAAAAGTTCCAGGATTCTATCGTGTTATCATCGAAAAAAAGGGTGCCAAAATATGGGTCTAAAAATTCTCTTGAAAAGGTAAGGACCCCTATAACTTTTTTATTTGTGGATTTTTCGTGGTTAATTTGGTCCTATCTTACGCAGAATTTCACGAGGAATCCAATGGTGCCACGGGAATTCACGTACGACCTGTAGTTCCGGAGTTATCGCCATCCAAAGTTTTGGAAAGTTGCATTTTGCATCGAAAGGGCAAAATTTTGGTGATTTGGACGATTTTTCAACTTTTTTATTTGAAGAGATTTCTTGGATATCTCTTCATTTTCGTGTTCCTGGGGTCTGAAATGCTAAGAATCCGGTGTTAACTCGACCTCGAAAATGGTAAAATTTTTTGAAAAAATTTCTGACCCAATCGATGAAAATTTGTTGATTTTTAGAAAATCTCTCATAACTTTTGAACGGCTCGATAGATCGGGATGAGTTTTTGCACGTTTGAAGAACTCCACGGGAGCTACTTGGTGACGCAAAAAGTTCCAGGATTCTATCGTGTTATCATCGAAAAAAAGGGTGCCAAAATATGGGTCTAAAAATTCTCTTGAAAAGGTAAGGACCCCTATAACTTTTTTATTTGTGGATTTTTCGTGGTTAATTTGGTCCTATCTTACGCAGAATTTCACGAGGAATCCAATGGTGCCACGGGAATTCACGTACGACCTGTAGTTCCGGAGTTATCGCCATCCAAAGTTTTGGAAAGTTGCATTTTGCATCGAAAGGGCAAAATTTTGGTGATTTGGACGATTTTTCAACTTTTTTATTTGAAGAGATTTCTTGGATATCTCTTCATTTTCGTGTTCCTGGGGTCTGAAATGCTAAGAATCCGGTGTTAACTCGACCTCGAAAATGGTAAAATTTTTTGAAAAAATTTCTGACCCAATCGATGAAAATTTGTTGATTTTTAGAAAATCTCTCATAACTTTTGAACGGCTCGATAGATCGGGATGAGTTTTTGCACGTTTGAAGAACTCCACGGGAGCTACTTGGTGACGCAAAAAGTTCCAGGATTCTATCGTGTTATCATCGAAAAAAAGGGTGCCAAAATATGGGTCTAAAAATTCTCTTGAAAAGGTAAGGACCCCTATAACTTTTTTATTTGTGGATTTTTCGTGGTTAATTTGGTCCTATCTTACGCAGAATTTCACGAGGAATCCAATGGTGCCACGGGAATTCACGTACGACCTGTAGTTCCGGAGTTATCGCCATCCAAAGTTTTGGAAAGTTGCATTTTGCATCGAAAGGGCAAAATTTTGGTGATTTGGACGATTTTTCAACTTTTTTATTTGAAGAGATTTCTTGGATATCTCTTCATTTTCGTGTTCCTGGGGTCTGAAATGCTAAGAATCCGGTGTTAACTCGACCTCGAAAATGGTAAAATTTTTTGAAAAAATTTCTGACCCAATCGATGAAAATTTGTTGATTTTTAGAAAATCTCTCATAACTTTTGAACGGCTCGATAGATCGGGATGAGTTTTTGCACGTTTGAAGAACTCCACGGGAGCTACTTGGTGACGCAAAAAGTTCCAGGATTCTATCGTGTTATCATCGAAAAAAAGGGTGCCAAAATATGGGTCTAAAAATTCTCTTGAAAAGGTAAGGACCCCTATAACTTTTTTATTTGTGGATTTTTCGTGGTTAATTTGGTCCTATCTTACGCAGAATTTCACGAGGAATCCAATGGTGCCACGGGAATTCACGTACGACCTGTAGTTCCGGAGTTATCGCCATCCAAAGTTTTGGAAAGTTGCATTTTGCATCGAAAGGGCAAAATTTTGGTGATTTGGACGATTTTTCAACTTTTTTATTTGAAGAGATTTCTTGGATATCTCTTCATTTTCGTGTTCCTGGGGTCTGAAATGCTAAGAATCCGGTGTTAACTCGACCTCGAAAATGGTAAAATTTTTTGAAAAAATTTCTGACCCAATCGATGAAAATTTGTTGATTTTTAGAAAATCTCTCATAACTTTTGAACGGCTCGATAGATCGGGATGAGTTTTTGCACGTTTGAAGAACTCCGCGGGAGCTACTTGGTGACGCAAAAAGTTCCAGGATTCTATCGTGTTATCATCGAAAAAAAGGGTGCCAAAATATGGGTCTAAAAATTCTCTTGAAAAGGTAAGGACCCCTATAACTTTTTTATTTGTGGATTTTTCGTGGTTAATTTGGTCCTATCTTACGCAGAATTTCACGAGGAATCCAATGGTGCCACGGGAATTCACGTACGACCTGTAGTTCCGGAGTTATCGCCATCCAAAGTTTTGGAAAGTTGCATTTTGCATCGAAAGGGCAAAATTTTGGTGATTTGGACGATTTTTCAACTTTTTTATTTGAAGAGATTTCTTGGATATCTCTTCATTTTCGTGTTCCTGGGGTCTGAAATGCTAAGAATCCGGTGTTAACTCGACCTCGAAAATGGTAAAATTTTTTGAAAAAATTTCTGACCCAATCGATGAAAATTTGTTGATTTTTAGAAAATCTCTCATAACTTTTGAACGGCTCGATAGATCGGGATGAGTTTTTGCACGTTTGAAGAACTCCACGGGAGCTACTTGGTGACGCAAAAAGTTCCAGGATTCTATCGTGTTATCATCGAAAAAAAGGGTGCCAAAATATGGGTCTAAAAATTCTCTTGAAAAGGTAAGGACCCCTATAACTTTTTTATTTGTGGATTTTTCGTGGTTAATTTGGTCCTATCTTACGCAGAATTTCACGAGGAATCCAATGGTGCCACGGGAATTCACGTACGACCTGTAGTTCCGGAGTTATCGCCATCCAAAGTTTTGGAAAGTTGCATTTTGCATCGAAAGGGCAAAATTTTGGTGATTTGGACGATTTTTCAACTTTTTTATTTGAAGAGATTTCTTGGATATCTCTTCATTTTCGTGTTCCTGGGGTCTGAAATGCTAAGAATCCGGTGTTAACTCGACCTCGAAAATGGTAAAATTTTTTGAAAAAATTTCTGACCCAATCGATGAAAATTTGTTGATTTTTAGAAAATCTCTCATAACTTTTGAACGGCTCGATAGATCGGGATGAGTTTTTGCACGTTTGAAGAACTCCACGGGAGCTACTTGGTGACGCAAAAAGTTCCAGGATTCTATCGTGTTATCATCGAAAAAAAGGGTGCCAAAATATGGGTCTAAAAATTCTCTTGAAAAGGTAAGGACCCCTATAACTTTTTTATTTGTGGATTTTTCGTGGTTAATTTGGTCCTATCTTACGCAGAATTTCACGAGGAATCCAATGGTGCCACGGGAATTCACGTACGACCTGTAGTTCCGGAGTTATCGCCATCCAAAGTTTTGGAAAGTTGCATTTTGCATCGAAAGGGCAAAATTTTGGTGATTTGGACGATTTTTCAACTTTTTTATTTGAAGAGATTTCTTGGATATCTCTTCATTTTCGTGTTCCTGGGGTCTGAAATGCTAAGAATCCGGTGTTAACTCGACCTCGAAAATGGTAAAATTTTTTGAAAAAATTTCTGACCCAATCGATGAAAATTTGTTGATTTTTAGAAAATCTCTCATAACTTTTGAACGGCTCGATAGATCGGGATGAGTTTTTGCACGTTTGAAGAACTCCACGGGAGCTACTTGGTGACGCAAAAAGTTCCAGGATTCTATCGTGTTATCATCGAAAAAAAGGGTGCCAAAATATGGGTCTAAAAATTCTCTTGAAAAGGTAAGGACCCCTATAACTTTTTTATTTGTGGATTTTTCGTGGTTAATTTGGTCCTATCTTACGCAGAATTTCACGAGGAATCCAATGGTGCCACGGGAATTCACGTACGACCTGTAGTTCCGGAGTTATCGCCATCCAAAGTTTTGGAAAGTTGCATTTTGCATCGAAAGGGCAAAATTTTGGTGATTTGGACGATTTTTCAACTTTTTTATTTGAAGAGATTTCTTGGATATCTCTTCATTTTCGTGTTCCTGGGGTCTGAAATGCTAAGAATCCGGTGTTAACTCGACCTCGAAAATGGTAAAATTTTTTGAAAAAATTTCGGACCCAATCGATGAAAATTTGTTGATTTTTAGAAAATCTCTCATAACTTTTGAACGGCTCGATAGATCGGGATGAGTTTTTGCACGTTTGAAGAACTCCACGGGAGCTACTTGGTGACGCAAAAAGTTCCAGGATTCTATCGTGTTATCATCGAAAAAAAGGGTGCCAAAATATGGGTCTAAAAATTCTCTTGAAAAGGTAAGGACCCCTATAACTTTTTTATTTGTGGATTTTTCGTGGTTAATTTGGTCCTATCTTACGCAGAATTTCACGAGGAATCCAATGGTGCCACGGGAATTCACGTACGACCTGTAGTTCCGGAGTTATCGCCATCCAAAGTTTTGGAAAGTTGCATTTTGCATCGAAAGGGCAAAATTTTGGTGATTTGGACGATTTTTCAACTTTTTTATTTGAAGAGATTTCTTGGATATCTCTTCATTTTCGTGTTCCTGGGGTCTGAAATGCTAAGAATCCGGTGTTAACTCGACCTCGAAAATGGTAAAATTTTTTGAAAAAATTTCTGACCCAATCGATGAAAATTTGTTGATTTTTAGAAAATCTCTCATAACTTTTGAACGGCTCGATAGATCGGGATGAGTTTTTGCACGTTTGAAGAACTCCACGGGAGCTACTTGGTGACGCAAAAAGTTCCAGGATTCTATCGTGTTATCATCGAAAAAAAGGGTGCCAAAATATGGGTCTAAAAATTCTCTTGAAAAGGTAAGGACCCCTATAACTTTTTTATTTGTGGATTTTTCGTGGTTAATTTGGTCCTATCTTACGCAGAATTTCACGAGGAATCCAATGGTGCCACGGGAATTCACGTACGACCTGTAGTTCCGGAGTTATCGCCATCCAAAGTTTTGGAAAGTTGCATTTTGCATCGAAAGGGCAAAATTTTGGTGATTTGGACGATTTTTCAACTTTTTTATTTGAAGAGATTTCTTGGATATCTCTTCATTTTCGTGTTCCTGGGGTCTGAAATGCTAAGAATCCGGTGTTAACTCGACCTCGAAAATGGTAAAATTTTTTGAAAAAATTTCTGACCCAATCGATGAAAATTTGTTGATTTTTAGAAAATCTCTCATAACTTTTGAACGGCTCGATAGATCGGGATGAGTTTTTGCACGTTTGAAGAACTCCACGGGAGCTACTTGGTGACGCAAAAAGTTCCAGGATTCTATCGTGTTATCATCGAAAAAAAGGGTGCCAAAATATGGGTCTAAAAATTCTCTTGAAAAGGTAAGGACCCCTATAACTTTTTTATTTGTGGATTTTTCGTGGTTAATTTGGTCCTATCTTACGCAGAATTTCACGAGGAATCCAATGGTGCCACGGGAATTCACGTACGACCTGTAGTTCCGGAGTTATCGCCATCCAAAGTTTTGGAAAGTTGCATTTTGCATCGAAAGGGCAAAATTTTGGTGATTTGGACGATTTTTCAACTTTTTTATTTGAAGAGATTTCTTGGATATCTCTTCATTTTCGTGTTCCTGGGGTCTGAAATGCTAAGAATCCGGTGTTAACTCGACCTCGAAAATGGTAAAATTTTTTGAAAAAATTTCTGACCCAATCGATGAAAATTTGTTGATTTTTAGAAAATCTCTCATAACTTTTGAACGGCTCGATAGATCGGGATGAGTTTTTGCACGTTTGAAGAACTCCACGGGAGCTACTTGGTGACGCAAAAAGTTCCAGGATTCTATCGTGTTATCATCGAAAAAAAGGGTGCCAAAATATAGGTCTAAAAATTCTCTTGAAAAGGTAAGGACCCCTATAACTTTTTTATTTGTGGATTTTTCGTGGTTAATTTGGTCCTATCTTACGCAGAATTTCACGAGGAATCCAATGGTGCCACGGGATTTCACGTACGACCTGTAGTTCCGGAGTTATCGCCATCCAAAGTTTTGGAAAGTTGCATTTTGCATCGAAAGGGCAAAATTTTGGTGATTTGGACGATTTTTCAACTTTTTTATTTGAAGAGATTTCTTGGATATCTCTTCATTTTCGTGTTCCTGGGGTCTGAAATGCTAAGAATCCGGTGTTAACTCGACCTCGAAAATGGTAAAATTTTTTGAAAAAATTTCTGACCCAATCGATGAAAATTTGTTGATTTTTAGAAAATCTCTCATAACTTTTGAACGGCTCGATAGATCGGGATGAGTTTTTGCACGTTTGAAGAACTCCACGGGAGCTACTTGGTGACGCAAAAAGTTCCAGGATTCTATCGTGTTATCATCAAAAAAAGGGTGCCAAAATATGGGTCTAAAAATTCTCTTGAAAAGGTAAGGACCCCTATAACTTTTTTATTTGTGGATTTTTCGTGGTTAATTTGGTCCTGTCTTACGCAGAATTTCACGAGGAATCCAATGGTGCCACGGGAATTCACGTACGACCTGTAGTTCCGGAGTTATCGCCATCCAAAGTTTTGGAAAGTTGCATTTTGCATCGAAAGGGCAAAATTTTGGTGATTTGGACGATTTTTCAACTTTTTTATTTGAAGAGATTTCTTGGATATCTCTTCATTTTCGTGTTCCTGGGGTCTGAAATGCTAAGAATCCGGTGTTAACTCGACCTCGAAAATGGTAAAATTTTTTGAAAAAATTTCTGACCCAATCGATGAAAATTTGTTGATTTTTAGAAAATCTCTCATAACTTTTGAACGGCTCGATAGATCGGGATGAGTTTTTGCACGTTTGAAGAACTCCACGGGAGCTACTTGGTGACGCAAAAAGTTCCAGGATTCTATCGTGTTATCATCGAAAAAAAGGGTGCCAAAATATGGGTCTAAAAATTCTCTTGAAAAGGTAAGGACCCCTATAACTTTTTTATTTGTGGATTTTTCGTGGTTAATTTGGTCCTATCTTACGCAGAATTTCACGAGGAATCCAATGGTGCCACGGGAATTCACGTACGACCTGTAGTTCCGGAGTTATCGCCATCCAAAGTTTTGGAAAGTTGCATTTTGCATCGAAAGGGCAAAATTTTGGTGATTTGGACGATTTTTCAACTTTTTTATTTGAAGAGATTTCTTGGATATCTCTTCATTTTCGTGTTCCTGGGGTCTGAAATGCTAAGAATCCGGTGTTAACTCGACCTCGAAAATGGTAAAATTTTTTGAAAAAATTTCTGACCCAATCGATGAAAATTTGTTGATTTTTAGAAAATCTCTCATAACTTTTGAACGGCTCGATAGATCGGGATGAGTTTTTGCACGTTTGAAGAACTCCACGGGAGCTACTTGGTGACGCAAAAAGTTCCAGGATTCTATCGTGTTATCATCGAAAAAAAGGGTGCCAAAATATGGGTCTAAAAATTCTCTTGAAAAGGTAAGGACCCCTATAACTTTTTTATTTGTGGATTTTTCGTGGTTAAT
Source organism: Cynaeus angustus (assembly GCA_030157275.1). Classification (NCBI taxonomy): domain Eukaryota; kingdom Metazoa; phylum Arthropoda; class Insecta; order Coleoptera; family Tenebrionidae; genus Cynaeus; species Cynaeus angustus. The sequence goes on from CM058064.1 coordinate 14,704,828, forward strand.
TTGGTCCTATCTTACGCAGAATTTCACGAGGAATCCAATGGTGCCACGGGAATTCACGTACGACCTGTAGTTCCGGAGTTATCGCCATCCAAAGTTTTGGAAAGTTGCATTTTGCATCGAAAGGGCAAAATTTTGGTGATTTGGACGATTTTTCAACTTTTTTATTTGAAGAGATTTCTTGGATATCTCTTCATTTTCGTGTTCCTGGGGTCTGAAATGCTAAGAATCCGGTGTTAACTCGACCTCGAAAATGGTAAAATTTTTTGAAAAAATTTCTGACCCAATCGATGAAAATTTGTTGATTTTTAGAAAATCTCTCATAACTTTTGAACGGCTCGATAGATCGGGATGAGTTTTTGCACGTTTGAAGAACTCCACGGGAGCTACTTGGTGACGCAAAAAGTTCCAGGATTCTATCGTGTTATCATCGAAAAAAAGGGTGCCAAAATATGGGTCTAAAAATTCTCTTGAAAAGGTAAGGACCCCTATAACTTTTTTATTTGTGGATTTTTCGTGGTTAATTTGGTCCTATCTTACGCAGAATTTCACGAGGAATCCAATGGTGCCACGGGAATTCACGTACGACCTGTAGTTCCGGAGTTATCGCCATCCAAAGTTTTGGAAAGTTGCATTTTGCATCGAAAGGGCAAAATTTTGGTGATTTGGACGATTTTTCAACTTTTTTATTTGAAGAGATTTCTTGGATATCTCTTCATTTTCGTGTTCCTGGGGTCTGAAATGCTAAGAATCCGGTGTTAACTCGACCTCGAAAATGGTAAAATTTTTTGAAAAAATTTCTGACCCAATCGATGAAAATTTGTTGATTTTTAGAAAATCTCTCATAACTTTTGAACGGCTCGATAGATCGGGATGAGTTTTTGCACGTTTGAAGAACTCCACGGGAGCTACTTGGTGACGCAAAAAGTTCCAGGATTCTATCGTGTTATCATCGAAAAAAAGGGTGCCAAAATATGGGTCTAAAAATTCTCTTGAAAAGGTAAGGACCCCTATAACTTTTTTATTTGTGGATTTTTCGTGGTTAATTTGGTCCTATCTTACGCAGAATTTCACGAGGAATCCAATGGTGCCACGGGAATTCACGTACGACCTGTAGTTCCGGAGTTATCGCCATCCAAAGTTTTGGAAAGTTGCATTTTGCATCGAAAGGGCAAAATTTTGGTGATTTGGACGATTTTTCAACTTTTTTATTTGAAGAGATTTCTTGGATATCTCTTCATTTTCGTGTTCCTGGGGTCTGAAATGCTAAGAATCCGGTGTTAACTCGACCTCGAAAATGGTAAAATTTTTTGAAAAAATTTCTGACCCAATCGATGAAAATTTGTTGATTTTTAGAAAATCTCTCATAACTTTTGAACGGCTCGATAGATCGGGATGAGTTTTTGCACGTTTGAAGAACTCCACGGGAGCTACTTGGTGACGCAAAAAGTTCCAGGATTCTATCGTGTTATCATCAAAAAAAGGGTGCCAAAATATGGGTCTAAAAATTCTCTTGAAAAGGTAAGGACCCCTATAACTTTTTTATTTGTGGATTTTTCGTGGTTAATTTGGTCCTGTCTTACGCAGAATTTCACGAGGAATCCAATGGTGCCACGGGAATTCACGTACGACCTGTAGTTCCGGAGTTATCGCCATCCAAAGTTTTGGAAAGTTGCATTTTGCATCGAAAGGGCAAAATTTTGGTGATTTGGACGATTTTTCAACTTTTTTATTTGAAGAGATTTCTTGGATATCTCTTCATTTTCGTGTTCCTGGGGTCTGAAATGCTAAGAATCCGGTGTTAACTCGACCTCGAAAATGGTAAAATTTTTTGAAAAAATTTCTGACCCAATCGATGAAAATTTGTTGATTTTTAGAAAATCTCTCATAACTTTTGAACGGCTCGATAGATCGGGATGAGTTTTTGCACGTTTGAAGAACTCCACGGGAGCTACTTGGTGACGCAAAAAGTTCCAGGATTCTATCGTGTTATCATCGAAAAAAAGGGTGCCAAAATATGGGTCTAAAAATTCTCTTGAAAAGGTAAGGACCCCTATAACTTTTTTATTTGTGGATTTTTCGTGGTTAATTTGGTCCTATCTTACGCAGAATTTCACGAGGAATCCAATGGTGCCACGGGAATTCACGTACGACCTGTAGTTCCGGAGTTATCGCCATCCAAAGTTTTGGAAAGTTGCATTTTGCATCGAAAGGGCAAAATTTTGGTGATTTGGACGATTTTTCAACTTTTTTATTTGAAGAGATTTCTTGGATATCTCTTCATTTTCGTGTTCCTGGGGTCTGAAATGCTAAGAATCCGGTGTTAACTCGACCTCGAAAATGGTAAAATTTTTTGAAAAAATTTCTGACCCAATCGATGAAAATTTGTTGATTTTTAGAAAATCTCTCATAACTTTTGAACGGCTCGATAGATCGGGATGAGTTTTTGCACGTTTGAAGAACTCCACGGGAGCTACTTGGTGACGCAAAAAGTTCCAGGATTCTATCGTGTTATCATCGAAAAAAAGGGTGCCAAAATATGGGTCTAAAAATTCTCTTGAAAAGGTAAGGACCCCTATAACTTTTTTATTTGTGGATTTTTCGTGGTTAATTTGGTCCTATCTTACGCAGAATTTCACGAGGAATCCAATGGTGCCACGGGAATTCACGTACGACCTGTAGTTCCGGAGTTATCGCCATCCAAAGTTTTGGAAAGTTGCATTTTGCATCGAAAGGGCAAAATTTTGGTGATTTGGACGATTTTTCAACTTTTTTATTTGAAGAGATTTCTTGGATATCTCTTCATTTTCGTGTTCCTGGGGTCTGAAATGCTAAGAATCCGGTGTTAACTCGACCTCGAAAATGGTAAAATTTTTTGAAAAAATTTCTGACCCAATCGATGAAAATTTGTTGATTTTTAGAAAATCTCTCATAACTTTTGAACGGCTCGATAGATCGGGATGAGTTTTTGCACGTTTGAAGAACTCCACGGGAGCTACTTGGTGACGCAAAAAGTTCCAGGATTCTATCGTGTTATCATCGAAAAAAAGGGTGCCAAAATATGGGTCTAAAAATTCTCTTGAAAAGGTAAGGACCCCTATAACTTTTTTATTTGTGGATTTTTCGTGGTTAATTTGGTCCTATCTTACGCAGAATTTCACGAGGAATCCAATGGTGCCACGGGAATTCACGTACGACCTGTAGTTCCGGAGTTATCGCCATCCAAAGTTTTGGAAAGTTGCATTTTGCATCGAAAGGGCAAAATTTTGGTGATTTGGACGATTTTTCAACTTTTTTATTTGAAGAGATTTCTTGGATATCTCTTCATTTTCGTGTTCCTGGGGTCTGAAATGCTAAGAATCCGGTGTTAACTCGACCTTGAAAATGGTAAAATTTTTTGAAAAAATTTCTGACCCAATCGATGAAAATTTGTTGATTTTTAGAAAATCTCTCATAACTTTTGAACGGCTCGATAGATCGGGATGAGTTTTTGCACGTTTGAAGAACTCCACGGGAGCTACTTGGTGACGCAAAAAGTTCCAGGATTCTATCGTGTTATCATCGAAAAAAAGGGTGCCAAAATATGGGTCTAAAAATTCTCTTGAAAAGGTAAGGACCCCTATAACTTTTTTATTTGTGGATTTTTCGTGGTTAATTTGGTCCTATCTTACGCAGAATTTCACGAGGAATCCAATGGTGCCACGGGAATTCACGTACGACCTGTAGTTCCGGAGTTATCGCCATCCAAAGTTTTGGAAAGTTGCATTTTGCATCGAAAGGGCAAAATTTTGGTGATTTGGACGATTTTTCAACTTTTTTATTTGAAGAGATTTCTTGGATATCTCTTCATTTTCGTGTTCCTGGGGTCTGAAATGCTAAGAATCCGGTGTTAACTCGACCTCGAAAATGGTAAAATTTTTTGAAAAAATTTCTGACCCAATCGATGAAAATTTGTTGATTTTTAGAAAATCTCTCATAACTTTTGAACGGCTCGATAGATCGGGATGAGTTTTTGCACGTTTGAAGAACTCCACGGGAGCTACTTGGTGACGCAAAAAGTTCCAGGATTCTATCGTGTTATCATCGAAAAAAAGGGTGCCAAAATATGGGTCTAAAAATTCTCTTGAAAAGGTAAGGACCCCTATAACTTTTTTATTTGTGGATTTTTCGTGGTTAATTTGGTCCTATCTTACGCAGAATTTCACGAGGAATCCAATGGTGCCACGGGAATTCACGTACGACCTGTAGTTCCGGAGTTATCGCCATCCAAAGTTTTGGAAAGTTGCATTTTGCATCGAAAGGGCAAAATTTTGGTGATTTGGACGATTTTTCAACTTTTTTATTTGAAGAGATTTCTTGGATATCTCTTCATTTTCATGTTCCTGGGGTCTGAAATGCTAAGAATCCGGTGTTAACTCGACCTCGAAAATGGTAAAATTTTTTGAAAAAATTTCTGACCCAATCGATGAAAATTTGTTGATTTTTAGAAAATCTCTCATAACTTTTGAACGGCTCGATAGATCGGGATGAGTTTTTGCACGTTTGAAGAACTCCACGGGAGCTACTTGGTGACGCAAAAAGTTCCAGGATTCTATCGTGTTATCATCGAAAAAAAGGGTGCCAAAATATGGGTCTAAAAATTCTCTTGAAAAGGTTAGGACCCCTATAACTTTTTTATTTGTGGATTTTTCGTGGTTAATTTGGTCCTATCTTACGCAGAATTTCACGAGGAATCCAATGGTGCCACGGGAATTCACGTACGACCTGTAGTTCCGGAGTTATCGCCATCCAAAGTTTTGGAAAGTTGCATTTTGCATCGAAAGGGCAAAATTTTGGTGATTTGGACGATTTTTCAACTTTTTTATTTGAAGAGATTTCTTGGATATCTCTTCATTTTCGTGTTCCTGGGGTCTGAAATGCTAAGAATCCGGTGTTAACTCGACCTCGAAAATGGTAAAATTTTTTGAAAAAATTTCTGACCCAATCGATGAAAATTTGTTGATTTTTAGAAAATCTCTCATAACTTTTGAACGGCTCGATAGATCGGGATGAGTTTTTGCACGTTTGAAGAACTCCACGGGAGCTACTTGGTGACGCAAAAAGTTCCAGGATTCTATCGTGTTATCATCGAAAAAAAGGGTGCCAAAATATGGGTCTAAAAATTCTCTTGAAAAGGTAAGGACCCCTATAACTTTTTTATTTGTGGATTTTTCGTGGTTAATTTGGTCCTATCTTACGCAGAATTTCACGAGGAATCCAATGGTGCCACGGGAATTCACGTACGACCTGTAGTTCCGGAGTTATCGCCATCCAAAGTTTTGGAAAGTTGCATTTTGCATCGAAAGGGCAAAATTTTGGTGATTTGGACGATTTTTCAACTTTTTTATTTGAAGAGATTTCTTGGATATCTCTTCATTTTCGTGTTCCTGGGGTCTGAAATGCTAAGAATCCGGTGTTAACTCGACCTCGAAAATGGTAAAATTTTTTGAAAAAATTTCTGACCCAATCGATGAAAATTTGTTGATTTTTAGAAAATCTCTCATAACTTTTGAACGGCTCGATAGATCGGGATGAGTTTTTGCACGTTTGAAGAACTCCACGGGAGCTACTTGGTGACGCAAAAAGTTCCAGGATTCTATCGTGTTATCATCGAAAAAAAGGGTGCCAAAATATGGGTCTAAAAATTCTTTTGAAAAGGTAAGGACCCCTATAACTTTTTTATTTGTGGATTTTTCGTGGTTAATTTGGTCCTATCTTACGCAGAATTTCACGAGGAATCCAATGGTGCCACGGGAATTTACGTACGACCTGTAGTTCCGGAGTTATCGCCATCCAAAGTTTTGGAAAGTTGCATTTTGCATCGAAAGGGCAAAATTTTGGTGATTTGGACGATTTTTCAACTTTTTTATTTGAAGAGATTTCTTGGATATCTCTTCATTTTCGTGTTCCTGGGGTCTGAAATGCTAAGAATCCGGTGTTAACTCGACCTCGAAAATGGTAAAATTTTTTGAAAAAATTTCTGACCCAATCGATGAAAATTTGTTGATTTTTAGAAAATCTCTCATAACTTTTGAACGGCTCGATAGATCGGGATGAGTTTTTGCACGTTTGAAGAACTCCACGGGAGCTACTTGGTGACGCAAAAAGTTCCAGGATTCTATCGTGTTATCATCGAAAAAAAGGGTGCCAAAATATGGGTCTAAAAATTCTCTTGAAAAGGTAAGGACCCCTATAACTTTTTTATTTGTGGATTTTTCGTGGTTAATTTGGTCCTATCTTACGCAGAATTTCACGAAGAATCCAATGGTGCCACGGGAATTCACGTGCGACCTGTAGTTCCGGAGTTATCGCCATCCAAAGTTTTGGAAAGTTGCATTTTGCATCGAAAGGGCAAAATTTTGGTGATTTGGACGATTTTTCAACTTTTTTATTTGAAGAGATTTCTTGGATATCTCTTCATTTTCGTGTTCCTGGGGTCTGAAATGCTAAGAATCCGGTGTTAACTCGACCTCGAAAATGGTAAAATTTTTTGAAAAAATTTCTGACCCAATCGATGAAAATTTGTTGATTTTTAGAAAATCTCTCATAACTTTTGAACGGCTCGATAGATCGGGATGAGTTTTTGCACGTTTGAAGAACTCCACGGGAGCTACTTGGTGACGCAAAAAGTTCCAGGATTCTATCGTGTTATCATCGAAAAAAAGGGTGCCAAAATATGGGTCTAAAAATTCTCTTGAAAAGGTAAGGACCCCTATAACTTTTTTATTTGTGGATTTTTCGTGGTTAATTTGGTCCTATCTTACGCAGAATTTCACGAGGAATCCAATGGTGCCACGGGAATTCACGTACGACCTGTAGTTCCGGAGTTATCGCCATCCAAAGTTTTGGAAAGTTGCATTTTGCATCGAAAGGGCAAAATTTTGGTGATTTGGACGATTTTTCAACTTTTTTATTTGAAGAGATTTCTTGGATATCTCTTCATTTTCGTGTTCCTGGGGTCTGAAATGCTAAGAATCCGGTGTTAACTCGACCTCGAAAATGGTAAAATTTTTTGAAAAAATTTCTGACCCAATCGATGAAAATTTGTTGATTTTTAGAAAATCTCTCATAACTTTTGAACGGCTCGATAGATCGGGATGAGTTTTTGCACGTTTGAAGAACTCCACGGGAGCTACTTGGTGACGCAAAAAGTTCCAGGATTCTATCGTGTTATCATCGAAAAAAAGGGTGCCAAAATATGGGTCTAAAAATTCTCTTGAAAAGGTAAGGACCCCTATAACTTTTTTATTTGTGGATTTTTCGTGGTTAATTTGGTCCTATCTTACGCAGAATTTCACGAGGAATCCAATGGTGCCACGGGAATTCACGTACGACCTGTAGTTCCGGAGTTATCGCCATCCAAAGTTTTGGAAAGTTGCATTTTGCATCGAAAGGGCAAAATTTTGGTGATTTGGACGATTTTTCAACTTTTTTATTTGAAGAGATTTCTTGGATATCTCTTCATTTTCGTGTTCCTGGGGTCTGAAATGCTAAGAATCCGGTGTTAACTCGACCTCGAAAATGGTAAAATTTTTTGAAAAAATTTCTGACCCAATCGATGAAAATTTGTTGATTTTTAGAAAATCTCTCATAACTTTTGAACGGCTCGATAGATCGGGATGAGTTTTTGCACGTTTGAAGAACTCCACGGGAGCTACTTGGTGACGCAAAAAGTTCCAGGATTCTATCGTGTTATCATCGAAAAAAAGGGTGCCAAAATATGGGTCTAAAAATTCTCTTGAAAAGGTAAGGACCCCTATAACTTTTTTATTTGTGGATTTTTCGTGGTTAATTTGGTCCTATCTTACGCAGAATTTCACGAGGAATCCAATGGTGCCACGGGAATTTACGTACGACCTGTAGTTCCGGAGTTATCGCCATCCAAAGTTTTGGAAAGTTGCATTTTGCATCGAAAGGGCAAAATTTTGGTGATTTGGACGATTTTTCAACTTTTTTATTTGAAGAGATTTCTTGGATATCTCTTCATTTTCGTGTTCCTGGGGTCTGAAATGCTAAGAATCCGGTGTTAACTCGACCTCGAAAATGGTAAAATTTTTTGAAAAAATTTCTGACCCAATCGATGAAAATTTGTTGATTTTTAGAAAATCTCTCATAACTTTTGAACGGCTCGATAGATCGGGATGAGTTTTTGCACGTTTGAAGAACTCCACGGGAGCTACTTGGTGACGCAAAAAGTTCCAGGATTCTATCGTGTTATCATCGAAAAAAAGGGTGCCAAAATATGGGTCTAAAAATTCTCTTGAAAAGGTAAGGACCCCTATAACTTTTTTATTTGTGGATTTTTCGTGGTTAATTTGGTCCTATCTTACGCAGAATTTCACGAAGAATCCAATGGTGCCACGGGAATTCACGTACGACCTGTAGTTCCGGAGTTATCGCCATCCAAAGTTTTGGAAAGTTGCATTTTGCATCGAAAGGGCAAAATTTTGGTGATTTGGACGATTTTTCAACTTTTTTATTTGAAGAGATTTCTTGGATATCTCTTCATTTTCGTGTTCCTGGGGTCTGAAATGCTAAGAATCCGGTGTTAACTCGACCTCGAAAATGGTAAAATTTTTTGAAAAAATTTCTGACCCAATCGATGAAAATTTGTTGATTTTTAGAAAATCTCTCATAACTTTTGAACGGCTCGATAGATCGGGATGAGTTTTTGCACGTTTGAAGAACTCCACGGGAGCTACTTGGTGACGCAAAAAGTTCCAGGATTCTATCGTGTTATCATCGAAAAAAAGGGTGCCAAAATATGGGTCTAAAAATTCTCTTGAAAAGGTAAGGACCCCTATAACTTTTTTATTTGTGGATTTTTCGTGGTTAATTTGGTCCTATCTTACGCAGAATTTCACGAGGAATCCAATGGTGCCACGGGAATTCACGTACGACCTGTAGTTCCGGAGTTATCGCCATCCAAAGTTTTGGAAAGTTGCATTTTGCATCGAAAGGGCAAAATTTTGGTGATTTGGACGATTTTTCAACTTTTTTATTTGAAGAGATTTCTTGGATATCTCTTCATTTTCGTGTTCCTGGGGTCTGAAATGCTAAGAATCCGGTGTTAACTCGACCTCGAAAATGGTAAAATTTTTTGAAAAAATTTCTGACCCAATCGATGAAAATTTGTTGATTTTTAGAAAATCTCTCATAACTTTTGAACGGCTCGATAGATCGGGATGAGTTTTTGCACGTTTGAAGAACTCCACGGGAGCTACTTGGTGACGCAAAAAGTTCCAGGATTCTATCGTGTTATCATCGAAAAAAAGGGTGCCAAAATATGGGTCTAAAAATTCTCTTGAAAAGGTAATGACCCCTATAACTTTTTTATTTGTGGATTTTTCGTGGTTAATTTGGTCCTATCTTACGCAGAATTTCACGAGGAATCCAATGGTGCCACGGGAATTCACGTACGACCTGTAGTTCCGGAGTTATCGCCATCCAAAGTTTTGGAAAGTTGCATTTTGCATCGAAAGGGCAAAATTTTGGTGATTTGGACGATTTTTCAACTTTTTTATTTGAAGAGATTTCTTGGATATCTCTTCATTTTCGTGTTCCTGGGGTCTGAAATGCTAAGAATCCGGTGTTACCTCGACCTCGAAAATGGTAAAATTTTTTGAAAAAATTTCTGACCCAATCGATGAAAATTTGTTGATTTTTAGAAAATCTCTCATAACTTTTGAACGGCTCGATAGATCGGGATGAGTTTTTGCACGTTTGAAGAACTCCACGGGAGCTACTTGGTGACGCAAAAAGTTCCAGGATTCTATCGTGTTATCATCGAAAAAAAGGGTGCCAAAATATGGGTCTAAAAATTCTCTTGAAAAGGTAAGGACCCCTATAACTTTTTTATTTGTGGATTTTTCGTGGTTAATTTGGTCCTATCTTACGCAGAATTTCACGAGGAATCCAATGGTGCCACGGGAATTCACGTACGACCTGTAGTTCCGGAGTTATCGCCATCCAAAGTTTTGGAAAGTTGCATTTTGCATCGAAAGGGCAAAATTTTGGTGATTTGGACGATTTTTCAACTTTTTTATTTGAAGAGATTTCTTGGATATCTCTTCATTTTCATGTTCCTGGGGTCTGAAATGCTAAGAATCCGGTGTTAACTCGACCTCGAAAATGGTAAAATTTTTTGAAAAAATTTCTGACCCAATCGATGAAAATTTGTTGATTTTTAGAAAATCTCTCATAACTTTTGAACGGCTCGATAGATCGGGATGAGTTTTTGCACGTTTGAAGAACTCCACGGGAGCTACTTGGTGACGCAAAAAGTTCCAGGATTCTATCGTGTTATCATCGAAAAAAAGGGTGCCAAAATATGGGTCTAAAAATTCTCTTGAAAAGGTTAGGACCCCTATAACTTTTTTATTTGTGGATTTTTCGTGGTTAATTTGGTCCTATCTTACGCAGAATTTCACGAGGAATCCAATGGTGCCACGGGAATTCACGTACGACCTGTAGTTCCGGAGTTATCGCCATCCAAAGTTTTGGAAAGTTGCATTTTGCATCGAAAGGGCAAAATTTTGGTGATTTGGACGATTTTTCAACTTTTTTATTTGAAGAGATTTCTTGGATATCTCTTCATTTTCGTGTTCCTGGGGTCTGAAATGCTAAGAATCCGGTGTTAACTCGACCTCGAAAAAGGTAAAATTTTTTGAAAAAATTTCTGACCCAATCGATGAAAATTTGTTGATTTTTAGAAAATCTCTCATAACTTTTGAACGGCTCGATAGATCGGGATGAGTTTTTGCACGTTTGAAGAACTCCACGGGAGCTACTTGGTGACGCAAAAAGTTCCAGGATTCTATCGTGTTATCATCGAAAAAAAGGGTGCCAAAATATGGGTCTAAAAATTCTCTTGAAAAGGTAAGGACCCCTATAACTTTTTTATTTGTGGATTTTTCGTGGTTAATTTGGTCCTATCTTACGCAGAATTTCACGAGGAATCCAATGGTGCCACGGGAATTCACGTACGACCTGTAGTTCCGGAGTTATCGCCATCCAAAGTTTTGGAAAGTTGCATTTTGCATCGAAAGGGCAAAATTTTGGTGATTTGGACGATTTTTCAACTTTTTTATTTGAAGAGATTTCTTGGATATCTCTTCATTTTCGTGTTCCTGGGGTCTGAAATGCTAAGAATCCGGTGTTAACTCGACCTCGAAAATGGTAAAATTTTTTGAAAAAATTTCTGACCCAATCGATGAAAATTTGTTGATTTTTAGAAAATCTCTCATAACTTTTGAACGGCTCGATAGATCGGGATGAGTTTTTGCACGTTTGAAGAACTCCACGGGAGCTACTTGGTGACGCAAAAAGTTCCAGGATTCTATCGTGTTATCATCGAAAAAAAGGGTGCCAAAATATGGGTCTAAAAATTCTCTTGAAAAGGTAAGGACCCCTATAACTTTTTTATTTGTGGATTTTTCGTGGTTAATTTGGTCCTATCTTACGCAGAATTTCACGAAGAATCCAATGGTGCCACGGGAATTCACGTACGACCTGTAGTTCCGGAGTTATCGCCATCCAAAGTTTTGGAAAGTTGCATTTTGCATCGAAAGGGCAAAATTTTGGTGATTTGGACGATTTTTCAACTTTTTTATTTGAAGAGATTTCTTGGATATCTCTTCATTTTCGTGTTCCTGGGGTCTGAAATGCTAAGAATCCGGTGTTAACTCGACCTCGAAAATGGTAAAATTTTTTGAAAAAATTTCTGACCCAATCGATGAAAATTTGTTGATTTTTAGAAAATCTCTCATAACTTTTGAACGGCTCGATAGATCGGGATGAGTTTTTGCACGTTTGAAGAACTCCACGGGAGCTACTTGGTGACGCAAAAAGTTCCAGGATTCTATCGTGTTATCATCGAAAAAAAGGGTGCCAAAATATGGGTCTAAAAATTCTCTTGAAAAGGTAAGGACCCCTATAACTTTTTTATTTGTGGATTTTTCGTGGTTAATTTGGTCCTATCTTACGCAGAATTTCACGAGGAATCCAATGGTGCCACGGGAATTCACGTACGACCTGTAGTTCCGGAGTTATCGCCATCCAAAATTTTGGAAAGTTGCATTTTGCATCGAAAGGGCAAAATTTTGGTGATTTGGACGATTTTTCAACTTTTTTATTTGAAGAGATTTCTTGGATATCTCTTCATTTTCGTGTTCCTGGGGTCTGAAATGCTAAGAATCCGGTGTTAACTCGACCTCGAAAATGGTAAAATTTTTTGAAAAAATTTCTGACCCAATCGATGAAAATTTGTTGATTTTTAGAAAATCTCTCATAACTTTTGAACGGCTCGATAGATCGGGATGAGTTTTTGCACGTTTGAAGAACTCCACGGGAGCTACTTGGTGACGCAAAAAGTTCCAGGATTCTATCGTGTTATCATCGAAAAAAAGGGTGCCAAAATATGGGTCTAAAAATTCTCTTGAAAAGGTAAGGACCCCTATAACTTTTTTATTTGTGGATTTTTCGTGGTTAATTTGGTCCTATCTTACGCAGAATTTCACGAGGAATCCAATGGTGCCACGGGAATTCACGTACGACCTGTAGTTCCGGAGTTATCGCCATCCAAAGTTTTGGAAAGTTGCATTTTGCATCGAAAGGGCAAAATTTTGGTGATTTGGACGATTTTTCAACTTTTTTATTTGAAGAGATTTCTTGGATATCTCTTCATTTTCGTGTTCCTGGGGTCTGAAATGCTAAGAATCCGGTGTTAACTCGACCTCGAAAATGGTAAAATTTTTTGAAAAAATTTCTGACCCAATCGATGAAAATTTGTTGATTTTTAGAAAATCTCTCATAACTTTTGAACGGCTCGATAGATCGGGATGAGTTTTTGCACGTTTGAAGAACTCCACGGGAGCTACTTGGTGACGCAAAAAGTTCCAGGATTCTATCGTGTTATCATCGAAAAAAAGGGTGCCAAAATATGGGTCTAAAAATTCTCTTGAAAAGGTAAGGACCCCTATAACTTTTTTATTTGTGGATTTTTCGTGGTTAATTTGGTCCTATCTTACGCAGAATTTCACGAGGAATCCAATGGTGCCACGGGAATTCACGTACGACCTGTAGTTCCGGAGTTATCGCCATCCAAAGTTTTGGAAAGTTGCATTTTGCATCGAAAGGGCAAAATTTTGGTGATTTGGACGATTTTTCAACTTTTTTATTTGAAGAGATTTCTTGGATATCTCTTCATTTTCGTGTTCCTGGGGTCTGAAATGCTAAGAATCCGGTGTTAACTCGACCTCGAAAATGGTAAAATTTTTTGAAAAAATTTCTGACCCAATCGATGAAAATTTGTTGATTTTTAGAAAATCTCTCATAACTTTTGAACGGCTCGATAGATCGGGATGAGTTTTTGCACGTTTGAAGAACTCCACGGGAGCTACTTGGTGACGCAAAAAGTTCCAGGATTCTATCGTGTTATCATCGAAAAAAAGAGTGCCAAAATATGGGTCTAAAAATTCTCTTGAAAAGGTAAGGACCCCTATAACTTTTTTATTTGTGGATGAGTTTTTGCACGTTTGAAGAACTCCACGGGAGCTACTTGGTGACGCAAAAAGTTCCAGGATTCTATCGTGTTATCATCGAAAAAAAGGGTGCCAAAATATGGGTCTAAAAATTCTCTTGAAAAGGTAAGGACCCCTATAACTTTTTTATTTGTGGATTTTTCGTGGTTAATTTGGTCCTATCTTACGCAGAATTTCACGAGGAATCCAATGGTGCCACGGGAATTCACGTACGACCTGTAGTTCCGGAGTTATCGCCATCCAAAGTTTTGGAAAGTTGCATTTTGCATCGAAAGGGCAAAATTTTGGTGATTTGGACGATTTTTCAACTTTTTTATTTGAAGAGATTTCTTGGATATCTCTTCATTTTCGTGTTCCTGGGGTCTGAAATGCTAAGAATCCGGTGTTAACTCGACCTCGAAAATGGTAAAATTTTTTGAAAAAATTTCTGACCCAATCGATGAAAATTTGTTGATTTTTAGAAAATCTCTCATAACTTTTGAACGGCTCGATAGATCGGGATGAGTTTTTGCACGTTTGAAGAACTCCACGGGAGCTACTTGGTGACGCAAAAAGTTCCAGGATTCTATCGTGTTATCATCGAAAAAAAGGGTGCCAAAATATGGGTCTAAAAATTCTCTTGAAAAGGTAAGGACCCCTATAACTTTTTTATTTGTGGATTTTTCGTGGTTAATTTGGTCCTATCTTACGCAGAATTTCACGAGGAATCCAATGGTGCCACGGGAATTCACGTACGACCTGTAGTTCCGGAGTTATCGCCATCCAAAGTTTTGGAAAGTTGCATTTTGCATCGAAAGGGCAAAATTTTGGTGATTTGGACGATTTTTCAACTTTTTTATTTGAAGAGATTTCTTGGATATCTCTTCATTTTCGTGTTCCTGGGGTCTGAAATGCTAAGAATCCGGTGTTAACTCGACCTCGAAAATGGTAAAATTTTTTGAAAAAATTTCTGACCCAATCGATGAAAATTTGTTGATTTTTAGAAAATCTCTCATAACTTTTGAACGGCTCGATAGATCGGGATGAGTTTTTGCACGTTTGAAGAACTCCACGGGAGCTACTTGGTGACGCAAAAAGTTCCAGGATTCTATCGTGTTATCATCGAAAAAAAGGGTGCCAAAATATGGGTCTAAAAATTCTCTTGAAAAGGTAAGGACCCCTATAACTTTTTTATTTGTGGATGAGTTTTTGCACGTTTGAAGAACTCCACGGGAGCTACTTGGTGACGCAAAAAGTTCCAGGATTCTATCGTGTTATCATCGAAAAAAAGGGTGCCAAAATATGGGTCTAAAAATTCTCTTGAAAAGGTAAGGACCCCTATAACTTTTTTATTTGTGGATTTTTCGTGGTTAATTTGGTCCTATCTTACGCAGAATTTCACGAGGAATCCAATGGTGCCACGGGAATTCACGTACGACCTGTAGTTCCGGAGTTATCGCCATCCAAAGTTTTGGAAAGTTGCATTTTGCATCGAAAGGGCAAAATTTTGGTGATTTGGACGATTTTTCAACTTTTTTATTTGAAGAGATTTCTTGGATATCTCTTCATTTTCGTGTTCCTGGGGTCTGAAATGCTAAGAATCCGGTGTTAACTCGACCTCGAAAATGGTAAAATTTTTTGAAAAAATTTCTGACCCAATAGATGAAAATTTGTTGATTTTTAGAAAATCTCTCATAACTTTTGAACGGCTCGATAGATCGGGATGAGTTTTTGCACGTTTGAAGAACTCCACGGGAGCTACTTGGTGACGCAAAAAGTTCCAGGATTCTATCGTGTTATCATCGAAAAAAAGGGTGCCAAAATATTTGTCTAAAAATTCTCTTGAAAGGTAAGGACCCCTATAACTTTTTTATTTGTGGATTTTTCGTGGTTAATTTGGTCCTATCTTACGCAGAAGTTCACGAGGAATCCAATGGTGCCACGGGAATTCACGTACGACCTGTAGTTCCGGAGTTATCGCCATCCAAAGTTTTGGAAAGTTGCATTTTGCATCGAAAGGGCAAAATTTTGGTGATTTGGACGATTTTTCAACTTTTTTATTTGAAGAGATTTCTTGGATATCTCTTCATTTTCGTGTTCCTGGGGTCTGAAATGCTAAGAATCCGGTGTTAACTCGACCTCGAAAATGGTAAAATTTTTTGAAAAAATTTCTGACCCAATCGATGAAAATTTGTTGATTTTTAGAAAATCTCTCATAACTTTTGAACGGCTCGATAGATCGGGATGAGTTTTTGCACGTTTGAAGAACTCCACGGGAGCTACTTGGTGACGCAAAAAGTTCCAGGATTCTATCGTGTTATCATCGAAAAAAAGGGTGCCAAAATATGGGTCTAAAAATTCTCTTGAAAAGGTAAGGACCCCTATAACTTTTTTATTTGTGGATTTTTCGTGGTTAATTTGGTCCTATCTTACGCAGAAGTTCACGAGGAATCCAATGGTGCCACGGGAATTCACGTACGACCTGTAGTTCCGGAGTTATCGCCATCCAAAGTTTTGGAAAGTTGCATTTTGCATCGAAAGGGCAAAATTTTGGTGATTTGGACGATTTTTCAACTTTTTTATTTGAAGAGATTTCTTGGATATCTCTTCATTTTCGTGTTCCTGGGGTCTGAAATGCTAAGAATCCGGTGTTAACTCGACCTCGAAAATGGTAAAATTTTTTGAAAAAATTTCTGACCCAATCGATGAAAATTTGTTGATTTTTAGAAAATCTCTCATAACTTTTGAACGGCTCGATAGATCGGGATGAGTTTTTGCACGTTTGAAGAACTCCACGGGAGCTACTTGGTGACGCAAAAAGTTCCAGGATTCTATCGTGTTATCATCGAAAAAAAGGGTGCCAAAATATGGGTCTAAAAATTCTCTTGAAAAGGTAAGGACCCCTATAACTTTTTTATTTGTGGATTTTTCGTGGTTAATTTGGTCCTATCCTACGCAGAATTTCACGAGGAATCCAATGGTGCCACGGGAATTCACGTACGACCTGTAGTTCCGGAGTTATCGCCATCCAAAGTTTTGGAAAGTTGCATTTTGCATCGAAAGGGCAAAATTTTGGTGATTTGGACGATTTTTCAACTTTTTTATTTGAAGAGATTTCTTGGATATCTCTTCATTTTCGTGTTCCTGGGGTCTGAAATGCTAAGAATCCGGTGTTAACTCGACCTCGAAAATGGTAAAATTTTTTGAAAAAATTTCTGACCCAATCGATGAAAATTTGTTGATTTTTAGAAAATCTCTCATAACTTTTGAACGGCTCGATAGATCGGGATGAGTTTTTGCACGTTTGAAGAACTCCACGGGAGCTACTTGGTGACGCAAAAAGTTCCAGGATTCTATCGTGTTATCATCGAAAAAAAGGGTGCCAAAATATGGGTCTAAAAATTCTCTTGAAAAGGTAAGGACCCCTATAACTTTTTTATTTGTGGATTTTTCGTGGTTAATTTGGTCCTATCTTACGCAGAATTTCACGAGAAATCCAATGGTGCCACGGGAATTCACGTACGACCTGTAGTTCCGGAGTTATCGCCATCCAAAGTTTTGGAAAGTTGCATTTTGCATCGAAAGGGCAAAATTTTGGTGATTTGGACGATTTTTCAACTTTTTTATTTGAAGAGATTTCTTGGATATCTCTTCATTTTCGTGTTCCTGGGGTCTGAAATGCTAAGAATCCGGTGTTAACTCGACCTCGAAAATGGTAAAATTTTTTGAAAAAATTTCTGACCCAATCGATGAAAATTTGTTGATTTTTAGAAAATCTCTCATAACTTTTGAACGGCTCGATAGATCGGGATGAGTTTTTGCACGTTTGAAGAACTCCACGGGAGCTACTTGGTGACGCAAAAAGTTCCAGGATTCTATCGTGTTATCATCGAAAAAAAGGGTGCCAAAATATGGGTCTAAAAATTCTCTTGAAAAGGTAAGGACCCCTATAACTTTTTTATTTGTGGATTTTTCGTGGTTAATTTGGTCCTATCTTACGCAGAATTTCACGAGGAATCCAATGGTGCCACGGGAATTCACGTACGACCTGTAGTTCCGGAGTTATCGCCATCCAAAGTTTTGGAAAGTTGCATTTTGCATCGAAAGGGCAAAATTTTGGTGATTTGGACGATTTTTCAACTTTTTTATTTGAAGAGATTTCTTGGATATCTCTTCATTTTCGTGTTCCTGGGGTCTGAAATGCTAAGAATCCGGTGTTAACTCGACCTCGAAAATGGTAAAATTTTTTGAAAAAATTTCTGACCCAATCGATGAAAATTTGTTGATTTTTAGAAAATCTCTCATAACTTTTGAACGGCTCGATAGATCGGGATGAGTTTTTGCACGTTTGAAGAACTCCACGGGAGCTACTTGGTGACGCAAAAAGTTCCAGGATTCTATCGTGTTATCATCGAAAAAAAGGGTGCCAAAATATGGGTCTAAAAATTCTCTTGAAAAGGTAAGGACCCCTATAACTTTTTTATTTGTGGATTTTTCGTGGTTAATTTGGTCCTATCTTACGCAGAATTTCACGAGGAATCCAATGGTGCCACGGGAATTCACGTACGACCTGTAGTTCCGGAGTTATCGCCATCCAAAGTTTTGGAAAGTTGCATTTTGCATCGAAAGGGCAAAATTTTGGTGATTTGGACGATTTTTCAACTTTTTTATTTGAAGAGATTTCTTGGATATCTCTTCATTTTCGTGTTCCTGGGGTCTGAAATGCTAAGAATCCGGTGTTAACTCGACCTCGAAAATGGTAAAATTTTTTGAAAAAATTTCTGACCCAATCGATGAAAATTTGTTGATTTTTAGAAAATCTCTCATAACTTTTGAACGGCTCGATAGATCGGGATGAGTTTTGGCACGTTTGAAGAACTCCACGGGAGCTACTTGGTGACGCAAAAAGTTCCAGGATTCTATCGTGTTATCATCGAAAAAAAGGGTGCCAAAATATGGGTCTAAAAATTCTCTTGAAAAGGTAAGGACCCCTATAACTTTTTTATTTGTGGATTTTTCGTGGTTAATTTGGTCCTATCTTACGCAGAATTTCACGAGGAATCCAATGGTGCCACGGGAATTCACGTACGACCTGTAGTTCCGGAGTTATCGCCATCCAAAGTTTTGGAAAGTTGCATTTTGCATCGAAAGGGCAAAATTTTGGTGATTTGGACGATTTTTCAACTTTTTTATTTGAAGAGATTTCTTGGATATCTCTTCATTTTCGTGTTCCTGGGGTCTGAAATGCTAAGAATCCGGTGTTAACTCGACCTCGAAAATGGTAAAATTTTTTGAAAAAATTTCTGACCCAATCGATGAAAATTTGTTGATTTTTAGAAAATCTCTCATAACTTTTGAACGGCTCGATAGATCGGGATGAGTTTTGGCACGTTTGAAGAACTCCACGGGAGCTACTTGGTGACGCAAAAAGTTCCAGGATTCTATCGTGTTATCATCGAAAAAAAGGGTGCCAAAATATGGGTCTAAAAATTCTCTTGAAAAGGTACGGACCCCTATAACTTTTTTATTTGTGGATTTTTCGTGGTTAATTTGGTCCTATCTTACGCAGAATTTCACGAGGAATCCAATGGTGCCACGGGAATTCACGTACGACCTGTAGTTCCGGAGTTATCGCCATCCAAAGTTTTGGAAAGTTGCATTTTGCATCGAAAGGGCAAAATTTTGGTGATTTGGACGATTTTTCAACTTTTTTATTTGAAGAGATTTCTTGGATATCTCTTCATTTTCGTGTTCCTGGGGTCTGAAATGCTAAGAATCCGGTGTTAACTCGACCTCGAAAATGGTAAAATTTTTTGAAAAAATTTCTGACCCAATCGATGAAAATTTGTTGATTTTTAGAAAATCTCTCATAACTTTTGAACGGCTCGATAGATCGGGATGAGTTTTTGCACGTTTGAAGAACTCCACGGGAGCTACTTGGTGACGCAAAAAGTTCCAGGATTCTATCGTGTTATCATCGAAAAAAAGGGTGCCAAAATATGGGTCTAAAAATTCTCTTGAAAAGGTAAGGACCCCTATAACTTTTTTATTTGTGGATTTTTCGTGGTTAATTTGGTCCTATCTTACGCAGAATTTCACGAGGCATCCAATGGTGCCACGGGAATTCACGTACGACCTGTAGTTCCGGAGTTATCGCCATCCAAAGTTTTGGAAAGTTGCATTTTGCATCGAAAGGGCAAAATTTTGGTGATTTGGACGATTTTTCAACTTTTTTATTTGAAGAGATTTCTTGGATATCTCTTCATTTTCGTGTTCCTGGGGTCTGAAATGCTAAGAATCCGGTGTTAACTCGACCTCGAAAATGGTAAAATTTTTTGAAAAAATTTCTGACCCAATCGATGAAAATTTGTTGATTTTTAGAAAATCTCTCATAACTTTTGAACGGCTCGATAGATCGGGATGAGTTTTTGCACGTTTGAAGAACTCCACGGGAGCTACTTGGTGACGCAAAAAGTTCCAGGATTCTATCGTGTTATCATCGAAAAAAAGGGTGCCAAAATATGGGTCTAAAAATTCTCTTGAAAGGTAAGGACCCCTATAACTTTTTTATTTGTGGATTTTTCGTGGTTAATTTGGTCCTATCTTACGCAGAAGTTCACGAGGAATCCAATGGTGCCACGGGAATTCACGTACGACCTGTAGTTCCGGAGTTATCGCCATCCAAAGTTTTGGAAAGTTGCATTTTGCATCGAAAGGGCAAAATTTTGGTGATTTGGACGATTTTTCAACTTTTTTATTTGAAGAGATTTCTTGGATATCTCTTCATTTTCGTGTTCCTGGGGTCTGAAATGCTAAGAATCCGGTGTTAACTCGACCTCGAAAATGGTAAAATTTTTTGAAAAAATTTCTGACCCAATCGATGAAAATTTGTTGATTTTTAGAAAATCTCTCATAACTTTTGAACGGCTCGATAGATCGGGATGAGTTTTGGCACGTTTGAAGAACTCCACGGGAGCTACTTGGTGACGCAAAAAGTTCCAGGATTCTATCGTGTTATCATCGAAAAAAAGGGTGCCAAAATATGGGTCTAAAAATTCTCTTGAAAAGGTAAGGACCCCTATAACTTTTTTATTTGTGGATTTTTCGTGGTTAATTTGGTCCTATCTTACGCAGAATTTCACGAGGAATCCAATGGTGCCACGGGAATTCACGTACGACCTGTAGTTCCGGAGTTATCGCCATCCAAAGTTTTGGAAAGTTGCATTTTGCATCGAAAGGGCAAAATTTTGGTGATTTGGACGATTTTTCAACTTTTTTATTTGAAGAGATTTCTTGGATATCTCTTCATTTTCGTGTTCCTGGGGTCTGAAATGCTAAGAATCCGGTGTTAACTCGACCTCGAAAATGGTAAAATTTTTTGAAAAAATTTCTGACCCAATCGATGAAAATTTGTTGATTTTTAGAAAATCTCTCATAACTTTTGAACGGCTCGATAGATCGGGATGAGTTTTGGCACGTTTGAAGAACTCCACGGGAGCTACTTGGTGACGCAAAAAGTTCCAGGATTCTATCGTGTTATCATCGAAAAAAAGGGTGCCAAAATATGGGTCTAAAAATTCTCTTGAAAAGGTAAGGACCCCTATAACTTTTTTATTTGTGGATTTTTCGTGGTTAATTTGGTCCTATCTTACGCAGAATTTCACGAGGAATCCAATGGTGCCACGGGAATTCACGTACGACCTGTAGTTCCGGAGTTATCGCCATCCAAAATTTTGGAAAGTTGCATTTTGCATCGAAAGGGCAAAATTTTGGTGATTTGGACGATTTTTCAACTTTTTTATTTGAAGAGATTTCTTGGATATCTCTTCATTTTCGTGTTCCTGGGGTCTGAAATGCTAAGAATCCGGTGTTAACTCGACCTCGAAAATGGTAAAATTTTTTGAAAAAATTTCTGACCCAATCGATGAAAATTTGTTGATTTTTAGAAAATCTCTCATAACTTTTGAACGGCTCGATAGATCGGGATGAGTTTTGGCACGTTTGAAGAACTCCACGGGAGCTACTTGGTGACGCAAAAAGTTCCAGGATTCTATCGTGTTATCATCGAAAAAAAGGGTGCCAAAATATGGGTCTAAAAATTCTCTTGAAAAGGTACGGACCCCTATAACTTTTTTATTTGTGGATTTTTCGTGGTTAATTTGGTCCTATCTTACGCAGAATTTCACGAGGAATCCAATGGTGCCACGGGAATTCACGTACGACCTGTAGTTCCGGAGTTATCGCCATCCAAAGTTTTGGAAAGTTGCATTTTGCATCGAAAGGGCAAAATTTTGGTGATTTGGACGATTTTTCAACTTTTTTATTTGAAGAGATTTCTTGGATATCTCTTCATTTTCGTGTTCCTGGGGTCTGAAATGCTAAGAATCCGGTGTTAACTCGACCTCGAAAATGGTAAAATTTTTTGAAAAAATTTCTGACCCAATCGATGAAAATTTGTTGATTTTTAGAAAATCTCTCATAACTTTTGAACGGCTCGATAGATCGGGATGAGTTTTTGCACGTTTGAAGAACTCCACGGGAGCTACTTGGTGACGCAAAAAGTTCCAGGATTCTATCGTGTTATCATCGAAAAAAAGGGTGCCAAAATATGGGTCTAAAAATTCTCTTGAAAAGGTAAGGACCCCTATAACTTTTTTATTTGTGGATTTTTCGTGGTTAATTTGGTCCTATCTTACGCAGAATTTCACGAGGCATCCAATGGTGCCACGGGAATTCACGTACGACCTGTAGTTCCGGAGTTATCGCCATCCAAAGTTTTGGAAAGTTGCATTTTGCATCGAAAGGGCAAAATTTTGGTGATTTGGACGATTTTTCAACTTTTTTATTTGAAGAGATTTCTTGGATATCTCTTCATTTTCGTGTTCCTGGGGTCTGAAATGCTAAGAATCCGGTGTTAACTCGACCTCGAAAATGGTAAAATTTTTTGAAAAAATTTCTGACCCAATCGATGAAAATTTGTTGATTTTTAGAAAATCTCTCATAACTTTTGAACGGCTCGATAGATCGGGATGAGTTTTTGCACGTTTGAAGAACTCCACGGGAGCTACTTGGTGACGCAAAAAGTTCCAGGATTCTATCGTGTTATCATCGAAAAAAAGGGTGCCAAAATATGGGTCTAAAAATTCTCTTGAAAGGTAAGGACCCCTATAACTTTTTTATTTGTGGATTTTTCGTGGTTAATTTGGTCCTATCTTACGCAGAAGTTCACGAGGAATCCAATGGTGCCACGGGAATTCACGTACGACCTGTAGTTCCGGAGTTATCGCCATCCAAAGTTTTGGAAAGTTGCATTTTGCATCGAAAGGGCAAAATTTTGGTGATTTGGACGATTTTTCAACTTTTTTATTTGAAGAGATTTCTTGGATATCTCTTCATTTTCGTGTTCCTGGGGTCTGAAATGCTAAGAATCCGGTGTTAACTCGACCTCGAAAATGGTAAAATTTTTTGAAAAAATTTCTGACCCAATCGATGAAAATTTGTTGATTTTTAGAAAATCTCTCATAACTTTTGAACGGCTCGATAGATCGGGATGAGTTTTTGCACGTTTGAAGAACTCCACGGGAGCTACTTGGTGACGCAAAAAGTTCCAGGATTCTATCGTGTTATCATCGAAAAAAAGGGTGCCAAAATATGGGTCTAAAAATTCTCTTGAAAAGGTAAGGACCCCTATAACTTTTTTATTTGTGGATTTTTCGTGGTTAATTTGGTCCTATCTTACGCAGAATTTCACGAGGAATCCAATGGTGCCACGGGAATTCACGTACGACCTGTAGTTCCGGAGTTATCGCCATCCAAAGTTTTGGAAAGTTGCATTTTGCATCGAAAGGGCAAAATTTTGGTGATTTGGACGATTTTTCAACTTTTTTATTTGAAGAGATTTCTTGGATATCTCTTCATTTTCGTGTTCCTGGGGTCTGAAATGCTAAGAATCCGGTGTTAACTCGACCTCGAAAATGGTAAAATTTTTTGAAAAAATTTCTGACCCAATCGATGAAAATTTGTTGATTTTTAGAAAATCTCTCATAACTTTTGAACGGCTCGATAGATCGGGATGAGTTTTTGCACGTTTGAAGAACTCCACGGGAGCTACTTGGTGACGCAAAAAGTTCCAGGATTCTATCGTGTTATCATCGAAAAAAAGGGTGCCAAAATATGGGTCTAAAAATTCTCTTGAAAAGGTAAGGACCCCTATAACTTTTTTATTTGTGGATTTTTCGTGGTTAATTTGGTCCTATCTTACGCAGAATTTCACGAGGAATCCAATGGTGCCACGGGAATTCACGTACGACCTGTAGTTCCGGAGTTATCGCCATCCAAAGTTTTGGAAAGTTGCATTTTGCATCGAAAGGGCAAAATTTTGGTGATTTGGACGATTTTTCAACTTTTTTATTTGAAGAGATTTCTTGGATATCTCTTCATTTTCGTGTTCCTGGGGTCTGAAATGCTAAGAATCCGGTGTTAACTCGACCTCGAAAATGGTAAAATTTTTTGAAAAAATTTCTGACCCAATCGATGAAAATTTGTTGATTTTTAGAAAATCTCTCATAACTTTTGAACGACTCGATAGATCGGGATGAGTTTTTGCACGTTTGAAGAACTCCACGGGAGCTACTTGGTGACGCAAAAAGTTCCAGGATTCTATCGTGTTATCATCGAAAAAAAGGGTGCCAAAATATGGGTCTAAAAATTCTCTTGAAAAGGTAAGGACCCCTATAACTTTTTTATTTGTGGATTTTTCGTGGTTAATTTGGTCCTATCTTACGCAGAATTTCACGAGGAATCCAATGGTGCCACGGGAATTCACGTACGACCTGTAGTTCCGGAGTTATCGCCATCCAAAGTTTTGGAAAGTTGCATTTTGCATCGAAAGGGCAAAATTTTGGTGATTTGGACGATTTTTCAACTTTTTTATTTGAAGAGATTTCTTGGATATCTCTTCATTTTCGTGTTCCTGGGGTCTGAAATGCTAAGAATCCGGTGTTAACTCGACCTCGAAAATGGTAAAATTTTTTGAAAAAATTTCTGACCCAATCGATGAAAATTTGTTGATTTTTAGAAAATCTCTCATAACTTTTGAACGGCTCGATAGATCGGGATGAGTTTTTGCACGTTTGAAGAACTCCACGGGAGCTACTTGGTGACGCAAAAAGTTCCAGGATTCTATCGTGTTATCATCGAAAAAAAGGGTGCCAAAATATGGGTCTAAAAATTCTCTTGAAAAGGTAAGGACCCCTATAACTTTTTTATTTGTGGATTTTTCGTGGTTAATTTGGTCCTATCTTACGCAGAATTTCACGAGGAATCCAATGGTGCCACGGGAATTCACGTACGACCTGTAGTTCCGGAGTTATCGCCATCCAAAGTTTTGGAAAGTTGCATTTTGCATCGAAAGGGCAAAATTTTGGTGATTTGGACGATTTTTCAACTTTTTTATTTGAAGAGATTTCTTGGATATCTCTTCATTTTCGTGTTCCTGGGGTCTGAAATGCTAAGAATCCGGTGTTAACTCGACCTCGAAAATGGTAAAATTTTTTGAAAAAATTTCTGACCCAATCGATGAAAATTTGTTGATTTTTAGAAAATCTCTCATAACTTTTGAACGGCTCGATAGATCGGGATGAGTTTTTGCACGTTTGAAGAACTCCACGGGAGCTACTTGGTGACGCAAAAAGTTCCAGGATTCTATCGTGTTATCATCGAAAAAAAGGGTGCCAAAATATGGGTCTAAAAATTCTCTTGAAAAGGTAAGGACCCCTATAACTTTTTTATTTGTGGATTTTTCGTGGTTAATTTGGTCCTATCTTACGCAGAATTTCACGAGGAATCCAATGGTGCCACGGGAATTCACGTACGACCTGTAGTTCCGGAGTTATCGCCATCCAAAGTTTTGGAAAGTTGCATTATGCATCGAAAGGGCAAAATTTTGGTGATTTGGACGATTTTTCAACTTTTTTATTTGAAGAGATTTCTTGGATATCTCTTCATTTTCGTGTTCCTGGGGTTTGAAATGCTAAGAATCCGGTGTTAACTCGACCTCGAAAATGGTAAAATTTTTTGAAAAAATTTCTGACCCAATCGATGAAAATTTGTTGATTTTTAGAAAATCTCTCATAACTTTTGAACGGCTCGATAGATCGGGATGAGTTTTTGCACGTTTGAAGAACTCCACGGGAGCTACTTGGTGACGCAAAAAGTTCCAGGATTCTATCGTGTTATCATCGAAAAAAAGGGTGCCAAAATATGGGTCTAAAAATTCTCTTGAAAAGGTAAGGACCCCTATAACTTTTTTATTTGTGGATTTTTCGTGGTTAATTTGGTCCTATCTTACGCAGAATTTCACGAGGAATCCAATGGTGCCACGGGAATTCACGTACGACCTGTAGTTCCGGAGTTATCGCCATCCAAAGTTTTGGAAAGTTGCATTTTGCATCGAAAGGGCAAAATTTTGGTGATTTGGACGATTTTTCAACTTTTTTATTTGAAGAGATTTCTTGGATATCTCTTCATTTTCGTGTTCCTGGGGTCTGAAATGCTAAGAATCCGGTGTTAACTCGACCTCGAAAATGGTAAAATTTTTTGAAAAAATTTCTGACCCAATCGATGAAAATTTGTTGATTTTTAGAAAATCTCTCATAACTTTTGAACGGCTCGATAGATCGGGATGAGTTTTTGCACGTTTGAAGAACTCCACGGGAGCTACTTGGTGACGCAAAAAGTTCCAGGATTCTATCGTGTTATCATCGAAAAAAGGGGTGCCAAAATATGGGTCTAAAAATTCTCTTGAAAAGGTAAGGACCCCTATAACTTTTTTATTTGTGGATTTTTCGTGGTTAATTTGGTCCTATCTTACGCAGAATTTCACGAGGAATCCAATGGTGCCACGGGAATTCACGTACGACCTGTAGTTCCGGAGTTATCGCCATCCAAAGTTTTGGAAAGTTGCATTTTGCATCGAAAGGGCAAAATTTTGGTGATTTGGACGATTTTTCAACTTTTTTATTTGAAGAGATTTCTTGGATATCTCTTCATTTTCGTGTTCCTGGGGTCTGAAATGCTAAGAATCCGGTGTTAACTCGACCTCGAAAATGGTAAAATTTTTTGAAAAAATTTCTGACCCAATCGATGAAAATTTGTTGATTTTTAGAAAATCTCTCATAACTTTTGAACGGCTCGATAGATCGGGATGAGTTTTTGCACGTTTGAAGAACTCCACGGGAGCTACTTGGTGACGCAAAAAGTTCCAGGATTCTATCGTGTTATCATCGAAAAAAAGGGTGCCAAAATATGGGTCTAAAAATTCTCTTGAAAAGGTAAGGACCCCTATAACTTTTTTATTTGTGGATTTTCCGTGGTTAATTTGGTCCTATCTTACGCAGAATTTCACGAGGAATCCAATGGTGCCACGGGAATTCACGTACGACCTGTAGTTCCGGAGTTATCGCCATCCAAAGTTTTGGAAAGTTGCATTTTGCATCGAAAGGGCAAAATTTTGGTGATTTGGACGATTTTTCAACTTTTTTATTTGAAGAGATTTCTTGGATATCTCTTCATTTTCGTGTTCCTGGGGTCTGAAATGCTAAGAATCCGGTGTTAACTCGACCTCGAAAATGGTAAAATTTTTTGAAAAAATTTCTGACCCAATCGATGAAAATTTGTTGATTTTTAGAAAATCTCTCATAACTTTTGAACGGCTCGATAGATCGGGATGAGTTTTTGCACGTTTGAAGAACTCCACGGGAGCTACTTGGTGACGCAAAAAGTTCCAGGATTCTATCGTGTTATCATCGAAAAAAAGGGTGCCAAAATATGGGTCTAAAAATTCTCTTGAAAAGGTAAGGACCCCTATAACTTTTTTATTTGTGGATTTTTCGTGGTTAATTTGGTCCTATCTTACGCAGAATTTCACGAGGAATCCAATGGTGCCACGGGAATTCACGTACGACCTGTAGTTCCGGAGTTATCGCCATCCAAAGTTTTGGAAAGTTGCATTTTGCATCGAAAGGGCAAAATTTTGGTGATTTGGACGATTTTTCAACTTTTTTATTTGAAGAGATTTCTTGGATATCTCTTCATTTTCGTGTTCCTGGGGTCTGAAATGCTAAGAATCCGGTGTTAACTCGACCTCGAAAATGGTAAAATTTTTTGAAAAAATTTCTGACCCAATCGATGAAAATTTGTTGATTTTTAGAAAATCTCTCATAACTTTTGAACGGCTCGATAGATCGGGATGAGTTTTTGCACGTTTGAAGAACTCCACGGGAGCTACTTGGTGACGCAAAAAGTTCCAGGATTCTATCGTGTTATCATCGAAAAAAAGGGTGCCAAAATATGGGTCTAAAAATTCTCTTGAAAAGGTAAGGACCCCTATAACTTTTTTATTTGTGGATTTTTCGTGGTTAATTTGGTCCTATCTTACGCAGAATTTCACGAGGAATCCAATGGTGCCACGGGAATTCACGTACGACCTGTAGTTCCGGAGTTATCGCCATCCAAAGTTTTGGAAAGTTGCATTTTGCATCGAAAGGGCAAAATTTTGGTGATTTGGACGATTTTTCAACTTTTTTATTTGAAGAGATTTCTTGGATATCTCTTCATTTTCGTGTTCCTGGGGTCTGAAATGCTAAGAATCCGGTGTTAACTCGACCTCGAAAATGGTAAAATTTTTTGAAAAAATTTCTGACCCAATCGATGAAAATTTGTTGATTTTTAGAAAATCTCTCATAACTTTTGAACGGCTCGATAGATCGGGATGAGTTTTTGCACGTTTGAAGAACTCCACGGGTGCTACTTGGTGACGCAAAAAGTTCCAGGATTCTGTCGTGTTATCATCGAAAAAAAGGGTGCCAAAATATGGGTCTAAAAATTCTCTTGAAAAGGTAAGGACCCCTATAACTTTTTTATTTGTGGATTTTTCGTGGTTAATTTGGTCCTATCTTACGCAGAATTTCACGAGGAATCCAATGGTGCCACGGGAATTCACGTACGACCTGTAGTTCCGGAGTTATCACCATCCAAAATTTTGGAAAGTTGCATTTTGCATCGAAAGGGCAAAATTTTGGTGATTTGGACGATTTTTCAACTTTTTTATTTGAAGAGATTTCTTGGATATCTCTTCATTTTCGTGTTCCTGGGGTCTGAAATGCTAAGAATCCGGTGTTAACTCGACCTCGAAAATGGTAAAATTTTTTGAAAAAATTTCTGACCCAATCGATGAAAATTTGTTGATTTTTAGAAAATCTCTCATAACTTTTGAACGGCTCGATAGATCGGGATGAGTTTTTGCACGTTTGAAGAACTCCACGGGAGCTACTTGGTGACGCAAAAAGTTCCAGGATTCTATCGTGTTATCATCGAAAAAAAGGGTGCCAAAATATGGGTCTAAAAATTCTCTTTAAAAGGTAAGGACCCCTATAACTTTTTTATTTGTGGATTTTTCGTGGTTAATTTGGTCCTATCTTACGCAGAATTTCACGAGGAATCCAATAGTGCCACGGGAATTCACGTACGACCTGTAGTTCCGGAGTTATCGCCATCCAAAGTTTTGGAAAGTTGCATTTTGCATCGAAAGGGCAAAATTTTGGTGATTTGGACGATTTTTCAACTTTTTTATTTGAAGAGATTTCTTGGATATCTCTTCATTTTCGTGTTCCTGGGGTCTGAAATGCTAAGAATCCGGTGTTAACTCGACCTCGAAAATGGTAAAATTTTTTGAAAAAATTTCTGACCCAATCGATGAAAATTTGTTGATTTTTAGAAAATCTCTCATAACTTTTGAACGGCTCGATAGATCGGGATGAGTTTTTGCACGTTTGAAGAACTCCACGGGAGCTACTTGGTGACGCAAAAAGTTCCAGGATTCTATCGTGTTATCATCGAAAAAAAGGGTGCCAAAATATGGGTCTAAAAATTCTCTTGAAAAGGTAAGGACCCCTATAACTTTTTTATTTGTGGATTTTTCGTGGTTAATTTGGTCCTATCTTACGCAGAATTTCACGAGGAATCCAATGGTGCCACGGGAATTCACGTACGACCTGTAGTTCCGGAGTTATCACCATCCAAAATTTTGGAAAGTTGCATTTTGCATCGAAAGGGCAAAATTTTGGTGATTTGGACGATTTTTCAACTTTTTTATTTGAAGAGATTTCTTGGATATCTCTTCATTTTCGTGTTCCTGGGGTCTGAAATGCTAAGAATCCGGTGTTAACTCGACCTCGAAAATGGTAAAATTTTTTGAAAAAATTTCTGACCCAATCGATGAAAATTTGTTGATTTTTAGAAAATCTCTCATAACTTTTGAACGGCTCGATAGATCGGGATGAGTTTTTGCACGTTTGAAGAACTCCACGGGAGCTACTTGGTGACGCAAAAGGTTCCAGGATTCTATCGTGTTATCATCGAAAAAAATGGTGCCAAAATATGGGTCTAAAAATTCTCTTGAAAAGGTAAGGACCCCTATAACTTTTTTATTTGTGGATTTTTCGTGGTTAATTTGGTTCTATCTTACGCAGAATTTCACGAGGAATCCAATGGTGCCACGGGAATTCACGTACGACCTGTAGTTCCGGAGTTATCGCCATCCAAAATTTTGGAAAGTTGCATTTTGCATCGAAAGGGCAAAATTTTGGTGATTTGGACGATTTTTCAACTTTTTTATTTGAAGAGATTTCTTGGATATCTCTTCATTTTCGTGTTCCTGGGGTCTGAAATGCTAAGAATCCGGCGTTAACTCGACCTCGAAAATGGTAAAATTTTTTGAAAAAATTTCTGACCCAATCGATGAAAATTTGTTGATTTTTAGAAAATCTCTCATAACTTTTGAACGGCTCGATAGATCGGGATGAGTTTTTGCACGTTTGAAGAACTCCACGGGAGCTACTTGGTGACGCAAAAAGTTCTAGGATTCTATCGTGTTATCATCGAAAAAAAGGGTGCCAAAATATGGGTCTAAAAATTCTCTTGAAAAGGTAAGGACCCCTATAACTTTTTTATTTGTGGATTTTTCGTTGTTAATTTGGTCCTATCTTACGCAGAATTTCACGAGGAATCCAATGGTGCCACGGGAATTCACGTACGACCTGTAGTTCCGGAGTTATCGCCATCCAAAGTTTTGGAAAGTTGCATTTTGCATCGAAACTGCAAAATTTTGGTGATTTGGACGATTTTTCAACTTTTTTATTTGAAGAGATTTCTTGGATATCTCTTCATTTTCGTGTTCCTGGGGTCTGAAATGCTAAGAATCCGGTGTTAACTCGACCTCGAAAATGGTAAAATTTTTTGAAAAAATTTCTGACCCAATCGATGAAAATTTGTTGATTTTTAGAAAATCTCTCATAACTTTTGAACGGCTTGATAGATCGGGATGAGTTTTTGCACGTTTGAAGAACTCCACGGGAGCTACTTGGTGACGCAAAAAGTTCCAGGATTCTATCGTGTTATCATCGAAAAAAAGGGTGCCAAAATATGGGTCTAAAAATTCTCTTGAAAAGGTAAGGACCCCTATAACTTTTTTATTTGTGGATTTTTCGTGGTTAATTTGGTCCTATCTTACGCAGAATTTCACGAGGAATCCAATGGTGCCACGGGAATTCACGTACGACCTGTAGTTCCGGAGTTATCGCCATCCAAAGTTTTGGAAAGTTGCATTTTGCATCGAAAGGGCAAAATTTTGGTGATTTGGACGATTTTTCAACTTTTTTATTTGAAGAGATTTCTTGGATATCTCTTCATTTTCGTGTTCCTGGGGTCTGAAATGCTAAGAATCCGGTGTTAACTCGACCTCGAAAATGGTAAAATTTTTTGAAAAAATTTCTGACCCAATCGATGAAAATTTGTTGATTTTTAGAAAATCTCTCATAACTTTTGAACGGCTCGATAGATCGGGATGAGTTTTTGCACGTTTGAAGAACTCCACGGGAGCTATTTGGTGACGCAAAAAGTTCCAGGATTCTATCGTGTTATCATCGAAAAAAAGGGTGCCAAAATATGGGTCTAAAAATTCTCTTGAAAAGGTAAGGACCCCTATAACTTTTTTATTTGTGGATTTTTCGTGGTTAATTTGGTCCTATCTTACGCAGAATTTCACGAGGAATCCAATGGTGCCACGGGAATTCACGTACGACCTGTAGTTCCGGAGTTATCGCCATCCAAAATTTTGGAAAGTTGCATTTTGCATTGAAAGGGCAAAATTTTGGTGATTTGGACGATTTTTCAACTTTTTTATTTGAAGAGATTTCTTGGATATCTCTTCATTTTCGTGTTCCTGGGGTTTGAAATGCTAAGAATCCGGTGTTAACTCGACCTCGAAAATGGTAAAATTTTTTGAAAAAATTTCTGACCCAATCGATGAAAATTTGTTGATTTTTAGAAAATCTCTCATAACTTTTGAACGGCTCGATAGATCGGGATGAGTTTTTGCACGTTTGAAGAACTCCACGGGAGCTACTTGGTGACGCAAAAAGTTCCAGGATTCTATCGTGTTATCATCGAAAAAAAGGGTGCCAAAATATGGGTCTAAAAATTCTCTTGAAAAGGTAAGGACCCCTATAACTTTTTTATTTGTGGATTTTTCGTGGTTAATTTGGTCCTATCTTACGCAGAATTTCACGAGGAATCCAATGGTGCCACGGGAATTCACGTACGACCTGTAGTTCCGGAGTTATCGCCATCCAAAGTTTTGGAAAGTTGCATTTTGCATCGAAAGGGCAAAATTTTGGTGATTTGGACGATTTTTCAACTTTTTTATTTGAAGAGATTTCTTGGATATCTCTTCATTTTCGTGTTCCTGGGGTCTGAAATGCTAAGAATCCGGTGTTAACTCGACCTCGAAAATGGTAAAATTTTTTGAAAAAATTTCTGACCCAATCGATGAAAATTTGTTGATTTTTAGAAAATCTCTCATAACTTTTGAACGGCTCGATAGATCGGGATGAGTTTTTGCACGTTTGAAGAACTCCACGGGAGCTATTTGGTGACGCAAAAAGTTCCAGGATTCTATCGTGTTATCATCGAAAAAAAGGGTGCCAAAATATGGGTCTAAAAATTCTCTTGAAAAGGTAAGGACCCCTATAACTTTTTTATTTGTGGATTTTTCGTGGTTAATTTGGTCCTATCTTACGCAGAATTTCACGAGGAATCCAACGGTGCCACGGGAATTCACGTACGACCTGTAGTTCCGGAGTTATCGCCATCCAAAATTTTGGAAAGTTGCATTTTGCATCGAAAGGGCAAAATTTTGGTGATTTGGACGATTTTTCAACTTTTTTATTTGAAGAGATTTCTTGGATATCTCTTCATTTTCGTGTTCCTGGGGTCTGAAATGCTAAGAATCCGGTGTTAACTCGACCTCGAAAATGGTAAAATTTTTTGAAAAAATTTCTGACCCAATCGATGAAAATTTGTTGATTTTTAGAAAATCTCTCATAACTTTTGAACGGCTCGATAGATCGGGATGAGTTTTTGCACGTTTGAAGAACTCCACGGGAGCTACTTGGTGACGCAAAAAGTTCCAGGATTCTATCGTGTTATCATCGAAAAAAAGGGTGCCAAAATATTTGTCTAAAAATTCTCTTGAAAAGGTAAGGACCCCTATAACTTTTTTATTTGTGGATTTTTCGTGGTTAATTTGGTCCTATCTTACGCAGAATTTCACGAGGAATCCAATGGTGCCACGGGAATTCACGTACGACCTGTAGTTCCGGAGTTATCGCCATCCAAAATTTTGGAAAGTTGCATTTTGCATTGAAAGGGCAAAATTTTGGTGATTTGGACGATTTTTCAACTTTTTTATTTGAAGAGATTTCTTGGATATCTCTTCATTTTCGTGTTCCTGGGGTTTGAAATGCTAAGAATCCGGTGTTAACTCGACCTCGAAAATGGTAAAATTTTTTGAAAAAATTTCTGACCCAATCGATGAAAATTTGTTGATTTTTAGAAAATCTCTCATAACTTTTGAACGGCTCGATAGATCGGGATGAGTTTTTGCACGTTTGAAGAACTCCACGGGAGCTACTTGGTGACGCAAAAAGTTCCAGGATTCTATCGTGTTATCATCGAAAAAAAGGGTGCCAAAATATGGGTCTAAAAATTCTCTTGAAAAGGTAAGGACCCCTATAACTTTTTTATTTGTGGATTTTTCGTGGTTAATTTGGTCCTATCTTACGCAGAATTTCACGAGGAATCCAATGGTGCCACGAGAATTCACGTACGACCTGTAGTTCCGGAGTTATCGCCATCCAAAATTTTGGAAAGTTGCATTTTGCATCGAAAGGGCAAAATTTTGGTGATTTGGACGATTTTTCAACTTTTTTATTTGAAGAGATTTCTTGGATATCTCTTCATTTTCGTGTTCCTGGGGTCTGAAATGCTAAGAATCCGGTGTTAACTCGACCTCGAAAATGGTAAAATTTTTTGAAAAAATTTCTGACCCAATCGATGAAAATTTGTTGATTTTTAGAAAATCTCTCATAACTTTTGAACGGCTCGATAGATCGGGATGAGTTTTTGCACGTTTGAAGAACTCCACGGGAGCTACTTGGTGACGCAAAAAGTTCCAGGATTCTATCGTGTTATCATCGAAAAAAAGGGTGCCAAAATATGGGTCTAAAAATTCTCTTGAAAAGGTAAGGACCCCTATAACTTTTTTATTTGTGGATTTTTCGTGGTTAATTTGGTCCTATCTTACGCAGAATTTCACGAGGAATCCAATGGTGCCACGAGAATTCACGTACGACCTGTAGTTCCGGAGTTATCGCCATCCAAAATTTTGGAAAGTTGCATTTTGCATCGAAAGGGCAAAATTTTGGTGATTTGGACGATTTTTCAACTTTTTTATTTGAAGAGATTTCTTGGATATCTCTTCATTTTCGTGTTCCTGGGGTCTGAAATGCTAAGAATCCGGTGTTAACTCGACCTCGAAAATGGTAAAATTTTTTGAAAAAATTTCTGACCCAATCGATGAAAATTTGTTGATTTTTAGAAAATCTCTCATAACTTTTGAACGGCTCGATAGATCGGGATGAGTTTTTGCACGTTTGAAGAACTCCACGGGAGCTACTTGGTGACGCAAAAAGTTCCAGGATTCTATCGTGTTATCATCGAAAAAAAGGGTGCCAAAATATGGGTCTAAAAATTCTCTTGAAAAGGTAAGGACCCCTATAACTTTTTTATTTGTGGATTTTTCGTGGTTAATTTGGTCCTATCTTACGCAGAATTTCACGAGGAATCCAATGGTGCCACGAGAATTCACGTACGACCTGTAGTTCCGGAGTTATCGCCATCCAAAATTTTGGAAAGTTGCATTTTGCATCGAAAGGGCAAAATTTTGCTGATTTGGACGATTTTTCAACTTTTTTATTTGAAGAGATTTCTTGGATATCTCTTCATTTTCGTGTTCCTGGGGTCTGAAATGCTAAGAATCCGGTGTTAACTCGACCTCGAAAATGGTAAAATTTTTTGAAAAAATTTCTGACCCAATCGATGAAAATTTGTTGATTTTTAGAAAATCTCTCATAACTTTTGAACGGCTCGATAGATCGGGATGAGTTTTTGCACGTTTGAAGAACTCCACGGGAGCTACTTGGTGACGCAAAAAGTTCCAGGATTCTATCGTGTTATCATCGAAAAAAAGGGTGCCAAAATATGGGTCTAAAAATTCTCTTGAAAAGGTAAGGACCCCTATAACTTTTTTATTTGTGGATTTTTCGTGGTTAATTTGGTCCTATCTTACGCAGAATTTCACGAGGAATCCAATGGTGCCACGGGAATTCACGTACGACCTGTAGTTCCGGAGTTATCGCCATCCAAAGTTTTGGAAAGTTGCATTTTGCATCGAAAGGGCAAAATTTTGGTGATTTGGACGATTTTTCAACTTTTTTATTTGAAGAGATTTCTTGGATATCTCTTCATTTTCGTGTTCCTGGGGTCTGAAATGCTAAGAATCCGGTGTTAACTCGACCTCGAAAATGGTAAAATTTTTTGAAAAAATTTCTGACCCAATCGACGAAAATTTGTTGATTTTTAGAAAATTTCTCATAACTTTTGAACGGCTCGATAGATCGGGATGAGTTTTTGCACGTTTGAAGAACTCCACGGGAGCTACTTGGTGACGCAAAAAGTTCCAGGATTCTATCGTGTTATCATCGAAACAAAGGGTGCCAAAATATGGGTCTAAAAATTCTCTTGAAAAGGTAAGGACCCCTATAACTTTTTTATTTGTGGATTTTTCGTGGTTAATTTGGTCCTATCTTACGCAGAATTTCACGAGGAATCCAATGGTGCCACGGGAATTCACGTACGACCTGTAGTTCCGGAGTTATCGCCATCCAAAGTTTTGGAAAGTTGCATTTTGCATCGAAAGGGCAAAATTTTGGTGATTTGGACGATTTTTCAACTTTTTTATTTGAAGAGATTTCTTGGATATCTCTTCATTTTCGTGTTCCTGGGGTCTGAAATGCTAAGAATCCGGTGTTAACTCGACCTCGAAAATGGTAAAATTTTTTGAAAAAATTTCTGACCCAATCGATGAAAATTTGTTGATTTTTAGAAAATCTCTCATAACTTTTGAACGGCTCGATAGATCGGGATGAGTTTTTGCACGTTTGAAGAACTCCACGGGAGCTACTTGGTGACGCAAAAAGTTCCAGGATTCTATCGTGTTATCATCGAAAAAAAGGGTGCCAAAATATGGGTCTAAAAATTCTCTTGAAAAGGTAAGGACACCTATAACTTTTTTATTTGTGGATTTTTCGTGGTTAATTTGGTCCTATCTTACGCAGAATTTCACGAGGAATCCAATGGTGCCACGGGAATTCACGTACGACCTGTAGTTCCGGAGTTATCGCCATCCAAAGTTTTGGAAAGTTGCATTTTGCATCGAAAGGGCAAAATTTTGGTGATTTGGACGATTTTTCAACTTTTTTATTTGAAGAGATTTCTTGGATATCTCTTCATTTTCGTGTTCCTGGGGTCTGAAATGCTAAGAATCCGGTGTTAACTCGACCTCGAAAATGGTAAAATTTTTTGAAAAAATTTCTGACCCAATCGATGAAAATTTGTTGATTTTTAGAAAATCTCTCATAACTTTTGAACGGCTCGATAGATCGGGATGAGTTTTTGCACGTTTGAAGAACTCCACGGGAGCTACTTGGTGACGCAAAAAGTTCCAGGATTCTATCGTGTTATCATCGAAAAAAAGGGTGCCAAAATATGGGTCTAAAAATTCTCTTGAAAAGGTAAGGACACCTATAACTTTTTTATTTGTGGATTTTTCGTGGTTAATTTGGTCCTATCTTACGCAGAATTTCACGAGGAATCCAATGGTGCCACGGGAATTCACGTACGACCTGTAGTTCCGGAGTTATCGCCATCCAAAGTTTTGGAAAGTTGCATTTTGCATCGAAAGGGCAAAATTTTGGTGATTTGGACGATTTTTCAACTTTTTTATTTGAAGAGATTTCTTGGATATCTCTTCATTTTCGTGTTCCTGGGGTCTGAAATGCAAAGAATCCGGTGTTAACTCGACCTCGAAAATGGTAAAATTTTTTGAAAAAATTTCTGACCAATCGATGAAAATTTGTTGATTTTTAGAAAATCTCTCATAACTTTTGAACGGCTCGATAGATCGGGATGAGTTTTTGCACGTTTGAAGAACTCCACGGGAGCTACTTGGTGACGCAAAAAGTTCCAGGATTCTATCGTGTTATCATCGAAACAAAGGGTGCCAAAATATGGGTCTAAAAATTCTCTTGAAAAGGTAAGGACCCCTATAACTTTTTTATTTGTGGATTTTTCGTGGTTAATTTGGTCCTATCTTACGCAGAATTTCACGAGGAATCCAATGGTGCCACGGGAATTCACGTACGACCTGTAGTTCCGGAGTTATCGCCATCCAAAGTTTTGGAAAGTTGCATTTTGCATCGAAAGGGCAAAATTTTGGTGATTTGGACGATTTTTCAACTTTTTTATTTGAAGAGATTTCTTGGATATCTCTTCATTTTCGTGTTCCTGGGGTCTGAAATGCTAAGAATCCGGTGTTAACTCGACCTCGAAAATGGTAAAATTTTTTGAAAAAATTTCTGACCCAATCGATGAAAATTTGTTGATTTTTAGAAAATCTCTCATAACTTTTGAACGGCTCGATAGATCGGGATGAGTTTTTGCACGTTTGAAGAACTCCACGGGAGCTACTTGGTGACGCAAAAAGTTCCAGGATTCTATCGTGTTATCATCGAAAAAAAGGGTGCCAAAATATGGGTCTAAAAATTCTCTTGAAAAGGTAAGGACCCCTATAACTTTTTTATTTGTGGATTTTTCGTGGTTAATTTGGTCCTATCTTACGCAGAATTTCACGAGGAATCCAATGGTGCCACGGGAATTCACGTACGACCTGTAGTTCCGGAGTTATCGCCATCCAAAGTTTTGGAAAGTTGCATTTTGCATCGAAAGGGCAAAATTTTGGTGATTTGGACGATTTTTCAACTTTTTTATTTGAAGAGATTTCTTGGATATCTCTTCATTTTCGTGTTCCTGGGGTCTGAAATGCTAAGAATCCGGTGTTAACTCGACCTCGAAAATGGTAAAATTTTTTGAAAAAATTTCTGACCCAATCGATGAAAATTTGTTGATTTTTAGAAAATCTCTCATAACTTTTGAACGGCTCGATAGATCGGGATGAGTTTTTGCACGTTTGAAGAACTCCACGGGAGCTACTTGGTGACGCAAAAAGTTCCAGGATTCTATCGTGTTATCATCGAAAAAAAGGGTGCCAAAATATGGGTCTAAAAATTCTCTTGAAAAGGTAAGGACCCCTATAACTTTTTTATTTGTGGATTTTTCGTGGTTAATTTAGTCCTATCTTACGCAGAATTTCACGAGGAATCCAATGGTGCCACGGGAATTCACGTACGACCTGTAGTTCCGGAGTTATCGCCATCCAAAGTTTTGGAAAGTTGCATTTTGCATCGAAAGGGCAAAATTTTGGTGATTTGGACGATTTTTCAACTTTTTTATTTGAAGAGATTTCTTGGATATCTCTTCATTTTCGTGTTCCTGGGGTCTGAAATGCTAAGAATCCGGTGTTAACTCGACCTCGAAAATGGTAAAATTTTTTGAAAAAATTTCTGACCCAATCGATGAAAATTTGTTGATTTTTAGAAAATCTCTCATAACTTTTGAACAGCTCGATAGATCGGGATGAGGTTTTGCACGTTTGAAGAACTCCACGGGAGCTACTTGGTGACGCAAAAAGTTCCAGGATTCTATCGTGTTATCATCGAAAAAAAGGGTGCCAAAATATGGGTCTAAAAATTCTCTTGAAAAGGTAAGGACCCCTATAACTTTTTTATTATTGCATTTTTGGTGGTTAATTTGGTCCTATCTTACGCAGAATTTCACGAGGAATCCAATGGTGCCACGGGAATTCACGTACGACCTGTAGTTCCGGAGTTATCGCCATCCAAAGTTTTGGAAAGTTGCATTTTGCATCGAAAGGGCAAAATTTTGGTGATTTGGACGATTTTTCAACTTTTTTATTTGAAGAGATTTCTTGGATATCTCTTCATTTTCGTGTTCCTGGGGTCTGAAATGCTAAGAATCCGGTGTTAACTCGACCTCGAAATTGGTAAAATTTTTTGAAAAAATTTCTGACCCAATCGATGAAAATTTGTTGATTTTTAGAAAATCTCTCATAACTTTTGAACGGCTCGATAGATCGGGATGAGTTTTTGCACGTTTGAAGAACTCCACGGGAGCTACTTGGTGACGCAAAAAGTTCCAGGATTCTATCGTGTTATCATCGAAAAAAAGGGTGCCAAAATATGGGTCTAAAAATTCTCTTGAAAAGGTAAGGACACCTATAACTTTTTTATTTGTGGATTTTTCGTGGTTAATTTGGTCCTATCTTACGCAGAATTTCACGAGGAATCCAATGGTGCCACGGGAATTCACGTACGACCTGTAGTTCCGGAGTTATCGCCATCCAAAGTTTTGGAAAGTTGCATTTTGCATCGAAAGGGCAAAATTTTGGTGATTTGGACGATTTTTCAACTT
The DNA here is from genome assembly GCA_030157275.1 of Cynaeus angustus. Classification (NCBI taxonomy): domain Eukaryota; kingdom Metazoa; phylum Arthropoda; class Insecta; order Coleoptera; family Tenebrionidae; genus Cynaeus; species Cynaeus angustus. The sequence goes on from CM058064.1 coordinate 14,744,448, forward strand.
TTTTATTTGAAGAGATTTCTTGGATATCTCTTCATTTTCGTGTTCCTGGGGTCTGAAATGCTAAGAATCCGGTGTTAACTCGACCTCGAAAATGGTAAAATTTTTTGAAAAAATTTCTGACCCAATCGATGAAAATTTGTTGATTTTTAGAAAATCTCTCATAACTTTTGAACGGCTCGATAGATCGGGATGAGTTTTTGCACGTTTGAAGAACTCCACGGGAGCTACTTGGTGACGCAAAAAGTTCCAGGATTCTATCGTGTTATCATCGAAAAAAAGGGTGCCAAAATATGGGTCTAAAAATTCTCTTGAAAAGGTAAGGACCCCTATAACTTTTTTATTTGTGGATTTTTCGTGGTTAATTTGGTCCTATCTTACGCAGAATTTCACGAGGAATCCAATGGTGCCACGGGAATTCACGTACGACCTGTAGTTCCGGAGTTATCGCCATCCAAAGTTTTGGAAAGTTGCATTTTGCATCGAAAGGGCAAAATTTTGGTGATTTGGACGATTTTTCAACTTTTTTATTTGAAGAGATTTCTTGGATATCTCTTCATTTTCGTGTTCCTGGGGTCTGAAATGCTAAGAATCCGGTGTTAACTCGACCTCGAAAATGGTAAAATTTTTTGAAAAAATTTCTGACCCAATCGATGAAAATTTGTTGATTTTTAGAAAATCTCTCATAACTTTTGAACGGCTCGATAGATCGGGATGAGTTTTTGCACGTTTGAAGAACTCCACGGGAGCTACTTGGTGACGCAAAAAGTTCCAGGATTCTATCGTGTTATCATCGAAAAAAAGGGTGCCAAAATATGGGTCTAAAAATTCTCTTGAAAAGGTAAGGACCCCTATAACTTTTTTATTTGTGGATTTTTCGTGGTTAATTTAGTCCTATCTTACGCAGAATTTCACGAGGAATCCAATGGTGCCACGGGAATTCACGTACGACCTGTAGTTCCGGAGTTATCGCCATCCAAAGTTTTGGAAAGTTGCATTTTGCATCGAAAGGGCAAAATTTTGGTGATTTGGACGATTTTTCAACTTTTTTATTTGAAGAGATTTCTTGGATATCTCTTCATTTTCGTGTTCCTGGGGTCTGAAATGCTAAGAATCCGGTGTTAACTCGACCTCGAAAATGGTAAAATTTTTTGAAAAAATTTCTGACCCAATCGATGAAAATTTGTTGATTTTTAGAAAATCTCTCATAACTTTTGAACAGCTCGATAGATCGGGATGAGGTTTTGCACGTTTGAAGAACTCCACGGGAGCTACTTGGTGACGCAAAAAGTTCCAGGATTCTATCGTGTTATCATCGAAAAAAAGGGTGCCAAAATATGGGTCTAAAAATTCTCTTGAAAAGGTAAGGACCCCTATAACTTTTTTATTATTGCATTTTTGGTGGTTAATTTGGTCCTATCTTACGCAGAATTTCACGAGGAATCCAATGGTGCCACGGGAATTCACGTACGACCTGTAGTTCCGGAGTTATCGCCATCCAAAGTTTTGGAAAGTTGCATTTTGCATCGAAAGGGCAAAATTTTGGTGATTTGGACGATTTTTCAACTTTTTTATTTGAAGAGATTTCTTGGATATCTCTTCATTTTCGTGTTCCTGGGGTCTGAAATGCTAAGAATCCGGTGTTAACTCGACCTCGAAAATGGTAAAATTTTTTGAAAAAATTTCTGACCCAATCGACGAAAATTTGTTGATTTTTAGAAAATTTCTCATAACTTTTGAACGGCTCGATAGATCGGGATGAGTTTTTACACGTTTGAAGAACTCCACGGGAGCTACTTGGTGACGCAAAAAGTTCCAGGATTCTATCGTGTTATCATCGAAAAAAAGGGTGCCAAAATATGGGTCTAAAAATTCTCTTGAAAAGGTAAGGACCCCTATAACTTTTTTATTATTGCATTTTTGGTGGTTAATTTGGTCCTATCTTACGCAGAATTTCACGAGGAATCCAATGGTGCCACGGGAATTCACGTACGACCTGTAGTTCCGGAGTTATCGCCATCCAAAGTTTTGGAAAGTTGCATTTTGCATCGAAAGGGCAAAATTTTGGTGATTTGGACGATTTTTCAACTTTTTTATTTGAAGAGATTTCTTGGATATCTCTTCATTTTCGTGTTCCTGGGGTCTGAAATGCTAAGAATCCGGTGTTAACTCGACCTCGAAAATGGTAAAATTTTTCGAAAAAATTTCTGACTGAACTGAACTTTCTTGATAAATTTGCAAACATTTTTTCTGAAAACTTTACGCTTAGCTACAAAATAAGTTCAGAGTTATTGAAATTAGATTAAATTTCGGTAATTATAAATATTTTTTTCAGAAGTTCAAAATATATTTTTTTATACATATATTAGTGATAAGAAGACTGCATTAATAAATGGATAGTTACTGTAAAAATTTAATTTTTACTTTTATTACATCATTATTGTATTCTTATAAGAGCTAAGATACGTAAAATAAATCTATGCAATTTGTGTTTTTAATGTAATCGCTAATTATTTTTTTTTATTAAAATTACACAGTTATAGATAATTATATATGTATATATATATATATATATATATATATATATATATGTATATATATATACTACACTTCATATTTCATATTTATATGGTCAGCATCTTCTTTAAATTTTAATGTATAAATTTTAGTTTTGTTAAAAATTTAAAAAACTAATACTATTTTTCCAAAACGTGAAAATTCACAGGCTAAACGTTGCATATTTACCGAAAATCTTTCTTCACTTTTGGAGTTGAGACATCACAGATATAAACGAAAAAAATGTTTTAATCATCTGTAATTAAAAAAATAGCTCATTTTAAAATCACCATAATATTACCTCAACACCCATTTTATAGTTCATAGACATATTCTCTGAATATTTAACTTTGAACAGTTTCTGACTGATCATTAAAAACACCAGATAAAGTTTTTTATTATTTTCATTCCATTCGTACCAATTCACGTCCACTAAAGCGTCAAAAATTTTCGACGACTGAAAAGAAACAGGAAAATGAATTTAATTTACTAGATTATCGTTACCATGTCTTCAAATTCTTGTCCGCTTTGTGCAAGCCCTCCAAGAGTAAGAAAAGCGGTGAATCCAAGCGAAATTATCCGAGGATATTGATCGGTCAAAGAATCTCGAAACTAACACAAAAGTAAAAATTAGTACAAGAGAGAAAACAAACCCAGAAGTAGTAAACAAGAATGTTGATCATAAGAAGAGTACCAACGACTTGGAACGCAAAAACGTAAGCTTGGAAGCCGTTTATGAGAGGTGTGAGACTTCTAAAAACTCGTTTAAATTATGATTATATTCGTTCTTAACTTACTGGGATATTTTATTGTAGTACTGAATACAAAATTTAAGTTTTTTTTCAATTTCATTATTCACAGGCGGAGTTTTCCGAAGTTGTGTTAAAAGATGCAAAGAAATTTCAATATGATACCGCAGTTCCGTCAAATAATAACTTGCTCGCAAAGATGGTTGCACCACTGCTATGTACACCAACGGAATTAGACTCAGTCTTAGACACCAACCCATAAAATCGTGAAATCCATAAATATACTTGTCAAATACAGAAAAATACTCATTGAAAATAAAAAGAATATAGTACATATCTTTATCCAGGCTTGTAGGCACAACGAAAAAAGCTGAAGTCGCTAGACCTAAACATATAACCAGTACTACATACAAACTATTCATCAAAACATTTTTTTTGTAATTTTCTTTGATTTCGTTAATTCGAATAACAGTCCCTGAATTCAGGCGTTGCGTGGAAATCTGTACAACTTTTCCTGTAGGATACAGGGAGTAAAGGCACAGAAATAGCTGAAAAATTGAAAGAAATAATCGTAGAAGCTCTAAAAAAACACTTACATAGAGTGATGTGAAATACATGGGTCCGAATTGTACAAAAAACGTGACATCTGCTTTATGACAGAATAAATAGGTCTGGAATACTAAAAGACCAAGAAAAATCACAGATAGAACTTTCAAGCTCAATTTAATTAGTAATAACTCGAAGATATCAAAAACGAAAAATTGACAAAACTTTGGATCAATGGTCGAACTAAAATAATTATAAATTTTTACTGCTAAAAAATTTTGACGCATGTTAAGGCCAACTTAAATGAACTGGACAAGTATCAAAATAAAAGCAGTCATTTATTCTAGAGGGTTTTATCGTACTTAAGCGTTTTCAATAAAAAGAATGGCAAATGCTATAAAACTTTCTTATCCTAATAGCGGTTCTTAGAACTTTTGTTATGAATTAATAATAAACAAAACGACTTTTGAACTTCTGGACACAGTGACCATATTAAAGCTACTGTTTTAAATTGTTTACAAAGTATTAATAAATCAATTATGATGCAGAGAAGGGTTTAAGGTCTGCTTTTGGGACACGTTTTTTTCTATAATTTTTTTAATTTTTCCTATTTAAATAACAAATATTTTTATTTTTTTAAACACTTTGTACAGAGCAAGCAACAAATAAAATTAAGCTCTATTTATATTTTTCTAAAAGAAACTGAAATTATAAAAGATTTAACAAAATGAATACAAAACATGAGTACATCAACCAAAATTTGGAGAGACTATTAATTATAATTTGTTTAAATTTTTTTTGATATGTAATTTAAAATTATAGAGCAGAGGAGACAAAGTTTAGAAATTTTATATGCAAAGTAAACTTTTTTTTTAATTTGTAATTTTAGTAGTTTTAACGCTCTCGCAATTAAATTTGAAAAGACATCTGTTTTTAACATTCTTATGGATTGTGCAAAATTCTAAAATTATTCTCTATTATATATAGCAACAAAGACAAATTTTCGAAATTTTTATTTTTGGGACAAACCAAAAATTTTCAACATTTTCCATTAAAACCTTGTAATTCTAGTAGTTTTAACACTATAACTATAAGATTTTGAAAAGCTTTCATTAACAATGTCAAATTCAAAATTTGTGTTGCGAAAAAGAAATATTTAGAAAATTTTTGTATTCAGAGCAAACCAAAAATGTTCAACATTTTTTGTTAAAATCTATAATTTTACTGGTGTTAAAGCTCTAGCAATGAAATTTTAAGATGCATCTACTTTTAATATCCTTATAAACTGTGATAAATTTCATAATTATAGAATAGAAAAAAATATTTTTTTTTTTTATTTTTAGGACCAGCAAGAAATTTCTAACAATTAGACCTGCAGTTATGCAACTTACTATACGCCAAATAAAATTAAAAATTGATGTTCAAATATTTTCTCTTCTAAATATATAAAACTATTTTTTTAATTGTAGATAAGTTTTGTCTAATCTGTTTTTTGTAAATATTTGTTTTAAACTTTTTAATAAATGTAAAATAATTTAATTAATTTAGAGATTTATACTTGTGGTTATGCAACTCATAATACACCAAATAAACTTAAAAATTGGTCTTCAAATATTTTCTCTTAAATTTCTAAATATCTATATATTATTTATACAGTAAAAATACAACAAACTGCAAAATTATCTCAAATAAAGTGACTCACTCTGTATCCCTTCAATTTCCACCAAACGTCAATCCGAGTTCAAATTTGCCGCCAGAATTCAAACGTAGACTCGGCCGAAATCCGTTACAACTTCAGCTTTCATTCAGATTATTGCTTCTTATGAAATTGTGTGAAAAAAATAACAGTGAAGCATGAAAGTGACGCTATAAACTCCAAAATGTACATAAAGTCCGTAATTCTCGACGGCTTCAAATCCTACGGCCACCGAACCGAAATCAAAGGCTTCGACAAACAATTTAACGCAATTACCGGTCTAAACGGCAGTGGAAAATCAAACGTTCTCGATTCTATCTGTTTCCTCCTCGGAATTTCAAATTTGAGCCATGTAAGACGATATAACCTCAACTTCTTTTGTTGTCAAACAAAATTTCTAGGTCCGTGTTGGGAACCTGCAAGAACTGATTTATAAGAGTGGCCAGTGTGGTATCAACAAAGCGACAGTGTCTATAACTTTTGATAATACGAATCCCGATCAGTGCCCCCCTGGCTATGAAAACACCCCCGAGATTACAATTACCAGACAAATTATTTTGGGTGGGAAAAATAAGTATCTTATTAATGGAACCACGGTCCCGACGAAGAAAGTCCAAGATTTGTTTTGTTCAGTTCAGTTGAACGTCAATAATCCTCATTTTTTGATAATGCAAGGGAAAATTACCAAAGTTTTGAATATGAAGCCCTACGATGTAAGTTTGGGTGTTGTTAAGTTTGTGACGTTGTTTTTAGATTTTAGGAATGATTGAAGAAGCAGCTGGCACAAAAATGTATGAGGCTAAGAAGGAATCTGCCCAGAAAACTATAGAAAAGAAGGACGCTAAATTAAAGGAGCTGAAAGAGGTAAATCGCAAATTTTCATAAACATTGGTCACTTCTTGGTTTCAAGGTGATAAACGAAGAATTGGAGCCAAAATTAGACAAACTAAGAACTGAGAGAACGGAATTTTTAGAATATAAGAAGATAGAGCGAGATTTGGAGTATTCCTTGCAGATCTACCAAGCTTGGGAATATGTTTCTTGTAAACGAAAATACATTCAAGCTAAAGAAGCAACAGAACTGGAGGAAAACAGCATGAAGAACATCGAAAACGCTATACTCAACCACAAGAGCGAAATCGAAGAAATCGAGAGCACTGTCGCCGAGCTGACGAAAAAAGCCCAAGCTGTAGGTCACTTCCGTAAAGACCTGACACGTCTTCGCTAAACTTCTCACTTTTGTTACAGGAAGGCGACGAGAACTTGCAGAAAGTAGAAACCGAGCTCAGAACCACCGAAAAATCCCAAGCCAAACTAAACGCGACCATCAAATCCATCACCAACGACATCAACACCGAAATAGCCGCAAAAACTCAACTAGAAAAGGTTTCTCTTACTTTCCTCCTTTCACTACTAAAATCCCAATTTCCAGAACTTGACCGACGACACGAAAACGTTACGACACAAAGAATCCGAGCTTGCCAAAGTCCAATCCCTCTTTACCAAGCTAAAAGAAGCCGACGAAAAAGACACTCAGGCTTTTCTCTCCTCGCAAAAACGCTACGAAGCTATAAGCGCCGGTATGGAAATCAACGACGAAGGAGAAGCCGAAACTATCCAAGAACAACTCATGAATGCCCGTCAAGAAGTATCCAAAGCTGGAAGCGAAATGAAGCAAGCTAACGCGAGGTTGAAGTTCTGTGAAGACCAGTTGAAGAAGAAGCAGCAACAGAGAACGTCGAATGCTAATGAAGTTGCGAAACATCAGCAAGCGCATGATTCTACAAGTAGAGAGATAGGAAGATTAGAGGAAGCTTTGAAGAAGTTGCATTTTAAAGAAGATCGCATGAGTGAGTTGCAAGGGAAGAGAAGGAAGTTGGCGCAAGAAATCAGAGGGTTGAACGATAAGGTTGATGATTTTGAGGCCCGAAAACCTTATACGCAGTTTAGGTATCGGGATCCTGAGCCGAATTTCAGAAAGAGCAGCGTTTATGGGGTTGTTTGTCGGTTGATTGAAGTGAAGAACGAAGTCGCTAATGTTGCTATTGAGACAGCGGCTGGAGGGAGAGTAAGTCGTCTGACAAGTCAGATGGAATTTTTAGTATTCAGGTGGTAGTCAAATGGGAGTTTAATAGGTCCGATTGGGGATTTCACGATTGAATTCTTAGCTCACCGAGTCAGATGGAATTTTAAATAGATCTGTTGACAACACAAATGTAATTTTAGATAAATTACAGTCACTTGGACGTCGGTTTCAACTAAGTGGCATGCGTATCTGATCAGTCAGATTTTATACTGAGGAGTCACATGTAATTTTAAATAGGTTTAAAGGATATTTTGCCAAGTTTAATTTTGAGTCAGATTTTTTTTTTATAATAATTGCAGTTCAATACAGTATATGTGATCAAAGTGTTGATTTCAGTAGTCATCTCGGTTTGGGAAGTCAAATGTAATTTTGAATAAACTAGAAATCAATTCAACCAGTCAAATATAATTTTGTAAAGGTTTGGCGTCGTTTAAAACCGATGGTGACCATAAAAGCAGTAGTCAAATGTCAGTTTTATAGATTCAGATTGTTGTTTTTGCAATTCTTAATTCTAGGAGTCATGTAGTTTTAAATAAATTGGAAATTAAACAGTTCAAGAGCAAAATGTCGATTTTAGCAGTCATATTTTGATTTGGAGAGTCAAATGTAATTTTAACACTGATATGACTAATATGACTAGTTAAGTGGCAATTTTATAGATCAAAATGTCATTTTGAACAAATCATCCCATTTCTAGCTCTACAACGTCGTGGCCGACACCGACGTCACCGTCAAAAAGCTCCTCCAAAAAGGCGAGCTTCAACAAAGAACCACTTTCATTCCAGTCAACAAAATCCAAGCTAACAAAATGAGCAACTCAATCATCAGTTACGCTCAAGACCTGGTAAGTCGTACCACCTTACCAAAAATCAAACTAATTATTATTTTTTAAGGTGGGAGCAGAAAACGTCCAACCTGCAATTGCGCACCTCAACTACGACAAACGACTTCAAACAGTCATGGAATACATTTTCGGCAACGTCTTCGTTTGTAAAGATCTAAACGTAGCGAGACAGGTGGCTTTCCATGACCGCATTAAACGCAAATGTGTCACATTAGACGGCGACGTGGTGGATCCAGCGGGAACTTTGAGCGGCGGTGCTCCTCAAAAAGGGGGCTCTGTTTTGAGCCAACTCAAGGAAATTAAACAAGCTGAGGTGAGAGTTGGTAGGGTCCAAATAGAGGCTAAAGTTTCATGTTTAGGCTGAACTGAGCGGGAAACAGGGGGAATTGGAGGAGGTGGAAGCGGAGATCCGGAAATTGAGCGAGAAGGAGAAGGATTTCCAGAATTTGAAACGACAGTTGGAGCTGAAAGAAAACGACTTGAAATTGATAACCGACCGGCTGAAACTTACGTCACATTATAGGCAACAGGAAGAAGTTAAGAATCTTCAAACAGAAATAGGTTTGTTCTCGAATTTTTTTTTTAAGTGTATGAACATTTTTTTTTTCAGGCGAGTTAAAGGAGAAGATCCAAACATGCATAGAAAACGAATGCAAATTTAAAGAGCGGGTCCAAGAGCTCGAAGAAAGAGTAAAGAATTCCAAAGGCGGCAGAGACCAACAGATAAAACAAGCAGAATCTGAGATGCACGCCTTGAAGGCTAAAGCGGACAAAAGTCGAAAAGAGTGGACCAAGAAAGAGGAAGATTACCGCAACTTTAACGTAGAGATAGAGGAACTAAAGAAAAGCTTGGAAAACACCGAACAACAAATTAAGAAATCCGAAGAAACGATCGCCGATTTGAAGGCAAAGCTCGAAGAAACCACGACAGAATCCAACGCGATAAACGTAAGTTATAACGAATCTAAAATCAGTAATGAATTTTCGTATACAGGAAAAAATCGCGAGTCTCCAATCCCAAGTGAAACAAGAAAAAGGAGTGATCGCAGAAAAGAACAAAGGCATCCAAAAGCGAATCCGCCGAAAAGAAGAACTCCAGAAGTTGATCACCCAGTGCGAAGTCGAACTCAAAGGACACGAGCACAAACTGAAAAGCCTTAAAAACGACTGCAAAAACCTCCAAACCAAACAAGAAGACTTTAAAAAACGAATAAAAGACGCAAACTTACAAGCAGCCGAACAAATGACAGAAGAAGCCGGTAGAGATCTGGAAAAGAAGATCCGAAGAGCTCAAGAAAAAAAGAACGCTCTTGGGAGAACCGTCAACAACAAAGCACAATCACACTTTGAACAACAAGAAAAAGAATACAACGAACTGAGACGAAAACAAAAAATCGTGGAACAAGACAAGTACAAACTAATAGAAGTAATCAAGAATCTCGATCAACAGAAAGAGGAGATTTTATCCAAAGCGTACGACCAAATCTCGAAAGACTTCGGCTCGATTTTCAGTACCTTGCTTCCGGGGGCGAACGCGAAATTGTTGCCACCAACGGGACAAACTATCCTCCAAGGACTAGAAGTAGGTAGCGATGGGGTGAAAATGAGCTAATTGTTGTTTTGTAGGTGAAAGTGTCTCTAGGGGGAGTTTGGAAGGAGAGTTTGACGGAGTTGAGTGGAGGACAGCGATCTTTGGCGGCTCTGTCTTTAATTTTAGCGATGTTGTTATTCAAACCGGCTCCTCTGTATATTTTGGATGAGGTGGATGCTGCGCTGGATCTGTCTCACACGCAGAATATCGGGAATATGCTGAAAACGCATTTTAAGAAGTCACAGGTATGTTGGAGTTTGAGTTGATAGTTTTTGAACACTCTGTTTATAGTTTATAATCGTGTCGCTCAAAGATGGGATGTTCAGCAACGCTAATGTTCTTTTTAAAACTCAGTTTGTAGACGGGGTGTCCACGATAACGAGGACTGTCAACAAACAAACGTGAATTTGTTAAGAACTTAATTGTTTATGCTTAGTTTCTAAAACATCGGACCCATTCCGGTTAATTAAGAACAGCAGTTATTCTTGAGTACCTCTCCAATATATTTATATTTTTGTATACATATGTGCAAATAAAAATGCGAATATCATTACCACAGCCCTAATTAAATCCTATCGAAATAATCAACGGTGTCTCCAGACTTGAAGTCTCCTTTTTCCAACAGCGCCAGCAGCTTCCCCACTGTTTGCTCCGGCGTCAAAATGCTGGTCTCCTTCACTTTCTTGAAACTCTGTTGTACCTCCTCGCTTTGTGCCCCCTCGATAATCCCATCGAACATGTTAGTATCAACAGGCCCCGGCGAGTAATTAAAAACCACAATATTCGGCTCTTCTAGGGCTAAAACCTTGAAGAACAACTCCCTTGCGGCCTTGGAAGCCCCATACATCGCTAGGTTTTTAAAAGGAGTTCTCCCAGCAAGCGACGTGATGTTCACGACCACCAATTGGGGGGCTATCGATCGAATCTTCTTAATAAACACGGAATTCAACGCCGCTGCCGAGAACAAATTCAGATCGAAGTGTTCCCGCCAGGATTTGTAATCGTTCAAATCCGTAGTTTGTTTAATGACCCCAGTGGTCCCCGCGTTGTGGAAAATTACTCCAAATTCGATTCCAGACGTGTCAATTGTCGAAGTCGCCGTCTCAAGGATGGTTTCGTAGGTTTTCACATCAGCGGTGGATAAATCGACTGCGTGACTAATGATAGTTAATGATTTATCAACTTCTTGAATGAGATTCTTTGTTTGTTCGAGGTCGGGCTCTGAGCGCGCTAACAATATGATGATGGAATTTTGGTTCAAATTGCGCGAGATTTCAAGCGCGATGGTGCGTCCTATGCCTCTAGAAGCCCCGGTTATTAAAACAAGCGCTTTTTTGGAAAAATCAATTGATGTCATTGTTACTGTCTTCCTTCTCACTATCGCTAGTTTCTAACTGGTCGTAATTCAAGAGTTCTACAACTTCGCCCTTGTTCAACGCTTGTTTTTGAGGGAGGATTGTTCGGATGAGCTGAGAATTCCCTAATGGAGTATCTAGATCGTTGTCTTCAAACTGAGTTTCACCGTTCAGCAAATTCTGCATGCACGCTTCACGTTTTTCGATCAACTGTTTTAAGACATTGGGGTCGTTTTTTATATCGCGCAGTTTTTTCTCTGAAAATTTAGGTTAAGGACTATGAAAAGAAGCGAAAGCTTTACCTAGAATCGCCAAGTACTGATCCGAATCGGGGAGGGTGTCGCGAACTGCTGGAATGAAATTATCTTCAAATGTGGGAGGAAATTGCGGAGCGACTGCTGTTTCGTTTCCGGTACTGCCCCAAGGATCCATAAGAATTGATTTAGTGATTTATTGTTTACGTTACTGTTATCACGTTATCAACAAATATTTACATTGTTGCCAACCTTGGACGAATTAATGGCGCATATATACAGTCGGACGTTGGTTGTGGATTGTGCAAGCTACCACGGTTACTAATTTAATCCACGCAGCGTTCGACTAACAACTCTCAAATAGTACAAAAGCACAAAAATGACAATTTAAAGCCACCAAACACAAACTTTTTTGTTATTAGTCCGTATCACCGAGGTCCCCCTGTATCTCTCTTTCCGTGGAAACGTCACTTGTCAGCTGTCAGCTGTCATCTTTGACAATTAACCTAACACGTGCCGGGTGCAAAACACCAGTTGCTACTTTCTAATAACTCGAATTAATATTTACATGTATTGTTAAGATGCCGAGGCCGCGTTTCCCCAAGAAAAACTTCCACAAAGGAAAATCCAACAAGGAATACCAGCACCAGAACCAGCTAAGCGAGAAAGACGTCGGTATCACCCAGTTTATAAGCGACCTGGAGGGTTTTTCAGGTGTGATTAAAGCACGTTTTTCCGACTTCCAAGTCAACGAAATCGGTTTGGATGGAGAGGTCGCTAAACTAAGCAACCAACAAATACCAGAAGACTTCCGAACCAAGCAAGCTGAAGAAGAGGTGCCCGTGGACACCCCTTCGGCCAAAATCCCCCAAACTATTTGGGAAGAAATAAAAAAGATGATACAGGAGGGATCACCGAGCAGTGTTGAGTTAGACGCTACTGAACTATCAAAAGAGGAGAGAGCCAACATTCATGAGTGCTTGAGGAAAATCTTTGGAAGAAAAATAGTGGGGAACACTATAGTCAAAGACGAGAAAAAAACAATGAATTTTGTGAAATTCGACGGGAAGAACGAGAAGCGTCTGATTTGGCCCAAAGACAAAGGAGAGTATGTGCACTTTTTGGTTTATAAAGAGTGTCTAGATACTTTAGAAACGACCCTCAAGCTTGCAAACTGTGTCAAAATCCCAGCTGCGAGTTTCACGTACGCCGGAGTGAAAGACAAACGAGCTAAGACCACCCAATGGTTCTCAGTCAAGAAGGTAGAACCATGGAAACTCATTATAAAAACTAAGCCTCTGTGGAACGTTAAAGTCGGAAACATCACCTTCAAAGACACCCCCTTAAAATTAGGCGACCTTAAAGGCAACAAATTCAGGATAGCTCTCAGAAACGTGACCGGAAGCGACGAGATTATAGAACAGTCTCTTCAGAGTCTCAAAGAAAAAGGTTTTATAAACTACTACGGCTTACAACGCTTCGGGAACGATAAAGAAGTACCCACGTTTGCAATAGGTGTTCAATTACTATTAGGTAATTGGAAAGAGGTTACTTTGAAAGATGTGTTTATTGATTTTTATTGACAGAGTTGTTTTAGGCGTGCCAACTCATTCTGAAGCCCACAACGTCAGATCGGGCCGAATTCGACATAACGAAGGCGAAAAAGGTGTATGCTGAAACGGGGGATGCGGCGAAGGCTTTAAAGGAGTTTGATCAGAACAAGAAGACAAGTATTGAGTATTTGTTGCTTTTGGGGCTGAGTAAAGGACACGCCAATGAGTTTGTGAATGCTCTGTCGAGTGTAAGTGAAATCCACGGACGAATAGGCACACATTTCTAGAACTCAACTAAGAACTAAGAAACGTGGTTTGAAGGACAATGGGCAAAAATGGTCCAAATATCCACCACTAACGAGATCGCAGTTTGAGGGTCTGACAGGGTTTGTGGAGGTCCGCAAAAACGCTGTCGCAAGTCAAAAAAATCAACAAACAGCACTTTCGATTTAGTTTCGTTAGTGGTGGAAATTTGGACCAACTTTATATATTTTTACTCGTCCTTTGCTGTAAAATCATAGAAACGTAGTAATCCGCTCCTGCTCGTCGTTTCTCGATATCCATCAAAGTTCCTAAACTGATTTTTTTTTCAGGTTCCGAGAAACACGCGCCTTCTTTACCTCCACTCTTTCCAGAGCTTGATCTGGAATACAGTGGCGTCGAAGCGAATCGAGCAATTCGGACTCGATGTCGTCGAAGGCGATTTGGTTCTTACAGAAAAGAGTGACAGCTGTGATGGTAGTAAATCACATATTTTTTTCTTTACTTAATTCACACATTTAAGAATCTCCCGAAAGACCGAGTGTTAAAGCGCTAACTTCCGGCGAATGCGGCAACTATACCATTTACGATATAGTCTTACCGTTACCGGGCTATGACGTCACTTACCCGAAGCACCTGGAAGAGTTCTACAAAGAAGCTCTAGAAAAACACGGTCTTACTTTAGAAATGACCCAACAAAGTGTCAGGTAAACTAAAAGCAACCAAGAAAACAAGATGATTTGAAATTTTCAGGGAGTACTCGCTGAGTGGGGCGTACCGAAAACTTCTAAGAAAAGTCCAGAATTTGACCTGGAAAATAATGCACTACGATGATCCTAATTACAATCTAATTCGGTCCGACTTGGAGGAAATTAAAGGAATGGACGAACCCGCTGACGTTATAGGTGAATATTTTACCTCGCTTACTTAACCAATCATGACTCTGATTGTAGGCGGGGCTTATAAAGCGCTAGTTTTGGAATTCTCTCTTGACTCTTCCTGTTACGCGACCATGGTTTTGAGAGAGATTCTTAAAACGGACACTGCGAGTAGCGCCCACGCCAAACTTAATAATTATCACACCCCGAAAGAAAAACCGAAGGCCCCTGAAGACTACAGTGAAAAAATCGACTTGCTTCATGACGCGAAGAAGTTTGAAGCATTTAAGAACTTAGTTTTTACCGAGGAGGAACCTGCGTTAAAACGAAAACGTGAGGAGAGTGAAAGTGGCAATGTTAAAGTCGCCAGGATTGAAGAAAGTGGGAGCTGAATATGACACTGTATTAAGAATAAAATTACAGTTATTGTATTTTACTAACTACTGAGTTAAGATGAAATTTATTATGCAAGGTACTTTTGCAATTCGCCCTTGTCGTACAGGGCCTTGACATCGGAGCCTCCACCTAGACATTTTCCATTGACAAAAACTCTCGGTACCTACAAGTAAGACACTATTAACATGTAACTAGAGTTGATAGTCTTACAGTTTTGGCCCCAGTTATCTCCCCTAAAATTCCCTGGATTTCATCGCAATCATCTCTTTTATCCAGTTCTACAGCAGTGAACTTCTGCTTGATATTGTCAAAGACTTCTTTGGCCAACTTGCAGTAAGGACAATAGCTCTTGGAGAAGATCACCACATTGTCGCTTTGGATTAAATCCTGGACTAACTTTGCTTTTGGCGAAGACATGTCTATGGGTAGTTTGGAACTAAAAACACCCATTATCTTGCTGAGTAGAATTGAAAAAGAAGCTGATATATAACAGTAAAACGTATTTAACAAAGCTGACAAGCCCATTTTGTGGTTAGGAGGCACAACACTAAAGTTATATCGGTGAAGGTGCAAGCAACTTACTGTTCAGGCGGCTGTTTATTTTGACGTTGAAAAATTAAATATTCACGTGCTTACAAAGAAAACCTTCGAAAATGTTAATGAACTAGAAACGCGGACGTGAAATAACGGGTTTAAGGTTTGGAAATGATAGAGGACGGATCATATATCGAAACGTCAAAGTTGAGTCATTCGGAGTACTGGACGTTGCGACAAATTGACAAAATATTACAATAGACTTTATTGAATTGTTTGCTGGTAGCACTGTTATCACAAATTTTCATGGGCCAGGATCAAAATGTTTTAGTTATAAATCCAATTGAAATAAACGAGGGAATATTGAGATTGCATTATTGACAAATGACAGATTTTATCAAAACGTCAAAATTGAGTCATTCGGAGTATTAGACGTTGTGATGGATTCCAATAGTGTTTGTCAATGACGTTCTTGGCAAAAATTTCCATTAAATACGAAGGCAAGGTCTCAAGTACACATAAATCCCGATTAAAGATACATTAGTGAATTATGTTGGTAAGACCGTTGTTGTCAGAGTTTGGAACAGCAGCCAGGGCTACCAACACAGTTTACATTCTAAAGTCTTTTTGGTAGGAATTGATTGACAAAATATAGGAAGAAACATTTTATTAAAGATTATGTACATTTTATCAACAAATTACGTTACCTACCTTGCAATAAAAGCACCTTTAGGTAAATATATAACTAAAATAAAATTTCAACATCAAAGATAATAAATAAAGAATAGGAACTATAAATTTATAAATAAATAATTACATATTAGAGTACAGAATTATAAATTTACTGTTAAACTAACCTTTCTTAAACCTGAATACAAAGAATGTAGATTCTAAATTCCATAAAAAAGTCTATTTTTCTACTTAGGACGTTTTCTTCAAATTCAATTGTAAAGGCAGTGACTTCACTAAATAAAACGATTTTGATTCTCATCACCTTGCTATTGCTATACACTTTAATTACGTGTAAAGGAAAAAAGGATAAAAGACTTAAAAGTTATGGACAAAATATCGATAAATCTTAATATCAAAATCTATTTCTCGGTCAGCGACAATCGAAGGATTTCTTCAAGCATTTTTTCCTCTTGTAACCGCTCCTGTTCTTGCTTTTGCCTTTCTTGTTCTGATAACATAAGGGCCATGTGTAAGTCGGAATCTACTTCAGGATCAGGCGTGGTAGCTTCCACTGGCTCTACACTGTTTTGGTACAGCTCTAAACTAGCTTGGATAGCTCTACAACACAACAAAAGGGTCAAAAAGCTACAAACCTCACACTTTCTTACCTTTGTAACTGTCTTTCTTCCTCCCCCACTAAATTCGGTGTAGCCGGCCGCGACGGCTTCTGAGCTTTAAGCGCCTCCCAGATATCCACCTACGCAATAACTACAGTGTTGAAAAAAATAGCGTACGTTACTTACTTCTTCTTTTTCAGTCCCGGCATCAATTAGGCTTTGTTGTATCGCAAACTGTAAGAGATCGTCTTCCTCCTCCATACTAAACTGGCGTCTTCCGTCAGCTGTTGCTAGAATTTACTCATTCAGACACGATTTTTACCGGAATGAAGATGATGTGAGAAAAAAAGAAAAACGGGAAAAAATAAAAATAAAAATGGGTGTGCATTACCATTACCAATCTGGGAATATCCCGCCGGGAACTGGAAGATGCTCTCGTCAAGAACACACGTCAGTCTGTCCTCTTCTTGAAGCCTACCGACGTGGGGAACTGGGGAGTCCAACGCGAAGATGTTCCCGAAGGTAATCCGGGCGTTCAACACGTGGAAGAGTGGAATTTCTGTGGAAAAAATTGCTGTTTATGTAACGAGGCAGTAAAGACAATGGTTTTTTGAAGAGAACGAACGCAGCGAGATTTTTGGGGCAATCACAAGAAACTCGAAGAATGTAAAAAAATCTTAAGTCCATAAAGTACATTTTAAAAGACCAGTCCATTACAATCATCCTTACGGCCGCAAAAGAATCCTTAAACTAAGCGCTAACAGAGGTCGGCCAAAATAGCCTCTTCTTTTGGGGGATCACAAGAAACGAACAAAATGTAAGAAATTAAAGTTCAATCCAAAAATTTTGATGGATGAGTAAATAAAATTCATCTTTGCAGCCGCAAAGAGTCCTCCAAGCATGTTTGGATATGGGTCCGTAATATTCAACTTTATGGCGGTAAAAATTTCGTAAAGCAAACTTTAACAGAGTAGTCGATAAAAAATAGCAGTTTCCTCCTTTTTTACCTAGAGTCCGTAATATTCATCTTTACGGCCGTAAAAAAATTCGTTAAGCAAATTTCTATAGAGTAGTCGGTAAAAAATAGCACTATTTCGTCCTTTTTTACCTATTTTAACTGGAAAACCCGACGGTAACTGCATCTGTATGAAATCCTTCAACTTCGCAAAATGCGAGCTGGAAATCGCCATCAAATCGACAATCGGAAGAATTTGCTCGGGCAAAGACAGGGGATAGTTTTCGCACAGCCACAAATTCGCCTTGAATTTTTGTATTTTAACGCTGACTTCTTTGGGTCGACCGATATCACGTCCTTCTAGATCTACAGCCGGGTCGAAATATTCCTCAGGTGTTATATTACAAGGGTTGCCCATATTAGTAAACTCTTTCTGTTGGATTGCCGCAGCTTGATTTTCTTCTACTTCAGCTATACCTAGGAAATTCTGGAGAGGTGTTTTATTGTTTCTACTTCGTGCTTTATCAGTTTCTGTTAAGTGTTCAGTTCTGGTTTTAGTGATTAATTCGACGTTAGATGCGCTGAAGACTTTGCAGTTGTGGCCGTTTATGACTTCACTTTTGTCGGAGCGCCAGCCCCAGACTCCGGCTTTGTTCCTAGGGATAAAAATTAAGAGTCTGATACAGAGTGATTCTAACAAGTACCGTTCAAAGCTGATCTTGTCGGTATCGACGTAGGTTGTTACGATCGGTGTTGTTAATCGTTGTGAAAGAGATTCTTCATTCGGCACGAGAATACCTAGAGCTTCGTCGGGAGTTTTCATCTCTTCACAGTATACTTGCTTGATGTCGTGGTTGATTTCCATCATAGTAGCACCATCATCTGAAATATTTCAAGATTTTTCTAACTTTTCTCGCAGAAACAAGAAATTTATCAAGGATCCACAAAAACTGATTAACAGTGCTGCCAACATATACGAAAATTCAACGCCTCCTGACTTACTTTGACCTTGGAAAATATAGCTCCTGTTCCCTCTCTGCCATGAAGTATGATCAAATCCTAGCAATGTTGTATCTATGCGTACATTAGAACCTTGTTTGAACACTTTATAAGTATCACTAGGGCACATCCTTGAGACCAAAGGAACTGAAACCGTCATTTACAAATCAAGCTTTTAGCTCCTGTCAAATCCTACCCCAACTAGTAAACTCCCATTTCATTTCCACGTAAAAATCCGGCGCCTCTTTAAGTCTTTGTAACAGCTCTGGGATGCCCGCCATTCGATTAGAGTATCTCTGAAAGTCCCTCCTTTCTAAAACCATATGTAGTAATTCTGGGTCACCTGTAGATACTGCTTCTTGAACAACTAGAAAGAAATCAATGAATTTTTTTAAGTTTTCTCGTCATTGCTCATGCCTGTCCATCCTTCCCGATTCTCGCAGTTTACGTTGGCTTCATTATTCAATAAAGTTCTAGCTGATTCCAAATGACCTAAAGTAACAGCAAGCATTAAAGGAGTTCGCCCCCTATTGTCTAATTTCTCTTTGTCATGCTGTAAGATAAACTTTTAGTGATTAGCATGGATTTAGATAAATTATCGAAGCAAACAATTACCTCTTTCGTTTTTAGACTCGTGTCTAACTGTTTATAATCGTTTTGCCACACTAACCAATGTAGAGGATACTCCTTTTGGATAAAGTCAACTTCCACCATTTTATCTGGATTTGGGAAATTTACAAGATATCACATTAAAGAAAACATAATTTAATTAAGATTAAGTGGATACCCGTTTCACTGTTAAATTTCAGAATGACAGAAGTGCTATCTGCTACACACCATATTTGACTGATGAATCATGCTGCGAAACGTCAAAATAAAGCAGTGCTACTCAAAATGTTCACCAAACAAATATGAAAAATTAAAAAGCAGTCATTAATGGTATTATCTTATTTGTACAATTATTGTAAAGTAAAATTAATTTCGTAATTATTTTTTTGAGCCTTTAAATAACAACATTGGATGAGTGCCATCTCGTGTCGTAATCGCTAACTTTTTTAAAATTTTGATATCTTGATAAAAAAATACAGTCAAACTTAGGCAATTCGGATTTTGGTTATAATTTAAGATATAATTTTACGAGGTTCTATTAACACCTTTAGAAAAAAACAGTAGAATTTTCCACAAGATTTCTTTTTCTTTCAGTGTTACACTTTATTAGTTGTGCTAATTTTACAGTACATCTTGGCACCTTTCACGGTAATTATTAATGTAGTGGCAAAAAAATTTCAAGTATCTAAAAATGTTTTTAAGTAAAGAAGTATAGTCAAATTATCGCACTCGTGATTTGCAGCCCTATTGCCTATTTTTGACAAAATTTTACTGTAGTTGATGTCAAAAATATTCTACATCGTAAGCAATTTTCTAACTTTAAAGCAAGAATTAATATGTTGAGAAAAAAAATATCGTGCGTTTATTTTTTATTTTTAGACAGTTTTAAATGATTTGCTATATCACAAATTTTATTTTAGTTTTGTTTTTTTTTTATCAGACGCTTTGTTAACTTTTTTCTATGTTACTAAAAGATTACCTAAATCCATCGGTTTTTGACACAAAAATTTCATACATGTAAAAAATATGGTACAATTTTTAGAGACTGTATTAATAAAATTTCCACGAATACTTACAATACATTTTTAATTAAAAAAAATATAATCATACCTAACCACTTTAAATTTTTTACTCAGATTAGGACACTAAAGTCTTAGTTCTTTTATTAAATGCTTTGACAAAGTTCTACTGTAGTTACTAACAAAATTACCTAAACAAATCTTTCTTTATATTTTTGACATAAAAATTTTATACATCTTAAAAATATAATAAAATCTAACAAACATAATAAAATTTATACAGAGGCTTTTCTTTTTTCAATACAAGTCGTTTTAAATTAGAACTAATCTGAGTGAAGAGAAGGTTCTACTGTATTATTAAAATTAAGAAGTTTTCTTAAATATTAACACCAAAATTTTGTGCCAAAACAAATACTCAAACTTAGGTACTGTAAATTTTTTACTTAGGTTACGTCATAAAAGTCTTAGTTTTTCATTAGATTTGACGAAGTTCTACTGTAGTCACTAGCAGAAAATATCGATGTTTTTTTTTTATTTTTGACACAATACATTCATATATCTAGAAAATATAGTAAAATTTTGGAGACATTGTTTTTTCGATATGAGTCGTTATAGAGTCAGACAGATTTATCTTTTTAGAAAATTCTACTGTATTACAAAAAGTAAGAAAATTTTACGAATATTAGCACCGTGCAAAAAACAGTCAAACTTAGGCAGTGTAAATTTTTCACACAGAAAAAAAAAGTTCGACTGTAAGTGATAGCAGAAATATCTAGATACATTAGTTATTTTTAATGTTTAAGTCAAAAATTTAACACATTTTGAAAATACAGTAAAACTTCGACATAGAAAACATCCTTTCTTATATAAGTCGTTGCAGAGTCGGACTGGTCTCAATTTTTTTTAAGTTCTACTGTATTATTGAAATTAAGAAACTTGTAGAAAATAAAAATATTTTTTTATTCGTTGATTTTTAGTTTTAACTTATTTTAGATTACACTTGGACCTTTGAATTGGGGTTTAAGGAAGCTATTTATTAAAAAAAACTTACAGTCAACGATTTTATTTCTAAAACTAAAGTCCATATAACAAGGAAAGTTAACAACGTTTGTTTTCGTCATTAAGTTACAGTATTCTAAAATTACCTGAGGTGTGACAAAAATTACCTTTACTTAACAGTCTTATAGTAGCACTAAAATCAAATTTTAAGTTTATGCTATAAACAGCACAATTCGTAACAAAACATTGCAAAATGAATATTTAAAACATAAATAAATTACTCAAAAAAATTATCCGAAGAAGTTCACCAAATTGTTAAATCCACTGGTTATAGAAGAGATAAATCCAGGCTGCTGGGAGTGAACCGGTCGATGATACAAAGGCGGTTGTTGCGGACGATAAAAATTACCATCCTTCCTCTGCAAAACAACGTTCGGTAAAAAGAATTCTGAAGTGCTCTTACTCACAGAAAAACTATGTACAAAAGTTAGTCTTGAGGAAAAGAAAAATCTACATTTGAAGAGGAGATTTCTGGTGCTTGCAACATTGTGACTGGTGGTGATGTGACTGGTTTTTTAAAGGTTTGACCAGGCTGAAAGTACAAAAAATGGCCTTCCACCTTGTGCACCTACAACTCACCTTAGCCGCATGTAAAGTCACGTTGAGCAAAGTCGGGTGTTCTTCAACGACCATGACATCGACTTCCCTTGGTACGTAACCATCGGCGTAAACCTCCAGTTTGTACATTCCTGGCATTAGGATCCTCCAAAACTCGCCGTATTTCGTCGACTGGAAGCCAACATCTCTGGACTTGATCTTAAGAGAGGCTTTTTCAACAGGGGTGCCATGTTCGTCCATGATGAATCCATGGACGCCTCGGTGGGCTTCAGCGAGGAATTTGATCAAGGACTGGGGAGAAAAAGTTAAAAGGGGAGGTGGTCATCAGACGGTTTTTACCAGTCGATTGTCCTCCCAGTACTTGGGGAGTTCGTGGGCTGGAGGGTATTTGCAGCAGGAGACTTCTAGAGTCACCTCCATGCAGCCGTACCAGACGTAGTTAAAATCTTGCATTCCTCCGGTTAGAGGGTACCATTCGGCCCCGTTGGTGATCCCCTACAATTCATGGTAATATAAAAATGTATGTTGGAAATTACTCACTCTTCTGAAGCCTTTCTGGGAGGATCTGCACGCAATTCCCCGGCTCATCTTCGCGTGGTTCGTCGAGTAAGTAAGCGCAAGATGTTTAAAAACGTCATCGTCTGGTGTTAACGAAGGCGCCGAAGAGTAACTCTGAAACACTTTTCAATCTGTTAGTCTCTATCAAAACCACGAAAAGCACAGAACAAGACTTACAGGAACACAACGCTGAAGACCTACACAGTCCTTGCAGCATAAACAACTAGTGTAATCATAAAGTAAAATGTTCCGAGTCCTACCCTGTCCAACTTACGTGAGTTTGGAGTATTATCGAAGGGATAACTAGCAACTAAAGCCCCACCATGCAAACTCCCAGACAACACGAACTGGATTTTTGACACCCATTCCTTCACAGCTTCCGTTTCCGGTTGAGTTCTTTTATTGTTTTGTTTGAAGTAATCAGGGAAGTTGCGGTTCAAATCAAAACCACGTGCGTTGTAACGACCTTGACCTCCGTCACAGGTTCCTTCTTTAGCTACTTCGAAGCCGTCGGGGTTCATTGATGGCATTATGTGGATTCTTGTGTTGTCCATGAGCCACCGGATGTAAGGGTCGGTGTGGTAATTGGTGACCAAGAACTAGAAGTGGAGGAGTAAAAGAATTCGATGACTTTTTCTTTACTTACATGGATTAAGTGTAACATTAGCTCTCTACTGATTGCTTCGTTTCCGTGCATATTGGCGACATACTTAACGTCTGGTTTTCCAATCATGTGCTCATATGGTGAGGCTGATACTACCATGACCCACAAATCTCTTCCTGAAACATTATGAGTGCTGATGAGAAAGTTTATAGGCTAACTTTTGTTAAGAGGAGGAAGTGGTTCGTGGTAAAAGCTTACAAAAACGGATAAAAAGTAGACTTCAAGCTTCAATAAAAAAATTATGTTCTTATGTTCTTTAAAGAAAACCGAAAATAAAAAACTAGAGGAGTGAGGTGGATTTTAAGTTTCTTAAAGTTCTAATTTAAGAAGATCATATAAATTTCAACAAACATTTTTTCGCTTTAAAAAAATCCATGAAAAAAATTCGATTTAACGATATCAAAAAAAATTGTAAATTTTAGTAGACAGAAACTAAAGATGTTCTCAATTTTTTCTGTAAAATTGTTTTTTAGAAGTTTGAGAAGTTCTTAAAAAAAAAACACACAGGAAAATTAGAACAGTCCAAACATCGCAAATAGGAAAATTTCTGCTGCCACGAAACATTTCTAATTAAGACTTTTTATGTTAAGCATATGCGAATAGCTCGAGTTTTTTTAGAAAAATAAAAGTAAAAAATGTCTTGACATCGATTTCAAATTTTAATTTAATTTTATGCACATGTAAGAAGTTTTTTCAGTCTTCTTAAAATAAATAAAAAAAGTAAAAATCTTTAAAAAGTTATTTAAGCATATTTTTCGAAATCATATTATTTTACAAAGAAAAAAATTCTGAAATTCTAGATCGTTTCGGAGCTACATCAGATTTTCCAAGACTTTTTGGTAAAACCATTATTTCTAGAATTACTGCCAAAACATAAAAATTACAATTTAAAAGTTCTAAAAATAAACACAAAAGTTTGTTTAATTTTTATCACGAACCAATAAAAAGTTTTTTACATTTGTTATTTCTTCCAGTATATTTGTTTAAATTTCAAGTTATTCTCCTCTTTGAAAAATAAAAAAAAAACGTTTTCTTTAATTTTTGGTACCACGAAAAATCGGTAATCTAGGCATATTTTTTAAAATTTGTTATTTTTAAAGTTAGGCCAATGTGTGTAAATATTCCAATTTTTTATAGGGGGAAAAATTGCTTTTCACGTAAAATTAAAAAAAAATCAGATTTCAAGGTCGCATAAAAAATCGGAAAGAGAATTAAGAACAAAAAATAATCCAAAAAAAAAATGCAGACGATACATATTTTTTGTTATTTAATGAAAAATCAAAGAAAATGCGTGTTATGCTTCAGAAACTGAAAATTTTTTGCTGTAAATTCCTATAAATTTCCATTTCTCAAAAAAGTTTTTCATTAAAAAAATTAAAGCTCAAACTGTAACGATAGATTTTCTACAAATTTAAGTTTCAAAAGTCAGAAGACAGGAAGCATTTTTTTTTTTGGTACCAAAACTAATTTATGCTTTTTTTAAAAAAATTATTATTTTAGCTATGCTTTTTATTTTTATTTTAGGTCCATGCAAAAAATCTGTAAAGTTCAAAATCTCACAAGAATCAAAAGCTTTTCGTGTAAAAACGTTACTTTTTTAAACCACTTTGTAAATTTAAAAAATTGCTCTTTTCAAGTTTCCCAGAAATAATTTTAAAAAGAACTTTTTTTTAAAATTTATTGTTTGTTTCCTTTCTAGTACCAAGGAATACTTTTTTAAATTTATTACTTTTTCCTCAAAAAAAACTATGCAAATTTTAAAGTTTATTCTTCTCAAATCAGAAAAAATTAGAGTAAGCTCGAAATTTTCAGACTTTTTATGTAAAATTGTTGTTGAAAGTATTTTTATATAAATTTCAAAAATTTTAATTATAATTTGTGTACCCGCTAGGTCTTACACTCTTACAATAGAATCATACAAATTACAAAACTTATTCTTCTCAAGTTTCTTAAAAATAAACTAAAATAAAAATTTGATTTTTTAGTATTTTTTTTGGAAAACTATGAAAAAAACTTGGATATGTTTTTTGCCCTTTGTGGTTGAATAAAATAAAAGTTTAAAACTAAAACCTGGAAATTTTACGTTTTGATGCACATTATTCATATACCAGCATAATTTTCCAATGACAAAAAAGAAAGTATAAATGTTGATGACTTAGACAACCCGAGCTTGTTACAAAAGCAAACATAAAGAAGAAAACGTTTCGGAAAAACCAATTTATCGACCATGTGATGAAATCATGATAATTCAACAAACTAGGAAGTCTCTTTTTAATAAATGACAAAAAAAAAGTTGTACTGTTCCACGCTAAATGATTAAATCCAAAGATTGTCAATGCATTTTATAGCTCTCCGCGTCGTGACCCACAATTCGACCCACTTCTGCGTGGGACGTTAATCTGAATACAGGTTTTTAGATTACCACCAAATGGGTCAAACGAAGATCACACTTTATTTTCGTATCCTTGAATCAACAAACCTTGTACTGACTTCCCGATGGAATACAACGCCGTCAACGAAGGATACCTCGACGTGGTCGCCCTCAAAAACCTCGTCATTTGGTCATAATTATGATAATTGAACCCAATATTATAAGATTCGGTTTGTTCGTTGCTATTATACGGTGATGGTACAGACTGATAGTTCCGTTCTTCAGGAGTGTCCACTGTTATCCTGGACATGACTTTGGCCTCGCTGAGTTGATCTTCTGAAACGGAGACATCTCCTTGGGAAAATACCGTCGTTAGTTGGAGGAGGAGAAAAAAGATCCACATGGTTTGATCCTGGAAAAAATGAGCGACTAATTTGTGGAAAACGAAACTGTGGCATGAAATTGTTTTGTATTGTTTTCCTAGACACATTTTCATGCTCCCTTTAGTAATTGTGTCTCATGGAAAGTTGGTGTTAAATGCGAGTAAAAGTTAATGTGACTATAAAATATGAGGTATTTGTTTAATTAGATTAACATGCATGGTGAATTGTAGCTATTGGCATTCACAAAGAGGGCAAGAAATCACACGCGATGGTTAAAAGTGCTGAAATTCGAAATAAAATTTTGTGCAATATTTTACACACTTTCATTCGAGGAAGGATTATTTTGTAGGCGTGGAGTTTAATAGATTCTCAGAAGTGCTTTTAATTACTCATAAATGCCAGAAACCAATTTCTCGAGTTTTTACAGAGGAATTCTGGTAACTAAATTTCTCAACACTTCAATTTTGTCGCAGTCACCTTAACACCATAATTACCATTGTCTTAAATTTGAATTTCTTAGCATTTATAATTTCTGTTCACCTTGAAAATTAATCATTGTCTTGTTAAGTGAGAGCTTCTTTTTTTCCTGCGTAAAATAAAATAAAAGTTGACATCCAGATTAGAATGTACTAATTAAAAGCAAGAAACTGGTTTCAGCTTACTTAGCGGTATTCGGTTAAAATAATGACAGTTCTTAAGCAAATTACCCACGTGATTCAATTAATTCTGTCCGTTATTTCTTTACATGGAGTTGGAGTTGGTTGGTAAAGTCTCGCAAAACTGGAAAAGTAAACAGAAACTGTAGACGTGTAGTTTATTTTTCTACAAATCTGTTATTTTTTCAGACTGAAGAGCATTTTTGAAAAAAAAAAAAATGAGAACAGTCGAAACAGACTTATAATCTTCTAGCTTTCGTGCACAAAAAGCTCTGAGAAACACAAAAATCTTGAATATTTCAATTTTAAAAATCTCTAGAAAATCAAAAACTGCACCAGCAAACTCGTTCACTCTAACAATTTTAACTATATACATAAAGTTAAGAATTTTAATAATTTTAAATTAGGTGGCTTTTCTAAATTTGAAAAATTTATTTTTTCAAAATTTCCTCAAATCTCTTTTTTTTCTGATTTAAAAACTGTGGAAAAACTAGGAATTTTAAATCTTGAATATTAAACTATTACATTTTAAAACTAATTTAAATAAATAAATCTTGTAATTCTTGAAGTTATAAAAATAAGTAAAATTCACACTTAAACAGTTTATCACTTTTATAATAAAAAAGAATAAAAGTTGATTTATTGTGCAATGTTTTATAAATATTTTGTTAAAATTTGTTTATCTCAATTTGTGTCATTTTGACAAGTATATCTAATAAAAATTAAAAAATTGATATTTTCAAGCTTAGAAAAATTAGCTAAAATACTTCATTTCTAAATTTTCAGCAAAAACAAAAACCTGTAAATTGCCACAATTATTTCTGTAAGATTGTTACAGTTAGAAATTCTTTTATAACAATAGGGCGCTACTGTTTTTAAATATTTCAAAAATATTTTAAAAAATAAATAGAATTATCAAGTCGAATTAAATTTTTTTATGTTCGAACAAAAACAAAGTATTTTTTCTTTAAATTGTTTCTAAAGATAAATTTTATTAAAATTTATTTAAAGTTAATTAATAAAAATTTAAGGCCGACCAAAGATTTCTATTTTAAATTTTTCCAAAATTTATATTTCTTGATTAAGTAAATTTCTATTATTTTTCTCAAGTTTCCTTTGGACGAAACTAAAAAAAAAATATTGTAGAAATGACAGGTTCGATTTTAGATTTTTTTTACTTTTAACACCAACGAAATTTTAATAGTTCTAAAACCTAAGTAGTAGTCAAGTCTCACAAAAAAGTTAAAAAAGGAAAAAATAGAAGTGTCAGGTCATATTAGGATTTTTTAATTTTAACACCGACGATTTATAAATTGCTAAATTTTCCTGAAAAATTGATATTTTTTAAAATATAAATTTATGCAAATTTCAAGAGTTTTTTTTACGAAGCCAATAAAAAAAAGAAGTGGCGAATTCGATTTTAGATTTTTTATTTGTAACACCAACAAAGTTTTGTTAATTTTCTATTTTCCTTTCAAAATTGTAGTTTTGCCCAGTTTTCTACAAGAACTAAAAAGTTACTAGTCTTAAGTTATGCAATAAAAAAGTTGAACTATCTGATTAGAGATTGTATAATTTTAATACAAACAAAAGGTTTTGCTAAATTCTATCTTCTCTGTAAAACTGTAATTTTTTGAGATAAATTTATAGAAAGTTCAGGTGATTTTCCTAATAAGTTGCTTTTGAAGAAACCCAAAACAAAATGAAGTAGAAACACTGAGTTCGATTTTAATTTTTTTTTTTTTAGTTTCAACAAAGAAATTTTGGTAATTCCCATTTTCTCAAAAATTATTACATTACAAAATGTTTCATAAAATTAAGATATTGCTAGTTTCAAATCTTCAAAATTGTTATTTCTTAAGTTAAATTTATGTGAATTTCAGAAGTTATTTCACTTGTTTCTTTTGAGGAAATTAAAAAAAAAAGTAATGTAGAAATGCCAAGTTCGATTTTGAGTTTTTTACTTTAAACAACAACGAAATTTTAATAATTTACTTTTTTTTTCTAAAACTGATTCTATAAAACCTGAGAATTACTAACTATAAGTCAAATTAAGATTTTTTTTTAAATTTTAGCACAAACGAAAAATTTGTAAATTCATCTGAGTTTTTTACGAAGCCAATAGAAAAATAACTCTCGAATTCGATTTTAGATTTTTTTATCTTTAACACTAACAATTCTTTTAAATTTTCCATTTTTCTTGTTTTGCTCAGTTTCAAAAAAAAAAAACTAAAAAGCTACTAGTTCTAAGTCTTGCAAAAACATTTTCAAATTAGATTTTTTTTTAATTTTAGCAGACAAAAAATTTTGCTAAATTTGCATTTTTTTAAACTGTTATTTTTTGAGATAAATTTATGCAAATTTCAGATGTTCTACTTATTAAGTTGCTCTTAAAGAAACCGAAAGAAAAATAAAGTAGAAACGCCAAATTCGATTATTTTTTTTAGTTTTCTCTAAAATTGTTGTTTTACAAAGTGTTTTATAAAAACGGGGCTACTTGCAAGTCTCACCAAAAAAAAAACAAAAACAAAAAGAGAAAATAAACACAAAAGTGTCTGATCAGATTAGAATTTTTTTAAATTTTAGAATCAACGAAAACTCTTTTTGTGAAACTGTTATTTTCTGAGATAAATTTATGCAAATTTGAGAAGTCATTCTCTTCATTTCTGTTGAGGCAAAACTAAACCAAATATAGTAAAAACACAATCTCGGTATAAATCAACTTGACTTTCACAGTTTTTTACCTTTTTACATTGTCTGTATTTTTATCGGTTTCTGATGAATTGTTTTCGAATTTCCACTCTTCCTTTTCAACTTTCCATTTGCCTTTTTTTAATATTTTTTTATTTATTTATTCGACAAACACATTCCTGATCAACAAACAAAGAAAAACTTGATAAAAAAGCAGTAAAAGTGGAATAATACTTTGATTTTGCATTTGCACACTTATTTTCCAAGCATTCCAAAGGGTGAAACGTCATCAATTTTATATTGCTTCAAAATTTAGTATCATTGTTTCTAAACACACTTTGAATTTCACGCCACTATTTTTTTTTTTTAGCTGAATTGTAAAGAATTGCCACCAAAAAAAAAACCGTGACTAACTTCATTACACGCTTTAACATAAAATTTGGACTCGCTAATTTGCAACATACACAAACTGTCTCTTGTTATTTTTATCTGAATTCAAATTAATTTGTTCAATAATAAAGGAAGTGTTCCATTTACTGAATAATAACCTCCGGTTTTCCCAGTTATTTACAAAATCTATTGCAGTCCAACAATCAAGGTTGCATCCGACGATTGCAATATTCACTCTGCTTTCACACAAATTACCAAAAATTCGCTCACCTCTTTAAAAAACCGTTGTCATGTATTTTTTTCACTCTACACAGCACAACAAACCATAAACATCAAAACCAAATGACTGAAAATTTACACCTGCAAGTCAGCAGCTTTGGAATGGTTATCCGACCTCTTTCCCCTCCCTCCGGAGTGCGCATCTAGAGGTTCACTAGGACACCACTCCGGTCATGCTCCGGTCGTTGATTACGAATCTATATCATATCGGAATCAATAAGAATTTCGAAACGAAATGAAGGACGGAAATTGGGGTTTCTTGTAATTCGAAAAAACGGTTTTGTGATGCTGAGCTGACTTTTCCTGATGGTATTTCTTGATTGTTTTGGATCTAGAGTAGGTAACGGTAAAGTCCTTTTGAGGTTTCACCAGTGGCGTATCGTGGCGATTTCATTTCACTTGTTTCTTGGTTGTTTGACCTTAAACTTAAGTGCGGGCTAGTTTTGTTGAGGAATAATTAGGAAATTCTTCGAGTTTTTATTTGAAGTAACAGTAGTGGTTTCGTATTGATTGGAAAAGAGATCAGGGATATTATTGGATGGGAAACAAAACGCTGGTTTGGGTTCAGGGTTCGAAAAATAACAAAGAATTCAAAAACAGAATTTTTAAGGCTTTCAAGTTGGAAAGAAACGGTAATTTTGCATAATTTAGGAAAAATCTTCAAAGTTGAGAGATTATTGGCAATTGCTTAAGTCTTGGATTTTTAAATTCCAAAGAAAAGTCATTTTAGAAGTAGGATCTTAGGGAAACCAAAGCCCAAAAACTTAAAAAAGTTAAATTTCTGCAAATTTTGGTTTATTTCTTGCTTTTTTGGAGATTTTCGAAATCAAAACATTTAGAATTTTGGGAGTGGGGAAAAAAAATGAAAAAATTACAAATTTTTGATGTTTTTCACATCAAATTCAAAAATATGATAATATTTAGATCATCTGGGAAATTGTGCAACCTCGAAAAACTCAGAAACAAGTTTAAAAGTTTCTTAAATTTTTTTAACGTCTCCAGCTTTTGAGTTTTTTGAGATTATACAATTTTGAAACATTTCAGTCTTCTAAAAATCTTTCAAGCATTTCAAAGTTTCAAAAATAATTCAAAATCTGTCGTTCTTTGATAATTCTTTTATAAAGTAGAATCTTTGCAAATTTTTCTAAACCATTTTTTTTTTAAATCTTAATAATGAAAACACATTTTCTTCTATTTCTTTTATGTATTTGGTAAAACTAAACAAAATTTTCCAAAAAAATTGATTTTAGATTATTTTTTTTTGATAATTTGTTGCACTTTAGATTTCTTTGAAAGGTTTAGTAATTCATTTATTATAATAAATTACCGTAATCTTTTTAGTGCTGTGGATTTTATATATTTTTTAATTGTTTATTGTTCTCTTTTATAATTTATTTTAATAATATTTTTTTGTTTTTTTGAGTAACTTGTATTCCTAAATTCGAAACTGTAGATACGCTGATATTTTTTTAGGTTTTTCACTTTTTCTCTTCTTTTTTTAGATTTTTAAATTATTGTTGGCATTCTTTTTTAAAAAAATTCCATTAAATTTCTGCTTAAGACACTTTAGATTTCATGTTTTTTTTTACATTTTTTCAACTTTTTTTTAAATTAAATTCGACAGTTTTAAGCTTAAGCAAATTTAGATCTAAATTTTTGAAGTTCATAAAATTTTAATCATTTTAACGATTAAAAAGTTTTTTAAATTCTAAAAAGAAAATTGGAAGACTAAAATTTAACTTTAACTTGCCTCTAACTAATTAAAACTTTGAAGCTGTAGAAGATTTTAGAAGTTTGGAAATTTTAAAATTGTAGTTAAATTGTAGTTAAACTGGGCCATATAAAAAAATATATTTCTAAATTCGAAGCTCTATTGGTTCTAAAATAAATATTGAAAATATTTGCTCAACGAAGTAAAGACCAAAAAATGTGTTTTTTAGGATTTTTTATTATTAGCAAATTTTGAACATGAAATTTCTTAAATTTTGGTTTCACATTTTTTTAACATAAAATTGTTGAACGATTTGGGATTTTCTAAATTTCAGAATATTACCATAATTGTATTTTTTTTTTTTTTTGGTTGGCTGAACTTAGAGAATTTTAGTGTTGTTAGATTTTATACTTGTTAGCAAATTGTGTCTATTATTAATTAATACAAGAATCTTAAAATCAACATTAAAGAGTAAAATGTGATTAAAAAAATGCAATTTTTGGTAATTTTCTAGGAACTAAGGGGATAATTTTCGAAATTCGATGAGGTAAATACGAATTGCAAAAATTACAATTGTAAAATGTAAGTATTTGAAAATCAGGCTTTGTGAATGACCTTAGAACCTTAACAATTTTTAGAAATTTAGATGTTTCCAAGATTTAGAGAAATTTCCAGAATTATAATTTAAAGTTATAATGTGTTTAATTTTCGAATTACAAAATACACTGACAATTTTTGATGTATCTCAATTTTTTAAATAATTATTATAGATTTGATATATGCAACCAACAATTCATCTCCGTTTAGAACTCAGCATTCTCTCTTTGAACTACCGCTGATTTAATGTCTCCTAAAGCCCCTATCGTCCGCACGCGCAAACGTTCTCCCCCCTTATTCCCCCCACTTCCTCTGCGCGAAAACCAAGGAGGGTGTGAAATTGAAAAAAGAGCGCGAGGACTTTATTATTGATCGGCGACTGTTGGGCGATGTACCCACCGCAATTTTCAAACAATAACAGAAATCATTGTGTAATCTCTCACTGAAGGCGTTGGAGATGTTTATATTGTGATAACGTCGTTACCATGTTCCAGTAGATTTTCGTGTCGTTAAACATCAACAATGTCAGGTAAGTTCGAGTGTTCGTTATTAACACAGGTAGTGTTATTGTTCCGCCTAATAATTTCTATACTGTTTTGTTATGCAAGACCCGTTATTTAAAGGCATTGTGTGAATAAGGCAAAGAGATAATTATCTAAAAAGGGACATTTCCTGCTTAGTGTAATAATGTGAATAATTTCGAACATGCACGGTTTGAATTTTTATTGTTATCAACGGTTTGGGATAAAAATTGTGTAAGAGGTGGATATTTTTAGTGCGAAATAATAAAATTTAGCTAATTGGAATTTCTAATTTTAACAGGTGCAGCTTATCGCACGATTTAAATACGTACTTAGAAACTATTATCAATTTATTATCTTAACGATCTTGAACAGTCGATTTTCCGTTTTTTACAGACCTTGACTGTAAATAAAATATTCCGTAAAAGTGTGGACTTGGTAATGTCTGTAAACAAATAAATTACGTGTATACACTAATTAAATACCAGAGAGATTTTTAAGTAGTTCAAGTGTTGTAGTATTTTTAAGTAGGTAACTACTTAAATGTCCACTTAATAGTCAATTGAAGAGGCTCAAATTTAGGCCTAAATCTGGGACACGGAAACTGTGGGTTCATACAAGTTCGTGCCATGAATTTCCGCAATATTTACTTAACATTTTGTTTAATAGTAGATAAAGTCGTCGTAACGTCTTGTTGTTTAACCGATAAACTGTGAAAACGAAACGTGAGGAAAATGCTAAACTGTATTTAATTTTGCTGTTTGTTTTTATTTCTGTTAATATTTTTTGTGTAGTCACCTAATTTTTTTTGTAACAAATTCTAAAGTGACACCAGCAGAGTGATCTGGTGAAAATTTCGCCTATTCCTTCTGATCAATTATTTCGATTGATAACAAAAATTACCGTTTTCAGTCAAGTTTTCGGTTGGTGCAAAAAATCAACAATTTTTTTCTCTGGCTATCAATCGGTCAATTTCGTCCCAAGTTCTGTATATTTGTGGCTATCTTATACAGAATTTCATGAGGAATTTAGCGGTGTATGTAAAATCTATCTACGAATTTTGGTCTTAAAGATATTTACGTTTGAAATTTCGGAAAATTACATTTTCGAAACGAACAAAATTGATGGATTTGGGCAGTTGTGGTAAACTATTGTATCGTAATTCTTATATAATAAATACTGAGTATTTAGTCTTATCTCGACTTTTGAAGTGACGAGTTTTATTAGGAAAAAATGATTGATTAAAAATGTTTACTTATAGTTCATCTAGCTTACTGTACTGCTTGGGTTAAAATTTTGTATTTGTATTAAAACTTAAAATGTGGCAGAAAAAAATTAATTCTGTTGCTTTTTTCAAAGTTTTTTCTTTGCAAATTTTGCCTTTTCTTTATTATTGGGAAATTTGTGGTCGAAAATCCACGGAATCTCAAACCAATTTTTCAAGTTTTAAAAATGAGAAAAAAATGTTCTTTAAATTTAAACACTTCTACAAATATTATTCTCTCTCTTTTTCGATCTTTTAATATTATATCATCTGGGTCAAAGATTCTCGAGTTTGTTTTTTGAATGCTCATGTTTTCTGGGGAAATACTGTTCCAAAAATCTGTAGAAAAGCAAATATATTTTAAATTTATAACGAATTTGAAAAGGCAGTTACTAAAGAAAACTTTTTTGCTCCTTTTGAAATGTTTCTGAATGAAACTGAATGAAACTGAAAAAGTTTTTTGTGTTTTATGTTTCTCTTGCTTTTTTTTTGGAAACTCTGAAATAGTTTGCCTTAAGTTCAAAGTTTCTAAGATTTTTAATTTGTAAGCTATAATTTTGTAACTTAGTATAGCTAATAGGCAAATCAAAAATAGTATTTTCTCTTACTTTTGTTGCTATAGCATTAAAACTACTAGAATTACAGGTTCTGACGAAAATTGTTGAGAAATCTTGATTTTGCCTTAAAAATTAAAATCTTCTTTGTCTAATAATTTTGCGATTTTACTCAGTTAGTACGCAAATCAACAATAATAATTTTCCAAAATTTTAGTGCTATCAGTGTTATAAGTTTTGATGGGGAAAGTTTGAAAATTTTTGGTTTTCTAATTTTTATTGATACAGCAAGAAAACTATTGGTATTACATTTTATCAAAAATTTTAGTTTGTTTTATGAAAACTTCTGAAATTTGTCTCTTTTGTGCTACAATTTTGTAATTTAACACAGTTAATGAGCAAGTCAAAAATTGTGTCCTCGCCAAATTCTATTACAATCGCGTTCAGACTACCAAAATTGCAGATTTTAATGGAAAGGGTTGGAAATTTTTGGTTTGTCCTAAAAATTAAAATTTCTAACATCTGTTTTTGTGCTATATTTGTGCAATTTGACAAAGTTGTTAACTAAGACACAAATAATCATTTTCCAAAAAATTATTACTATAGCATTAGAACTATTAAAATTACAGGTACAACAAAAATTGGTGGAACATTTTTGTTTTATTTTAAAAGTAATATTTTCAAAAATTTGTCACTTTTGTGCTACTCTTTTATAATTTAACACAGCTATTGAGTAAGTCAAAAATTGTAAAATTTCTGAATTTTATTGTTTTGTAATAAAAACTACAATAACAATTTAAATATTTTTGATTTATATTAATGATAAAAATTTCTTAGATCGTTTTTATGCTATAATTTTATAATTTAACACAACTACTAAGCAACTCAAAAATAGTAAAATTTCTAAATTTGATTGCTTTGTGATGAAAACTATAAGAAGTATAAGTTCTAATGTAAAAATTAAAAAAAATTATTTGTTTTTAAATTAAAAAGATTTCTAAAATCATTTATGTTTTATGATAATAAGCAATGCAAAAATGGTACTTTGCTCAAATTTTATTGTTGTGGCATTAAAATCACTAGAGTTACAGATTCTAACGTAAATTGTTGAAAAATGTTGATTTTTCCCTAAAAATTAAAATTTCTAAAATTTTTCTTACTTATACCATAATTTTGTGATTAAGCACAGTTAATAAGCAAGTCAAAACTAATATCCCTACTAAATTTTATTATAATTGTGTTAAAACTACCAAAATTACAGTTTTTAATGGAAAAAGTTGGAAATTTTTGGTTTGTGCTAAAAATTAAAATTTCTAAGATCTCTTTTTGTGCTATATTTGTGCAATTTGACAAAGTTGTTAAGTAAGACACAAATAATCATTTTCCAAAAAATTATTGTTATAGCATTAGAGCTATTAAAATTACAGGTTCTAACAAAAATTGGTGGAACGTTT
Source organism: Cynaeus angustus (assembly GCA_030157275.1). Lineage (NCBI taxonomy): Eukaryota > Metazoa > Arthropoda > Insecta > Coleoptera > Tenebrionidae > Cynaeus > Cynaeus angustus. The sequence goes on from CM058064.1 coordinate 14,780,325, forward strand.
TGTTTCATTTTAAAAGTAATATTTTCAAAAATTTGTCATTTTTGTGCGACTCTTTTATAATTTAACACAGCTACCGAATAAGTCAAAAATTGTAAAATTTCTGAATTTTATTGCTTTATGATAAAAACTACAATAATTATAGGTTTTAATGTGAAAATTTAAATATTTTTGGTTTATATTAAAAATAAAAATTTCTAAGATCGTTTTTATGCTATAATTTCATAATTTAGTACTGTTAATAGGCAAGTCAAAAATAGTACTTTCCTCAAATTTTATTGCTATAGTATTAAAACCCCTAGAATTACAGGTTCTATTATAAATTGTTAAAAAACCTTGATTTTTTCTTAAAAATGAAAATTTGTAAAAAAATTCTTATTTGTAGCATAATTTTGTAAGTTAGCACAGTTAATAAGCAACTCAAAACCAGTATCCCCACCAAATTTCATTGCAATTATGTTAAAACTACCAAAATTATAGATTTTAATGAAAAAACTTGGACATTTTCGCTTTGTCTTAAAAATCAAAATTTTGAAATCTGTCTTTTTGTGCTATAATTTTGTAATTTAGCACAATTAAAAAGCAAGTCAAATATAGTAATTTTCCTTAATTTTATTGCTTCAACATTGAAATTACTAGAACTACAGGTTCTAACGTAAATTGTTGAAAAACTTTGATTTTTTCTTAAAAATGAAAATTTGTAAAGATTTTCTTATTTGTACCAGAATTTTGTAGTTTAGCACAGTTAATAAACAAGTCAAAAGTAATGTCCTCGCCAAATTTCATTGCAATCGCGCTAAAACTACTAAAATTACAGATTTTAATGAAAAAACTCGTAAATTTTTGGTTTGTTCTAAAAATCTGAATTTATAAAAATTTGTCTGTTTTATGCTATTTTTTGTAATTTAGCACAACTACTAAGCAAGTCAAAAATAGTAAAATTTCTAAATTTGATTGCTTTGTGATGAAAACTATAAGAAGTATAGGTTCTAATGTAAACATTAAAAAAATTGATTTGTTTTTAAAATAAAAAGTTTTCTAAGATCGCTTTTATGTTATAGTTTTGTAATTTAGTACTGTTAATAAGCAAGTCAAAAATAGTACTTTGTTCAAATTTTATTGCTATAGCATTAAAATCACTAGAGTTACAGATTCTAACGTAAATTGTTGAAAAATCTTGATTTTTCCCTAAAAATGAAATTTTCTTACTTGTACCATAATTTTGTAATTTAGCACAGTTAATGAGCAAGTCAAAACCAGTATCCCCACTAAATTTCATTGCAATTGCGTTGAAACTACCAAAATTATACATTTTAATGAAAAAACAAACTTGTACATTTTTGCTTTGTCCTAAAAATCAAAATTTCTAAAATCTGTACTTTTTGTGCTATATTTTTGCAATTTAACAAAATTATTAAACAAGTCACAAATAATCATTTTCCAAAAAATTGTTGTTATAGTATTAAAACTTTTAAAATTACAGGTTCTAACAAAAATTGGTGGAAAGTTTTTGTTTCATTTTAAAAATAATATTTCTAAAAATTTATCTCTTTTGTGCTATCTTTTTGTAATTTAGCATAACTACTAACCAAGTCAAAAATAGTGAAATTTCTAAATTTCATTGCTTTGCTTTTAAAACTACAAGAATTATAGGTTTTAACGGAGAAAATTTAGCAGTGAAACTCCCAGAGTGAATGATTTCGTGCTGCAAACGAAAACTTCTAAAATCTGCTTTTTTTGGTGCTTCAGTTTTGTAATTCAGCACAGTTATTAAGCAAGTCAAAAATTGTAACTTTCCCAAATTTTATTGCTATAGCATTAAAGCTATAAGAACTATCTGGTTTTAACCAAAATAAATAAATAAAATTTGTCTCATTTATGTCACAATTTTGTAATTTAGCACAATAAATAAGCAATTCACAAATAATAATAATAATAAAAATAATAATAATAATAATATGGTTGGTTCCCTGTGAAATAACATGGGACTTTTGCACGTCTTTTGAACCTTTTTTTCATTTTCCAGATAAAGGCGATCGCGACTACATCGGTTTCGCCACCCTCCCCGACCAAGTGCACCGCAAATCAGTAAAACGAGGTTTCGATTTCACTCTCATGGTCGTCGGCGAATCAGGTCTAGGAAAATCCACTTTAATAAACAGCCTTTTTCTCGACGACCTCTACAAAAACCGTAAAATCAGCGATGTAAGCGAACGCATCCAAAAAACTACCTCCATCGAAAAGAAGACAATGGAAATCGAAGAGCGTGGCGTAAAACTTCGACTTACTGTAATTGACACGCCTGGTTTCGGCGACGCTGTTAATTGCGAAGACAGCTGGAAAGTGTGCACAAACTACATAGACGACCAATTCCGACAATACTTCACCGACGAAAGCGGGTTAAATCGAAGAAATATTCAAGATAACCGCGTTCATTGTTGTCTGTATTTCGTGCCACCTTGGGGGCACAGTTTACGGCAAATGGACTTGGAGTTGATGAAGAGACTTCATCAGAAAGTTAATATCGTGGTGGTTATCGCGAAGGCGGATTGTCTCACGACTGCGGAAATTACGAAATTAAAGCAGAATATCATCGCGGATATCAGGGAGCATCAAATTCAGGTAAACATGAGATGAACCTAGAACGAGATTGTAGTATTTTGTCAACAGATGTATGAATTTCCGGAGTGTGACAGCGACGAAGACGAGGAGTTCAAGCAGCAAGATCGTGAACTCAAAGCGAGTGTTCCTTTCGCTGTAGTTGGTAGCAATACGACTCTTGAGGTTGCCGGGAGAAAAGTCCGAGGACGACAATATCCGTGGGGGGTCGTCGATGGTCCGTATTTTCATTTTTCCAACCCAAAAACTCACCCTCTTTTGTAGTTGAGAATCCGAAACATAGCGACTTTATTAAATTACGCACAATGCTGATTTCTACTCATATGCAAGATCTGAAAGATGTAACCGAAGACGTACACTATGAAAATTTCAGGGCACAATGTATTTCCCAGATCTCTCAACATGCAAGAGAACGAGGGAAATTAAAAAGAGATTCGGCTCCTTATGATTCTGACTGCTCGGAGACCGATCGATTGCTTCTCCAAAAGGATCAAGAAGTAATTCGACTCGCTTTGATGCTCTTTTTATTAGTTTCTTGTTGTTTTAGATTCGTCGCATGCAGGAGATGCTGAACCAAATGCAGGAAAAACTTAAAGGCAATGCCTAGATAGCCTCAGTATTACTGATATTTACAGAACCATTAGATATGTCACGTTGATGTTCGATCTACCAAAGATTTTGTTTCTTTTTTTATATTTATAAGAATTTTATGTTATTTTATATGTTAACAGAATAAATTTTTTATTGGAGATTTGATCGTAAATTTAGCTTTAAGGCTCTGTGTAATAACAACGAAGTGTTCATGGAAGTTTTTACAGGGAAGTTTTTCTCAGTGTACACTTTAATAAATGTTTGATGGGAAAAGAGTCTAAATTAATGATTTTTAGTTATTGGAAAAACTGCAAGCCACTTAAATCTACAGTAATTGGACTAAAATTGATTGATTTACTGCTTCGAGAAAATTTAGATGAGCTCATTCTTGGATTTTTTTTTTGGCATTAAAATGGTGTTAAATCTGGTTAAATCTAATCTTAATATAGAGCACGTCAGATTTTATACGTGTGCCAGTTTTTATTTTATTCACTGTAATATTTTAGATATAAAATTTCTAAAGATGAGTTGTAAATTTATGAAGAAATGCAACTTTCTGAAATTTCGACGAATATTTAATGTAATTATTAATTAATTAATTTAATATTTTGCATAAAATGGACTTAAATTTATGGCGTTTGAGCTAACATTGAATAAAAGTGAAAAATTTTGCTGACATCATTGAATATATCTCGAATTTTTGTTTCTCAGCGACACTCACTTAAAACAAGTTAACTGTTAAGTCAACTTGTGTCTTAGTTAGTTCAATAATTTAGAAGATATAACCAAATTAATTCTGAAACTACAAGAAAGTCACTCATTTTTATCAAAGCAAAAATAAACTTCCTGAAATTTTAAACTCAAACATTTTACCAACATATGGCCGTAGTAGAAATAGTAAGCTTGTTTTTTAAGCGTTAGAGACTGAATTTTAATTTTGTTTGACTCGCTCTATTCTAACATCATTCAATGATCGGGCTTTCTATCTTTAAACATCTATGATTATCACCAACGTCAATTTGATCTGTCAGCTGTCAGTTAAGTGTCAATTTGTTTTCCCGCCATTTCCGTTTATGTTCGTAATTCTTTTTAAAATTCGTTGATACATATTCTGATGACTTCCTCCTTTACAGTTGATTAGGTTTAAGCTCAAGCATAGTTATTACCCCACATCACGTGCAAATCTCGTATCGAACAAAAGTGAGGTTATCTCCCCAAAATTCCAACTTTTAACTCCTGTTCGTGCTTGAAACATGAAGATCACAGCTAAAATAAACCTGCCTTGGTAAGTCCACTTTTTGTTTATTCAAACTCTGACATTTTTCCTCTCAGGGTCGAAAAATATCGCCCTAGAACGTTGGACGATCTCATTTCCCATGAAGACATCATCAAAACTAGTTGGTGTAGGTAAAAAAGCTCAACTCGCTCTAAAACTTCCGTTGTAGTCACTAAATTTATAAAAAAGAACCGAGTTCCGCATCTCCTCTTTTATGGTCCTCCAGGAACTGGGAAAACTAGCACTATTTTAGCTTGTGCAAGACAACTTTACACTCCCGCTCAGTTCTCTTCTATGGTTTGTTTGTTGTTTTCACGTCGTTATCAACTCTGATTTTGGTTTTCTAAGGTGTTGGAACTCAATGCTTCAGATGATAGAGGAATAGGAATAGTGAGGGGGCAAATTTTAACGTTTGCAAGCACTAGAACCATCTTCAAGTCGGGTTTTAAGTTGATAATACTGGATGAAGCTGATGCCATGACCATGGACGCTCAGAACGCTCTAAGAAGGAGTAAGTAAGGTCATCAGGGTTTGTTTGTATGGAAGTTGCTATAGGTGCCAATTTCTGCTAAATAATCTCAGTATGTGGTATGCATAAATGGGGAAAAATAGTGTTTCTAAGACAGTTTCCTAGGTAATTATCACGAGATTTTATTACACACTCTTTGTTATTACATTTTAAACAAACAGCACACTAGAGTTGACGTGTAATAGTTATTGATTACTTATCATTACCTAATTCAGCTTGGTAATTAATCAAACTGTATAAATCCACGGGAATCTCTGGAAAACCTCGTTTTTCATCACTGGTGCACGATTTGTCGGCATGGCACGAATCTACACATGACACTCGGTTCTCCAAAAATCTCTATTTTTCATGCTTACCTTGGCTGCAACAAATGCCCTCGAAAGCACAACGCCCTGTATTTTTCCGACACGGTGAATTCCCCGCAATGCACGGTTCCCGTTCATGGAAAAACCCTTCTCGTTGGCAACGAAGCGTCTCTGGAGTCCCCAGAAGACACCCAAAGGGGCCGCAACAAATCCCGGGGCCGAAGCACTGCCCGCTTTGGCCGGGACCACAGCTCACACACTAAAACATTTTTTTTTTAATTGTTTTTGACGAAGTTTGCTTACCGGTTTGATGGTGTTCTCAGCCAAGGCAAGTTTGCTTCGTTTCCCCCCTCGGGGGCAGTTCGTTATGAGACATCCAGAAACGAAATACTCGCTTACAAATAACAAAAATACAAAATTTACAAGTGTAGACATAGTGAGGATTGTCGTTGGAATGTCCCAATTGCATTTTGCGCCCGCTTTTATATGGAGTTTTCTTCCGTTTGAATATTGCCCCCACGTAGATTTGTGTCGCTTATTTTGTGCATTTTAAGAAGCACTCAAGAGATTTTCGTTTTATTATGATAATTTCCATTTTTCCAGATGTGAGTGATTTTATGATTGTATTGTGAAATGAAAAATAGAATATGTCGGATTCTGAAGACGAAGTTGTGGGGAAACAATTAAAAGTTGTTTTCCTTGGAGAGTCGAGCGTTGGAAAGGTGGGTTACCGGTGGTTTTTATTGGAAAGGGTGGTAATTTGATCAGAAAAATAACTTTTGCTGTTTTAGACGAGTATAATCAGAAGATTCTGTTATGATGAGTTTACAAGACAATATAATCAGACAGTTGGGGCTGATTTTTATATGAGGAGGCTTCTTTTGCCGGGGCGACAGGAAGTTACAGTGAGGATTACAGATGTTGGAGGGTTGGAGTTCCATGGGCCCATGCTGGAGAACTATCTTTTTAATTCAAATGTATGTAACTTGTTTTTTTTTGGGTGTTTCTGCTTAAGATTTAGAATTTCTAAGATTGTACAAAAATTATAATAACATTATTCTTTTTTTTAATTTCTAGAAACATTAGAGTTTTCAAATATTTCAAAATTTGAAAGCTTGACAGAATTTTGATATGCTCAAGAATTTTACTGGTTTTAAAAATTAGTAGATTTATGTTTTTTTTTTTTTAAATTTCGGTAACATATTCTATTCTTCGAAAATTTAATAATTTGTCGACTTGACAGATTTTTGATGTACTTGACTGTTTTTAAAATTCCAAAATTTTTCTTGTTTGAAACTTTTAGTCAAACTCAAATTTGTGATATTTTTAAAATTGTAAATTTTAGAGCTTCTTGAAAAACATGTTTTTTATAGTTTTTCAAGATGTGGGAATTTCCCATAATTTTTAGAATTTTTACATTCAAATTTACAAGTTCTGCCATTTTTTTGTTTCAAAATGTTTTGCAGTCTTTAAATTGAAATCCTTGATCTTTGTTTGAAATTTTTAAAATTTTTGGAGCTGATAGGATCTATAAGAAACTTTAAAAATTGTGTATAAAATGGTGGATGCGCCGGGTCAGTTACGGTTATTTTTTTTTAAAGCTATGAAAATTTCCCACAATTAGAAATTTTAAAATATAAAAATAGTACGATTTTTGCTATTTTTTGTTTGTTTAAAGATTTGTAGTTTTTGAATTGAAATTTTTAGTTTCTGTGTATTTTTTTTTTATTTCTGAAGCTGAAAACGGGGCAAAATTTTAGGCCACAAAGCACCGTTCTGAAATCATTAGACTTTTTTTTTAATCTTTAATGTATTCGTAGAAATCTAGATCAAATATTCTAAAAGTTACGAAAATATTTTTTGTCATTTGTTGTGGGATTTAATCAATTTTTTAGCTTGGGTTTTTTACAGTTTGCTCTAAAATTTTTTAGTTTGGAAAATTTTCAGACTTTATTTGGGTCTTATTTTGTAAATTATGTTTTTTATAGTTAGTAAAGATTTTCCACATTTATTAGAATTTTTAGAATGCAGTTTTTACGTTTGTAATAGATTTTTTTAATAGTTTGAAGCTAAAAAAGAAAAACGAAGGAAATGATGAGCAAAAATTTCGATTTTGGTGGATGCGCCGGGTCAATTCGGAAATTTTATAATGAAGTAAATTTGCAACGGAGAATGATTTTTACTTTCCAAATTTTTTATAATTGGGTTCATTTTAAATATCTGACATTTCAAAATAGAAATCACAAATCTTGAACGATAAAAAAAACTCTTAAAAAACCTGGGAATACAAAAAACTTTCGAAGCTTTCGAGAAGGTGGAAAATTTGGAGTAATTTAATTCAGAGTTCTAAAAATTAAGATCTCTGAAAATAAAAACCGAATAAACGTAAAATTGTAAGATGTCGGAATTTAATAATTGTTGTAAAATTTTTGAAAAATCATGAAAATCTTGATAATTTAAAAAGAATGGAGGTGTTCACAGTTGTTAGTCTAGATATTCTGAAAATTTTAAAAAATCTTAAAATTCTGTTTCTTTATTCTAAAATTTTGGAAAAATCTTTAAAATGGTTTAAATTTGAATTACAAATTTGTTCTTGTGGAAATTTATGTTGTGAAATTTCTGGAAATTTTATCATGAAAATCGTGAAAGTTACCAGCGTAGGACCAAAACATAATGACTGAAGGCTTTAAATTTTTTTAAATCAATTCAGAAATCTTATAATGAAGTATATCTTTTATTTTTACTTGAAAATTCTGTATATTTTTATATATAGTTGTCTTTCGTTCAAAAAAGAACAATAAAAATTGTCTATTTTAAAAGATTGTAAGAAAATCTGAAAATGTTCTGATTAGAAAAATTTGGATTTAACCTCACAATTCAAAAGATTCAAAATTTATTAAAATTTCAGTTCTGAAACTTTGAAAAGAGCGAAATTTTTGGCATTTATTCATTTATTTTTATTTATAGTTTTAAAATGTGAAAATTTTCCATAATTTTTCAATCAAAAATGACTAGTTTCTGCTATTTCTACAAATTAAAATTGTTATCTTTTATTTTTTTTATTAAAAATTTTTAAAAGCTGATTGATTGAAAGCTGTTTCACTTTGATCTTTTATAACTATATTCATTGGATTTGGAAATGGTGGATGCGCCGGGTCAATTTTTGGTTCCCAAATATTCGCAACTTTTCTCTTTGTTCCAGTTAATCGTTTTGGTCTACGACATCACAAACTCCGTAAGTTTCGACTGTCTATCTCTCTGGATCGAGACCATCAAACGCATGACCACAGTGTCTCCAATTTTCGCAATCATCGGAAATAAATGTAAGAAACTAAATGTAGTTTTACCCGCCATCACTTTCGATTTGTAGGTGACTTGGAGCACCAACGAGCCGTGCGCTTAGATAAAACCAAACATTTCATCCAACACTACAGGTTGTGCAGTTTCCTCATATCTGCAAAAACGGGAGAAGCTGTTGGTGTCTTTTCACAGTAGAACGAACTCTAATACGACTGTTGCAGGTCAATTCGAGTCTGATGGACTTAATTTCTAAATACCTCGGAATCCCGTTCACTAAAATCCAAAAGGAACATCAAGAATCTATTGTTAAAGCTGAGCTAACTCCATCGAGCGATCAGAATCGACCGGCGGCTGTAGCAGCACCGAATTCTTCAGTGTGTTGTCTGCAATAGAATCTTCCAGTTTTGTAATTTTGAATAAAGAATTCGGAGATCTTTTTTTCTTTCTTATGTTTACCTTCTATCTGAAAGAGGTTCGTTTCAGCTTCTACCACTCTTCTTTTCTTTTAGTTATCGAGAAATACACAGAAAACGTGAGGTTTTGCATAATCTGCAACTATCTGGGTAAAATCATCCCAGCGCTGCAATCCCGCTGCACTAGATTCAGATTCGGGCCTCTAAGCCCCGAGCAGATCCTTCCACGCTTGAACTACGTCATCGACGAAGAGAAAGTTAACGTTACAGAGGATGGGAAACAAGCTCTTCTTACCTTAGGAACCGGCGACATGAGAAAAGTCCTCAATGTCTTACAAAGCACGTCTTTAGCCTACAACGAAGTCAACGAAGACAACGTCTATACCTGTGTGGGGCACCCTCTAAAAACCGATATTCAGAGCATCGTGAAATGGTTGCTCGGCGAGGATTTCGCGAGTTGCTACAAAAGTAAAGAATGAAATGTAAAAATGACGAGTTTATGTTTTTTTTTTCAGATGTTAAGGAATTAAAAGTGATTAAAGGATTAGCTCTGAGTGATATTATTACGGAGATCCATAAATATGTCCACAGAAGTAAGTTACACTTCGGTTAGCTCTCATAATGAAGTTTTTTTTTAGTTGAGTTTCCGGTCGACATTATGGTGAGTTTGTTGAACGAAATGGCGGAGATTGAGTATCGTTTGGTCAGTGGAGCCAACGAAAATGCGCAAATTTCGGCGCTTATTTCGGCCTTCTACAAAGCGAGGGAAGTTAATGTTCCTGATGTGTAAATTAATAAAGGATATAAAAAAAAGTTTACTCTTACTTTATTTTTTAATGGGAAAGTAGAGCAAAAATTGGGAATCTTCTCAAATAGAAAAATGTAAAAGATGAAATTTTTGGATTTTGAGAGTATCTGGAAAATTTTAAATTTTTAGTCTATCAAATGGATTTTTTGAGATTTTTTAGATCTTTCGGTCATTTTACACATTTTTAGGAATATTAGAAAGAAAGAAAAAAATCATGATTTTTTGCTCTAACAAATTATGTAAAGAAAAAAAAAGTTCTAATTAGGAATTTTGGAATAAAAAATTTTTTCATTTATATCTAGTTTTGTAGTTTATAAATTAAAATTTTTAGTTTTTGTTTGAATTTTTTTAAACTGTTGAGACTGAAAACGATGATACAAACGATGCAAGTTCGTTGATTTTAAAACTAAATTAATTTAGATATGTCAGATAACACCAAATTCTAAATCAGTGTACATTTCTTAAATTTCCACAATTCTAAATTTGTAAAAAATGTTAAAATGTCAAAAAATTCCAATAATACCAAAGAATTTAAACAAAATTTCTAAACTTCTTAAAATTTTATTATTTTATTGGAAAAAAGTTTCCTATGTTCCAAGTGACAGGAAAAAATTTTCGAGGTTTTAATTGTTTCCAAATTTCTAAATTTTTGAAAGAAAGCAAAAAATATATAAAAAAAAGAATTCAAATAACCAAAAACATTCAAATATTTTATTTTTTTAAAGATTATAATTTTAATTTTCTTATTGCACAAATGATCCTAGAAAATTTCAAGAAGTAGGTACTGATTTTTTTTTATTTCAAGAAATATTCCAACTAGAAATTTTAAAATAAAAAATTACTACGAATTTTGCAATTTTTTTCGTTTGCATCTAGTTTCTATAGTTTATAAATTAAAATCTTTAGTCTTTTTAAAGAAAGGAAACGAGGCGTTTTTTGAAAAAAATAGTGGATGCGCCGGGTCAATTTTAATTTCGAAACTACTTTTTGTATTTACGTACAGTTTTTGAGATTACAAGGCTGCAAAGCGACGTCCTAAAATTCATTTTCAATCTTTTATTTTGTTCATAGAAATTCGGATTAAATGTAAAAATTATGAAAATATTTTTTACCACTTGTGGGATTTAAATCAAATTTTTGGTTTTTGCAAAACTAGGGAAGTTTCGGTTCCGGATGATGTGATTTTTTAGATTTTGTTTGCTAGACAAAGTGCTCGAAAATTTTTCTTTCTTGCTTTCTTCTTCTATAGTAAAAAAAAACACGGAAATTATAAACTTGTTGAGAACGATGAAAAAATTAAAATTTTTAGATTATTTGTATTTTTGTAAAAAATGACATTTCTAGAAGATTTAAAACCTCGAAGATTGTTAAATATTTTAGAAATTTATAGAATCTGTACTAAGAATTCACTAGAATTTTTGCGATTCTAGAAATGTATGTAGTGTATGCAACTGTTTTATTTTTTGGATAATTTGGCACAACTGGAGTTTTTAGAATTTTTTTTTCTGAAATAGAATAAAAGAAAAAATTAGTTTTTCTAGAAATTTTCTAGGTTCATTTCTGCAATAAAAAAAGTATTAAAATCTTAATAAAAATATGGAAGTTTAGAATGTCCACGATTATTTGAAATATTTAGCAATTTTTTCGATTTTTCTGTATTTTTTATTTTTTTGGAAATTTCTAAAACAGTAAAACTTCGAAAATTGTGAAATATTCTGTAAATTTTTATAATCTCTGGAATAATAAGAATTTGTAGCTTTAAAAAACTCTGATTTTTTTTTAGAATTTTTCATGGTTCCAATTTTGGAAATTTCTATATTTAAACCTAAAATTTAGAATTTTTTTAGAATTTTGGGGTAATTAAAATCAAAGAATGGTTTAGTATTTCTAGATTGCAATATAAGAAACTTTATTCCAATAAAAAAAAAATAATTTTAGGATGATTAGAATCTCTGGAATAATTAGAATTGTTGGAATTTAGACTTTTTCTTTTTTTACGTTCTTTTACAAATTTAGAATTGTAGAACTTTATTGATTTAGAATTTTGTATTATTTAGCATCTCTAGATTAATTTTTGGGAATTTGAAAACCAAAGAAGGAACAAAAATTTTTGTTTAAACACAACGGGGAATATACAGAATTTTTGATTTTTTAAAAATTCTTGCAATTTTGACTCCAACAAATCAATGAAATGTTATTAATTATTTTGGACCTTTGAAATTTAGAGGCCATTTTAGATAATTGCTAATAATGTTTTTTTTTTCGAAATGAGGGGTTCATAAGCCGCTCAGAAAGCTAAAAACGTAAAATTCTGTGCAGTTTTTGCAAATATTTCTTCATCCAAAAAGAATCTTATTTTTAGATATTTCTTAGATTCTGAAAAAAAAATCTTCTACTTCCTTGAAAAATCTGAAATTATTCTTCAGTTTTATTTTATTTCATCTAGTTCTATACAAGATACAAGCGGACAACCGCAATTCTCGTTTACTCACCAAAACAGTGACAGTTTCAAATTTTATATAAATGAATAATAAACAAAACGAAATAATCAGATGACCCGACTTTATTTAAAATAGAAAACTACGGCAAATAAAAAATCTACATCACATTTTCTTAAATTTAAGTGATCACTGAGTAGAGATAACTACTCTCCCAAATATTTCTAATAATAATAAAAATATCTTCTCTGTATAAATACGCAAAAGTTTAAATCCTTAAACTTTCGAAATTGTCTAAAGATCAACGAACAGCTCAAAATTAAGCGGCTGTCAGTTGATGCTCAGCCTTTGAGATCTAGACCAAGGTTGCTCGCGAGCACTCGCGAACGCTACATAAAATAAATTAGCGCCTATATTTATACCAGCGGCCAGATAAAAAACCATGCGCCACTGACCCAGCGTTTCCTGAAAAAAATCTCATCAGTAAATCACCCATCGTGGTCAACACACTTACCCTCCCTTCTATAATCAAACCAATGACATACGGAGCTAGAAACCCACACATGTTGGCTGCCGCGTTCGTTATCCCGTACATAGTCCCGGCAAATTTCGGACTTAAAGCTATATGGTTCATTTGGTTCCCTGCATACACCGCCCCCGCTAAAGCCCCCGGGATTGCCAACAGTAACTGCACCGCAACTCGGTCACAACCAACGTAGGCCACTCCCAGCAGACCCAGCGATGGAATGATCGAAGCTACAATTTTTTTACTTAAAAACCTCTTCCTCTCTTTTTAAAGCTCACCTATTGAATTAAAAACTTTGTAGGACGTCGCTAGGGATAAGTAACCACGACTTAGTAACCAATCGGCGAAAATACTAGTGATAATTCCACACCACCAACTGGTAAGATAAGGAATAGCTGATAAAAGCGAGTTCGCCTGGATGTCAAAATGCAGAATTTGACTCATATAAGTAGGTAGTTCGGTTAGTTGGGTGTAAAAAGCCCAGGACTGACCGCATTGGGTTATTAGGATAGCCCAGAGAGGGACACAGGTTGCCATTTTTAGCCATGGGATTGAGGCTCTGTCGTCTTCATCCTAGTGGCAGTAAAAACTAGTAAAACTAAGAAACTAAGTAGAGTTTACTTACTTGGTGACCTATACTGGCCAAGATGAAGTCTTTTTCTTCTTGGTTTATTCTAGGATGGGAGGAAGGTGAGTCGTAAATTAGAAAGCACCAAAATCCGAACCATATTATACCGAGGAAGCCGAAGAGGTAGAAGCAGAGGGGCCAGCCTCCGCCCCATTCTAAGGAACACAACCAACCGGATATAGGCAGCGAGATCACGGTTCCGAAATTGGCTCCTAAAAAAGGCAAAATTTAGATTGAGCAATATTTTTTTGACATGATTAAGATCGGATTCGTTTTTAGAATCCTGACCATTTCAACATCGTAGTTTTTTTTTTTTTTGGTGTTACACATTTCTTGGACTACAGACTTTTTTTTGAAACCTGTTCGAGAGGAAGATGTTATGATGTTAGTTTATAATGGAAGGGATTATAGCACTAATGAAAGTTTAGCGCATAAGCGTAGCGAATAATAATAATAATTTCATGAGTGCCATGATCCCGCATTATAAACGACTATTCTCCTCACATTATGCGATCAGAAGGCATAAAGTTTTTAGAATTTATTCTGGAATTTTTATGTGCTTAGAATCATTTTTTCCTGAAGATTTTCTAGGGGCTTTAAAAATATTTATTTATGAACTTTTTCTTTCCACGAATTTATAGCAAGATTTTTAAAATTCTGTATTGTAGTTTGAAAAATTTTAAGGATTTTAGAACGTATATAATTCGTGATTCTGTAAATTTTCTAGCAATTTTAAAGATTTCTGTGAATGTCCACTTTTCTAAGACTTTCGAAATACTTCGAATTTTAAGTTTCTGCAATTGGTACCTAAAATTTTCACTCACTACTTATTTCCAAAATGGTTTTGATCATAAGACCAAGAATTTTGAATATTTTCAATTTTTTGCACAATATATAAGATTTTTCAAAGATTTTAATTAACTTTTAAGGTAAGTTTAAAAAACATCTTTAATTGCATTTTCTATTTTTTCAAATCAATTATCAAAAAAAAAGTCGTGAAACATTTTTACAAAATTTCGTTAAAAATGGTGGATGCGCCGAACCATTTTTTTTAAATTTCATTTTAAAGATCATTTATCGTGTTTTAATGAATCCATCTACAGCTTTGTTCAAAAATTCAAGGTTTACAGTTTTTATGGTGTTCCAAATAACTTGTGAAAAATTCTTCCTTTCTATTCTAGATTTGGTTGCAGATGCCCAGAAACTCAAATTGTTAGGCTAAATTAAAAAAAATAAAATTGCTTCAGGCTGTAAAAAAAAGCCTCTCGTGAGAGTTTTGATAACTTTTTGGATGAGAATTTCAACATATTGATAAAAAAATTCCGATTTGAAGATCTCAAAAATTGTTTAAAAAAATTAAAAATTATAGGATTTCTAAGACACTTAGGGTCCTAACTTTTCGATTTTTTTAGAATTTTGATGCTTTCAAACAAAGTGAAGGTCCTGGAAATGTTTAGCATTTTTTAAAGTGTTTTTATCCAAATGAATTTACAGTAATTTTTTAGTATTTCCAAAATTTTGTAAGCTTCTAGCGATTTAACGATTTTTAAACGTTCGAAATATAATTTTTGAGTACTAAAAACAACAGCTAGGTATGATTTCTAGAATTTAAGATTTTGATTGAAGTTTTGGGACTAATTTTTTTATTGTTTTCCAAATTTATTGGCACTACAATATTTTATGGCTATTAAAGTTTACTATCTTTAATGTTATAGACAGTGTGAAAAACTTCAACATTTTCAAGACATACAGGATCTATAACAATAAAAATAATTTCCCAACTCACCTGCATAAACATATGCAGCAAATTTGCTTCTCTCAAGCGGCGGTATCCACCTTGCCAACATCGCATGCATCGACGGAAAGGTGACCCCCTAAAACACTTTATTAGTACCCCTCACAAACACCTTCCATCTCTTACTTCACCCATTCCTTCCAAAACTCTTACTATAATAAATAAAGGAAAATTTATCCTTGCCGCTATTGGACTTAGTAACGTAAAAAGCGCCGTCATTAAAACTCCAATCCCATAGACCAACTTTCCACCAAAAAGTTCCGCCATGCGCCCCCCAGGAATCTGTGTAACTACATACCCATAGAAAAAAGACCCTAGGACTATACCTTGGGTTTTTTCATCCCAGTCAAACTCCCCACCTGTCTAAAATTACGGATTTTACTCCAATTTATTGCGTTATAAATGACACTCACTGTAGGTGTTGGATTAGAACTTGGTTTAGGACAGTGATCAAAGCTATTGTTGTTGTAGGTAGGAGCTGTACTGTTAACCATAGCTACAATAGCAACAGACAGGTTGACACGCATTGCGTATACATTAGCAAAGCCGAGAAAACCTAGAATTCCTAGAATATGCCTAGATTTTAGGCAGTCTCTTGTGTCTTCAACTGGAAAATGGGGGTAAAACAAAGGACCTTGAATGAATTATTACTACCTTCAGGTGGAATTATACAAGTTAATTCATCGTCATCTTCGTAGCTGTTGTCGGAATCACTTTCCACAGTTTCGTCTCGGATGCTATACATTTTATTTTCAGACAAAAGCGGAAAAGGTTGCAGAAACTAATCGTTTAGACAGCGCAGTTGGTGACTCATCCGAGATGGAATACTGATACGTAGTAAATATAAACTCGTAAGTGGAACATAAACTCGATTGATAAAGAGCGTTGAAAAGCGGAATGTTTTACAAATAATAATCAGCTGATTATTTTTTGAGCAGTTTACAAAGGACTTGACACTTGACACCTGTCAATGGAAGATTGGCAATGCTGAACTAACAATCGTGAACTTAGCCGGGAACACTGTATTTGCATAACGCAAGTAAAATTACGGCAGTGGTAAATAAAACACAATGTAATCTTAATAAATAGTGATTTTTTTCGAAATTCGATCGGCTGTGATTTTTTTAACTTAATAAGTAATATAATAATATAAATAATAAAATATGACACCTGTCAAAGTAAGATTGGTAACATTGCACTAACAAACATGAACTTCGCGAACGACACTGGGTAAGCATATCTATATTACTGGTTGTATAACTCAAAATTTAATTTGAGTGTTTTTTTTAATTAAATTCGGTTGGGACAATTTATGTGATAGAGTTGAAAAAGAGAGTTTTGTAGTCTCTGGACGAATAACTACTTTCAAATTTAATCAAAAATTGTATGTTAATCTAAAGTAAATCATAAAACCCTTTTTATTATTTAGTTATTCTCCACTAACACAAAAACCGTGGCGTCTAGAAAAAATCTTGAACATTATTCAAATGTACCCACGTCAGTCATCAAATCTTTTATTCAACAGCGTGAAATATATGTTCGACAAAGGCAGAAAATGTCACAAAATCGTCTAGTGATTCCCCTGATTATTGGGAATGAGCCGAATAAAAGGGTCCAATTGATTTGGTGGATTTCCACGGTGTCTTCTACTGAATACAAATTCTCTTAATAAGTCTAAATGGATCGTTAGAGTTTGTTTGAGAGCCCATCACCAAAAATCTTTGTAGTCAATAAAAAACTCTTTATTTCTCATTTTAGATGTGTCATCATTATGTCATCACTTTAAACAATGAATTGTTCTTCTCTTTTCACGCATTCCGTGTGGATCTGATTAAGTGATGAGGGTGTGTCTTGACACGAACTACAAAATGCCGAGAGCAACACGAGGTATGATCCCAACTATGCAATTTCACGATACCAAAAATCGTCGTAAAAATTATTGGCTGAAGCCCCCTGAGGGGATGAGGGCGAAACTCCTGTTGCTAACTTTACGAACAGTGACACAATAAGTCGCCAGAGGTGCGGAGTTCGGCACTGGGTTTTGGAGGGATTACCGGTGTAGAGAAACAGTTATTCCCCAGACAAAAGCATCGGCGTTGGTGGGATGTGAAGTAAATAAAAATGAATGTTGGTCTTTTTCGGTGAAGATAGATTAAAATATTAATATTGAGAGGTGATGTTTTTTTTCCCCTAGTTCTTTTCTGTCTTCTTTAATAACTCATTAGACTGAGAAATTTATCATCGTTAAATCTAAACAATTACGGCCCTGTTTATTTTTTATGTCTATCTTTTTTAATTACGGGACATATAGGATGATTTGCGTATATTCTTCTGGGAAATCTTCTCCCCTCTCGTACCGTTTTTAATATTCTGGTCAGTCGCCATCTCCGGTGCGTATATTTGAACTTCATTTTCTCTTGGCATTTTCACTTTTATTTATTTCTTTGAGCACTTCCTGTTCTGTGATGTTTGTGTATTTTTCTGTTTTTCATTTTCTTATCGTACATTTTTGCCAGAACTCAGTAGGAATTCGGAATTTTTAAGGAGTTTAAACGAAATAAATTTTACTTTTTTTACATTTTTTTAGGTGAATCTGGCAGTGATAAGAACTCTGAGAACGCGTGTAATTTCAGAATGTTTATCTCTAGAGATACTTGGAAGCTCAGAAATGTCTTTTACGACTTTAAGAAAGTTGAGAGTTTGTGAAAACTTAAATTTGAGCTTTAAAAAGTCGGGCAAATGTTTAGCAATCTAACCATTCTGAAAAATTTTAGAATTTCAGAATATAAAAAAATTGCAATGCTAATGTAAGTTATCTGCAAATCTGAAAAAAAAAATCTCAGAAAAATCGTTCTTAACAAATTTAAAAACTGTTCGGTTTTTAATAATAATAATTTTTGATTTTGCGCTTTCTAGAATTATTACATTTTGATTTAATTTACTAAAAAAAATCTCTTTAGATTTTTAGATTATTGAATTTGTAAGTATTATTTATCAGATTCTCAATTATCTATTTTTTAAATTCTTATGATTTTCTTATGGCTTACATTCTCAGATTTTCAAAAATTTTTATTTTCTAAACTCTCAAAATTGTATGTTAAAGTTCTCAAGCTAAAAACTTTTTAAATTGCTTACAGTCTAAGATTTCCTAGAGAGAAAGTAAATTTGAGAAATATGAAAATAAACAAAAAGAGAAATTGGAAAGAATTTGGAAAATTTAAAAATCGGCAAGCTTTAAGAAGTAAAAAATTAAAAATAAAATCTGAGAAAGATAATGAGAAAAAACTGGAAGACTAAAAATATGACAATTTGAGAAAACGCCAAAATTTGAGATTCTAGAAAACATTTAAAAGATATCAAAATTAAATTTTTAATAACCTAGAAAAAACTCTAAGAATACGAGAAATTTGAGAATAAAAAAAATAAACAAAAATCTAGAAATGTTTTAAAAAGTCAAATAAAAATTTAAAAACCAATAAATCTACAAATGTCATAAATAAAATAAAATAATATTTGAAATATTTGAAAATTAGAACGCTAAAAGTTTTAAAATGTTGGACATATGAACATTCTAAAAAATTAAAATTTAGAAAATCTGAGAAAGTGAAAGTCTAGAAACTAATAATTTAGAAAATTGAAAGTCAAATGATTTAAGAATATAAAAACTGTAAAATGTAATAATCGAAAGCCTAAAGAATTTTTAATTTGAGAAATTTGTGAAATTTGAAAATCTAAAAACGTACACCATTTATCAATTTGAGAAACTTTAAAATGAGAACCTCGAGCATCCATGAATGAAATAAAAAACTGAAAACGGTTGGATTTGGAGCCAAAAATTAAAATGTAGGGAATTTGAGAATCTTTGAAAATCTATATAATCTGAGAATTTACAAACAAATAGAATATGGGAAATCTCAGAACCTAGGAAAACTAACTAAGTGATAAATTTGAACAGTAATATATATATTTTTAATATAAATACAGTTATTATAAAAGTTTTCGTGTTTCCAAATTATTCAGGTTCAGGAATTTTGTAATTCATTTTTTTACAATTTTATATTTCAAATTCTCAAATTTCCCAGATTCTTAAATTTTTCTATATTTTTTACTGTCGTCAAATTACTCAGATTTTCAAAATTTCTATATTGGCTTAACACGTAGATCCCCATTTCTTAAATTTTTTAAATTCAAAAATATTTATATAATATTTTATATAATATAAATT
Organism: Cynaeus angustus; assembly: GCA_030157275.1. Classification (NCBI taxonomy): domain Eukaryota; kingdom Metazoa; phylum Arthropoda; class Insecta; order Coleoptera; family Tenebrionidae; genus Cynaeus; species Cynaeus angustus. The sequence goes on from CM058064.1 coordinate 14,799,775, forward strand.
TTATATAAATATAATATTTTATATGAATATAATATAATTATATTTTTGAATATAAATATAATTTTGAATTCAAAAATATTTTTGAATTTAAAAAATTTGAGAAATGGGGATCTACGTGTTAAGCAAATATAGAAATTCTGAAAATCTGAGTAATTTGACGACGACAGTAAAAAAATATAGAAAAATTTGCGATTTATGGTAATTTAAATTCCAATTTTTTTAATTTCTAAAATCAGATTTAAATTTTGTAAATTATCAGTTTTATTAATTTTTCTAATTCTTTTTAGGCTGGTTATTTTGTGCGATAGATTTAGAATTCTTTACTGATTCTACTCATTTTGTTTTTATACTTAGATTTTTATGTTCACAAACTTCCAGAATTTTAGCAAAATTTTTTCAAATTTTTTTAGACTTACTGGTTTTTTAAATTTTAAACTTTTCAAATTTTCAGGTTTTTAAAAATTCAAATTTTGACAAAATTTTATATTATTATGCGTTGTAAATTCTCTAAATGAAAAATTGTTAATTTTTTGTATTTCACGTTTTTAAAATTCTCAAATTTTTTATATTTCCTAGATTCCGAGAGTTTCTAGTTCCTAAAATATTGTGGTAGACAAGTATCTGAACTTCTACATTAAAAATTCATTCATTTTCAAATTTTGAGCTTTTACCCTTCTAAATCGCGAAAATAAAATTTTTAAAATTTTGACAATTTGGAATATAGTTAGGAATTATCTCGCATTCAGAAATCAGATTATAAGGTAAAGTTGTAAGGCAAATTGTATAAAAAAATGAAATCTTACAAAAATCTAGAGAAACCATGAAAGCTAAGGAAAAAGTAAAAAGGCTAGAAATCTAAAAATTTACCAGATTTTTTTTTTCGCAAATTTTATTTATATTCATAAATTTCTAAGTTACTTTTCTCAAATTCTCAAAATTCGATTTAAACTTTCAGATCGCTCTTTTATCAGACTGCTTATGTTCTCTCCAAATTTCAAAATTTTTTAGACTCTAAAATCTTAAATTTTTGGATCGTAAATTTCCTCGTCTTGTTCGCCGAAATTAGACCTCATTTTTGTTGCACCCCAATTTAGTCGTATTCCTGACACTTTTCAATTTCGAGCCAAGTTCAGCTAAACCTTGTTTCTAAATTCGGCAATAAATATTTCTCTTTTTCCGTGTTACACAGTTTCTAAAAATGTCGCTCTAGAGCAATCTACGAAGTTCCATGATTACTCGTTCCCAACTCCAATAACCGGTAAAGTTAAGTTGAAGCAACAAAAAGAGCTTGGAAACTTCCTAAGTACAAAAAATTTCACTCGAAAAGATAAACGATAAACCTTTCAGTAATTGGAGCGATTATTGAGCAAGTGATCAATAACACCAAATCAAACAGTTCCTCCACGGATCCAGAGGTGTTAGCAGCAAGCTTTTTTCTTCAGCTACAATAACTTAATTGACAAAGTGCGTGTGTCTGCACACCCCAACACAATTGATGTTGATCACTAGCAATAATCATTATCGATCAGAGAATTCCCTCTACCCCCACCTGTATGAAGAAGCTGAGGTGTGAGCTACAGCAGGATGAATGGGAGTCCAAAACGTGGAGGGGATTAGGTTGCAGCTTCTGTAGCTTGACGCATCTCCAACGAACCAACCAGCGCTTTACTAGAGGTTCTGCTAGGATAGAATGTCAGTATGTTAGAGACGGTGGTTGGTACGATGTTCTGCGTTTTGTCACGGAGCACGTGCTATTAAGTGTGAAAATATTCGGACAGTAGTGTCATGTAGATAATTAATTTTTATTTTTTTTATAAATGAATGGATGTGGACTTGGTTATGAAAAAACGAGGGTGAATTCTTGTTGCTACTGATTCTTGCGAAGGTAATCGATAAAATGAGGAATTTTAGAATCTATAATTTTAGAAACGTGACTAATTAAGATCAGAGATGAAAGCGCCAGGTTAATTAAGCTTGGAGCAAAAAAGAGGAAGCTTTCCTCGACTGTATATTAAAATTAAAAGTTTTGTAATAGGCAGAGAAAAGTTGGACGATACGTTTCATTGTTCTTAATTTTAAGAAAATTAATAATCAAGGCGATGGTTTCATTTCAGGTTTCGAAATTAATATCAAGTTTCGGAGCTCTCCACACAAATTGCGAAAATTTTGAAGAATATTAGAAATGAACAGTTAAAACTAGAAACTTTTTACTGAAAACGTCATACTTGTGTAGTTTTTAGGTAAAAATGCCTCAGTCTGCCAACCTAAAAAACAAAAAACAAAAATTTTATGGAAAAAAAATTAATTAGTTTTGTGAGTTAGATTTCTAGGCTGTTTATTTTGTGGAGTCTAAATCAACGGAGCGACGGCGTTTGCTTAGCTCTCATAGCTTTTGATGTTTTCCTAGATTTTTTTACGCTTTTCTGTATTTTCTAGAATATTATCAATTCTAGTTTTACCATGATTTTTGAACGATAAATGATAAGTCATTAAGTTTAAAATACTATGTTTCATTTTATTTCAAAATTTTAATGCGTGTTTATTTAAATAAATAATAAAATTTGATTGCTTCTAAAATGAAAAAGTTAAATTGAAATTAGAACTAAATAAATATTGTTTTAGTTAGCAAATTTAAGTTTACATAACTGAGTGGCTGAAAATGCAAGTATTTTTTACAATTTATGAATTTTCTTCTTAGAAGAGCTAAAAACTTTAAAATTCTGAATTTTAAGCTTTTCAGCAAAATTAAAAGTTTTTAATCTTAAAATGTAGAAACTAGAAACTCCCTGGGAAATTTTTTCAAAGGCAAAAAATTTGATAATCTTAAAATTGATGAATTTTGAAATTTTGAACTTCGAGAAGTTTGAGAACTCGGTGAGAATTTAAAATGTTAATTTTTATGCGAATTTAGTAAAAATTTAATCAATTTGTAAATTAAAAAAAAATTGTGTCAAAATTTAAAAACCTAGCAAATCTATTGAAAATTTGAACAAACCTGAGAATCTGATAGTGGACATATCTTAAATTAGAGATTTTGAGAACCAACTGAAAAAGTTGAGAATTTGCAAAAATTGGAAGCTGATTTTGAGAGGAATTTGAGTACTCAGAAATCGAAAAATATTAGAATTAAGAAAATCTGAAAATTGAGCTGTGAATTCTAGAATTTTCAAAATCTGACAATCTAAAAAACCTAAAATTTTAAGCTGGCTATGGAAATTTTAAAAAATCTGAGAATCTAGATAATGAAAAAAGTAATCTGGGAATTCAAGAAATTTAAGAATTTTAGAATCTGCAGGGAATCTGAGAGTGCAAAAAATTTGGAAACCTGAGTAATTTGTAGGCACACACGGAAATTTTTGAAATAAAAAAATATGAAATGTTTTTTTTTTTTTAAATTTATTATTAGCCGTGTTTATATTTAGAATTCTAAATTGATATTATTAAACCATGTCACTTATTGTTAGTTTGCACATTTAGAAAGTGAAATCTACAATTATAAAACTTGTGAGAACAATGTCTAACTATTGTAACAAAACCAGCGATCCTCAAAATTTTCTAGAAGTTTTGTAAATCTGGAAAATTTAAAAATCAAGAATTTGAGAAACCTGTGAATTAGGCAAATCTCTAAGATTTTAAAATTTTAAACTGGTTTTATAGAATGCTAAACAGCTGTGTTATTCAGTTATTGTTTTGGTTTATTATTTTTTTTAAATATTTGTTTTATCTGTAAATTCTATTTTTTTTGTAAAAATTACAGATTTCGGAAACCCGTTAATCTTAAAATTTCTTCTAAAAATGGCTGAAAAATCAAATCAAACCAATAAAAAAAAAGAACGTTAAGAAAACCCAACAAATGTGAGAATCTGAGAAATTTTCAAATTTAAAAATTACGATTTGAGAACTCCGACAAATTTGAAAATTTGGGGAACAAAGCCAGCGAGAAATCATGACATGGGAGCAATCTAAAACCAAAAGAATTTTTATTTTCTAAAATTTATCAAGTTTATAGATTTCCAGATTTTTTATTCGTTTGTAAATTCTTAAATTTCGTAGATTCTCATAGTTTTTATGTTCTCAGATCTACCACATTTTTTATTATTGTTACCAAATTTAACCGTTTTTAGACTTTCGTTTCTCTCATTTTTCCGATTCTATATGTTCTCATTCTAAATTTTTTTATATTAAATGGCGCACGTTTTCAGATTTCTCTGATTGTCAATTTAGTGATTCTAATATTCTTGGAAATTATAGTTCTCATAAATTTCTCGAATTTTAAGTTCTTTTACATAAGCTATAAGATTATTAGATTTTTAAAAATACTCAGTTTATCATGTTATCAAATTTCCTAAATTCTCATATTTCTCAGAGTCGAAATTTTCTCAAATTTTTAGACTTTTTGGGCTTAGATTAAAATTTTTCATATTCTTAGATTTTCACATTTACAATTTTCTAAATCTAAGTTTGCAAATATTTAAATTACTAACTTTGCCAGATTTTTAGATTGTCTCCATCTTCAAAATTTTATTTTTTTTTTGAGTTTTTACATTCCTAGATTTCACATATTCTTAAGTTTCCCTGATTGTCATTTTTTTTATTTTGTAGATATTTATCAGAAAAATAACTATTTTTTTAATTAGCATGTTTATCACACTGCGAATTTTCCTAATATCTCAAACTTTAAATTTTTAAAGCAGATTTTTAGACTGAGTTTCTCATTTTTGTCGGTTTCTGAACTTTCTGATTGTTCACTTTGCAGATTTTCTAGATTCTTAGTTTAGATTGCCCAAGTGCCCAAATTTTCATAAATTCTTAAAATTCCGAACTTGCGAATTTGAGAAAATTTAGGAGTTCTAAGAATTTAAGCAATAATAAATTTTCTCAAATTTAAGCAACAGATAATTGATAATTGGACGAATTATTAGACAGAACTATTCTAAATGAATTCCATCATGTTGCGCTAGTTTATAATTTTTGATGAAGTTTCTCTGATTGATTAAACATCTCGGTATTACTCTACTTTATTTCCCGCATTTTATTAGAAACTACGTTCATATTTGAAAATATAATTGCATATTTTTTGTCTCGTAGAAACTGGCTTTCTAATAACAAATTACTCACATTCTTCATTCAAAAAAAATCGGACATTACTCACAGAAAACAAGTGCTTGTTAAATTATCTGTAATTTTACGCCTCATGTAGAAATAATAATTCCAAAACAGGAGTCGAGATAATTAATAATTGTGAGAACATAATTCAGATGTAACAAGATGATATATAAATTATTAAACCGACGCGACGCGACGCTCATACTAATGGTTTGATAGAGAGATAAAAGGGCAAAGATAACGGTGAAATTTATGCGAGCGTGATAAACACACTAGTGATTTTTTCACTAATATTTACTCGCTTTTGTGCGGAGTCATTTTGTAGCTGTTTTTTTAACGTTTTAATCCCGTCTGACTGCGACGATTAATCGAAGTTCCAAGATTGAAATCGTGAGGTTTGAACATGACAGAACATTTAGTGTTGGCAAATTCGGATCATATTTTAAAGCTCGATTGTTCGATCTGCTGCGTGTCGATATCAGGCTTTCGATGCTTTCAGCTCTCCCGGAGCTCGATTATTCTAGTGAAATGTCACTAAAATCGCCTCCACTTAATTAACACTAAATTAAAAATCAATTTAGGAATTTAAATATAAATTGGTCCACTTTGGAGCAACAAATTGGCGCTCTTGTGACATTCAAATGACCCAGACTGGAACTGTAAAAATCAATGTTTATGTAACAAGGGCGCAAACTTTACAACGACCGACGTATGAAATATTTATGGATAAAAAATGATTCCGGTATTTGTCTGGCATTGATAGACACCGGCACAAAGGGAAAAAGGAAACAAACTTCGGGAAATCTTTCACAGCGTTTTAACCACAATAAAGCAAATTTCTCGCGAAATATGGGTCCATGACAAAACAGTGGTAAACATCCGCTTTTAAAATTTTTTCGAGATGGAGCACGAAAAGTCTGTGTAATAATAATAAAAGGTTGTTTATTCGCAATTCGGGTTTTATGTCTTCGAGCTTTTTCCAAGTTAAGAGGGTGCCCATCAGAGTCTGCGTCGGAAGCTGGGAGAAGCGTCAAATGATGAGAAAATACAAAATCAATGAATAGTTATATTCGGTTTGATCAACTACTCAAATGGGGATTAGTGTTGACAAAGTGGAGGAAACTTGGGGTAAATACATATATCAAAGGGAGGAGATGAGGGTTATAATGTTTTTCAGCCTGAAATTTATTAGCGAAAATTCTTTTTCAAGGACGTAAACACGTAAACTGGGAGATATAAAAAAGACAAATGTCTTATTTATTTGTGGTTAGCTATAATCGGCAATTTCATGAATTATAGATTTTTATCTTGAAAAATTCAAAATTGTTTGTAGTCAAAGCTTAAAATTTTATTAGAATTGCCTAGAACTTAAGAATTTCAAGTATGTAAAAAAAATCAGTATGTAGAAAATCTATGAAATTTGAGGGTATCAGAATCTAGGAAACCTGAGGATTTGCATAGTAAAAGGAGAAAAAAAATTAGAATTAATACAACCTCAAAAACTGAGGAGTTATAGAATTCTAAAATCATAAAACGAAGAATTTGGATAATCTGAGAATGCAGATAACCTAGAAAACGTAAAAAAAAAGAATTCGAAAATCGAAAATTTTATAAGACGCTTAAAAATTAAAATCTAATTAATTTAAAAATTTGAGTGATTAAAAAAATGCTTATATAGACAACTTAATAAAGTGAGAACTATGTACATTAAGAATGCGCGAATTTGTGAATTTCGAATTTAAAAAATTTAAGAATTTACGCATTGAAAATTGTAGAAAATTTAGAATCATGAAATTTAGAATTTAGACAACCTGAGAATGCAGACTCTGCATTTGAGAATATGACATGTTTAAAATTGAAAATTTGATGAATTAAAAATTTGAGAAACGTTAGAATCATAATATGAAAAATGTGAGTAATTAAAAAAATAAGGACATAGAAAATTTTACAAAGCAAATCCGAGAATTATGCACATTAAGAATGTAAGAATTTGGGAATTTCAGAGTCTAGAAAATCTGAGAATCTACGTATTAAAAATAGAAAAAAATTACAATAATGGAATTTAGAATTTAGACAACCTGACAATGTAGACTCTGACTCAGACAGCCTAAAAAACTGAGAAATTCAAGAATTCGAAGATTATAAAATGAAGAATCCGGGAAATCTGAGAATGAAGACAACTTAAAAGTATTACAAATTCAAAAATTGGAAAATCAGAAATTTGAGAATATGACTTGTTTAAAATTAAAAATCTGATTAAATTTAAAAATTTGAGAAACGTTAGAATCAGAATATAAGAAATCTGAGTAATTATAAAAATGGTGATATAGACAACTCAATAAAGTAAATATGAAAATTATTCACGTAAAGAATGTGAAAATTTGAAAATTTTAGAATCTAGGAAATCTGAGAATTTCCGCAGTAAAAATAGGAAAAAATTTAGAAACATGAAATTTAGAATCTGAACAACCTGAGAATGTAGACACTGGACGATCTGAGAATACAGACAATCTAAAAAACTAAGAAATTAAAGAATTCGAAAATCATAAAATAAAGAATCTCGGAAATCTGAGAATAAAATATTAAATTATAAATAATATAATAAATTTTAAAATATGACGTTAGAATCAGCATCTGAGAAATCTGAGTAATTAAAAATTAAAAATGAGGATAAAGGAGCTTTCACAAAGTAAATCTGAGAATTATACACATTAAGAATGTGAGCTTTTGAGAATTTCGAATCTAGGAAATATGAGAATTTACGCAGTGAAAATAGGGAAAAATTTAGAATTATAAAATTTAGAATCTGGACAATCTGAAAATGCAGACATTGCACGATCTGAAAATTCAGCCAACCTAAAATGAAGATTGTGGGCAAAAATGTAGAAATTCAAGAATTCGAAATTTAGAAATTTGGGAATGTGACATATTTAAAATTAAAAATCTGATGAATTTAAAAATTTGAGAGACGTTAGAATTAGAATATGAAAAATCTGAGTAATGGAAAAAACGAGGATATTGACAATTTAACAAAGTAAATCTGAGAATTATGCACATTAAGAATGAATCTTGGAAATTTGAAAACTTAAGCAGTGAAAACAGAAAAAAAAATCTGAACAATCTGAGAATTTTAGAATGCTTAAATAAAAAAAAATGAGAATATAAGATATTTAGCTGTATGAAAATCTGGAAAAATTTGGAACTTGATTATTCTAAAAATTTTCGAAATATTACAATCAGACTCTGAGAAATCCGTGTATATAAAAAATGAAGATATAGAAAAATTAAAAAAGTTAATTTGCGATTGGCAAATTGAGAATGTGAGAATTTAAGAATTTCGAAATCTAGAAAATTTGAGAATGTGGCAATTTGCGAGGCTGAAAATTTGGGTTTGCAATGTTGTGAATTTATGATTTTTTAAGACCTGGATAAATTGAGAATATAGACAATTTCAAAATCTCAGAAATTTTAGAATCAAAAAATGGAAAATCTGTGAAACCCAAAACCTAAGAAAACAAATGATGTAAAACATTTAAAATTTGAGAATTAAAAAATCGAAGAAGGTGCAATGTAATGTAGGTTTAATGTGTTTTATAATTAAAAGTCTGAATATTTCGAAAGACTAAAATTTTATGTAGAAATTCTAAATACAGAAAATTAAAAATTAGAATTAATAATTTAAGAATTTTGAAAAATTGAATTTTCTAAGAAGGTTGTTAATTTAAAAAACTGAAAATTAGTAAAATCAGAGTCATTATGGTAACTAAAAATGTGAGCAATTTGAAAGGCTTACAAGATTTAGAATCTCGAAAAAAAATTAATTTTCGAAATCTAAGAACATAAATGATCTAAAAATTTTAGAATTTTTAAAATTAGAAAATCTGAGAGACCTGAGAAAGTTTATAATTAGCAGATTGAGAATTTAAAAATTTGAATTAGAAATTTAAAAATTATACGATCTTATACTGAAAATATAAGAAAATACTTTCATTAAACTGTATATCCAACTTAATAAATCAAAATTTGAAAATTTAGATATCTGAGAAATCTGAAAATCGAAAGTTTTAGAAGCATGTTAATTTAAAAGTTTTGTAGAAAATTTTATAGATTTGAGAAAATTTTAAAATGTAAAGGTTTAAAAATTTGCAACAACTTAAAGAAATTTTAGATTAAAAAAAGTAAGTCTTTGGGACATCTAATTGTGTGAAAAGATTAACAATATACCCAAGGAATCTAAAATTAAGAATTTGAGAAATTGCAAAATATAAGAAATCTATACGAATCGCAGAAACTGAACTTGAAAGATTGAGAAAATTTTATATTAAAAATCTCCAAGATTAACCTGAAAATGTGGGCAGTCTGAAAATTTGAAAAGTTTCAGAACTACAGCGATTGTAACTGTAACGATTTTATATAATGTTTGTGTGTTCGTCTTGAGCTTAATTAAAACTTGATTCTCTCAGTAAATACCAAAAATAAAAAAAAAAGAAAGATCTGTTTCGAGAGGGTACTTTTGAAATTATTTCCAAATTTCATAACTTAATCATAATAAATTTCAGGTCTTGAAAAATCTGAAACTTCAAACTTTGAAGGTATAAATTAACAACTTGTTACTTCCTAGTACGATCGCCTGAAACGAGGCACTTTTACACTTAAAGTTTCAGGAGTCTGAATTTAAATCACTGAAATTTCGGGGTCTAACTATTTGTAAAATGCTGGAGATTCAATTCAAACACTCCATTTTATCGATATTTTATGTCATCTGTTAATGAATACTTAATTGAAAGCCTGTTTCAGCTTCTCGGTAAAGTTTCCAACAAAAAAGATCATAAATCTATGCAAATATCAGAAACTAGCGTTCCGTTTTATGACAGAGTATCAGATTTTTTTCCTCATCAATCAGAATTGTAATTCAATATATTTTTTATCTGTTAAATGAACCCGCAGTATATGAATAATCATAGCAGTCCTCAACAAGTTTGTTCACTTTATGCTTGCATTTAAATTGTCAATAATCGAAAATCAATTCTGGTCCAAGTCTTTAAGGCGTACTTTTCCGACACGAACACTAGAATTAATTTATTCATAATAGACTGGAAATGACTTGAGTGCTGTGGCATTTTTTCATCAACTATTTTTATTATTATGATTACGGTATCTTCACATTATAAAACCATAAAAGTACGGTTAATATAGGAACTATGACGAATTCTTTTACAGCTACATTAATTTCATTTGATTTTTTGTCAGATGTTTCATGTTTAATTAACTCGAAACTATTTTCTTTATGAATGCACACACCTGGAAAAAAGCGACGACGATGGATCTTTTTTTTAATTATAACTACCTGTTTCTGATGCTAATATTTTGGACAAATTGTATCGATGGATGGAACAAAAGTTTTAATTGGAAAAAGTTGCTTGTTTGGAACGGTTCCAACGGTACATTTGTTCCGATTACAAATTGAAAAATTAATAAATTCTAGAAATATTCAGATTGGGCAGTGTTCACATTTATCTACCTACTAGAAAGTGGGATGAGACCATGGAAATAATAACAATAAATCAGATTACTCGGCGAATTGTTAAAACCGAATCTCGGGACGTCCGGCGATTTTTAATCTCCAATAACGTATTTTATTGATATTTCACCTCACAAAGCACCGGATTAAAATTCATGGCTAGTTACGGAATTAATGTATGCACCAACAAATGTGTAACTGAATTTCCTTTGGTGATGACACCTCCATGTGCAGCGAATAAATTTGTTTTCTATGCATATATAAATACTTATCGATGCCGCAAATTTCGCGCCTGTTTCATCCATCCGGATTTAAACGAAATTATTTATATTTCCCGTCGCAGAGGGGCTTATTTTTAGTCAAGAATGTAATGTCGTCTTAAGATCACAATGTTTACAGCTACTTTAAGAATGAAAAATCGGTTGCTTGCTTGGATGAAACAGCGACAATTTCTGTTAATTAATATTGACAGACAGAATTCTCCGTCTGCCAACACCTTGTTAATCACACTGACAGCGAACAGTTGCGTTTCGTTTAATGTAATCAGCTCCAACAAATTCAATTTGGATGGGAAATTAGAGTTTTTCGAAAAATCTAAGTTTTTATTGCACTGGTGGCTAATTAATTTCCCGTCAATCTTCGTGATTAAAGTTTCATAAATCAAAGTCAATGAAACATGGAACATTTAACAATAATTGCTTTAATTTATGATCAAAAGTTAAGCAAAATTAATATTTCAAGAGACTACTTTAAATAAATAAAACTCTTCTTGGCGCTGAGTTGTGGTCTGCGTTGAGTAAAGTTTCATTTATTTTGGACGTTCTTTTCAACTTTATTACGTTTTGTATAATAAGGTGGATGCTTTGAGTTGAATTTATTTTCAACTTTTTTAGGTCACCAGTTTAAAAATAAGATGGTGGATTAAGGCGAAGTTTGACGATTTATATAAATATATTGTATGCACCGGAAGTTGTGCGGCAGGGCCGGATTTGGGCAAATTTTACAAACATATTTTCAAACTGTCTTCCATCCAAGTGTCCAGTTTGTTGAATTTTTTTTATTCTCCTGATTTTATTTCAAAAATTCAAGAGCTTTAGATTATCTGCTGCAAATCCCCTAAAATTTTTCATTGCTATCTCATTTTTTTTCTAAAATTTAGTTGTAGAATATTCTGACATATTTGGGAATTAGGAAGTGCATTGAGATCAGTCAAAATTTATTCTAATTATTGTTAAAGAATGTTACCAAAGAAATAGGTTAATTTTAAAACTTCAGACTTTATTTTTTTAATAGAATTTTGAGATTTTAAATCTGTAACCACAAATTATTGATTTAAACTATCAAAAGATTTTTTTTGGCTGCTAAAAATTACATTACAATTACAAAAATTTTTTAATTTTAGTTTCCAAGCTTTTACACAAAGCTGCCACGAATGCCATAATTTTGTTGTCTATAGCTGTATACTTTTGGCACATTAACTAATTTCAACGTGCTAGGTAATTGTGCCAAAATTCAAAATTAATGTTTCAGAATTATCAATTAATTTTTAGTCGTATCCAAAAATTTTCTTTATATTACTCTAAGAGTCATAACTTTGAGATCTAAAAATCAATCGTTGTAAAATTTTGCGAAACTACAACTGCGAAAAATTTTAGATTAAAAATTGCATATTTTGCAAGGGTTAATTTTTTATAGGGTGCCAAAATTTTGAAATTGTAGTTTTTAAATTAGAATTTTTGCAATGATTGATTTTTAGAAAGGACGAAAAATGCTCTTCATGTCGCTATAAATGCCACAAGTTTTAAATTCGAAGATCTACAACTATAAAATTTTGCAGACTTATTAACTTTGACACGCTTATTAAATGTGCCAAAATTTAAAATTGTTGATCTGAAATTATTTAATATTTTTTAATAAGAACGAAAAATGTTTTCTATGTCACGTAAGGTGCCACAATTTAACATCTGGTGACTCAAGCGATAAAATTTGACAAACATATGGACTTTAGTATGTTTATTAAGTGTGCTAAAATTAAAAATTTTAGAATAAAAATTGCATATTTTGCAAGGGAAAAGATATTTTTAGTAGTGTCAAAAAAAATCTTTTCTATCATACTAGGTTCTATAAATTTGCCACTGGCAGAACTATAGTTGTGAAATTTGGCACAGTTACTACAATATTAACGCTTATTAAGTGTGCCAAAATTTGAAATTGTAGTTTTTAAATTAGAATTTTTTAGATTTTTAGAAAGAACGAAAAATGCTCTTCGTGTCGCTATAAATGCCAGAACTTTTAAATTCGATGATCTACAACTATAAAATTTTGCAGACTTATTAACTTTGACGCGCTTATTAAATGTGCAAAAATTCGAAATTGTAGATCTGAAATTATTTTTTACTTTTAATAAGAACGATGTCACTTAAGGTGTCACAAATTTGACGTCTGGTGACTCAAAACTATAAAATTTGACATTCGCAGGTTTATAGTTGTGAAATTTGGCACAATTACTACAATATTAACGCTTATTAAATGAGTCAAAATTTAAAATTGTAGATCAAAATTCATAGATTTTGCAGTGATTGATTCTTTGTAGCATCGAAAAATATTTTTGATATCGTACTAAGTGCTACAGCTGTAACATTTAAAGGACTATAGTTGTAAAATTTGGCACATCTACCAACTTTCGCATGTTTATTAGGTGAGCTAAATTTTTAAAACATGAACCAGAAATGAGAGATTTTACAGCGCTTTATTTGTAGTAACGATAGGAAATGTCATTCATGCCACTTTCAGTTTCATAATTTTTACATTTTGAAACTGCCAAAATTTGGCACATTTACTAAAATTGACATGTTTAATAAGTGTGTCAAAGTTTAAAAAAAAACTTTTAAAAATTAGAGGTTATGCAATGGTTCATTTATAGTATAAAAAAATATTTTTTATATCAGTCTCTAAAGCTGTAAAATTTAGCACATTTACTAACTTTGGTTTGTTTTGTTATTTGCTTTTATGCGCTCTTTAAGCTTGAATTAAAAATTTATATTTATATTACAAAATTAAAGATATTCCAGCGCTTGATAGTCTACAGCTGTAAAATTTCGTACATTTGCTAACTTTGGCACACTTACTAAGCACACAAAAATTCATAATTTTAAATCAGAAATCACAGATTTTGTAGTGCATAACATGAGTGCCATACTTGTGACATCCGTAGGTTTATAACAGCAAAATTTAGTAAATTTACTAATTTTAACAAGATTATTAAAAGTGAAATAATAAAAATTAAATTATAGACTCGATCAGAAATTTAAAGATATGACAACTAAACCTAGAATTTTTCACGCTAGAAAGTAAATTTAATCAGTCAAAGTTAGTAAAATTACTAACTTTAACATGAAAAAAACAATTTCAGGCTTTAGCTTCTCAAAAACTGATTCTTATGTATTGAAAATTTTAGGTATTGAATCGTTAATAATCTGGTCAGAGGACAAAAAATTGTTTATTGTCAGATTTCAGTAATATTTTTTTTACAAATTTAGAGGTAATAGTTTCAAATTTTTTTTGGCTTGTATTTTTTTAATATTGTTGGATTTCAGCATAACAGTTTTTTTATTACCGATATTTAAGATTGGATCTTCAAGATTTTCTAAATTTAGTGATTTTTTTTTATGTCCAGTAAATTATTTACAGGTGCAAACAAGAAATTCAAACTTAATAACCAAACGAGTAGTGTTTTCACGGCCAGAATCATGCTAAAGCTCTCATAAATGTCAATTAACTTCTGGCCATCATATCTGCAATTTAAAGCCAGTTTTACGTATTTAATAAAATATTATTCTAAAAATAAATTAGCCACTTTTAGTACTCCTACAAAAGATATATGTTGAGGGCAAGAAAGTTTAGTATACGTTCTGTAACTTTAATTACCCTATCAAAATTTATTACCCTCAGAACTTCACCACCAGCTCGAAAATTACAATATAACCGGCTAATCACGTTTTATTTGTGATCAGATTCGCCGGAAATGAAGCAGTGACTGCAGCGGATAGATCGATCATGTCGGTAATTGTTACAGACTTTGAAATTCCTTCGCTCGGTCGCAAAAATCTATTTCAATAACCTTAGGAATAGAATACAAAAAATATAATATGGAACTTGCCCCTTACTTCCGACACAAGGATTAGAGTCTCTCCGGTGTAGGTAGAACTCCGGAAATGGGGAACGTATCTTATGTTCCGAGACTGGAGAAGGCAAAATTTATTGTACGGCCCTGATTTATATGCTCTGGAGGCACGAATGAAGACGGTGTTTCTCCCCGTTCTTGAATTATTTACAATCCGTCCCTGATAACCCAAATAATCGACAATAATATTTGTTTCAGATGGTATCGAAAGCCAACCATAAGGACCACAGAGTGGCTGAACAACCGAGTTGGTCAAGTCCGTCAGCCAGTCCATCACCACCACCACCCCCGATTCCACCCCCTGCGGCGGCGAGGTGGGCGAGAAATGAACAAAATAGTATAGATTCGTGTCCGAGGTGTCGGGGGCGGTTGGCGTCGTTACCGACGAGAACCACCTCGCTTAGCAGTTATTCAGGGTGCAAAGGTAACGAAATCGTCTCGCTAGCTAATTTGTTTCCACGATAAAAACGGGGAACAATTATAACCACATAATGAAATCTCTGACATTGACAGTTCGGCTTCTTTAGCGGTGTCACGGTTTAATTAATTGCTTGAAATTCCTCGGGTGTCATATAAATGTAAATTAATTAAGAAATGAATACATATGGGCGAAAATTTTTTATAATCAACTAAATTTCCGAGTTTATTGCCGATTATATGCCGGGTCGCTCCGCAGAACAATAAAATCACGTATTTTATACGAAGATTTCCACTTTTAGCTTATATACAAACAAATTTATTTATTCAACTATCGATTGAAATGTGGGCTGCCTTAAACAATCTCTGACGTCACGTTACCATAACAATTAATTCCAGGATTTTTATCTTGCAACTGAACATCGAATAAAACAACAATAGAATTATCCAGACATTCGAATCTTTTTTAATGATGTTCGCTCTATGACTTCTTTTCTGGTTTCACAAAACACATTTTTTTACCAACTTTTGTTGGCACTTATTTATTGCTTTCGTTTCGCTTCCATACATTAGTAAGCCAAAGTTGAATCAGGAAAACGGAAAGAATTAAGAATGCTTTCGTTCCGGTGACATTGGAACTTTGGCCTGAGTTGGAAGTTGCAGTCTTGAAACGTTCCGAGATTGTTTCAAAGACTTTGGCCACTTTAAAGAAGGGATTTGTTGAAAGTAGCTCGGAACAGTATTTTTTATTTCGGTTTTTAACGAAATTTCCACGCCGAATTTAGGTAAATGAAAAACTGCTTCCGCTTCTGAATTTTCTTAAATTTTAACTTTCTTACATTCTTAAATTAGATTCTTAGATTTATTCTCTAAAATCTCGGGATTTCAATTTTCTAAATTTCAAGTTCTTACATTTTTAAATTGCTTGCTTTCTAATCTTTTTAGAAACGTTTTTTTTAAGTAATCGCAAGTTTTCACTTTCTATTTTTTTTATTTTTCACAATTTTTAGACTAATTTTGGATTTTGTAGATTTAGAAATTACTTCTTAGATTCTTACATTATTTAGATGATCAGATTTTTCAGACTTTACATTTTATCAGACTCATTTATCTGTTTCCTAAATCTCCTAATTTTCTTAGATTACTCAGATAATTGGATTTTTGTATTATCATGTTTTCAAGATTCTCAAAAGTTTAAATTTTTAAAATTAAAATTCTTAGACTTTAAATTTGTTTACGTTTTAGGTTTTCTGAGAAATTAATTGTAACTGTGAGAAAAATACAAAAAATTAAAAGACTGAAAAAACTGTGAAAGAAGAAAGAAAGAAAATTTAGAATATGAAAAATTTAAGAATCTAGAAAAATTGACGATATGTTGAATCTTTGTGTTTTTAAAAATTGGGAACTTGAGAAATCTAGTAAAAATTTAATACTCCAAAAACAGATCGAAAAAAATTGAGAAATTTGGAAATGTTGGAAATCTATCTTAAAAAACTTTTGAAAATCTGAGAATTAAGACAACAAATTTTTGGATTTTTAAACGAAAATTGAAGTTATTTGGAACATTTTGTGATTTTTTGTTTAAGGTGATAATTTTTTATTCTTTATTTGTAAATATGAAAACGTGTCAATAAAATTAATGTATATGTAAAAATTAAGATAACTTTGTTAATAAGATTAGATAAGTTTTAAAACTCTAAGCACGTTTTTTTTTAAATTAAAGGATTTTTATCCATTCAGGATTTCCGGTATTTTATACAGATTTGTGGATTTCTGATTTTTTAATGTTTGTCAAGCTTTAGTGTTATGGTAGGTATTAATTTCTTGTATTCTTAAAATTTTTGCAATAGTAATTTTTTTGGTTTTCAAAATTTGAGTTTTTTCAGAAAATTCAAGATATCGTTATTTTTAGAGAATTTTAAGATTTTTTCAATAGCGTTAAATAGACTAGGTATTGCTTAATTTTTCAATTTATTTGTAATTTTTATCCCAGACTTTTTTTGTGGTTTTTATATTTGTCGCATAAATTTTCGAATTTCTTTAAATTTTTAAAATTGCTAAGTTTTCCGGCTGATAAAACTTTTATATTTTTTCGGATTTTTATGATTTATTAATTTCTTGGATTCTTAGATTTTTGTTATTACTCTTAAAACTTAATCGTCAAAGAATTAGTAGTTTTTTTTCACGCCCATATAAAAATTCTTATATAATCCACATTTGTTTTAAAATTGGCTAAAGGTTTAAGAAATTATTGGCTTAAATCTTTTTATTATACATACTAAATTATGAAATTATAGCTGTACTAAGAGAGTTTTAGAAATTTTTTATTTTAAGGTCAATGAAAATTCTGTTTTTTTTTTTAATAATTCTTATGAAACACTTATTTTTTGGGCTATTAACTTGAAATTTTTAGAAGTTGTTTGTGTTAGCACATTCATTTTAAAACCTGAATTTCTTAATTTTAACAACTGAGAATAATAAAAAAAAATAGTTTAAGTTTAACGAAATTTTACAATTTGTTCTCAAATCGTACAAACTTTTATAAAATATTTATTTTTCGGGTCATCGATTTTAAAATTTAAGAATTTACTGGTTTTAGCTTCTTTTTTATAAATTCTTAAAATTTATAACTGCTCCAATGAAGATTAGTATTTTTTTTAAGGCGCTTTACAAATGCTTATAAAATCCACATTTTTTTAATCAGTGGATTTTTTAATGTTTGTCAAGCTTTAGTGTTATGGTAAGTATTAATTTCGTGGATTTTTAAAATGTTTGCAATAGTATTTTTTTCTGTTTTTCAAAATTTGAGTTTTTTCAGAAATTTCAGAAAGATTTTTTTTTTCAATAATATTAAATAGAGTTTTGCCCAATTTTCAATTTATTTGTAATTTTTATTTCAGACTTTTATATTTGTCCCAATAATTTTTGAATTTCTTTGAATTTTTTGCTGTTTTCAGTTTTCCGGCTGATAAAACTTATTTTCGGATATTTTCGGATTTTTATGATTTATTTATTTTTTGGATTCTTACAATTTTTGCTATAACTCTTAAAATTTCAATTTTTTTTCAAAATTTTTATATTTTATTTGCAAGCTTTTTTAAAACTTTCCAAGTTCTAAGAATTTTCAGTGTTTTAGAAAGTCCAAGGTTTTTATCTATTCCGAGTTTTTTCTTGTGTCATCTAACATTTTGTAGATTCCTAGAATTTTTAACTCAAACTTTTACCTGTTTTTAAAAGATTTTTTTATCAACAAAAATATCCTTGATTTTAAAAAAAAATTGAAATTTAAATGATATTTCGTCATTTTCTGTTTGATTTCCGAATTTTGGTGATTTTTTTTTTATCGCATTTTACATTTAATTTTAACTTTAGCAAGTTTTATACGTTTTATCGTAATTTGTTTTATTTAGAATTAACTATAGCTCTCTTAAAAGAGTTTTACAATTTTTCTTTTTTTTTTTATTCTAAGAAGATTTTGGTATTCTAGAAAATTTAGGATTTTTCATTTATTAATTTTTTGGGAAATTTAATGTTTTCTTAATTTTTAAACTTAAGGTGAGTTTCAGTTTTTATGTTTTTTAAAACTAAATTTTTTCAATAGCTTTAAAACTCTCTTTGGTTTTAGAATATTTATAATTTTTTGATCAAAAACGCGTTTAAAATTATAATTTTATTTACAGTTTTTGGTAAAGTAAATATTTTCGAATTTTGGGATTTTTTTTTGCGATAAATCTCTAATCTTAAAATTTAAAGCTCCACCGTTTAATATTGATGAAAATTTGCCAATTTTATCTAAATATTTATAATAATAATAATTTTAAAAAGTGCTTGTAATTCGTGCCATTTCTGATATTTTTGTGGGAACCTCAACAATTCCACAACTGTGTCATCTCTTAAGTTTGTTTTTACGATTTAAATAATTTGCATAAAACTCCCCATTAGCCAAACGACATACTTTCGTCATCTGGGAAAGCTTTTAAGCCTCAATTACAATATCAAGCTCTAAATTACCTCAAGACGCTTAACAATTACGAAGTTGCTACTTCTATACCAGCAGATTTCCATCGCATTTTCCCTCGAGATATGAAATTCACTAAAACTCTTTTTAATATACCTCCATTTCCATAAACTACATTATAAAATCTTGTTTGTTGGCGCTCCATCATAAAATCCGATTTCAATATAACGTTTCACGTTGAATTACCTACATTATTTGTCGATAGCCGGTTTTGACAATGTAGCGCTTTGTTGTTCTAAATCAAACTTGTATCCTCCCGTTGGAATTAATTGAATTTCCCATCGTCACCAAGAGCTTTTCCGCAATTTTAAATTACCGCACAACAAAGAAATAAATTTCGAGAGCGACATCTAAAACCAACCATTTAAACACATATTGTATAACTTATGATTGATGTTACGAGCTTTTAACCTGATCATAACATTGGCTCGGGGCTTCCCTTAATGTATTACAGGTGTTTCGGCAAAATGGGAGTAAAAAATAATTAATTTTCGAAATTTATTTGTGGCTCATTATGCGCGCACAAATTAACATAGTGATTTATTATGAATACTAAATAGAATGTATGTGGTTTTAAGAGAGGCGAGCGGTTGGGGATAAAATTTTGTAAATAATTAGTTAATACTTAATTTGACTGTGTTGATGATTTAGAGAGTTGCGTGAAATTTAATTTCGTCGATGTAATTAATTTCGTGTATTTGACTCATTTTTATTTTGGTTGCATCAGCGTCTTCTTAATTGAAGTAATAAAATCTGTAATATTTATACACTTAAGATCTAGATAAGCAGTGGTACCACAGCAACATAATTATAAACATCAGCTTAGATCGATCGCTCTGATTTACATCTTCCATCACCAGCAGCAACGCTTAACTGCTTTTTTTTTCTGCGGATAAACAAGTATTGTGCCAATCAAAAACATTGCTAAGAAAGGGCCAAGTCATGTGATTCGCTATTAATAAAAATTACCAGGATATTTATTCGATGCGAAAATTTAGTCTAGCGGAAACGAACCGAGGGGAGATTTTCCGCATACGAATTCTATATAATGAATCTCTAGATAAGAGAATGGAAAAAATTCTCTTTATAGAAAAATGACAGCGTTGTATAGTTAAATTCTAGTTGGGCCAACCGGTTTCGACAAACTTTTACATTTTTTATTACAATTACATGTTCTTACACAACCTTTCATGTTAGACGGATTTAACGACATTATAATGTGAGGATACAAGATTTTTAAATTATAAGCATGGAACTATCTGCCTACAAATTTGAATGACGTTGCGGCTGGAATATAATGACTGCTTCAGTTTAATTGCCTGACGAGATGGGAAAAATGTGGTTAGAAGTTCGGACGTCTTGGACAATTAGATACGTAGATAAAAACAGCTAGTTAAGATTTTAATGACGTAGCAATGCTTTAAGCTGACGGTTAAAAAATTTTGCTGCTTTTTGTTCAGTTTGACTATTTTTGATTTTCATTCATCATCATTTATTTCATTCATTTAAAAATTTTCAGGATTTGGTGGTTTTTACCTTTTCTATTGTAAAATCTAAATTACAAACGTATAGTTCCTTTGAGAGAATTTTAAGAAATTTTTATTATAAATTCAAGGAAAAATTACCATTTTTTTCTCAAAATAATTTTCACAAAACATCTATTTTTTGGGCTTTTGACTTGAAAGTTCTAGGAATTGTAAAAAAAATATTTCAAGATTTGTATTTTTTTCTCAAATGGTTATATTAATTTTTATGACATATTTTTTTTCTGAGTGTCGGTTTTACAATTTTAGAATATATTGGTTTTAGCTGTTTTCTTATAAACCCTAAATTCTAAATTTACAGTTGCAAATGTGAGAGAATGTGAGAGATTTTGGTTTCAAAATCGTCGAAGAATTAGTAGGTTTTTTTTCACGGCGCTATAAAAATTCTTATAAAATCCACATTGGTTTTAAAATTGGTTTAAAAAGGTTTAAGAAATTATTGGTTTAATTTTTTTTACTATACATATTAAATTATATATAATTACATTACATAATTATTATATATTAGTTACAGCTGTACTGAGAGAGTTTTAGAAATTTTTTATTTTAAGGTCAATGAAAATTCAGGATTTTTTTCAACGCGTTCCAATAATTCTTTTAAAAAACTTGGGGCTATAAACTTGAAGTTTTTAGAAGTTACTGGTTTTAGCTCAGTCATTATAAATCTTGATTTTCTAAATTTTAACTGAATTGAGAAAAATTTAAAAAAATGTTCAAGATCAACGAAATTTTACAATTTTTTCTCAAGTCGTTATACAAACTTTTATAAAATATTTATTTTTCGGGTTATCGATTTTAAAATTTCAGAATTTACTGGTTTTAACTTCTTTTTTATATTCGCTAAATTTTAAATTTATAGCTGCACTAATGGAGCTTTAAAAAATTTTTTTCAAAACGCTATAAAAATTCTTAAAAAATTCACATTTTGTTGGTCAATGGCTTAAAATTTAAAAAGAACAACTAGCTTAAAAAACGTTTTATTATAAATACTAAACTAAAAAATTATAGCTGCACCCAGAAAGTTTAAAAAAAATATTTCAAGTTCAATGAAAATTCAAGATTTTTTTTTCTCAACGCGCTTCATGAATTTTACACGGCACTTATTTTTTGGGCTATTAACAAGAAATTTTTAGAAGTGTCTGATTTTAGTTTTTTTATAAACTCAAAATTTCTAACTTATAGCTGAGAAAGATCAAATAAATTTGTTTAAGATTAACAAAATTTTGCAATTTTTTCTCAAATCGTTATATGAATTATTATAAAATATTTATTTTTCGGGTTATCGATTTGAAAATTTTAGAATTTATTGGTTTTAGCTTTTTTCTTATAAACTCTATATTTCAAATTTACAGTTGCATTGATGTAAATTTGAGAAATGACGTTCTTTCATGAGATCGTCATAAAATTAGTTTTTTTTTTTCGAGGCGTTGTAAACATTCTTATAAAATCCACATTTTTTTGGTCATTGGCTTATAATTTAAGAAATTACTGGCTTAAGTCGTTTTATTACACATACTAAATTATAAAATTATAGCTGCTCTGAGAGAGTTTTAGAAAAAAAATATTTTAAGGGCAATGAAAATTCAAGATTTTTTTTTCAACGCGCCGAATAATTTTTATAAAACTGATTTTTTGGGCTATTTATTTGAAATTTTTAGGATTTACTGGTTTTAGCTCTTTTATTATAAACCCTAAATTTCTGAATTGTAGCTAAGTTGAGGAAACTAAAAAAAAATGTTCAAGATTAACAAAATTTTCCTAAATCGTTATATGAATTTTTATAAAATATTTAAAACAAACTATAGCGCTTTGAGAAAAATTGCTAATTTTTCGTGAATCTTGAAATTAAAATTTCTTACATCTCCATCAGCGCAGCTATAAACCCTAAATTCTAAATTTATAGCTGCGCTGATGGAGATGTAAAAAAAATTAATTTCAGGATTCACGAAAAATTAACAATTTTTCTCAAAGCGCTATAGTTTGTTTTAAATATTTTATAAAAATTCATATAACGATTTAGGAAAATTTTGTTTTAAAAATTTTAGAAATTACTGACTTAAGAGGTTTTATTATACATATTAAAATATAAAATTATAACTGCACTGAGCGAGTTTTAGGAAAATTCAGATCAATAACAATATTTTCTTAATGCGCTTCAATAATTCTTGAAAAAAATTTATTTTTCGAGTTATTGTCTTAAAATTTTCAGAATTTAGTGTTTTAAGTTTTTTTTATTTTAAATCGTAAATAACAAATTTAGAGCTGTTATTTTAGTAAATTTTAAATTTTAGTTTTCTGTTTAAGGATCGACAAATTATTAGCAAATTTTTTCTCGGGGCATTCTAAATTTTTTTATAAATAACAATTTCATTGGTTATTTGGTCAGAATTTTTAAAATTTGTTATTCTTAATGGTTTTATTATACAAATTAAATTGTAAAATTATTGTTACACTGAAAGAAACGAATAAACCAAGAATTTGTAAGCTTCCTCTCAGCGCTTTAATTTTTTTCATGAAATTTTATAAAATAAGTATTTCCTTCCGATCCTTGGCTTTTAATTTTTAGAGTTTTAGTTGTTTTACTGCCATACTAAATTATAAAATTAAAGCTGCACTGCGAGAGAATGAAAAATTTTTTATTCTAAGATTATCGAAAAATCTTTATTTTATTTAATTTTATAAGATATTTATTTCTCAAGTGATTGGCTTAAATTTTTAGGATAAATTAATTACCTTTAACTTAGTTATTGTGCACAATAAGTTTCAAATTTGTAACTTTACTGAAAGAGATTTAAGGAATTTCGATTTTAAGATTAATAAAACATTCTTACGTTTTAATAATTTCTATAAAAAACTGATGCTCCAGTTTATTGGTTTGAAAGTGTCAGGATCTAGTAGTTTTAGCTTAAACTAGTAATTAAATTAGGATTTTTTTGAATTTTTTCAAACTGTCAATAGTTTGGAAAATATAAAATTTCAATTTTTTTAGGCCAACTTAGAATTGTAAATAAAAAAAAATGTTAAAAAACTGACGTTTATAAAAGCTGTGTTTATATTCAAGCCCCCAGAAGCAGAAATTCTCCGCTTGAAAACATTTCTGTTTTATAAACGCCCCATTAAAAAATAACAACTCCCTCGCGACCCTCTGACTGCGCCACTGCAGCAAATTAAATGTAAAAAAGCGAGTTTTCCATAGCCGTCAATCACTAGTTTAATATTTGACTAACCACACAAGTTTGTAAACTTTTGGCACTTGTTGCACAATATATCGTCTTGTTTTACAAATGCTCGCCTATTTTTAACTGCCACCACAAGCTAGTTTCGGAATTTCAAGATCGAACGTTGCGATGGCATTTACAAACTTATTAATTTTTGATAGATCGAACTAACTGTTAGTTGATTTTGGAGCACATAAAGTTCATACGAGATTTGACTCAACATCGTTAATTTAAATTTATTAGAGTTTGCATTGTTTGCTTATGAATAAAACTTAGAAATGAGGAGGTGGAAACAAACCGTTGCTTAAACTCATTCCAATTAGTTTCAAGTTGAAAATATATGCCTCATTATTAATTAGTCATATTTGTGAAACGTTATTTATTGTCGCCGTTATTGTTATAGTTATTATTAATAATTAGACGACGAAGAAAGTACGTTTTTGATGGGTTGTTTGGACATAAATCTCTTCTTGTCTTTGTTACTTTAGAGCAATAATAAACATAATTCATGCTCTGTCCTCGGGCGTGATAATTAAAATTTATCGGCAATTATTTACTGTAATGGCTTAAGTGAAGTCACTGCTCTACCTACGATTACAACATTGTTGCATATTGTGTTGTGGATGTTGCTCGAGGGCTAAAACGTTCGAATTTATTTTATTACTCTTGGATTACTTGTTTACATTGCCAGTTAAACCAAATTAAATTCAAAAGTAGAAATGTACTGAACTTTGCGTGTGTTCTGTTAATTAACTGAACGTGGTATTTAATTACAAGTTGAGTTTAGCGGTTTATTCATCATAACTGTAAAGTTATGTCAAATATTATGTTCAGGATTTTTCCAAACTAGACCTAGGGTTCGAATTTCGTGGTTGCTAATTTAATTAACTACTTGGAACAAAACTAGTTGAAAGTTTATTTAACTGTAAAAATGTTGTTAGCAACAAGTTCATAATCGTGAGAATTTCAATCGATTTACACAGAATTAATACTCTCTCAAATTTATCACTTTTTTTTAAATCTGATTTCAAGTTTTCACTTAAATTTTCAAAATTTCTGTTGATGCAATTTTCAGTCTCATAATTTTAGGCTAATTTTCGAGTAAATTCAATTAAAAATAAAATTAGTCACAGCTTTTCGGTTAACCATGATTGTTATTTATGTTTTAATTTTGCAGTAAATTACTAATATATCTTAGTGCACTTAAAAATTTGCAATTTTAGATTTGCGAATTTTCTGTAATATAAATTTCTTAAATATTTTTGAATGCCACTATAATTTTGCAATTTAGTGTGTATAAATAAAAGCTTAAATCATGCAATTCTAAAAATTTGAAGTCAATAACCTAAAAAATTATTAGAAAATTGCATTTACAGATTTCAGAAATTTTTGTTTAAAAATCAACATGAAATTTCAAATTTTGTTCAAAGCGTTCTAATAATTCCTATAAAATTGTGCTACATTCTCAGATTTAGTTTTTTTTTGAAAATAATATTTTCTAGGTTTTTAGTTTTAAATGTTTTTTTTTGGAATTTTGCATTCCTTTAATGCTTTATATTTGAGATATCTCAGAATTATTTCAAATATAATAACAAGCTGCCACACTTTTCTAAAAATTTTTAAGTATTGGAATTTTTGATTTTCTGTTTTTTTTTAGAGTTTTCTACATTTTCTAGAATTCTTAGATAACTTATTGTTAGATTTTTTAATGATGTCTAGGATTTTTTATAGGCTATATTTTTTTAATTATTTTTTTTAAATTTTCCGGATCATCAAATTATTTCCAAAATGTGTGGGAACCTAAAAGTTGTAAATCTTAACACATAACTTAAACTTAAAGCTTAAAATTTGCCAACTTTAGAGATATTTAATTATATTAAAGTTTTACGAAATTTAAGTTTTCAATTTGAGAATGGGAAACCTGAGGAATTGAAAAGTTATTAATAAAAAAAAATGTTATAAGA
This sequence comes from Cynaeus angustus, assembly GCA_030157275.1. NCBI lineage: Eukaryota > Metazoa > Arthropoda > Insecta > Coleoptera > Tenebrionidae > Cynaeus > Cynaeus angustus. Next base: position 14,825,746 of record CM058064.1, read on the forward strand.
AGTTCAAAATCAAGAATCGAGAATTTTAAAACTGGAAAAATTAACTGTGATTTTCTGGATTCTTTAATTTGTTGGATGTTTGAGCTTTTTTAGATTTTTCGTACGCTTATTAAGCTTTTAAATTTTTAGTTTTCTAAGATTTTTGAATTTCTTGTGTACGTTGGAAGTCTCTTAGATTTAGATTTTTAGTTTTCTTTTATTTTTTAAAAATTTAAAATTCCAAGCGTTTTTAGGCTCCCTATGTATCTGATACGAAAATTAATCGTTTAAATGCTTTGAATTTTTTAGACTTTTTCAATTATCTAAAGATTCTTAGGATTTCTTAGAGCTCAATATTTTTCAATTATTGTTTATTTCTGTAATTTTTTAATTATCTTGTTGTATTAATTATTGTTTTACATTTTGTCGCTTTTTTTTTGAAATTTTAGATTTTTTTCCTTTCAGGTTTTCGATATTTAAATTTCTCAAAATTTCTAGAATTTTTGCATTTTTTAGTTTTTTTTTGTAATATTTGAATATTTTGTATATTGTGCTTTTTTTAACTTAGTTGAAACTTTTTGAAATTTCGAAATTATTTTATGTATGATTTGTTGAACACAAAATTTCAAATTTGATAATTAGAAATCTTAAACCTTAAAAAATGCTAACTTTAGACATCTGTTGTATATTAAAATCTTGAGAAATTTAAATTTTCTATTTGAGATTGGGAAACCTGAGGAGTTGAAAAGTTATTAATAAAAAAAAAATCATCAAGAAGTACAAAATTTGATATCGAGAAATTTAAAACTGGAAAAATTAGTTGAAATTTTCCAGATTCTTTAATTTGTTGGATGTTTGAACTTTTCTAGATTTTTCGTACGCTTATTAAAATTTAATTTTTTTTAGGTTCCTAAGTTTTTTGAATTTTTTGTGTAAGTCTTGTAGATTTAGATTTTTTTTGGATTTTCTAAAAATTCTAAATTTAAAGGGATTTTTGGCTCCCAATGTTTCTAATACAAAAATTAATTGTTTCAATGCTTTGAATTTTTTAGACTTTTCCAATTATCTAAAGATTCTTAGGATTTTTTAGGGCTCTATGTTTTTAGATTATTGTTTAGTTCCTGTAATTTTTTTAATTTTCTTGTTGTATTAATTATTGTTTACTTTTTGTACTTCTTTTTTTTTGAAAATTTAAATTTTAGTTTCAGGTTTTCGATATTTAAATTTCTCCAAATTTCTAGAATTTTTGCATTTTTTAATTTTTTTTTTGTAATATTTGAATATTTCGTATATTGTGCTTTTTTTAAATTAGTTGAAGCTTATTGAAATTTCGAAATTATTTTATGTATGATTTGTTGAACATAAAATTTCAAATTTGATAATTAGAAACCTTACACCTTAAAAAATGTTAACTTTAGACATCTGTTATGTATTAAAATCTTGAGAAATTTAAGTTTTCTATTTGAGATTGGGAAACCTGAGGAATTGAAAAGTTATTAATAAAAAAATTCATTTTATAAGTACAAAATTTGATATCGAGAAATTTAAAACTGAAAAAATTAGTTGTAATTTTCTGGATTCTTTAATTTGTTGGATGCTTGAGCTTTTCTAGATTTTTCGTACGCTTATTAAACTTAAAAATTTTTAGTTTTCAAAGTTTTTTTGAATTTTTTGTGTACGTTCGAAGTTTCTTAGATTTAGATTATTTTTTTTTGGATTTTTAGAAAAAATTAAATTTCAAGGGATTTTTGGCGCCCAATGTTTCTAATACGAAAATTAATAGTTTAAATGCTTTGAATTTAGACTTTTTTAATTATCCAAAGATTTTTAGGATTTTTTAGGGCTCTATATTTTTCGATTATTGTTTAGTTCCTGTAATTTTTTAATTTTCTTGTATTAATTATTCTTTTACTTTTTCTACTGTTTTTTTTTTGAAAATTTAGATTTTTTAGTTTCAGGTTTTTGATAATTAAATGTATCAAAATTTCTAGAATTTTTGCATTTTTTTATTTTTTTTTATACTATTTAAATACTTGTTTTTTTTATTTCCAAATTTTTTAAAATGTCAAAATTATTTTACGAATGATTTGTTGAACACTCAATATTTTTTTGTACTTTTTAAAATCTTTAATTTAAAAAAAAATTTTTTGACTTTCTACATGCTTCAACAACTATTTATTTTGTGGTTTGTTTGTTTTTTTATCGGCAATAAGTTATTTCAAAAATCATGAGAAAATTGACGTTTAAAAATCTGATGACTAGAAACTCGAAACCTTTCTTTCTTAGGTTTTCAATTTTTATTTTTTTTTTTGTACGATTTGAATTTTTTGTGTATTATGTATTTTTATTCTTTGTTGAATTTATTCAATTTTTTTTTAAATTTCGAAATAATCTTTGTTGAACGCTCAATATTTTTTGTATTTTTTAAAATCTTTAATTTTTTGATCTTTTTTTGACTTTCTACATGCCTTCAAAACTTACTTAGAAATTTTTTAAATATTTTTTAATCTTTTGATCACCGACGTGGCGCCTACGGAATTACTTCGAGAAACGTAAAAAAAATCGAGATTTAGAAACCTGAAAAATCTCAGAAGTTCAAGATTCGAGATAACTAAACCTGCAACTCTGATTGTTCGAATATTTATGATTTATAAAATTCACACATTTGAAATGCAAAATTCCACCAGAAACTTTGTTTTCCTACTCACTTCTCCCATTTTGAAATCTTAATTTATGATTTGATTCCCATTTAAAATTTAAATTCAAAAAAGTTCCCTAGGAAAAATTCCCATCTCTCCAATTTTTTGCCTCATTATTTATCCCCTTGACAAGTAATTTTTCCTCGCTGTCATTAACCATCGATTTTATTTATTGACACAAGACGGAAGGCTGTTTTCTATTAACTACGGCGACATCCTTGCAATTTTTCAGATTCCGTCGTTGATCTGTATTTTATGAGAGTCTGGCCTCAGCCTCGGCCAAAAAAACTGCATTTTCCATGCTTTTTAATCTTGATATTTCTAAAATTGAAAATCAATATTATTTCTTTCCAGATCGCAGTACTCCAGTAGCTCGTCCTCCGGAAGACGAAGACTCATTTCCTGTTATATGTGATCGAGAATTACATTCGCTTCATAGAAATATTCCTGCTTTGAGGCGGAGGGACGTGGATACGGCCACCATCAAACAACACTATTATCCTGAAGGTAAATGAAAATCGTAAAATTATACTGTGTTAACTGAATTACGGAAATTTAGGTGGATGGGGGTGGTTAGTGTGTGGAGCGGCCTTCTTGGCACATCTTCTCACTTCAGGATTCCAGTTGGCATTTGGACTGTTGTATTTATACACGATGAAGTATCTCGTTAGGAAAAATCAAGACCGGGAACTCTACATGATGGCAACTGGTTAGTTTAGTTTTAGAGTTCGCGGTGTGGGGGCTAAAGTAAAAAAAAAATCCTGGATTCATAATCCCAGTTTTTTCCTCCGGCTTCCTGCAAATTTCTAGAGACTAATGAATAAATTATTTACACGTTAACACGGAGTTGTGCCTTATCTCTAGAGTCTAGTGTACTTCCTCATCAAATAAAATATTCTCCTTATGAGCCTCGCCAGACCAAAATTACCATTTTCTCTTAATAAGTGTCGTAATTTCCACTCGATAGATTTGTTTGTAGCAGAGATGCACCGATTGTAACTCATAAAGCAGACGAGGAAATGCCCTGAAAATGTATTGATTGGTATGAGAGACAGGAATAGCACTACTTTTGCTACTGCGTAAAAGTGTTAACATCACGTCGGTAAAATAAACGGCAAATAAAAAAGTTGGATTTTTTCGAAGACGTGAGTATTATGGGCATTAACTGCGAACTCTCGGGAATAGAAAAAGCTTAATTTCGTCAAAAGGTTTTCAAGATTGTTAGTTTTATTGGGTTTTGAAAAAATGAGCTGGTTTTTTGTTATTGTGCACTTTTTTCTGTTTCTGAGTTAGATGAGAAAAATCGATTCAATAGCATCTACGCCTTTTCACTTAAGTTTTTGTCTGTGGTAATGGACTTTGGTGCATTTGTGGAAACTCAACTTTTCACACTTTTGTCAGCGGAAACTTTCTGTGACTTTGAATGCTTGTCCGACTAAATTGGTGGATTTGGAGATAATTCGTGTTTGTATAAGATTCTTTGGACTGTGTTAAGTGCTTGTGGAGCTTGGCAGGTGCTGCTTTTTCTTACAATTTAGTATTGATCTGTCTATTTTTTAAGTAAAATTGCAAGGTAAAAGCATTCGTTGACTTTTCAAAAACGAAATTTTACAAAATTACTTTTTGATACAAATTTTGAAAAATTGATAAACTTTTATAAGAATAGCATCATTTCTATAAGTCTGGAAAAAGTGAAGTTAAAATCTAAAACAAATATTTAAATTCTAACGGAGGTTTCCTAAAATGTCAGGCCTAAAATATAGTAAACCGAAATTGGTATTTTTAATTACTCACAAATGTTAATTTTTCATTATAAACAGTGAAAAGCGTAAATGTTGAAAATAAAGTATTTGGACCTTCTAAGTTATTTTTTGCTCTTTTATTGTCTTTATTTTCTGATTCCGTGAATTCGTAGCATTAGATTTTTATTGCAAAAAATCTAAAAAATTACACATTAAATTTTTTTTTAAATATTCAGTTCAAAAACTAATTTTTAAAATTTTAAGCTCAAAAATTTGCATTTTGACGAATTTCTCAAGAATCGATAAATTATCATGTGAAAATGATAAAAGGCTTAAAGAACTTAATTGTATTTCAAAATCATTTTTGACGTTCAGATTGCGTATCGGGGTCAAATTTTTGTGCTCGTGTTAACTTAAGTTTGTTTTCAAATCTTTGTTTTTTTGTTTTCGATTTTTTGACAACTGTATCTGATTTTTCAAATTTTGCAACCACTTAATATTTTATTTTCTAAATTTTCATATTTTTTTAAATAAATAAAAATAAATTTTCGATACTTTTATTCTTTATTAAAATTATTATAGACAATACAAAATTTATATAGAATTAAAAAAAATTAAAGAAAACGATCGAAAAATTGCAAGCAATACAACGATTTTAAAAAGGACTTAAAGATTTTCAGGAAATCTAAAAAATTGTATAGCTAGAAAATCTATAAACTTGTAGAACTGATTCATTTAAACAATTAAAAAATGTAAAAAATCTTAAAATTTTATAAAAAAGTTAAAAAAGTCTTAAGCGAATAAAGAAATCCAGCAAGAATTCAAACGTTTCAGTTAATACAAGAATTTAAAACAAATTAAAAAATTTAAAGAATCTAAGGATCATAAACTAAGGAAGACAAATAATTTTGATAAGAATTAAAAAAAAATAAACAGTTAATGCAAAGAAATATATCTAAGGAATTTAAAAAAATTTAGAATAAAACAAAAATCGAATCTTTGAATTCAAAAATTTGTTTGAAAAACTAAACAGTTAGAAAATTTAAAGATTATTGAATTAAAAAAAATAAGCATTTCGCAGACTAAAAAGGATCCAAAGAGTCGAGCAATTGAATTGGATACAAAAATTTAAAAAGGACTTAGGAATCTAAAAATTTAAAGAATTTGAAAGATACAATTTTATAATAATAAATTCCAAAAAATTGAAAACATCTAACAAAAAAAAATTCATAAGATCTAAACCACTACCAAATTCTGGAAGATATAAAATATGAGAAGTGTGACGAATTAAAAGAAACCAAAAATTCTTCATTAAAAAATTTGAAACGATGGATCTAAGAATCAAAAAATTTTAAACAGTTTTGGCGAATTGCTTTTTGTAACTGATACAAAGATTCTTAAAGGAACTCCAAGAATTCAAGACAATTAATAAAAAATTAAAACCTTTACGAATTTCATGCCAAATTTGAAAAATGTTAAGAACATTTAAGAACTAACAAAAAATTCTAACAATCTAAAATTCTAAACATTAAAAAAAAAACCGAAGAATCTGACGAATTGAAAAAATCTTGAAATTCGGAGCATACAAAGATTTTTCAACGAGCTTTTAACCACTAAAATCGGATAATTCGTTCCAATTTTATAGAATTTTTGATTGGAATGAAACTATAACTCCAGCCTTACGTTAATTTCAAAAATTTAAAAGTCGTTTATATTCACTAATCAAGATGAGAGGAATTATTCATGACACATGATTTTTCTGTTTCAGAAGTAAAAACCTAAACCCTGAAAATAGCTAGAAATATTTTTTTTGAATTTTTTAAATTTTTATATTTTTTAGATCCTTTTTAATTCATTATTATTATTTTTTTAATTATACCCTTTACTACCACCAATCTATAATTTTTTGAAATTTTGGCATCCGTGATTTTTTCAAGATTGTCAAGTATCTTTAGACCTGAAAATAAAATAAATTATTATTTTCTAAATATTTTTTTATTTTATGTTTTTTTTTTGTATTGTTTTGGTTTATTTTCTTGGAAATATTCACATTATCTAAACTTGATCTTTAACATATCGAAGCTCCTAAATTTGTAGCAATTTTAATTATTTTTATTAATTTTGAACAACTGATGGTTTTAAAAATCTAACAATTTAAAGTGCATTTTAAAGTCTTGTTGGTTAAAGAGAATTTAGAGAATGTAGAATTAAAAAAAAAGTAAGAATCCGCAGCTTCAAAATTATCTAAAATCTCAAGCGATTGTATTAGACACAAACATTTAAAAAGGACCTATCAGTTATAAAAGTTTATGAATTTAGAAGATACAATACAAAAAACAGAATAAAAGCTAAGAAATAGAAAAAAACCCAACCACTCCAAAAATCCTGAAAATACAAAAATATAAAAAGTTTGAAGAATTAAAAGGAACTAAGTCTTCCCTCGTTCAAAAATTCGAAATAATGCAAATAATTTAAACTCAAACTGGTATAAAGATTCTTAAAGAAACTGATATCGGAAAAATTCAAGACAATTAATAAAAAAATCGAAAACTTCAGTAATTCCATAATATTAAAAACAGAGAAAAAATTCAAAATTTAGAAAATTTACAGAATATTAGAAACTTAATAACTTCCAACAATACAAAATTCAATACATTAAAAAAAAACGAAAGTCGTTTATATCAAATCGAGAAAAATTTGGAGAATTTAGAGAAAATCACGAATAACAGAAAATTTAAAGCATTCTAATCTATAAATTTAAAAATGTATTTGAAAATCGAAATAATCTAGAGGAGTTAGAGGATAAACAATTTAAAGAAAATGGGTAGAATTTTTTTTGTTTTTTTTTATTTCCTTTAGATCCTTACAATTTCTAATACTATTTTTTTATATTCTTCGTATTCATATTTTTTCAGATTTTTAAATTTCTGTAGATCTTATAAAGTTTAGATTTTTCAGATTTTTTTTTATATTCTTTTATCTTATTTATTTTCTTGTAAATATTCTGATTATTCAAATTTAGTTTTTAACATATCGAAATTCGTGGCAATTTGAATTTATTTTTAAACAACTAATTAAGTAATCTAACGATTCACACTGCATTTTACAATATTGTTTCAAAATTTAAAAAACTCTATTTTAACGCGTTTTAAACTTATGCTAGAAACGTGACAATTCGGTAATTTTATTTTGTTTCTTCAGTTTTAGTCACTTCTTGGATGGCTCTGATCACATTAAAAAAATCAAAACCAAAATAAGAGCGTCAATGTAAATATTTTGACTTCTGTTAATTGGGTCTGATGTTTTTCACTAATAATTTCTCAAAAAATTTGAAAATTTGAAAACACTTTTAAACCAAATCTTTCGACTACTTGTAGAAACCGTAAAAATTGAGACAAGTTTCTCACGCCCTCGCCTAAATTAAGTCCCGAAGCTTTGTGAAATTATAGAAATTTTCAAATCTGCGTTTTGTGCTCAATATATAAACCGTGTAAGCTGAGTGTCAGTTTTTCTTGTTAAAACATTATATTTTCTCAAATAAAACAGAAACCAGGACCAGCTGTTCAAATTAATCTTAAAAATAAATTTTCCTCGATTTCTTTTTCCCTCAGATTTGTACAGATATGTAAAAAAAACACTCAATTTCATTCAACATCAGAAAAGAAAAAAATAACAAAAAGAAACGTCACAGTGAAGCAGGTAATCTGCTTTTTATCTAACTATCATTTCTTACCTCTTGAATTTCGAGGTGAAAACCTCAACGACACTTTCCGCATCATCTCGAAAGAATTTGCGACTTGAAAACTCTTCAATGAAAAAGAGTATCACTTTTTTATTTTAATTTCCTTTCTGATATCGCAACCTTGGATCCATATTTAACAAAAACCTGCATATGCTTACGTTGGTTTGTTTGTTTTCGGCGGAACGTCGATGAGGGCCCTCATATTCTTGTTTACTTTCTCAAATTGGTGCAAATATGCGAGGTGTGAACCCCGCTGGAAAGTCGTGTATTCCCTTAAGTTGATCATTTTCAACCTCTTAGGACCTGTCACTTTAAGACGACACGATCGAAAACAACGAACTAAGGCGGAATTTGCTTGATTATTACCATTTGTAATGTTGGCAGCAGCTTGTGAAGCTCTGAATTGAAATGCATAAACGGGAACAGTGTCGTAGAAAGTTACGACAAACTTCGAGCTTTGATTGCAGCGGGAGAGACAAGATAATCGTTGTTTTAAATACAAAAAACTGCATTAATTTGCCGAGTTTACAGTTGGGTACACTTAAATATTCCTGCTGATATGAAAGTTCGGAAATTTCTCTATATCCCCAACCTCTATTAATCACTCTGGTTTTCCATGTTTTGGAGTGTTTGTGGTAGTTTCTGGCAAAGTACTTCACGCCCCTAAATGGTATAACAATAGCAATGTTAGAACAAAATTGCGTTCAACGGCTGTCGTCTCACCCTCAATCGCCGAATTTATAGCCCATAGAAAATGGAAGAAAATTTATGGAATTGGCAGCAACGAAGCTGATTCTGTCTGGAATAATAAAAAAAGTGGGTTAATTGGGAGATATACTAATTAGATATTTACATGGAGTGCGGTGTATTCTAATTTCTTCTGGGAGATGCTACCTTTTAATGGCAGAAAGGAAACATATTGAATCGCAAAATTATAATCACAATTAATTTATATTACTACGAATTTTTGGATAAGAAAATAAAATAAATAAAGAACCTAGAAAATTAACATTATCTAGGTGCAAAAATAAAACTAAACTTAGAATTTCTTCGATTTTTGATATTATTAAAAAAAATTATTTTTTTACATTTTTCAAATTTATTATGAAATTTTAAAGTTTTTAAAACATTTATTGTATCAGTTACAAAATGGCAATTCTCCAAAACAGCTCAAAATTTTTGATTTCTTAGATTTTTCTTCATTTGGATTTTTTAATAAAAGATTTTTTGGTTTCTTTTAATTCTTTACTCTTCGTATATTTTGTATTTTTTAGATTTATGTAATAGTTTAAATCTTTTATATTCTTTCTGTTAGATAAGTTCAATTTTTTGAATTTCGTAATTTTTGAATTTGTGGATTTGAATTAAACGTGTTAAAAACGAAAATTAAATAATTTTAATAATTGTAAGAAAATAAAGAAGCTAGAAAATAAACATAAAAAAAGTACAAAAAAAAAATTAGAATTTCTTTGAGTTCTGTTATTATTTAAATTTTCTTTTTTTTTTAATTTTTCTTACATTTTTCAAATCTATTATGAAGTTTTAAAGTTTTGGATTTTTTATTAATTAGCTTGATTTATTTAAGTTCTAATTTCATTAAGAAACTTTGTACAGTTACAAAATGGTAATTCTCCAAAACCGTTCAAAATTTTTGATTTCTTGGATTTTATTCTTTTACATTTTTTAAATAAAATTTTTTTAGTTTTTTTTTAAATTCTTTACACTTTTTATATTTTGTATTTTTTAGATTTCTGTAGTAATTTAAATCTTTTACATTCCTTCTATTAGATAATTTAAAATTTTTTGTATTTCGTATTTTTTGAATTTATGGATTAGAATTAAACGTGTTAAAAACGAAAATTAAATAATTTTAATAATTGTAAGAAAATAAAGAAGCTAGAAAATAAACATAAAAAAAGTGCAAAAAAAAATTAGAATTTCTTTGAGTTCTGTTATTATTTAAATTTTCTTTTTTTTTAAATTTTTCTTACATTTTTCAAATCTAATATGAAGTTCTAAAGTTTTTGATTTTTTTTTATTAATTAGCTTCATTTATTCAAGTTCTAATTTCTTTAAGAAACTTTGTACAGTTACAAAATGGTAATTCTCCAAAACCGTTCAAAATTTTTGGTTTCTTGGATTTTATTCTTTTACATTTTTTAAATAAAATTTTTTTAGTTTTTTTTTTTTAAATCTTTCCACTTCTTATATTTTGTATTTTTTAGATTTCTGTAGTAATTTAAATCTTTTACATTTCTTCTATTAGATAATTTACAATTTTTTGTATTTCGTATTTTGTGAATTTATGGATTAGAATTCAACATGTTAAAAACGAAAATTAAATAATCTTAATAATAATAAAATAAAGAACGTAGAAATTAAACAGTAAGAAAGTACAAAAAAAATAGAATTTCTTTGAGTTCTAATATTATTTAATTTTTTTATTATTTTTTTTTATTTTCTTTGCATTTTTTTTTAATTTATTATGAAATTTTAAAGTTTTTGAATTTTTTATTAATTGGCTTGCATTCTTTAAGTTTTTATTTCTTTAAAAATCTTTGTACGAGTTACAAAATGGGAATTTTCCAAAATCGTTGAAAATTTTTGGTTTCTTAGATCTTCCTTCGTTTAAATTTTTTAAATAAAGAACTTTTTTTTCGATACACTTCTTATATTTTGTGTTTTTTTAGATTTCTGTTGTAGTTTAATTCTTTAATATTCCTTCTTAAAACTTTTAGTTTTTTTGTATTTCGTATTTTTTAAATTTTTGGAGTAGAATCCAACATGTTACAAACGAATTCTAGATAATCTTAATAGTTGTAAGAAAATAAAGATAATAAAACATTAGGAAGGTTCAATAGAAAACCAAAATTCAAAGTTTTTCAAAAGAACAAGGAATTTGAACGATTTGAAAATCTAAAATGAATTTTCTTGTACTAGAACAGAAAAAGTATGTTATTATTTTTTTTCCATATAGATTAGTGAATATAAGCATATTTTGAATTTTTGAAGTTACCGTGCGAGTAGGGCGGTTATTTAAAAAAATCGGTAAAATAGGAAAAAAATATTCGATTTTAGTGCTTTTGGGATCGCTAAAAAGAGTATGAAATTTTTTTTTTATAAAAAAATGGTATTTTTCTGTCACTAGACATCTACAATTTTTTTCATCACAGAGAGTTTTTGTTGTTTCGAATTCTTGGAGTCTTCTAAATTTTTTACTTTTTTTATTATAACTTATGGAATTAGTGAAGTTTTCGAATTTTTTATTGATTGTCTTGTATTTTTCTAATTCTAGTTAGTGCTTTCGGGCTCGTTCTTTTCTTTCTTTCGGTACTTTTCTGTAAATAAACATCGATAATTTTTTTATGCACAGAAATCTTTGTTGCTTCTTTTTTGTCAGTTTTTTAAATGTTTTGAATTTTGTATTGTTGGAAGTTATTAAGTTTCTAGCATTCTCCAAATTTTCTAAATTTTTTCTAAATACGATGTTTTAAATTCTTTGAATCGTTTGAATTCTTTGCATTATTTCAAATTTTTGGACCAGGGAAATCTTGGTTCCTTTTAATTCTTTACACTTTATATATTTTTGTATTTTCAGATCCTTGAGAACATCTTCAAAATGCAAAATTTCTAATCTTCAAATATTCAAAATTAATCGTTGAAGCATTATAGAAATTACAAGGAATTAATTGCTAATTGCTGCTAATTGCGGATTTACAGATTCAGAATGTACAGTTTAAGAGAAAAAACAATTTAATTTAAAGGTCGTTATTTTTAAATATTGAACATTTAGGCTGTTAAAATAAGCTTTTGTGAGTATTCAAATATACCGATTTCGAACACACACATATTTAAGTGTGATATTTTCAGACGCTTGAGGATAACCACTTCCGAGGAATCAAATATTAAAAATGCAAAAAAGAAGTTGTGTGAATTTGAAAATCAATAAACGCTTTTATTCTAGTCAGTTTTATTGGAAAAGCACGTCTAAATTCACTAAATTTAGTTGTACGAAGGAGCAAAGTCACAGAAAACTTTCCGATGACAAATGTATGAAAAGTTAAGTTTCTACGAATTCACCAAAGTCCATTACCACAGACAAGGACTTGGATGAAAGGGTGTAAATGATTTATAATTCATCTAATTCAGTTTTAAAAAATCTTTATCGATTTCTATTGTCGCTAGAATTTCTTACTAATTTTCCAGTGCAGATATTTTTTTTCTATTCTCGAAATGTTTCTAAACGAAGCTTGACTAAGCTTTCCATCAAATCCCAGCCCATTTTTCGTCAAAACGTGCGCTTTTGTAGAGCTTCTGGCCCTGATCGAGTTGACAATCTCAAATGCTGGGGCATAATCTTATTCAAACCCAAACTTTCAGCTTGCTGAGTATTTTAGCTATCTGGAACTCTCGTTTGCGCTTTTAAACGAATTATCAATAGCTCTTTGTTGAACTCAAACTGCAAAAACTATTAAGCGAGTTCATTGAAAGACAGACAAAAAGGAGCTTTATTTATTTTCGTATTGCTTTGTGAAATTTGTATGATTGAGAATCTGCTCGTATCTTCAGCAAGAGTTTATCTTGAAATGTTTTATGTCCGATTTATAAAACTTTTCCTTCTTGACTTCTGCATTTCGAGCTGTAACTTTTGCGGTATAGAGTACAGATTGCTTAACTTTGACCTTAAATCTAGCACTTTGGTTTTGTGGATGAGTTCACTAACCGCAGACTTGACACTTGAGTGATAGATCGTGGAGGATTTATTTCCACCATTAATTCAGCTACTTTAATTATCTCGATGTTTATTCAAAGTTCGCGACTGAAATATGTACCCGAATTAACACATTTTCTACTTTTTAACATGGAAAGTAGCGAGACTGGGTTATTTCATCTAATCCCTCTTTTTGCAAGCAACAATACGCTTTACGACCCACCAACGGCCATTTTTCTCCAAATCCACTTAATTCCTTACTAAATCGAACTCGTTTAATTCATGAACGAAAACATTAATTTCAGCGGAAAAATATAGTTGAAAGGGTGTGATGTTTACACCTTCACAATTGATGAAATTTCCACCCTTTTATCGAGGGTTTTCGGTCAGATATTTGATATATCTTCGTTCCCACGTCCTATCGATTTCTTGTGTTTTTGTCAGGAAGTCTCTGACACTTAAACTAATTTAGTAGGTATTCGGTAATTAGCACGATAAATCGAAGGAAAATTAATTAATTTAATCTCATCCTAGGGTTTTCCGGGAATTATTACATGGAGATTACATCTTCTTTATTTGCTTGTAATAAAGAGAAATAAGTTGTGATGGGGGAGTTGTTATCTTTACTTCACTTTTGATGTAATTTTCTTATCACGTTTCAAATGTGCTTTAATTCAAATGTCGGAGTGCTTGAACGAGAATGTAATTAATGGACGTTTGGGGTAAGTGGATTTTTTAGATTTTTTTCGTCAGATCGATTAAGTTCGTTGCTCTTTTAAGGATTTAGGGGAGTCAGTTTGTGACGATTTTATCAGATGGCGTCGATATTACCTCATTTTGGAGAAAAAATAAAATTCGATTTTTCACAATATGAAAATTTAAAAAAGCAGAACTTGGATAAATAAGAAATTTAAAATCAATAATAGGAAACAGAGAAAATTATTTTTAAAACTTAATTAAAATTTTCAAGATTGAAGCTGAGAAATGAAAAATAAATAAATAAATTTTTTAGGTTTAAAATTCTCATTCAAATTTGAACATTCCATATAGAAAATCAAAATTTTCGCAAGGCTAAATTATGAGAAATTGCAAAAAAAAACACTAAAAATTGTAACTCCAATTAACTTTGTAGTGAGAAATTGTAATAAAGTTTAATTAATTAATTTCCTTTTTTAGATTTTATAGTTTTTGTACTATTGTTGGAAAAAAATAAGATTAGTTTAATAAATAATAATATTTAGCAACTATTGTTGGACCGATTTAAATTGTAATATTTCTGGAATCTGAGGATCTAATAAATTTTTTACTACTTTTAGAGCTTTGAGCATTCCGACCAGTTAGAGATTTTGGGCTTTAGCATTTTATCTGAATTTTTGTCTGTGTATATGTTAATGTTAATTTGATTTTGCACTCACAATTTTGTGACTTCGAATTGCTATTTTAAAATTTCATAAGATGGAGAATTTTCAGATTTGTATAAATTCAATTATACAGTATAAATAACTTTTCAAATTGAAATAATCTAACATTCTAACTTGAGCAAATTTGTTCATTTTGTTTTGCTAATTTGGTTTTTTTTTAAAATAATTTTACAATTTTCAAAACTATTATTAATCTTGAGAATTTATTATTTTCAGGATTAATTTGATTTTTTTTTATTGAGGAATTTAAAAACTTTTTTCATTCAGTTTAAAAATTTCGAGATTTTCATGCATCTGTTTTTTGGTTTAAAATTTCATGATTTGAAATTTGTTTTCCTAAGATACACGGTCGTTAAAGTTTTTGTTTTATTTTTTCTAGAATGTCAATTTGAAACAAATAATTTTAAATTATTTTTAAAATCTGAATTATTTAAAATAATCTATAATTCTGTAGTAAATTTTTTGACTCTTCCAATTTTGTCTCTAATTTAGATTGTTTTTAATAATTTTACGATTTTTTTTAGTTTTTAGGTGTATGTAAAATTGGCGAATTTCAGTAATCTACTCAACTTTTTTTGAAATCTCTAAAATTTAATTTGTCCTGCAACGAGTCCTAGATTTTTGTTTCTGGGCAGATTTTTTTTGACAATGTGATTTTTGTTTTATTGGTTTAGTTTAGGATTATCAAAGACTTTGATTTTCAATTTTTTTAAGGAGAAAAGTTTCTTAGAAAGCATAAATTTTTGCAAGTTTTGTAGAATTTCGATACTTCTTAAGATGCAATAAATTTAAAATGTTTCTAATATTTAAAAAAATCAAGGATTTAAAATTCTCTAATATTCTTAAATGCAGCAAATTTTTCGAATTTTATTATTTCGCGTTTTAGATTTTTTTGATAATTAAATTAACTAAACTTTTAAAATTTCCTAGACTAGAAAATGAGATTTGTAAAATTTCAAAGTAATTTTAGTTTTTGATACGCGTTAAAACTTAAACTTTTTATTTCTATGTTAATTTTTGATTTTCTGTTCTTTGTTTTATACATATTTTTTTAATTCCATAATTTTTTGGACCTCTTCCGGTAAAAAACTTTTCTCTGTCGAAATTTTCACGATTTAAAATTGCAGAATGTTTTACAATTTAAAGTTTTTGAGGTCGAAAAATTTTGTATTTCCAACGTTTTTGTAAATTCGAATTTGGCTCACCATTTCTTAGGATGCAAAATTGTAAAACTTTAACAGTTTTCAAGACACATACATTTTTAATTATTTTGATATTTCTGAAATTTCGAGCATTCAAAATAATCTAAGATTTTCATTTGTCGCGATTTTTTTTGTTTCTGGTATGTTCAAAAATATTTAAGTAGTTTTACGAAATTTTGGAATATTTTGGTTACAGAGGTTTTAAAAATCAAATATTCTAAACATTTTTGTGTCTTCGAATTTCAAATTTTCTAAAAGCTGAGAAATATGTAGTAAGATTTGTAAAGTGTCTTAGATATTGAATTTTTTACTCTCAATGTTTGGTGAATTAAAACTCTCTTTAAAAATTTCTTAGGGTGCAAAATTTTTAGATTTGAAGAATTTTTAGGCACTTTAAGATGTATAAAAATAAGTTTTTTGGAATTTTGAGCATTTAAAACAATCTAAAGTTCCAGAATTTTGTATATGTATTTTTTTATACCCTTGTGATTTTTTGGCTTGTTTTGAAATGAAAATCTTCAACATATTATTGTTATTCTTAATTGAACGAATTCTAAAAAATTTCAAAATTTGTTGAGATTTTTTAAATTTATGATCTTAAGACGTGTTAACTTTTTTTTTGCTTTTTTTGAAATTTTGAGCATTTAGAATACTAAAAACTTAAACTGCAACGAATTGTTGAATTTTGTTACCTCTGGTTTCCATTTTAGTTTTTTTTTTAATAATTTTGAAATCTCTGATTTTTTTCGTCACAAAACCGAAATAATGGCTGTCGAGATTTTTATGATTTAAAATTTTAATTTTTTTACACACTCAAGAACTATAAAAGTTTTGGAATTTTAAATATTATTCATGATTTTTTTATTCTCCTGTTTCCGTTTTGCAGTAAATTTTGTATATCTGTTTTAGATTTTTTTAACAATGTTATTATTTTTTTAGGCTGTTTTGAGTTCAAAATTTGTAGTTTTTTGGTTTCACGATTTTCATGAGTTAAAGTTTTATTTCCAAATTTGTTAGGCCGTAGAATTTTAGTTCCGTGGAATTTCAATAACTTTCGAAGTATTTTTACGTTCTTAATTCTATTTTTATGCTGAAACTAACTTTTGAACTTGCAGATTTTATTACTCTTCATCGTAGTTTTAAAAAAAACTTTATAACTACAATTTCTGAATTATTCATGCAGTTTCCCCGATTTTAACTAGTTTTTTTTTCTAACCGATTTTATTGGGTGTAATTTAAGTCGAAGACAACCAGCATAAAATTGTTTTGGACATTTTCAATGGTCAATAAATTTAATCACGAGTACCAACTTTACGACGCAATAACCACATTAGCTCGTGCATTACCCTGTTGAAAATCATCCAGCACCTCTTCAAATATAAAAGCGAAAGGGTTGTAAAACGGGTTAACGTCCCAAAAAAAATTCATACCTGCAGCTATGTGTTTAATGACTAGTAAAAACCCAATTTCTCCCGTGATTTTCAGTCCACGTCCTCCCATCTCGGACCATTTAGATCCATTAACCGCACACACCCAAACAACACCACCAATAACAAAAATTATCATAATAACATGTTGTTTCGACTCTATGATTATTAGTTACGAGTTTGGTATGACTTTTTCTGGCAGGCAAAAAAATGAGGCCACATTCTTTACCTTGTTTTGTTGCAGCTTGGTTGGGAGCTCTGTGTTTGTGCGTTTCGTTTCTGACGGCCCCTTTAACGGTGGCGGTTTGTAGAAGAAAATCGACGAGATTGGCTGCTGCTTTTGGAGGACTGGTGACAGCTTTAGCCTGTCTCTTTACGAGTTTTGCCGTTCAATTTCATCAAGCACTTCTTAGTTATGGGCTAGTTTTGGGTTTGGGCACAGGTGTGGTCCGAGAAACATCGGGGTTAATGTTGGGACATTATTTCAAGAGGAGGAGGGAATTTGTGGAAATGGTGGCGCAAGCTGGAGCCGGAGTCGGAATAGCGCTGTTTTCAGTGCTGTACAAAGAAGCCGTGGGGTACTTTTATTTCGTCATTGATAATTAGTTTAGACTGTTTTATTGTTCGTTCAATCCACCTTTATTTGAACTTATTGCTTTGTTTACAGCCTTCCGGAATTTCCGCTTTTATGAGCACTGTTGAGAGGGTTATGACATATTGTTATATTTCAATTTCGATTTATGTGGGTGTTTGTCGGAAGCTTTTGACACTAAAACTAATTTATTTATTTGATGCACGATGCAATAAAGCGGAGTGCATGGACTTTATTTCGCCACATTTACACATTTCAGCATTTTGATGAAGACGAAATTAAGTCGCTATTACCATTTGAATTGTTGATTCACACTTCAGTTTTGACGTCATTTAAAACTTAAGATTTTATGTGCTCTGAGTGGAAACGTCGGAGTTAAGGGCTTGAATGAGAGAGGGTAATTAACAGCGAATTGTTAGGCCTAAATTAATTTTTTCGCCAAATTGATTCAGTTTATAACTGTTGAGAAATTGAGGTTCATTTGTATAAAGTTTGTAATAATTTTTGTCTTCAATTTAAAAAGCTTTTAATAGCTATCTTGGTTTGTTGGGAAGAGAATTTTATCCGTCTTCTTCTTGGAAAAACGAGTCATAATTTTAACGTTTTTAGTATAAAAAAATTAATAAACGTAAAAAACGGTTTAAGGATGAGAGGTTTATTGCGAAATTGGAAAATCCTAAATTGTTGTGAGAAGATTACGCGATCAATTTAAGATCACACTTAAATCTGTTGAAAAATAAAAACGCAGAAAATTTTGTTACAAAAATTCTATGAACCTACAAAGTCGAACATACAATAACAATTAAAAATTTGAAAATTATTATATTAATGTTATTTTTATTTCTACAGTACAATAAAATACAGAAATATGAATTACCGTAATTGTTAAGTCATAAATTTTCTGAATAGACGAAAAATTCTAAATTTCTAAAAAAAAACAAAAATGTTACGAACTTAAAAGTTTTTAAATAAATGCAAATAAAAATTATAAAAACGTTCTAAGGTTTATAGAAAAAAAGTTTTGAGACTTACCAATTACGATGAAGCATATAAAATGTGCTAATTTGGAGTTCAATTTGGAAAATCGATTAATTACTAAAAAAAAAAAAAATAAAAATCTTCCGAAATCTTTAAACTTTAATTATTAAAAAAAAGAATACCTTCATAATTTAATAATTTATATTAAACGTAAAATTCAAAAATGTTATAAGAAATTCTTTTATTTATTAAACTTTTTAAATTTAATAAAATCTGTAAAATAGTAAATTTAAACAATTAGTTTGATTAGATGACTACAGTGTGACGAAATTAAAAAAGTTTAGATCTAATGTGAAAATTTTAAGAAAATGTCTATGAAACATCAGATTTTATAAAAAAAAGTTGGAAAACATTCTCAGAATTTCAATAAAATTCTCTAACAAGTAAATTTTGAAAAATTATTGCAAAAAGTCTAAGAATCAAAGACAAGTAATAGAAAAAAAAATACTAAAAATTGGAAGGTTAGAAAATTATTTTTCAAGAAAATTGAAGTTCGTTTCATAAAAATAATCTTTTTTCCATATTTACAGCATTTAATTTTACTATTTTTAGTATTTAAAAAATTATTAGTTTTTTAGAGTCAAAAATTGTTTTTTATTTATTTTTTTAAGTTTGTCACATTTCATCTAAATAATTTCATTACATCTAATGCAAACATTTTAAGAAAACGTCTACGAAATGTCAAATATTACAAAAAAAAATTAAATAAAATTCTTAAACATTAGTAAATTTTGAAAATTTTAAAACCATTTCAAAAAAATCTAAAAATCAAAGACAAGTAGCAGAAAAAAAACCTAAAAACCTGAAAGTCACGAAATTATTTTCCACGAAAATCGAAGTTGGATTCAATTGTAACATTTATAAAAAATAATTATATTTGCAGCATTTAATTTTACTGTTTTCAGTATTTTAGAAATTATTAGTTTTTTGGTCAAAAATTGCTTTTTATTCATATTGTTTTAAGTATGTAAAATTTCACCTAATTAATTTCATTAGATCAAAGGTAAAAATTTTAAAAAAACGTCTACGAAATATCAAATATTACAAAAAAAAATGGAAAACTGGGCATTTTTAAAATTTCAATAAAATTCTTAAACATAAGTAAATTTTGGAGAATTTAAAATTATTGCAAAAAATTTAAGAATCAAAGACAAGTAACAGAAAAAACTACTAAAAACTGGAAAAGTACAGTGCATTTATTTAAAAACTACTTTTTTATTGTGTTAATAATAAAATTTGAAAAAAAAACTTTTACTCATTTAAATTTTATTATTTACAATTTTTCCTGTTAAATTTTTCAAGTAAATTTTTTGTCTTATCTTCTAAGCTGTCGTAATTTTTTAGCTCTTGTGAAATTTGCCTCATTATTTATTTGATTTGATTTAATTTAATTTTATTCAGCGAGTTTCTAAATTTTTCACCAAAAATTATTTTTTCATTTAATTTCTCACCTAAATATTTTTTTAAAAAAGGATGAGATAATTTTTTTGCTGTCAGCCTCATCACATGGTTTAGATCTGAAATACTAATTGTCTGGTTTTGTCTCTATTTCTGAAATACTTAATTTAATTTGATTGATAAAAAACCTCAGTTTCAAAACTTCGTTTTCTGTTTCTAATCTTCTGTGCCGATTGGGCAAAAATTTCTTATAGATTTTGATGCGATAATTAATGCCTTATTTTGGTTGCGGTTTCGTCCTAAAGAAAACTTCAAAACAAATTTTCTCATGACAATAAATCTATAATTTTACGTAAAATATTACAAGAAATTCAGTAGCATGTGTAAAAATTTCTGGGTTTTGAGATATTTACATTTTCGAAACGATCAAAATTGGTGAATTTGAACTGTTCCCGGATTTTTATACCTCCGAAGTTAAGGCACATATGATGTGGTAAACACTATCGGATTTTTAGGCTCTAAATATTAAGAATCCAGTTTTATCCCGATTTCGAAAAATACAAATTTTTGGACAAAAAATTCTCACCGAATCGATGAAAAATCTCTATTTTTGGAAATTTGTTTATAAATTTTAAACTATTATACTGATTGGGTTGATATTCTGCTCGTTTATAGATTTCGATCGAATTTACCGGATTTGGTTGAATTTATCCTGAAAAAAATTAAAAATCGAGTCAGAAATAAAGTTATTAAAATCACCACATGACGAAAAATCGATTGATTTCAGTTCAATAGGTATAAATCCCATCTGATCTCACGCAGAATTTCACTAGGAATTCAGTTCCATGTTTAAAGACTTTCTACAAGGTTAAAATTTCGAAAAGTTACATCTCCGAAGCAACCAAAATTTTTGACTACATTATTGGAAAATTTTCATTTTTCGATATTCGTTCATATATTTTAAACTACTTCACCGATTCGGTTGATATTTTGTTCGTTTATAGATCGTGATTAACTCTTTCAATGCATGCAAATTTACTACTTTGCTTCGGTTTCTATTCTGAAAAAAACCTTAAAAAATGAGGTCAGAAAAAAAAGAAAAATCCACCGATAGCAATAAATCTATTGATTTAGGCTTAATGAGTGCGAATAAAGTCTCTTTATAGGCAAAATTGCACGAGGAATTCAGTGGTGTGCTTAAAATCCACCTACGAATTTTGGGTACCCAGATATGTGCTTTTGAAATTTCAAAAAAATATTTTCTCCGAGCAGATATCGAGATTCGGTGAACTTCATCGTGGTTCCTAGTCAGATGCTAAAATGCCGTTTATCTCTCGCTGACTAAATCTAATTTTTCTAACTAAATGAGTTAATGCTTCGTTATAAAATTTCCGTAATTCCAAGTTTGGAACAGGTTTAGCATTTACAATATTCCGCCCCCAAACATAGTTTTGATGACACATTAACGAAAAGAGCATTTCCCCCGTTTTAAGCTAATTTCATTGCCAATAAAACAGTACTCGCTGTTCGACATATACGAGCCCCAACTTTAACGCCGAATTTATATCAGTACCATAATAAATAAATGATTTAGTTTCGATAAGTCGGAACCATAAAAAAATTCCTTTCAGCTGCGGCTAATAAAAGTAAAAAACTAGTAACGGCAACGATTTGACTTTACTTAAGCGAAATTATCAAAGCTTAACTGCCAATTAGCCATGAACAATCCGACTCCGGTTACGGAACAATCCCGACGAGTTTTTGGTTGAAGTTGGACCACCAGATTTGCTTCGTCGAGCGGAATAAACCTAAACCCGGATTTTCCGACTCTATGGGAGTTTTTTTACCATTTGCAGGGAAATCGATTCGATAGACTCACGCTAAGTCTAATTTCAAGCTTGAATTAAAAAAGTGCATTATTTAGATGTTTCCTCTTTTAATTTAACGTGGATTTGTGACATAAAAATGACATAAACTCGAGGCGAGATGTGCTCTAATTTCTCAAGAGCTATGAACTTATTCAATTTGGCGAAAAAATCTCCTTAAAAATTCAGTTAGGGTGGAACGACTCGTTTACCATTAATTGCGCTCTTTCCTTCAAACACTTAAATTCGTTGTTCCAACATTCAAGTCTAAAACGAAACTAAACGAATCAAGAAGCCGTAAAGTAAAGCAACATGAAATAGAACGTTGGAAAAATGCAAAATATTATTGCCCTACTTAAATAACAAAATCAATCTGTTTTTCTCCACTCTCAGCAGTGTTCCGTGTATTTATAGACATCCCACTCTTTATTTTTTAATTCCAAAACACTGTTACAAATATAGAAATTGATTTAAGAGCACACAATACGTATGGCTAATTTCCAAAAATTTATACTCTTTTTTTCGACAGGAAACTGGGTTGGAGACTCGGCCTACAATCCATCACTGGTCTGTTATCGTTAGCTTTTTTCCTGCCGGTAGTTTACAGATCTGCTAATTTATACCATCCTCAAAGGCGCGCTATAACACACCTAAAGAATCAACGAAAGAAAATGAAAGAGAAAAAAACACACACGAAAGTGAGGAAACCGCCGATGTTTGATTTCGCACCGTTGAAAAGTCGGGGTCTTCGGGTGTTAATAGCAGCTTGTTCATCGGCGGCTTTCGGGGTATACGCCCCCGTGTTCTATCTTGTAAGTAACAATGAGTGGGTGTTTCAAGAGTTGTTGGAAAATTTTCTTGTTCTCTTACATATCGGTGACAATTTTCGATCCTTTACAACTCTTTAATTACTCAAATTCTACATTCTGTTATTATTGTTTAGACTTTTGATTACTTCAGAGAAGATTTTTAAGTTTTTCAAAAAGCATTTAGAGTTTTAAAGACATATATAAAGTTGAATACTTTAGATCTTTTGTATTATTTGTTAGATTACAATTTTCTCTAGATTCCCTAATTGCTTAAATAATTATTCATATTTTTTGTATTTTTTATGTCTTAAAGTTTCTAAATCAATTTTTTGAGTGTGGAATGTAACAGATTGTCTAGATTCTTTGAATCAGTTAAAGGTTTTTTATATACATATACAGAGTGATCAAAAAGATCTAATTCGAAGCAGGCGTTTTAAACTTTCGGCCACTTCGTACGAAGATTTTCGTGCACAAACGCTTCAAATTCATAAGCGCCGACAACTCGTGGTCTCGAATTTTGTTGAGTAAGAAATTGTACTGAATAAATTCGAATGTTAAAATTATTGCTATTTACATCATTGTTATTGTTTGATAACGGCAAATATTTATAAAATAAATGAAATCTACATTTTTCATTGTCAAGAAGGAACTTTATACCCAAGTGCGACGCCACTGTCACGCGGTTGTGACATATGGCTAACCTCAAAAACAGGTTTAAATTAATTCAACTATTTTAAGAAATTTGCTTTTGTTTTCGGGTATTATTGATTATTGTGATAAATTAGTGGGAAAGGGGACTATGAGGGGTGATGAGGAAACCTTTTTCACGATTTTTTATTAATTTTTGGTAAACCTCAGTCTATAGAATATAAACGCAACTAGAAAACACCTACGTTTGATAAATTGATAAAAATTTCTCCAAAGCACTCTTAATTTGTTTACTTTTTGATCTCTCTGTATAAATATATTGTGTACTTTGTATTTAGTACTAATTGAAAATTTCGGCTTTGGATTCTTTATATTTTTATTTTTTTTGAATTTTTTTACCTTCTAGGTTTTTTTATTTTGAACTATCTGGAGTATCTATTTTTTTGGAGAATATATATTTTTTTATTATTCAAATTTGGTGGATTTTTGTATTTTTTTATCTTTAGGACATTTCAGATTTTTGGAATTCTTTAAATTTAGATTTTTAATTTTTTTATTTTTGATTTATTGTGATTTTCTTAATCTTTTTTAGTTTTTTCACTCTGTAGAATTTGAACTTTATAATTTTTGTTTTTTAACATTAAAAAAAAGTTAAATTTAAAATTTTTCATATATTTTAAATTTCTTGATTTTTTTTTAGAATCTATAAATTTTATTGGTCCTAAGTTGCGTCAACTCTGATGGTATTTTTTTAATGTCGTTTTTTAGATTTTTTATTTTTTGTAATTTTAAGGTTTTGCTCGATTTTTTGAAATTACCATTTTATAAATTTTAAAATAAAATTACTATTTCCAAATCAATTTTTACCTATTCGTCATAATCTTTTGATTCTTTAAATTTTTTGAGGTTTCGGGTTCTCAAGATATTTGGGATTCTTTGAGTTTTTCGAATTTTTTGCATTCTCTAAATACTTGAGATTTTAGGATCTTCCAGATTATTAATGGTGTTTTAATTTTTAACGACTTTTAAGGTCACTTTGGATTTTCTAAACTGAATTTGTTAATTTTCCAAATTTTATAACCTTTGCAAGTTGTTTTGATGCTTTAAATTCTTTGTTTTAAAAATTTTCATTATTTTCCTATTTTATCCTGAATTTTAAGATTTTTGAATTTCTGCTATTTCTCTTAGAATTTTTCTATATTTTTAAAATATATTACTTTTGATTTTTTAGACTTTTCATTTTTTTTTGCTATACCTCTTTGTTGTAGTCTTTCGAATATTTTTGATTTTTTGTTTATGTTCAATCATGTCCTGTTCTATTCAGATTTATTTAAATTTTTACATTTTAGTTGATTCTCTAAATTCATTGGTTTTTGTTTTTATTTTACATTCTTTTAATTCTTTAATTTTTTTTTTTTTTTTAATTTTTAACTTCTCAGAATTTATTATTCGAATTATTGATATTTTTAGATTTTTAAAATTGCCGTTAGAGATTTGTCTTTCTGATTTTTTATTTTATTTTATTTTTAGATTTTCCAGATTCTCTAATTTTAAAATTGTAAGATTCTTTGCAATTTTCATAATTTCTGTTAATAATTTAATTTTTTAAATTTTTATTATATATTTTTAGAATCTTTTAGATCTTTAATTTTGTAAGATTGTCTTGTTGCTTTTAAAATCTTTAACACAATTTAATACCTTTTTAATACCTTTAATACAATTTTTTTAGTTTTTTTAAATATTTTTTTTGCAATTTTTTAAATTTTTAATTTTTTTAAAAAAAATTTGTATTCCTAGCAATCTTTTGTTTTTTTTAAATTTTTTCGTTTTTTTTTTAATTAATACTGAAGTTACTCACTAGTTTCTAGATTATTAGATTTAAATTGTTCAGATTTTCTATATTATTTAAATTTTTAAAATTATTTAAAAAAATTAATATTCTTTAAAAACTTCAAATTTTTATATTTAGAGTTTTTTTTTTAAAAAAATATCTTTGATAGTATAGATATTCTCAAATCTTTTTTTTTAAATTACATTCTTTAATTTTTTTGATTGTAGTCTTTAAATTTTTCTATTTTTTTAGATTGTTCAATAGCTCGTAAAAACTTAATCGGTGAATTTTTGAATAAATTGCCTACCAACAGTTATACAAATTTTGCAGAACTTTTGAGCTCTGGTTTTTTATCATTTTATCATTATTTATCATTTTTATATTTTATCAATTTTAAAAAAGGAATTTATCGTACGCTTTCAAATTTTAAAGATTCTAAAAATTTGAGGTTAAGAATGTCGAAGAATGTTAGGGTTTAAACCGTGAAACTCAAAATTCCTAAAAAGAAACCTAAAATCATTCATTTCCCTTCTAGGTCTACCAAGGCTACAAAGAAGGTCTCGAAGACAGCGCCCTAGTCCTCCTTCAAACGTTCATGGGTTTCGCCTCGGCCCTAGGCTGTGTCGGCTTCGGCCTCGTAACATCCAGACCAAGCTCCCAATGTCTCATTTCGCGCCAATACCTCTGCCAAGCCGCCATGGTAGGAATAGGTAAAACCTCCCTCTTATTACTACCCTCCTCTAACTCAAATTCTAGGCTTATCCCTCCTCGCTCTGAGCGCAGTTCAAGGCTACCACGGCTACGTCCTCTTCGTCTGGTTATACGGCACATGTCTCGGCGGTTACACCTACTCCCTAAAAATGTTCGCTCTTGAAAGAATCCGCGGTCGCCACTTCAACAAAGCTTGGAGCTTCATTCAAGGTGCTAAATCTCTCCCTGTGCTTCTCGGAATCCCGATAACAGGCTACATCAACCAGTCGTATCCAAAAGCAGGTTACTACTTCAGCTTCGTCGCGACGATCCTAGGTGTGTAGAATTCCTCCCTTTAAACTTAAAGCAAAATTTAGGTTTCAGGTGCTAGTTTAATGTTCCTCGTGGGCACACGTAAGGACCATGCGAACGGTAACATTAACAACATCGCTAGCTTGAACGAGTGCGCTTGTAATATAGCGATGAATTTCAACAACATATGCCCGTCGGAATTGCAACCTTATAGTTACTGCGGCCAAGGAAGCAACCACTACGAAAGACTGTTTAATTATAGTCATTTAGATCGGGATCTTCAAAGGCATTCGTTCCGGCATTCGATGCAACCGATGCATATTTATTTACCGAAGAGTTATAGTTATGCGGCGAATATCGATAGGTTTCCACAACAATATCCTGTGCATTATCACGATTACTTGAGAAGATTGAATAGGAATATGTTGAGACCGAGCAAGAGTGTTCCTGAAGGACTTGCACAGAGGGAGCAATACGGGTCTTATAAAAGACCAGTTCTTAGGAATCTTCAGGTTATTGAGCAGATTACCACTTCTGTGTGAGGTGAACGAGAGCTGATGCCAATTCTAGTCAAATTTTAGGTTTCCGTGGACTTTTAGTGAACAAATAGTAACAACGAACACCTACAGATACTATTTTTAGAAACTTTTTAACTGACTGCGCGGTTAATTAAGCTAGCGAATGACACCACGGTTTGTTAGATTAGTTTTCTCAATTTTCACTACGATTTATTTCATCATCAGACTGAGACAAACGAAACTTTATCTTGTATTTTTTGTAGGACTGATATCTGATTTTTTAGTTATTCAAGTTAAGTAGAAAAGTAAGGAATTGCGAACAAAAGCAGCGTAAATAAATCTAGAATTGTTAGTAATATTGACTAAATAGAAGTAGCAATAACTGTATTTAATAGAAATTCGAGAGAAATTTTTTTTAATTCCTTTGGGGAATTTAGGAACGCAAAACATCTGGTGGCTATGCAACCCAAAATACACATAGTGACCAGCTCTTAAAAAAATCCATTTTAATTAAAAACCAATGGAGTTTTGTGGCCTCATCTTGTGTTATTGATTCACGAGGCCAATATGAGATGCATTTGGGCCTGTATACCTACGTTACTGATCAAAAAATGACTGTTGCATGAATTCAAAGTTAAGTAACTTTAATCATGCAAATTTCTACTAGGTTAGTAGTAACTCCTACTAAAAAATTATTATGCCTATTTCTAAAATTGGGGCGGTTTGTTTATATTTTATTTATAGAATCTTAAAGAAAATATGACAATTGATTTGCTCTAAAACAGAAATTTTCTTTTTTTTTGCTTTTTGTGGACTTCTGTAATTTTTTCATATAAAAATTATGTCAAAGTTAGCAAACTCCCTGAATTACTGTTTTATAGGCGCATAAATGTCGTAGTCTTAAAGAAAATGTTGCGAAACTTTAAAGCGTCTTTTTCATGTCAATTTTCAAAATTATAACCATATAATTGCGAAAATTACAGAAGTCTGAAAAATGTTGAATTCTTTTAAAAATATTTTTTTCTAAATTTTGTCTTGTTATACAATTTTGTAATTTCACACTTTTCAGAAGCTTGTCAAATTTAGCAAATCTGCCAAATTATGTTGGTATAGGCGCATATTTGCAATAGATTCAAACCCTTAGAGAAAATTTTGCAAAATTTTGATTCGTCTTAACAATGAATATTTCTAGATTTTTTCTTTTTTGTTGAACAATTTTGTAATTTCGCAGATTTGAAAAACATTTAGGTTAGCTTTGCCAAATTTCATTTTTATAGGCGCATAAATGTAAAAGTTTTAGAATCTTGGAGAAATTGTTGAAAAATTTTGATTCGCCGGAAAATTTCTATTTTTTTTCTTTTATGTTGTACAATTTTGTAATTTTACACAAATGATAAGCATGTCTAGGTTTTCAAATTTCCTAATTTTCAATTATGTAGCCTTATAAATGCAAAACTTACAGACTTCTAAAGAAAATGTTGCAAAATTTTGATTAGTTTTGAAAATTAAAATTTCTAAATTTTGATCTTTTTGTTGTAAAATTTTATAATTTTATACTTTCGAGAAGCATGTCAAAATTAACAAAACTGCCAAATTTCATTTTTATAGGCGTATAAATGTACAAGCTCTAGAATCTTGGAGAAATTGTTGAAAAATTTTGATTCGCCGGAAATTTTCTAATTATTTTCTTTTGTGTTGTACAATTCTGTAATTTTACACATTTGGGAAACATGTCCAAAGTAGCAAATTTTCCAAATTTTATTGTTACAGGCACATAAATGCAAAAGGTATAGAATCTTAGAAAGAACATTGCAAAATTTTAATTTGTTTTAAAAATGAAAATTTTTAATTTTTTTCTTGTTGCAGAATTCTGTACTTTTACAGTAATAATAAGGATCTCAAAGTTTACATCCTTTTCAAATTTTGCTGTTATTATTTCCCAAATTTTAATGTTGTAGTCATATAAATGCAAAAAGTACAGAATTTTAAAGAAAATAATATTCTTTCAAAAAATGAAAATTTTTAAAGTTTTTTGTTGTACATTGTTGCAATTTTACACAAATAATAAGCATGTCAAAGTTTGCAGTTTACCTCAAATTTAAATGTTATAGCCTCATAAATCTGAAAATTACAGAATACTCTATAAAATGTTGTAAAATTTTGATTCGATTTAAAAATATAAAATTCATAAAATTTCCCTTTTGTGTTGTACAAATATGTAATTCTACTAACTTGGTAGTATCTAAATCCGAAATTTGAGACAATGTACCTTTGAAGTAATGCAATATTCTTTTTTTCATCGTTTTCGTATTTTTTCTCACAGACCAAAAACTGTATATCTGATTGTACGTAGCTATAGTAAATTAAGGTTAAATTAAGACTAAAAAGTACTCCTTATATTCCTATTTACGGACTCTTAAATGGATTGCTAGAAAAAACTAGATTCGCAACTTGTACTATATAGGTCGTACGTTCACATGATGGGCTTAAATCCGTACAAACAAATCATGGAACTATCAGAGTTTGATTGGAGCTAGTAAATCGAATGTGACCAGCATCATTACGATATGCCTCGCATTTGTTTTGCTCTCATTTAAACTGTGGTATTTGTATTTCATAAGACACTAAATTCGTACCTGTATTACTGGATTTGCAAAGGCCGAATTACTCGATTTAGACACAAATGGCCTCACTATTGCTTTTAGTCTAGCGCGTAAATTTTTGATTTCCTGCGCTTCAAACGACCAACGCAGAATTATAGCAATACATTTATGGTTGTGATTGTTTAAAATGTAGAATTTCATGTGGGATCAAAACTGTACATTTTAGTGATACATGAAAATGCTACTTAATACTTTGTCCTATATTTTGTACACTTGTACAGTAGTTTGTAAGAAGACGAGTCTACTTTTATTCTGTGAATTATTTTTTGTAATTTCTTTAATTGTTCGATTTATTATAAAGAAGTTACACCTTACTCGTGTTTTTATCACTACCTCGAAAATTTATGAAGATATTTGCTTTTAAAATTGCTACTACTTGAAAATTTCAAGGTGATTATGTCGTGTTATTCGTGTTGATGACATAACAGTTCATTTGTACGATGTCTTTCTTACTTTGGAGTGTATTATGTACTGTTATGAAGCAATACACGTTTCCTGTAGTGATATGACAAAATGACATCACTGTTAGGGCTTAAGGGGCCCTTAAAAATATTAAAAAAATCAATTATTTTTAAATAATGGCAATTTTAATAAACTTAAGAAAGGTAGGCAACACATAATACAGATTTGACAAATTAAATGCATACTTTACTAATGATTTCTCTAGATCGACTAATAAAATTAATGTTTCGGCTGCTACTTAATTGTTGTGTTCGAAAAGAATTGTTGGATCTGGTGAATTTTTATTGGAAATGTTTGATTCTCATTGTCCTACTAAAGGAATATTAGAACAAATTAAAATTTTTTTGAACAAGTTAAATCAAGTATCGTACAATATCAGTACATATGCAACACTATATACAGATCCGACATTTTAGATTTTAACTTGCTGGTTTGGTGACACTGACTGTCAACAATGTCAGTAACCTCAATGTTGAGTTTGTGTTATTCTGCTCTGATTTCATCAATTTGACCGAGTCTTAAAGGTAAGTAATACCACTAGATAAAATGTTCATCGAAACAAAGATATTTAGTTGATAACTGAATCTGAAAACACCTTTATTTCTCTGGTAAACACTATTGGTTTATTCACAGATATTACAAAAAATGGAAAAAACAAAATATGGGGTAAAAACAAGGCTTCTTGAAGAACTGATATCATTTCAGTTGCGGTTGAAAAGGCAAAGAGTCATGTTTTATAATATACAAATAATTCGCAACGCCATGCCTCCTCTACAAGCTACATTGGTTCTAGGGGAAGACACAGTCCATATACTAAACATCACTGTCCCATGTGTTGTACGAAGAGAGCATTATATTGAGAGAGGCGAAAAGAAAATTACTTTAATTCTCCACGGATTAGATTTAGGAACTATTGAATTCGAATCAGTGGAAGAGAAGAACCACTTCAAACAAGAAATGTAAGTAAACGCAAGCAATAGTTTTCATTTTTAGTTTTCTTGTTACAGTTCTAGAGAGTGGACTCCTAGTCCACCAAGAGAATTCTAAATTTATTTATTTAATTTAATTAAATTTTGTATTTATTAAAATAAAAATGTAAAAACAATAGGTAAAGTTGCAGTTACTTATTGTGTATGCATTTGAAAACTCTTTTTTGATTCAACTGGATGTCATTTCATTGCATGATAAATGATGAAAGGATAAAACCTGAATTTGCCCTATAAGTTTTTATGATGCATGACCTGATAGGTATTTGCTTTTTTGAATATACATTTAAAAACTAATCTTAATTGAAATGCAGGTTTTTGTTAAGTCTGGCAAATTCAATATTTATATGGAAGACCTGAACGATTAAAATATGGATTAATACCAACAACAACAACAACTAAACCTAGAGGTGAAGCCAAAGATACAGTTGGTAATTCGTCTTCGACTTATGAGCCTTTGGTGAATTAATGTGATTTTAATGAAATTGATACATTTTTAATTGCAAATCACCATATGTATATTTTTTATAAGAAATATGTTTGGTTAGTCAATTTAAAAGATATAACTTATGATAAAGAACCGAAATTAATTACAGATTATTTATATTTTTTTGCTATATGATTTTCAAGAAATTTCACATATTTATAAGACCTTCAGGTGATGTTTTAATAGTTGTTAAAAATTTATATTATGTATTTAATTGATTTTCCAAGTTTTAATGTTAAAAGTGGATATAATGGTCGATCTATTGAAAATTTAGGAATACCAAAAGGAAAAAGAATTGATGCAATATTTAGAACTTATTCTGGAAAACATATATATTTTATGATAAAGTCTTGTACATTGAGTTTGATGAGTGTTTGTTTAGATCAAAGAAAAATGGCCTTATTTCTGTATTATTTTCTGGAATATCTCCAAATATAAGCAGAGCATTCCGATATAGAAATTTATATTTCTTTAAAGATAAAATGTATTATGAATTTGATGATAATTCGAATACATTAGTTAAATCTGACAAATTTGACTTGACAGTTTTTGGATTTAAATGTGGTCTTATCGATCAAATAATAAAACTAATTAATCCTCTGTGATTCACCTAAGGTATGCTGTATGTTACATATTTTTTAAATGACCTTAAAGACTTGGTCATTTTCTAGAATGTATACCGTTTGGGTATACACCAAATTTTCCAACTCGCATAATTCTTTTAAATAAATTTTATCTATTTTTGACAGTTCTATAATTATGCTAATCCTATTCATTAACAAATAGTTTTCACATCAATTTTACAGACAGAGTGTTTTACCCCGTCGGAAAAATCTATCAATATTTGAAATTGATTAAAATTTTGTTCAACTGGTTGATTTCTAGAATCATTAAATTTGAACTGTTGGCTGAACAGACCCATCTACATGAGTTTCTATAGCATGCCTTCTACCTTATAAAAACAGGGTGAAATCATCAAAAAAACAAAGTGTTCTGAGGGGCCTTACTAGTACAAAATTCAAAACAGGATAAAATCTGTGAAAAATGTTAATTTTAAAATATACTTTAAAAACAAGGGTAAAATGCTTACCTACTTTACTGATCAAAAAATAAACATTACATGAATTCAAAGTTAAGTAATTTTAATCATGCAAATTTCTACTAGGTTGGTGGTAACTCTTACCAAAAAATTATTATGCCTATTTCTAAAATCTATTTTAATTAAAGAATCTTGTAGAAAATATGACAATTGATTTGCTCTAAAACAGAAATTTTCTGTTTTTTTTTTTTTTTTTTTGTGGAATTCTGTAATTTTATTCATATAAAAATTATGTCAAAGTTAGCAAACTCCCTGAATTACAGTGTTATAGGCGCATAAATGTCGTAGTCTTAAAGAAAATGTTGCGAAACTTTAAAGCGTCTTTTTCATGTCAATTTTCAAAATTATAGCCGTATAATTGCGAAAATTACAGAAGTCTGAAAAATGTTGATTTCTTTTAAAAATATTTTTTTCTAAATTTTGTCTTATTTGTTATACAATTTGGAATTTCACACTTTTTAGAAGCTTGTCAAATTTAGCAAATCTGCCAAACTATGTTGGTATAGGCGCATATTTGCAATAGATTCAACCTCTTAGAGAAAATTTTGCAAAATTTTGATTCGTCTTAACAATGAATATTTCTAGATTTTTTCTTTTTTGTTGAACAATTTTGTAATTTCGCAGATTTGAAAAACATGCTAAAGTTAGCTTTGCCAAATTTCATTTTTATAGGCGCATAAATGTAAAAGCTCTAGAAATCTATCTAGAGAAATTGTTGAAAAAATTTGATTCGCCGGAAAATTTCTAATTTTTTTCTTGTATGTTGTACAATTTTGTAATTTTACACAAATGATAAGCGTGTCTAAGTGTACGAATTTCTGAATTTTCAATTATGTAGCCTCATAAATGCAAAAATCACAGACTCCCAAAAGAAATTTTGCAAAATTTTGATTAATTTTAAAAATAATTTTTTTTTTGTAGTACAATTCTTTAATTTTTCACATTTGGGAAACATGCCTAAAGTAGCAAATTTTCCAAATTTCATTGTTACAAGCGCATGAATGCAAAAGTTACAGAATCTTGTAAATTCTGCAATTTTACAGTAATAATAAGGATCTCAAAGTTTACATCCTTTTCAAATTTTATTGTTATTATTTCCCAAATTTTAATGTAGTCTTATAAATGCAAAAAGTACAGAATCTTAAAGAAAATAATAGTCTTTCATGTTGTACATTGTTGCAATTTTACACAAACAATAAGCATGTCAAAGTTTGCAGTTTACCTCAAATTTAAATGTTATAGCCGCATAAATCTGAAAATTACAGAATACTCTATAAAATGTTGCAAAATTTTGATTTGTTTTAAAAATATAAAATTCCTAAATTTTCCCTTTTGTGTTGTACAAATATATAATTCTACTAACCTGGTACTATCTAAATCCGAAATTTGAGACAATGTACCTTTGAAGTAATGCAATATTCTTTTTTTCATCGTTTTCGTATTTTTTCTCACAGACCAAAAACTGTATATCTGATTGTACGTAGCCATAGTAAATTAAGGTTAAACTAAGACTAAAAAGTACTCCTTATATTCCTATTTACGGACTCTTAAATGGATTGCTAGAAAAAACTAGATTCGGAACTTGGTCTATATAGGTCGTACGTTCACATGATGGGCTTAAATCCGTACAAACAAATCATGGAACTATTAGAGTTTGATTAGAGCTAGTAAATCGAATGTGACCAGCATCATTACGATATGCCTCGCATTTGTTTTGCTCTCATTTAAACTGTGGTATTTGTATTTCATAAGACACTAAATTCGTACCTGTATTACTGGATTTGCAAAGGCCGAATTCCTCGATTTAGACACAAATGGCCTCACTATCGCTTTTAGTCTAGCGCGTAAATTTTTGATTTCCTGCGCTTCAAACGACCAACGCAGAATTATAGCAATACATTTATGGTTGTGATTGTTTAAAATGTAGAATTTCATGTGGGATCAAAACTGTACATTTTAGTGATACATTTAATACTTTGTCCTATATTTTGTACACTCGTACAATAGTTTGTAAGATGACGAGTCTACTTTTATTTTGTGAATTATTTTTTTTAATTTCTTTAATTGTTCGATTTATTATAAAGAAGTTACACCTTACTCGTGTTTTCATCACTACCTTTAAAATTTATGGAGATATTTGCTTTTAAAATTGCTACTACTTGAAAATTTCAAGGTGATTATGTTGTGTTATTCGTGTTGATGACATAACAATTCATTTGTAAGCAACAGGCAGCGATGTCTTTATTACTTTGGAGTGTATTATGTACTGTTATGAGGCAATACACGTTTCCTGTAGTGATATGACAAAATGACATCACTGTTCGGCGATTTGTATCAAAAATTAAACCGGAATTTGGGATTCAACTGTTTGTTTTGTAAAAGGTGTGAAAAAAGCAATAGGGAACAATATTTATTCAGTGATAACGTTAGATATGTTAGGGCTTAAGGTGCCCTTGAAATAGAGTAAAAAAAAACAGTTGCATATTTCTAAATAATGGTAACGATTTTAATAAACTTAAGAAAGGTGAGCAACACATAATACAGGCGTGACAAATTAAGTGCATACTTTACTAATGATTTCTCTAGATCTGCTAATAAATAAATACGATCGTTGATTTGCTTAGTTCGAGTGCTTAACTAAAAATCTAGTGGGACGAATTTCTCACAAACTCACAATTTTTAAACTTTTTGCAGAAATGTTAACATCTCCGAATTTACTTGAAAAATTGTAACATGTTCAAAGTTTTCCAAACTCAGTTTATTTTTGAATATTCACACATCAATGTGAATCACCATATGAATTCCATGAAATCCTCAAAGATAAAAAAATTGCGATGAGTTATGTTAGTTTTACACAATAAATTTACATAAAAAATGATAAAAAATGTGGACAATAAAGATGTTACGAAAGTTGTAAAAATTCTAAAAGTCCGAAAATCAAAAACTGTTTTATTTGATGACTGCAAAATTACCCACAAAATATTTTGTATTTAAGATTTTGAAATCGAATTTAATCGTGTTCTCAGCTTTTTCAAGTCAACTTTTTTTTGTTTAAAATTTTTAGATCTTCTGTATAATTATAATTACGATGTTTTTTCAACTATTTTTTTTAACAAAATTTGCAAGGTTTTAAAAGAAAATTGTTTTGTTTTAGCTGAATTTTGAAATTATAGAATAAATTTTATTTTATACAATTCTGATTTAATCGTTCTTCTGTAGTTTTATTTTCCAATAATAATTTTCCAAAAAGGATTTCTATCTTAGTGTTTTCCAGAAAAAAAAAATTACGTAAAATTGTTATAAACCAGACTCTCAATATTTTTTTAGATTTCAGAACGTTTAGACATGTTTTAAAAAACTGAAATAAGCAAATTAATTCTTAGTTATTTAGTTTCAGTAATTTAAAAGCTTTGATTCTAGTTTTTGTCTCTTTAAGTAACATAATAATTGCTAATAAGAAATTCATGAAATAATAAGATTTTTAAAAAAGTAACAAATTTTTTATTGAATTTTGTAATTCTGGTAGTTTCAAAGCTATAACAATGAAATGTAAAGACATAACTACTTTCAATCTATTTTTTAAACATGCTAAGTTATAAAGTTTCAGAGCAAATTAGCAAAATTTTAATTCTTTTTATTTTTAGACTAAGCAAAAATTTTATTAAAATTTTTAACTTTAATTTTAATTAAGCTAAAAGAACGAAATTTAGAGGTGTTGCTCTATTTAATACGCTTATTAATTATACCTAATAAAAAATTGAATTAGAAAAAAAGTAAATTTTGAATTTTATTTTAAAGACTAACTAGAAATTCCTATCATTTTTCTGTTCAGTCTTTTTGTTAACTCTAAAGATCTAAC
The DNA here is from genome assembly GCA_030157275.1 of Cynaeus angustus. NCBI lineage: Eukaryota > Metazoa > Arthropoda > Insecta > Coleoptera > Tenebrionidae > Cynaeus > Cynaeus angustus. Next base: position 14,861,926 of record CM058064.1, read on the forward strand.
AAAAAAACACAATTTTGGTCTGTTTTTGCAACAAGCTAAATTAGAAAATTTTAAAAAACGTGTAAAAGAAATTTTATAACTTCTTTTTTCACGAAAGTTTTCAGCATTTTCTAATTACAAAACTTTACAAGAAGCGAGAGAAATTTTAGAACTTTTTATTTTTTGGTCTAATTAAAAATTCTCACAGTTTTTTATTAAAATTTGTAACTTGTAGTTTTAACGGTAAAGGAACGAAATTAGAAGCCGTTTTGACTTTTAAACATTTTTTTTCTGTACCAATTTACAAAATTTTAGAACGCGAAAGCGTAATTTTATAATTTTTCATTTTTAGACCGACCGAAATTTTATAGCATCTACTAAAATTCGCAACTTTTTTAGGTCTAACGCTTAAGCAACGAAAAGAAACGTTACTATTCTTGGCACTTTTATTAACTGTGCAAAATTAAAAGTTTCTAGAACTAGAAAGCGTAATTTTAAAATTTCTCACTTTTAGACAATCCAAAATTTGATAACTTTGATATATACATAGAGATAATTAAATACTGATAAATGAGTGTTACGAAACAAGAGCACCTGATAAATAGCATGATAAAGTTCTTGATAAAAGAAGATAGTCCCAAAATGAAAGAACGGTTGCTGTGTAGGAAGAAGATTCCCCAATTTATTTTAAAGTTATGATCAAACGTGTGATCGAGGTGCGAACTGAAGAAACTGTGAAAAAAGTGGAAAACTTGATACTTTCTGTTATAACTAAAGAGTTCAAGTTATCCGAAACCACCCACCGTTCTCTAATTCTACATGACGACGTGGCCACGACAAAGGTCCCCTCAAGTTGGATTCCAAAATTGCTCACAATTGAATAAAAATTCTGCAGAAACCAACGGAGGAAAATTTGAATTCCTTAAATGAGGACAGTGAACTTTACTAAAATTATAACAGGTGATGAGACTTGGGTATACCCCCTCACAAAACAAGAGTCGATCCGTTCACAAGGGATCACCACCCCCGAAGGAAGCAAAAACTCAAGTTATGACCATTTTCTGGAACAATGAAGGGATATTATTGATTGAATTTATGTCCAGAGGCTCTACAATAAATGGAGAGGTATACCGTAATACGATCCAACAGCTCAAATTAGCCCTCGTCGAAAAGCGTCCCCATAACTACTGGCAGAAAAATTTGTTGCTCCACGACAATCGCAAAGTTCATAAATGGCATAAAGTTCAAGAGATGATTGATTAGTGAATGCAGTTTTATTGAACTAGTCATCCACCATATTGTCCTGATTTGGCCCCTAGCGAATTCTTTATGGCGAGGTAGATAACGTAGTAAATTAAAACCAAAACAATGAAACTTAAAGGCGTAGCACTTTTCCATGTTTGTTAACTGTGTGTAATTGCAATATTTTATAACAAGAAAGAGGACTCACAAAAAAATTTTACCATTTTCTACAAATTCTGTGACGCTGGCTATTTTTTAGCTAAAGCTATTAAATTTGACATTACTACTTTTGATCTGTTTCTTAAATGTTCAAGATTCAAGTAACCAAAATTTTAGTAGTTTTCAAGTTAAAACAATAAAATTTTTAATACCGCACTATTTCTGATGATCCGTCTGTCAACTGAGCCAAAAGGCAAAATTTATAACAAGAGAGAAATTTTAGAAATTTGAATCAATTTCTATACAAATAATTTATGTTTTTTTTTTCTATTATAAAGAGATCTGCGCACAACAAACCGAATTTTAGAAAAAAATTTAAAGCTTATAAAAATTGAGTCACATGAGTTTCTAGAAGCACACAGATGTCATATTTTCCTTTTAGTTTTTTACTTAGAGCTCACAACCATAAATGTTACTGATAAAAGCGTGACAGGGAATGTTTGTGGAATCAATCACGTTTATTTATATCCTATATTTACCTCGGATTAACTATCGTTACTTAACCGTTATCTAATTAATCCAAATACGCTTGTATCAACAGAAATTGAAAAAAACTTATCACCTCAGTATTTACGTTTCTCTAAAACTTATTTTTATCTAATTCCGCAATTTACTGAACTTCGACTAACTTTCCGCCATTAAGCTTGGTAATAAAATAGTTTTAATTAAATAAACGATGTTTGTTAGTACTCTGGTGATAAAATGATTTATCCCTGATTTTGTTGAATTCTGAGTCATCTTTCCATGCTTAGAATCGTGCACTGTTGACCTAAAATGCCAGTTATAAAATAATTGTTTAAAAATCCTTGCAACACACCTTGGTCAACCCAAAACATGGTAACCTCTATAAAACGTACTCGGAGGAGGATCCAGAAAATGAACCAAGATCCTAATCACCTTTCCATGAAACCTAATCCAGAAGACTTCGATTTCTTCTTCTATTTCAACCGGTGATATCAGTGTAGTATGTCATGGTCCATCCTTACAACCCAATCGAATGTTGTGTAGATCCAACGGCACAAGGTCGTGGTGGGTATCGGTTCACTTTTGTCAATGAGTCAGACTCAGTGTGTTTTCGAATGCGTTTGTGAGTGGACTCGTGAGCCAGTTCGTGCGATCAATAAACTCTGGGAACCGCCCTTTGGATTCTAACTGAAACTATCAGAAAAAATGGCTATCATCATCAGCAGACATTCTATCATTAAATTTTTGGAATTGGTAAGTAGACTTCGAAGAGCATGCTTCTATTTTTAATTGTGACAGAGTCGAACGATAAATACATTAATAATTCAATACGGCACTTGTTATATTTGCAACAATAAGTACGTATTGTTGTAGTAATGTGTTTATTCAATTAAAGTTCTACCGGTAAATGGTTTTTGTTGGTCGGTATTAATGCGAGTTACATTAAAGTCATTGGTGTAGTTTAATTTACATATTTAATTGTGTTGTATTTTTAGACATGAATTCTTATCATGTTTATTTGCTTGCTGGCTAAAAAGCGTAAAATAAAATTATCAGTGTATGCGCGGAATTTTTGTTAATTCTGGATTTATCGAACAGTTCATGTTTTTACATTAATTTGGATCATAAACAACCGTTTTGGTTGTTGCTGGGCATTTCAGATTTCAAAATAGGACTTGGTTTTGTTGGTTAATTTGTTTATAATAAAATTGATTATTTTTCTGATTTTTTAAACAATTATTGTTTTGCATTTTACTTTTTTTTATTAAAAAGAAAAATAAATTAATTAAAAAGGTTACAATTTTGAGTTTGAGTAATTTTAGATTCATTTATAAAATTTTCAATTTCGATTATTCGTCAGTTTATATTTTTACAATTTTTATTTGACAATTTTAGATTCAATTCAAAATTGTTTGAAATATTTGAATTTTATTGATGTTAACCTCTGAAATTTTAAGAATTTATTGTAATTATTTTATTTTAAATAAAAAAAAGAAAAGAATTTTTAATTAAAATTCGTAACTTTTTTAGTTTTGAGATTAAAGCAACGAAATTTTACTACTTTAGGCACGTTTATTGACTGTACAAAATTACGTACTTTTAGAACAAGAAAGCGTAATTTTAGAATTTATTTTTAGACTGACCAAAAATTTCCATCGTTTTGTATCGAACCTGTGGTATTTTTAAAGTTAAAATAACGAAATTCGGAGGCGCTGCTCGTATCGAAACGTTTAATAACTGTGCGTAAATGCAAAATTTTTCAACAAGAAAGAAACAGTTTAGTTTCTTTTTAACTTAAGAACTAATCAAGAAGTCTGTTTTTTGCAAATTTAGGAAATCTGGTAGCTTTTAATTTGAAACTGTGAAATTTGGAAATGTCACTGTTTTTGAGACGTTTGTCAACCGTGTCAAGTCACAAAATTTTATAATAAAAAAAAAGAAATTTTAGAACTTTTTTTTGAGAACTGAAGAAAAATTTCCACCATTCTTTGTTAATCGATCTTATTATATTCGACACGTTTATTAACAATGCCAAAAAAAGTTTTTGATTAATATATAAACGCTTTAATGTTATTGATTTGAATCTCTAAGATTTTCTCAGGTTTTTCTAGACTGTATTCTAATAAATTTAAAAAAATCCACAAAAATAAAAAAATCGGTTTTTAGCTTGAGATTGAGATTTTCGCATTCAAAATGCAATTTCAATGATCGATTTTTGGTTTTAGGACTTTCTAAGGATTTAGAGTTATAAAATTTGGGAGGTTGTGGGAGATTTTTTTTTTAATCCTTAGAAATGTTTTTTAACGTCAGTCTAATTACGTCAAATTTTCAAAAAATTGCTTTGAGAATCCTATAATTTAATTAAAAATCAAAATTTTTGGGTCGCCAACACACATATTTTTGAGATCTCTTCAATTCATGCAAAAATTGTTTTTTTAAATTCTGGGAATTTTTCACACTGACAAGTTTTTTCCACTAATTTTTGAAATCTTTGAAATGCTTCTTGAGAATTTCCTCAAAATTTCAAAGGTATTCTAATTTCACGGGGGATTTGAAACAAAGGTTAAATTGAAAATAAACTGATTATTATATTATAACCAGTTTTCTGCTAAAATGAAAAAAAATGAGATATTTCAGATGTTCAATTAAAATTAGTAGCATTTTCTCAGAACGCAAAAGAGAAGTGGTTGTGTATTATTATAGACTAATAATAATATTTTATGACCTTGTTATTTTCAAACTGTTTGGAAATGAAACTACGTTTTCCAGTTTCCATGTTTTTTTTTTTTTAATTTTTGTTTTTTATTATTTTATTTATTATAGATTTCTCAACATATTACAATGTATCCGATAATTTAACAAAATTTGCTTGTACTTGAAATTTTAGATTGCCTTTTATTAATAACATAATATAATGCACTGTCAATTATTATTAGTTAATTTAGATCAATTTTAGAACCATAAATAAACATTTAAATGTTTAGAATTTGAATAATCATAATATTTAGGAAATTGCTAAATATCTTAAAAACACAAAAAGCTTTTGCTGAAAATATTCAGTGTTGGAGTTCGCAATCTTATAAGTTTATTTAATATTTTTTTCTACATTTGAGTTAATAATTTTATAATAATTATATATATTGATTTTTATAGAATTTTCAATCTTCTATCAATTTCTGGTTTCAAATAGAAAAATTCCTTCTGTTAATTTAGGACAAATTTTAAGGATTCAAAAGTCAAAATATTTGAAATTAAAATCTTGGAAATAATTTTCGGCTTGTAGATAATGAGTTTTGATATATTTTTTTCCCAAAATGTTATTTTTAGAGCTTACGTCTTTTAGTTGCTTCTCTTTGGATCTTTTTTGCCTGTTTTTTACTAAATTTGATTTTGCTCCACTTCCAGAGCTAATTTTTTTAATAACACACTGAACCCATTAATTATATTATTTTGTCGGCACACAAAGCAAACTTTCACTGTAATATAAATGAACACAATTCACTTTTATTATGTTTCGTCCCAAGCCAGACATTGTAATACTTTCCGTTTTTATAGACCGTGACACCTCGATGACATCATCGTTAATTTTTAAACCTACCTATTTTCGGAATTTTATTCAAACGACCACCTTTTGTTATGTTTACTTTCGAGACATCACAATTATGTCGTTATTACATGATGAAGTCACGACTTTGACTTTTTCAAGGTCTGACGTCATGTGTTTTTAAAGAAATGAGAAATTGAAGCTTCGGGAGTGTTCGTAGATAAATCAAGAAATTGATTTGTTAATAAAAAATGACGTTCTTCGGTGACTCTGAACTTTGTAATTTGAGATTTCGGTCTCGTTGCGCACAAAGCTCGGTTTTCTTCGCAAGATTGTTGTAAATAAATTAATGATAGGCGGAGATGTCGTAGGCTTCTATTTTTAGTTTCCAACCTTTTTCTCTTATCTAATTATGTTAATTTCAGGCTATCGCCGTCGTCTGCATCGGCCTCCATTCCAAAAGCGAAATCCTTAACGATTTCACCACGAATACTCTCTCGGCAGCCGCCTTCGGTGGTTACGTCATCATTCTTGTAGGAGGATTCGCTGGTAAGTCGTTGAATTCCCACCGTAAACCGCTGTAACAATTTTTGTAGGTCACTTAATGTCGACACCGATCAACAAAAGGATAGATGTCTTTTTCTGTCTCGTTGGTTGCGCAATTTTCGTTGCAGCAGGTGCGTTGAATATTGAACACTTCCAACATGCAAGAGGACAATACAGGGACTATGGTTTGGCGAAGGCTTCGTTGGCCATCATCGGAGGAGCTCTATTTCTTATAGATTCTCTCCTGGCTTGGCGCGGAGATTATTAATTTATTTGCTGAGAGTCTATATTTATACACTAACTTTTTGATATTTATATGATATTTATATTTCTGATCATGTACAAAGAGATGTACTGATATTTTTCTAAATGTTTAAAAAGCTTGTGCATTTATATTTAATGTTGTAAGATTTACTGAAGTAAAGGATATTTCTGTCAGTTTGATGTAATTTGAACCTTCATGTCGTTTTGTTGGGTGTGAAAAAATGGTTAATTTTTTTCATTTTCGGTAGAAATGAAACGAAACAAAATCAAATTTTATTTATAAATAAAACTTTGGTTTTTTAAATAGCAATAATCGGTTTACGAACTGTTAGTAATAAAATTTTGAGATAGGAACGTATTTATGTGCTTTTTATCGTATTTTCTGTTATAATGTTAATGGTAATTAAACACAAACTGAAACTGTATAAAATTTAAAATTGTTGTCATTAATGTCAAGTAACTCTTAAGTTTAAAAACGCTATAAAGTAAATCAATAGTTTATAGCTTATAAACAATAGTAGTAATAATTTGAAATCGAAATATGGGAGTTTGGTGCAAAAAATCTAGAATTTTGCAAAATATTTTTAGAATCGAAGCTACAAACATTTCAGGGGCCTTTTGTAATTTTTGAATTCTGAATGACACCTAGAACTTTAGAAAGTCAGAAAATCTTTAAAATTTAGACGTTTTTTGGAAGCTTAAGCTTAGAGTTGGAGTTTAATAAAAAAATCACAAACATTTTTACTTTAATTCAACAAAAATCTTGAATTTTTTTAATTTTCTATGAGTCTTTTGTCTCTTCTAATTTTGAAAAGTTTAAAATTTAAACATTCTCAAAGCGTTTAGATTCAAATTGTTGAATTTAAATTTTTTCAAAAATTTATAAAATCTGAAAGTTTTAAATGTACAAATTTTAGTAAATTTAGATCTTACTTTTTTAGTTTTAAGACGCCAACATTATATGAACTTTTAATTCCGGTAATGTTAACGTTGTAGCAACGGAAATTAGAGGAAGTTACATCTTTTCTTTTGATTATTATTTGGACTAAATCCAAAATTATAGAGCAGAAGATTTTATTTTTCGAAATTTTATTTTCTTGGCAAATCATCTTTTATTAAAATCTCTGATTCTACTAATTATGACACTGTAGCAATGCAATTTGAAGCTTTACTATTTTTACATTTACATTTTTTGTTAAAATCTTTATTTCTAGCAGTTTTAATGCTATAGGGATGAAAAGAAACAAATTCTAGAATTTTTGTTTTTGCTACCAACCAAAAGTTTGTATTTTTTTTTAAATCTGTAATTTTGGCAGTTTTTACACTGTAGCAATGCAATTAGATGGGTTACTATTTCTAGCTTGTTTAAAATCTGTGTCACATTCTAAAATTATAGAGCAAAGGTTATAAATTTTAGAAGTTTTTATTTTAGCACAAACCGAAAATTTGTACCATTTATTGATAAAATCAGCAATTCTAGTATTTTTAGAAATAGAACAATGAAATTTGTGGGGGTAACTATCTTTAACACTCTCATTAAGTGCCAAATTAAAAAAATATAGAACTAAAAAAAACAAATTTAAAAAAAAATAATTTTTAAAATGGAGGACAAATTTTCAATTTTTTTTGTTAAAACCTGTATTTCTGGCAGATTTAATGTTATAACAATGAAATTTTAAGGGGTTATTGTTCTTAATGCACTTATTAAGTACGCTAAATTACAACGTTATAGAGCAAAAGAATCAAATTCTAGAAATTTTTCTTTTTGCTAGCAACCAAAAGTTTCAATTTTTTTTTGTTAAAATCTGTAAATCTGGCAGTTTTAATGTTATAGCAATGAAATTTTAAGGGGTTATTGTTCTTAATGCACTCATTAAGTGCGCTAAATTACAACATTATAGAGCAAAAGAATCAAATTCTAGAAATTTTTCTTTTTGCATGCAACCAAAAGTTTCAATTATTTTTAAATCTGTAAATCTGGCAGTATTAATGTTTTAGCAATGAAATTTTAAGGGGTTATTGTTCTTAATGCACTCATTAAGTGCGCTAAATTACAACATTATAGAGCAAAAGAATCAAATTCTAGAAATTTTTCTTTTTGCTAGCAACCAAAAGTTTCTAAAATTTTTTGTTAAAATCTGTAAATCTGGCAGTTTTAACCTTATAGCAATGAAATTTTAAGGGGTTATTGTTCTTAACGCACTTATTAAGTGCGCTAAATTACAACATTATAGAGCAAAAGAATCAAATTCTAGAAATTTTTCTTTTTGCTAGCAACCAAAAGTTTCTAAAATTTTTTGTTAAACCCTGTAATTCTGCCAGTTTTTACACTGTAAGAATGCAATTTGGAGGTGTTACTATTTTTAGCTTGTTTAAAATTCGGGTGAAATTTTAAAATTACAGAGCAAAGGATACCAATTTTAGAAATTTTTACTTTAGCATAAACCAAAAATTTGTAGCATTTAATGATAACATCACTAATTTTAGTATTTTTAGAAATAGAACTATATAATTTGTGGAGGTAAGTATTTTTAACACACTCATTAAGTGTGCCAAATGAAAAAATTCTAGAAAGGAAGAAACAAATTTTAAAAATTGTAATTTTTAGAATGAAGGACAAATTTTCAACATTTTTTGTTAATACCTGTATTGTTGACAGTTTTATTGTTATAACAATGAAATTTTAAGAGGTTATTGTTCTTAACGCACTTATTAAGTGCGCTAAATTTCAACAGTATAAAACAAAATAAACAAATTTTAGAAATTTTTATTTTTTCTATCAACCAAAAGTTTCTAAAACTTTTTGTTAAAATCTGTAATTCTGCCAGTTTTTACACTGTAGTAATGCAATTCCGAAGCATTACTGTTCTTGCTTGTTTAAAATCTGTGTCAAATTCTAAAATTATAGAGCAAAGGATATAAATTTTAGAAACTTTTACTTTAGCACGAACAGAAAATTTGTAGCATTTATTAATAATATCAGCAATTATTTATAGAAATATAACAATACATTTGTGGGGATAACTATTTTTAACATATTCATTAAATGTGCCAAATTAAAAAGTTATTATTATTTTTAGTTTGTATAAAATTTGTGTCAAATTCTAAAATTATAGAGCGTAAAAATCTTAAAATTTTTAATTATTTCATTATTCAAAATTTAGACATTTTTAATGCTTACCTTATAACATGTAAGATCTAAATTTTGGAGTCTAAAATTTTATTCTAAAACCTAAACTTATAAAAAATTGATATTAGAGAAATAAGAAGCAAACTTAAAATTAAGATTCATTTAAATTTTCAAATCTTCGATTTTTTTTACTATTTAATAGTGTAGTTGAGAAATTCAGACAAATTTGCTCATGGAAATCTAAATAAGTCTTGCACCAAAATGTAGAGAGTTTTTGCATTAAGTAAACTAAGCTAAAAAAAAATGATGATGAGATGATCATGATTCATGCTGATGACGAAATTGATGTATTTATTTACGGATAAGTCCCTTTAAGATAAGAAACTAAATGCAATTTTAGAGCAATTAATTTTATCGTTAATAAACTCAGATTTATTCTAAAATTATCCAGCTTTTTTCCGGTGATTACATTTTATTTTCAAACCTGCGTTTATTGATTTAATTAAAATGTATCGTAATCCTAATGGTTATATTCTGTTTCAATTTATGACACTGATAAATAAAATAAATAAAATATTAACCGTGGAAGCCTAAAATTTCATCCGAGAAAATGAAAACATTATACATTTAATTCTAAAAACTTCCAAAAAGTCCAACTTTATATTAGGTAAATTAGGCATGGAGCTCGACTTCAGCTAACAATTTTAAACTGGATTAATAATATGTAAATTTACTCTGCACTGGTGTTTTCTTTTAATTATTTTTCTCGACCTGCATCTTCTGGAAGTCGCTATTAAAAGTCGCTGTATTGTAAATTGAAATTTTATTTTTTAAAGCTACGTATTTACAATGCCCATCAAGAAATAATCGTACTTAATTATCACAAATATTTACTTTATACTTTAAGTTTGAAATACGTTTCCCTATTTTGTAGTGAAATGTATTTCAGAAACAATCTGAAGCAAGTCTTTGAAAGCACTATTTGTCCTATCACTTTTATCCACTGCCTTCGAGAGTTTTGAAAGAACAGAGCACAAATATTAACACTGAGTTTGTGGTTTACACTAGTCTTCGACGGTGAGAGGAGGGGGCCGGGGGCTCAGCAGAATCCTGAAAAAAAAAAGAGTTTAGTCTCGTATTTTGAAGGGGTGGGCGCTTTGGGAACAATTTATCAATCTTTCAACTCGCTTTTTTAATTTTGGCAGCTGACTTACCCATGAACTGTCGGCGTAAACTCAAGCATATACAAAATATGCAAGGGGAGATAGCCAGCCATCGGTCCGGTAATATTGAGGGGGCTTTGTTACCTGCAATGAACAAAATAAGTTTAGTTGGTGATAACACAAACGTTCTGATAAGAAATTGGGAGCTGTCTGGAAAAGTAGGAATTCTACGAAAGGTCACGAAAACAGTTTTTTTGTTAAAGTTATCTTGTATCTATCCATTAAATAATTTCAAGTAGGTAGTGGTATCAGTTTATTATCTCGTTTCAAATCCGTCTAATCACATAGTTGTTTTTTTTTTTGGATTTTGACGTTACAGCTTGAAGTACTTCAACACTTTCTTTACTTTCTCGTCTTCTTGATGTTCACTTTTTCTTCTAATCGGTTCCTTTTCTTTGACTTCTTCATTTTTCTCTTCGAACTTCTGTTTTAGGCTGCGTACATCCACGGAGCATTTGTCTTCATCTATAAAACTCTCCTGTTTACTAAGTTTTCGCACTGTTTGATCCACAACTTCGAACTTCAGCTTCATGTCTTTTATACTAGGTCTGCTCGGTTCTATCTCGTTATCTTCTGTAATTTTCTCAGAATGTGGTACAACACTCGCTGTTCTTCTCACTGTTATTTTCGTCGTCTTGTTTGGAACATTCTGCGACCAATTCCTAGGAAGTGAGCTTTGTTTTTTAACCGGTTTTTCTTCATCCTCCGGAGGAGTCAATCGTTTTTCAACGCGGGATACCACGATCGCCAAACTTTCGATTATGGTCTTCAGATCGCCGACCAACTGATGGACATCTTTCTCTCGGAGAACTTTCAAATTAATTGTTGCAGAAGTCGTGTAATTTCCACATACCTGTTTTACTGTGTCTTCTTTCCGACGTCATGGTTTTGTACACAATGATCGTCTCAAAATACTTGTAGTTTATCTTTTCTTATCGTTATTTGATATTTTGTGATCATTTGAAATCAGATCTTGAGCTGAATGACGTGGTGTTAGTTTGTAGAGAAGCTACGGAAATTATGTTTTTATTATTTTTACGGGGATTAAATAATGTAAAGAAAATTGTTTTATTAGATTTTCGAGGAAAAACAGGGAATACGATCCTAAGAAAACCTTTTCAAGTATGCAAAGCTTTTTGCGCGTTGTTGAAAAATATCGGATTTAAAAAAAAAAAAAAACACAAAGTTATTTATGGAATCAAAACAGAAAAACGATGTTTAGCTAAATTTGGATTAATTCGGATATAAATTTGTGAAACAAATTGGGTTTGGTTTCTAAAGTTTAAAAAAATAAAATTAAGAAAAAGTGAAATTAAGGATCCTTTTTCTAAAAAAATTACTCTTATCTTTTATTGTTCTATAATCAAAACTTACGAGTATATATTGTAGGATTCTTTAATTTTTTTGATAAAAACTAGTTTTATCATAGATAATATACTTGCTAGATATTTTGGATTTTTCAGTGTATTAGATTTATTAATTGATTAAATGTGAAGAATTTAGGTTATCGCACTGTCTAACTTCTTCATTTTTTTGTACTTGTGTCGGTTGCTTTGTATTTTTACACCTTCTAAATGCTATCGATTTTAGATTCTTTAAATTTTTTGGTTTATTTAAATTTTGTGGATGTTTAAAGATTTTTACTTTATTTGACGCTTCTTACATTTTCTAATCTTTAAGTTCTTTTTAAACTTTTTTTATTTTCAAATTCTTGAATTTTTTATTTCTTTAATTCTTTTCAAATAGTTAAATTTTTTTGTAATTCTGAGTAAATTTTAAATCTTTCTCTATTCCTTTGAATTTTGATACCAACTGCAATATTCTGATTTTGTGGATCTTTTAGATGTCGCAGATTTTTCAGATTCTGTAGGTTTTGTTACATTTTTGAATGAACATTTTGTTACAATTTCCAGACTGCTCTGGGTTAGATGCTTTGAATTTTTTATATTTTTTAATTTTTTTGATCAAGAAATTTTAAAAAATTATCAAATTGGTTTTGGTATTTATTACATTTTTCGGATTCTTAAAATCGTTTTGATGGTTTGGAATTTTTCTTAATTTTTTCTTTTTGAAATTATGATATTTGTTCGAATTATCTAGTTTTTATATTCTTTAGATTTTTTAGATTTTCAAGCTTAAGATTGTTTTGGTTTCTCTGAGTGTTTAATTTTTTTGGTTGACATGTAATCTTCAAATTTTTAATTTTTTAAATCTTTTGTATTTTACAAATTGTCACAAAGAGATTTTCTGAGTCTTAAGATTGTTTAAATGCGTTTTTCAATCTTTTTACACTTTTAATTTTTTTTTAATTATTAATTATGGAATATTGAAAATTTGTGAATTATTTTAATTTTTGGAATTTTTTTGGAAGAATTTACACTTTCTAGATAAGTTCAAATTGTTCCTACATATTTTTTCAATTCTTTGAATTCTTTAGATTATCTATAGTTTTTTTTTCTAAATGTCCGAGATTTTTTTTATTTTTTAGATTTTTTGATCATGAAATTTTTAAAATTTTTCAAACTGGTTTTGGTATTTGTTACATTTTTCGGATTCTCAAGATCGTTTTGATGGTTTGGAATTATTCTTAATTTTTTCTTCTTGAAATTATCGTATTCGTTCGAATTATCCATTATTTATATTCTTTAGATTCTTTAGATTTTCAAGCTTAAAATTGCTTTGGTTTTTCTTAGTGTTTAAATTTTTTGGTTAGCATGAAATCTTCAATTTTTTAATTTTTTAAATGTTTTGTATTTTAAAAATTGTCACAAAGAGATTTTTTGAGTCTTAGAATTGTTGAAATTCAATATTTTAACACTTTTAATCTTTTTTTAATTTTAAATTATCGAATATTAATTTTTTTGGAATTATTTGAATTTTTAGAATTTTTTTTGGAAGAATTTAGACTTTTTAGATAAGTTCAAATTGTTCCTACAATTTTTTTCAATTTTTTGAATTCTTTAGATTATCTATAGATTTTTTTTTAAATGTCCGAGATTTTTTAACTTTTTGCAAACATTCAATTGTTTTATTTCCCAATAATTTATATTAATTATTTGGAGCTTTTATATTTTTTTACTATTGTGTTGTTGTTTTTTTTTCGTTTTTCAAACATGTTAAAAAAATTGAACTATTTTGATGATTTCGATTTTTTTTTACTTTTTGAGTTTTCTAGATTCTCAATTTTTTTATATTGCATATTTGTATTTGTACCTCTTGCAACCTTATGCATTATTTAATACTATGATGTTTCTAAATTCTTTTATTTTTTTTTGAATTTTTGGTTCTTCTGATGCCTCTAATGCTTAAAATTTAAATTCTTCAAATGTAATTCTAGAATGGAAATTTTAGATACTTCTTAAAATTTGAAAAATTTTTACCTTTTTAGATTTTCTGGACTTACATGCTTTTGGGTTTTTCAGATGATACGCATTGGTCTTGAAATTTTCATATTCTTCTTCTTCTTATATTTTTTTGATCTTCACGAGTCTAGATTTGAGATCTTCTATTTCTGACATTTTTTTAATCTTGTTTTTTTTTATTTTTTTTCAGATTTTTTTTTAATTTTGGGACTATCTAAAAGTGTTTTAATACACAATACATATCAGATAACAAATGTTATGCAATTTACAAGTCTTTTCGAGCAGTTTTGAAAATGTTATAAATATTACTATCATTATCAATATTACTATTAATATTTTTAAGAGCCTTGTAATGGTCAAAAATTTCTAAAAGTTAAATTCCAAAACTCTATGAGTTTCTTAAACAATTAAATCATTTAATAATTTTGAAAAATTATATACAGGGTGAGTCAATAGTGCGATATTGTTAGATTTTGCCTTTTGCATTTATGATGAGATTTTTCAATATGAAGCAAAGCAGTGTATATTCTGAAAATATATATTTTGGTGTTCCAATAACCCAGGACCGTACTCAGCTCAATCATTTTAAATTGAACGCTATTTGATTTTTTGTATATTCTAATTTGTTGGGTCAAATGCTTTAAATGCATTTTTTTAAATTTTGAATGCAAGATCGTCAAGTTATTCAGTGTTCAATCAAATTTTGAAAATGGGTTTGTTCAATTGAAGTACTTTTTAGGCATTATTATTATTACTTAAATTTGGCAGAAAACTAAAAAAATCATCGCTCTTTCGTATGGCACTTGTGTTAGTTGTTTGTGATTATTTTAGGATATGGTACAATTTTGCAATTTTAAAAGAGTAATCGTAAAAGTTTTTAAAAGCTGTAAAGCTGTCAAGTTATCAAATTTTGGTATACTCTGAAAAATCCTGCAGCTGTTGAAAATATCAGGTTTAAAAATCCAAAATAATGTCAGACTTAAAAATTTTTGAAGATATGAAATTATTTTTTTAAAATCACGAAAAATAATCAAAATACCAAAAATGGTGTAAAATAAACTTTATCATTACAAATGTAAAAATAAAAGAAGTTATAAGTTCTAGTAAGCTTAAATTTTCAACACCAAACCAAATTTTTGGTGAAATTGCTAAAAATTTTCAAAACTACAATTTAAAAAAAAAATTAAACATGCATTTTTTATTCAATCAGAATTTCATCATTTTCTCCAAATCTCGTTCGTTAAGACATCTAGTGTGTTGTAGTAAAGTTTGAAAAATTTATATTAACACCAATAAAAATCTTGATGGGTCTAAACCTAAACTATCGATTATAGTTTGAAACTTTAAAATTTCGGTCAGGATTTAACCTCGTAACTTTAAATGGTCACCTATTACCCAGTGCATAAAAATTTTCAAAAACAAATAGCTCCAATATATTCTCTCCAGAAATCAGAGCAGCACAAACCCTTCCAAACCAACAGAACGTGTTTTTGTGTTACTTTTTAACACCCGCACCAAGCACTCCCATCCCTGGGGAAGTGACTCGCCTAGTCCAAGATGATTAATGCTAGGGTTAAATTAAGCTGTGACCTATTATGGCCATTATTACCGGTATTAAAACCGACGTTTCATCATAAGGCTCCTCTTCTAAATATATTAAACGATGTGTATCTTGTCATAGCGAACAAAAGTGTTCTTGATAAAATTTAATCATTTGCTGTAATGGATAGTAGAGCGAAAGCTGATTAATGATTTCATTAAATTCTTTCTGGGACGGGTTGGCGATGGAAAAATTCTAGAAGGCCTAATCAAGTTTGTGATAATTTCGTTTAGCTTTTTAAAATGGAAGGCCGGTTCTTTGTGGTCAAACCTCTAATTCGCTTTTTGTTACTTTGGATTTAGATTGGATTACCACTTGGATAAATTGATTTTTGCAATCAGGCTTTGTTTAGTTTTTAGATAAAATGGCTAATTGTTGGGGAGCTCGGAAAAAAAGCATTATAATAATGCGATCCGGCTTTTAGTTTTTAGGCCACTATTATAAAAATTGATATTGCGTGACATTATCAAGAAATAATTCAATACAAAGCTTTCTATATAATTTAATCCAAACAACTCACCGTCCGCGTTTAATAAAAAAATTAATAAAGAGATTGCAAGCAACGAGAAAAATAATCAGTTCCTTTATTTCTACAGCTCCATTTCCATAAATCGATGTTTGTGACATTGTGAAACAAACCATAAAGATTTTAAAGCCTGTTGAATCTATTAAAGATGGCTTTACATTTTATTATCTTTCGTGCAAGTAAGTTTATTTCTAGAAACACGAACATCCATGGTACCATGGTATAAATTTTTACAAAAATGTGAAGATTGACAGTCACCGAACGGCTGCATATTTATAGATTCGTGTTTAATTCTCAACATCCGTATCAACATGCTATTGAATATTGATGAAACACTTAAAACATGTCTGCATGTCACACATATTTATAATTCAAGCCGGTTAAGTTTCCTGCACAACATGCTTTATGATTTACCCCTCGAATATTCACACCGAGATTGAATCTCAGTTAATTTTAATCCCACTTTTTTATCTTACTCTCTAAGATTAATTCGACAATTTCCAACACAAACTGCAAGCAATTTAATAAACTCAAACCATTGTTTGCTCGAATAATTGCGGGATAACTGAAAAAAAGTAATTTCAAGAATAATAGCTCAGGTAGAGCTAGGGTTTCGTCTGCTTTAAAATGAAAACAAAAGGAACGCTTCTTTGCCTCCAATTTTTTCTCTTAAAGTTAATTAAGTCGTTTTGATGAAACTGAATATTTTCTGAGACAACGACGAAGACTAAAAATGTTATTTTTGATTAAATTATGGAAGGTGCTGGTAATTTAAACTGGTTGCTGAGGATGTGTCTTAATTTATTAATTACTTACAAGTGGGTTAAGTAATTTGGTGGTGCGTGTTTCGGTGTTGTTTAGAGTGTAATTGCAGTGATAGTAAATTTACCTTTTTGTTGCTCGTCTAGTTTTATATGCAATAAAACCGATTTATAGAACATTAAATTATATTTAATTAATTGAAACAGGAACAATAACAATAAACCACTTTTTGAAAACTGTCAATGGAAGGATTAATTTATTACTAATTGTAAGAGTTAGTCATTTGAATGGGTTTTATGTCTAAAATGCGGATTCTATGAAAAATGTACAGGCCGAATTTTTTCTAGAATTTTCTTGGTCATGCTTAGAAACGATAAAAATTAAAACGGAAGACGATTTGAAAGATTTAGGTTTAGATAAGTTAAAAAATTTTAAAATTTTTAGGATTTACAGATATTTATATTTTTAATAGAATTTTGCTTCATATTGTCAAGGTTTAATAGACGTTTAAAAATATTTTGAAAATTTTGAAAGTAAAATTTTTGTTAGATTTTTTAGTTGGACTGTTAATGATTTCTTTAAAAATTAGTTGAGATTAGTTTTGTATTTTGATTTTGATTGTGCCTATAACCTTGAGAAAAATACGATAAAGAACTTTAGAGATTAATTAAAATCTGTTTTGAAATTTAAATTTGGAATTCTAATATGGTTCTAGAAATTTTCAGGTAGTTCAAAAAATCTACAAAATCTTAGTAATTCTGATAATCTTTTTTTTAGTACTTGATTTTTTTTGAGTAATTTTTGCGACATTTTCAAAACTGCTCAAAAATGTTGTAACATTTTTATCCTACTTGCAAAATATATGATGTGTTTAAAATTAAGTTGTGATTTAGGTTTTGATTTTTATTGTGCCTAAAACATTAAAAAAAATACGGTAGACAACTTTAGAGATTAAAAAAAATTTTTTTGGAAATTTAAATTTGGAATTCTAATACGGTTCTAGAAATTTTCAGGTAGTTCAAAAAATCTACAAAATCTTAGTAATTCTGATAATCTTTTTTTTAGTAATTGATTTTTTTGAGTAATTTTTGCGTCATTTCCAAAACTGCTCAAAAATGTTGTAACATTTTTATCCTACTTGCAAAATATATGATGTGTTTAAAATTAAGTTGTGATTTAAGTTTTGATTTTTATTGTGCCTAAAACATTAAAAAAAATACGGTAGACAACTTTAGAGATTAAAAAAAATTTTTTTGGAAATTTAAATTTGGAATTCTAATACGGTTCTATAAATTTTCAGCTAGTTCAAAAAATCTACAAAATCTTAGTAATTCTGAAAATCTTTATTTAAAACTTGTTTTTTTTTGAGTAATTTTTGCGACATTTTCAAAACTGCTCAAAAATGTTGTAACATTTTTATCCTACTTGCAAAATATATGATGTGTTTAAAATTAAGTTGTGATTTAGGTTTTGATTTTTATTGTGCCTAAAACATTAAAAAAAATACGGTAGACAACTTTAGAGATTAAAAAAATTTTTTTTGGAAATTTAAATTTGGAATTCTAATACGGTTCTAGAAATTTTCAGGTAGTTCAAAAAATCTACAAAATCTTAGTAATTCTGATAATCTTTTTTTTAGTAATTGATTTTTTTGAGTAATTTTTGCGTCATTTCCAAAACTGCTCAAAAATGTTGTAACATTTTTATCCTACTTGCAAAATATATGATGTGTTTAAAATTAAGTTGTGATTTAAGTTTTGATTTTTATTGTGCCTAAAACATTAAAAAAAATACGGTAGACAACTTTAGAGATTAAAAAAAAATTTTTTGGAAATTTAAATTTGGAATTCTAATACGGTTCTATAAATTTTCAGCTAGTTCAAAAAATCTACAAAATCTTAGTAATTCTGAAAATCTTTATTTAAAACTTGATTTTTTTGAGTAATTTTTGCGACATTTTCAAAACTGCTCAAAAATGTTGTAACATTTTTATCCTACTTGCAAAATATATGATGTGTTTAAAATTAAGTTGTGATTTAGGTTTTGATTTTTATTGTGCCTAAAACATTAAAAAAAAATACGGTAGACAACTTTAGAGATTAAAAAAAAATATTTTTTTAAATTTAAATTTGGAATTCTAATACGGTTCTAGAAATTTTCAGGTAGTTCAAATAATCTACAAAATCTTAGTAATTCTGATAATCTTTTTTTTAGTACTTGATTTTTTTTGAGTAATTTTTGCGACATGTTTAAAACTGCTCAAAAATGTAACATTTTTATCCTACTTGCAAAATATATGATGTGTTTAAAATTAAGTTGTGATTTAAGTTTTGATTTTTATTGTGCCTAAAACATTAAAAAAAATACGGTAGACAACTTTAGAGATTAAAAAAATCTTTTTCGAAATTTAAATTTGGAATTCTAATAGGGTGCTCGAAAGTTTCAGATAGTTTAAGAATCTACAAAATCTTAGTAATTCAAAAATTTTTTTAAAACTCGAATTTTAATTTTTTTGGGTAATTTTTGCGAAAACTGCACAAAAATTTTGTAACATTTTTTATCCTAATTGCAAAACATATAATGTCTTCAAAAATTAGTTGTAATTTGTGTTTTAATTTTTATTGTGTCTAAAACATTAAAAATATACGATAAATAATTTTAGAGATTAAAAAAAAACTGATTTGAAAACCAAATTTGGAATTCTAACAGAGTGCTTAAAATTTTCAGATAGTCCAAAGAATCTCCAAAATTTTAGTAATTCTGAATATTTCAAAAAAATGTAAATAATTCGGCAAGATTGAAAAATAGCAGAAAAAATAAAGGAACGAAATCTAGAGAAGTTAAAAAATAAAGGAAATAAAGATTTAGAAATTCAAAACAATACAGTAATTTTACAAATAATTTAAAAAATTAGGATATTTCAAATCATCTGTTTTTCAAAATTTTAAACAGTCCAGAAAATCTGAAAAGGTAAAAATTTAAAAGCTAAAATATGATCACATGTTTGAATTAAATAAGTACATTCAAAGAATGCAGAAAAACTAAGCTTTTCAAAAGAAATAACAATTATGAGAAAAAAAAAGTATTTAAAAAATCTGAAGATTACAAAATATCCAAATATTTGAAATACAATATTAAAATGAGATTTTAGAAGACTTAAAGAATAGAATAAATAAAATGAGTCGGAAGCATGAAAATGATTGTGACAAAAAAACAATTAATTTATAGATTTAAAAATATCTGAGGCACAAAAAAATCAAATAATTACAAAATATATATAAATCAAAAATTGGAAGCTTGCAAAAGTCAAAATCTATAATCAATACAAATAATACAAAGGTTTTGAGAAATTTAGAAAAATGTAATGTTATTGATAATCTGGAGAATTTAAAAAAAATTAAAGAATACAAACTAAACGATCTAGACTTACGCTTTTTAAGAAAGAAAATCAAGATTCAAAAAATCTAAATCAAGATTTAAAAGCACAGAAAATGATAATTTAAATAAACCTAAATACTAAAATTTGAAAAAATTAAAATTTTACAAAATTATACAGACGAAATAATTTTAAAGATAAAACGATCCATATTAATAAAAAAAATTACCCTAAAACCAAAAAAAAAAAAATTAAAAAAAAGAAAGAAGAAATGCTTAAAAATCTAAAACGTCTAAAGAATGTACAGGGTTTAAATAATTTAAACAAATCAAATATGTTTAAACGGTGAAAAAATGATCTAACGACTAAAGAATCTAATAAATATAAAAAAAATTAAACATCGAAGTAATCCACAAAATTAAAAATAAAAATTTTAAAAATACACAGGATCAAAAAAATCCGGAGCATTTTTTAAAATTTTAAAAATCAAACTAATTATTTGCAATTACCAAATTTCTAAATTTAATCAAATAATTTGAATAGTATAAACTATTTTAAATAAAAAGAATAAGAAAATGTCGAAAATCCAAGCAGAATAAAGAATTAAAAAAAAAAAAGTGTAAAACACAAAATTTAGAAAAGATCTGCAAAATTTGAATACTCAAAATCTGTAGCATTTAGAAAATAAAAATCTAAAAGAGAGAAATCTAGAATTTAGGAAATCCATATCATTTGCAGTTCTAGAAAAAAACTCCAATAATCATAGAAATAAATCAGCCGGAGATAAAGAATCTAAAGAATACTTCTAAAATAATAATTCCGAAACACCCAAGAATTCAAAAAATCTAGACAACCATAAAAACATATCAGGTATGAGAAAAACATTCTTTATTTGATTCGTAAAATGTGTTGATTTTTTTAGCTAGTCTCCAGCGCATCCACCATTTTTGCAGCAATAATTTAAAAAATGTTTAATATTTTACAAACCGTTGTATCTTCCACTAAATAATTGCCTCCATTTTTTCATAAATTGTTTCCCTCATTTCCAAGAACTCCTTCGGAATAACCGTGACTTCCCGTAATGGTTTATAAGTGTCTCAAAGGAAATTAAAGACATCTTAAGATTCTACACGGCAATAAATCTTAGACGTGAATGAGTTTAGGGAGCCGTTAAAATCAATAATAAATGATAATGGAGGAAAAAATGCGTTCCTGATTTTATGTTTCCGACTTCGACAATTCCAAGACCGTGCGACTACTCCAGTTGTGTCACAGTACTTTTTATTAATTCTCGGTACTTTCAGCTACACTGATAGATGCATGAATAAAAAATAACCAGCTCGATTTTATCACCGTAACGGCTTTATATGCATTAGCGTTATTTCCCAGTCACTTCGTACTTATTCTAAAACGAAAATCTTTACAATCTAACGAAGAATCATAATGCACTTTTGTTCGAGAAATTTAACGCTGCGAACAAAAGAAAATGTAATGGAGTATTGATTTAACTGGCAATATGACATTTCTTCGGTGACGCGCTGGAAAAATAATAAATTTAACTAACATGTCAAGCAACAGTGGGTGATATCTAGTTTCCAATTTGAATGCAGCAAGTGCAAGTTGAAAAGTTTGTATTTGTCACCATAAACTATGCATCTGTGTCCCCACAGAATATAATCAAATGCGTCCCGAAAACGTGAGTGGGCTCACCGACATAACACACAGACCTCTATAATAAAGTAATAAACCCTACATAATGAATGCCAGTGGACCACCGTTATTAACTTAATGTGACAGAACACAAGCCACTCTCTGGTGTATATTGGACCAGCGTGGACATGTAAATTGCCAGAGGAGCAAAACAACGGCCGTTATGTTTACGTTGTCATATTCAGTTACTTAAAACTAACTAGGTCCTAGATATTTAAGAGCCAATTAGTCAGCTAAATAGTACAATCTGAAAGCTAATTCGTGATAACTTTGTCTTGTAATTAGGAAGTTTGGGAGTGGAGAAATGCAAGAAGTTTTGAGTATTTCGGGGTATTCCCAGATCTCCAAGACCAAAAAACTAGTTAGTTTTTTAAGATGTTTGATAAAAATTAAAATAGATGACAGTGGAAAAATACAGTGACTTTTAAAATTAAAGGACCAGGAGCATTCAGAAAGTAGAAATATTCCAACGTATTTAAAAGTGCAAAAGAAGAATTCGTTGGGAGTTTCAGGTTTTTAGTTAAGTGCTGTCCTAATTGCAAATTTTCTTTGATGGTTAAAATATTAGTTTCTACTATTGATCTTGCCCAGAAAAAACATTCTTAGAAACAATAGAAAATGAAAAGTCTTAAAATCTCAAGAATGTAAAAAGTCTAGATAATCTGAAGAACTATAAAAAAATTATGCCGAGAGTACAAGGCATAAAAACGGTGCTAAAGTGCCGAGAACCCTAGAACCAAATAGTTCTATGAATTTTGTGATAATTTTTTATAAAAATCTAAAATTTTTCTAGTTTTGATTCTGCAGTTATGCAATTTAAGAAAATTATCATTTTGAATTTGTTTAAAAATACAAATTAAAAAAAATCTATTCTTAGGAGCAAACAAAAATTTTCAATGGCAAATTTGACTGTACAACTATGAAATTTAGTAAGATTAGTACTGTAGACGTGCTTATTAACTGTATCAAATTATAAAATTATCGAGCTAAAAAGGCAAATTTTAGAAATTTTTGTTTTTGGACTAGCCATATATTATTTTCAACATTTTTTATTAAAATTTGTGTTTCTACTATTTTTGACTCTATGGCTATGAAAATTGGAGAGGTTACTGTTTTTGATTACTTAATAACTGTGCTACAACGTAAAATGTTAAAACTAAAAGACAAAATTTAATATTTTTTTTATAACAAACCTGTAATTTTTTACATTTTGTATTAAAATTTGTAATTTTTGCAGTTTCGACTCTATAGTTATAAAATTTAAAAAAGAAACTATTTTTGGACGTGTTTATTAATTGAAGTCATAAAATTTAAGAAACATTAAAACAAATTTAAAAAATAGGTTTTTACGACAATTTTTTTTAATTAAAATCTGTAATTCTAGTGGTTTAGATTTTTTTCTATTAAACTTAGTGAGGTAACTATCTATAACTAGTTTATTGACTATGCCTAATCATTAAACGAAAAAGTCAAAAATACACACTTTGAAATTTTTTAAATTCAAACCAAAAATTATGAACGTTTTTTATAAAAATTTGTAATTCTAGTAATTTTTATTTACACTTACGAAATTTTGAGAGGTTACTAATTTTTACATGCATATTGATTATATTAAATGATAAAAAATATAAAACGAAAAAAAGAGAGATTTTAGTATGTCAAAAATTTTCAAGATTTTGTAGTAAAATTTGTAATTCTGGTAGTTTTGAGCGATTAAATTTAGTAATATTACTATTATTGACTTACTTCTGAGTACTAACTGTGCAAAATTACGAGATAACAAAATCGAAAACACAAATATTTAAATTTTTTATTTTTAGGATAAATCAGAAACTTTCGACATTTTTATTAAATGTAACTATGGCAGTTTTGCCTCTAGAGCTATGAAATTTAACAAGATTACAACTTTTGACTTGAATATTTTCAGAGCCAAATTATAAAACAATAGAGTCAAAAAGAAAAGTTTCAGAAAATTTTATTTTTAGAAAAAAAAAATCAACAATTTTTATTAAATTCTGTAATTCTAGTAATTTTGATACTATAGAAAATCTAGTAAAGTTGTGGATTTTTCTATTAACTGTGTTAAACTATAATAAAACCGAAATAACAAACCCAAGAAATTTTTATTCGCAAGGCAAATCAGAAATTTTAAACATCTTGAACTAATATTTGAAATTTTAATAGTTTTGACCCTATAGCTATAAAAATTGGGTGAATTACTATTTTAATTCATATTTTATTTGTTTATTAATTGTGCAAAGTCTCAAAATTATAAAAACAAAAACACAAATTTTAAAAGTTTCTTTTTTAGAAAAATTTAAAAAATCTCATTTTTTTTAAAATTTGTAATTCTGGTGATTTAATTCTATAGGTATGCAATTTGATAAAGTTACAATTTTGACTTAGCTTGTTAACTGTGTCTAATTATAAAACAATTCATCCAAAAATAGATTTAAAAAAAAATCATTTTTGGAACAAACCAACGATTTTCCACATTTTTTATACAAAGGATTATGTAGTTCAATTAGTTTTAAGTTTATCGCGACGAAATATGGAGAAGTTACTAATTTTGAGAGCCGAAAAAAAAAGATTTTAGTAATTTTTATTTTTAGGACGAACAAAAATTTTCAACACTTTAAAATCTGTAATTTTATTTTTTTAGCTATGAAATTAAAAGAAATTATTATTTTTGACTTGCTTATTAAGTGCTAGTTTTTTTTATTAAAATTTACAATTTTTTTTGAATTATTAAATAATTAAATCGAAATTACAAATTTTAAGAAGTTTCAAATTTATACATTTTATTTTATTTTATTTATTTTATCTTCAGTTATGAAATTTAGGGAAATTATTATTTTTGTCTCGTATGTTGACTGTCCCAAGTTATAAATCAGTAAAACAAAAAAAAAGACATTATTTCTACTGACTGTTATAAACTACGAAACTATAAAATAGACTACGTCTTTAAGTATACGTTTTAGTACAAATTAATTCTATTAGCTTGTTTTACGAGTTCTTACTTTTTAAGATAAGAGTACATAAAGAAAAGGAAATTTCCCGAACTTTCATAGCTATAGGGTTAAAACTACTAGGATTACAAATTTTAATAAAATTTTTTTAAAGTTTTTAGTTCTTCCTAAAATTTAATATTTTTGAAATTGTTATTTCGAACAGTTAAAAAGCAAGTGTTTTATTTTTAGGACCAACTAAAAATTTTCAACATTTAGTGTGTTTAGAGCAACTAAGCAATTTAAAGAAAACAATAAATCTGAAACCTGAAAAACAAAAATTTTAAAATATCTACGAACCTAAAATATCGAAAGAATCCTGCGTACTTTTGCATATTTTCCTCCACATATCTCGCTTTTTATCCACGACACAAAACATTTGTTCTACAAATCACTACCCTTATTTGCTTGGTAAATACCAGGATCCGCTACCCCCCAACATCATTATTTGTTGTAGCAAACATAAAACCCGATCGAGATCGAATTCCACGAGAAAAATAAAACTTTAAAAGTCATGTAATTCTCGTAAATCGAACCGGAATGTAACAAGACGAAAGACAGGCCCGGACTTACCCGGATAGAAGACAGTGTCTCGTCGAACCGTGTAGTTCGCCTGGGGAATCCGAAGCTCACAAGAGAATACCTCTGGGCCTTTCAGTGCCAACAGCGTTGCCGTTGCCGATACTTCGTACAACTGCCCTCTCAGTCTCGCCGATACTTCAGTCCCTTCGATCTCTCTAAAAATTAAAAAAACGATTTTTTTCCCTCTAGCTCTGTACATTTCGTTCAAGTAATAGCCGTTTTCAGATAAAATCTGAGCTCTAAATCGTCCGAAAGGGTTTCTAGCAGCCGACAGATTTATGCAGTGAGTGCAGTAAACAGAACACGTACCACTAGTTAATTGCGGAAAATAGAGGCGAGGATAGGGGATGGAATACCTTCCGCCATAACTCTGCCGCAGCTCACGTGACGCAGAAATGAACTTTATTTAGTGTTGAAATGCCGTGCAACGGAGCTTTTTGTTACACGTAAGTAATAGACACATCATAGATAAAATACGAATGCTTCAAAGTTTATTACTGTAATAAGTGCTAAAGACGAATTCTTGTAATGGGGATGAGATGTGGTTAAGTTGAGACTTGAAATTGCATTAAAAGTGCAGTAAAATAACTACGAAAAAAAAATTAACTGAAAATTATTTTCGTCGAGGGAAAATGAGACAGGTGTGGATTATTAACATATCAGGCCTCAGGAAACTCGGGTTTACACCGTTGTTTTAGTTTCAAGGATACAGGCTGGGAAATTTATTTAAGCAACAATGTCTCAACTTTTTGCGGTTCTGACTGCACAGATTACAAAGTTGTACAATAAAAATAATTTTGGGTAAATTTTTTAAAACAATTTTAATTCTATTGCAATTGGGCTTCACAGTAAAAATTTCCAGCAAAATTCGAGAAAATTGAGAAAACTAGGATATTGGCAATGTTTAATTAATTTTGGTGTGATTTATTAGAAAAAGGGCATAAATCTTTTGTCGAACTCGTTTTATTATCTCTAAATAGTAGAGAGTGTTAAAAATATAACTAATAAAAAAGTTAGTCGGGAAATCGGAGAAATGTAATGAATCTGAAAATCTCACATGTTGAAAATCGAAATATTTGGTTATTACAATTAAAGTTTGCAGATATAAAAAAAAATTAAAGGTTAGAAGTAGAACTTTACAAACTTCTGATAATTTCTATTGTTTTTACTTTTTTGGTTAATCTAAGAACGCTAAAAAATGCTTTTTTTATTTTAAAGATTTCAAATTTTTCTTTGAATTTTAGAGATTTTAAAGGAAAATATAGGACGAACGATTCGTAGCAATCGCTGGATCTTTATAACACTGAAAAATAAAGCAAATTTTTGATTATTATAATATTGGATCAGGTTTAAAAAGTTGGATAAAAAATGAGACATTTATAGTACGTACACTTTTTCCACAGTTTTCATTTAAGTTTGGCTACAGCAAATATAAAAAATTCCAAGATTTGTTTTTATTTCGTTTGATAAGTTTTACAGGAGATCTTAAATTTATCTGTTTTTTATTTTTATCATTAAAAAGTTGTTATATTCTTATACATTGGTTTTTTATTTTAATTTTTAAGCATATTTTTTTATGCTTAAATTAATTCAGATATTTGTTTTTTTATTAGCAGAGCCACATTTTTTTTATATTTTTAAATAATATATTCGAATTTTTAAAGAGAAATTATTTCTTCAAAAACTAGAAAATAAATAAGTTATTTAAAAATCTGTAAATTGGTAGAAATATGTACTAGGTTTATATAAAAAAATGTAAAAAAAATTGAAAACCTCAAAATTTTAGAGTCAAAAAGATACTGAAAAATTGTGGATTTTATCCTGAAAATCTAAAACCTTAGTAAAATCTGAAAAGAAAGTTTTACATATAAAGGCTTATATCTTAGGCAAAAAAAAAATTATAACGTCATTATTTTGAGAAGTTTTTGTAATCGTAAAAACATAATTTTTATTTTTCTTTCTATTATGATAATGTTTTTTTTTAATTTTAGAACAAAGACAAAAATTTTGTGTTTTTTCAGTTCTGTTAAAAATTGTTTTCTATTTATGAATTTATTTTAATATTTTAAGATTATATTGAACTTACTAATCAACTCCATTACAAAGTTTTGGTGTAAAAGACTTAAAATGTACCTACCTCAAATTTGTGAGGGATTTCAAAAATATCGGAAATAAAATATAATTCTTTGAAAAGCTTGCAAAAATTTCGACACTCAGTTTTTTGGATTTTTTAATAATTTTTAGGTTATGTAGATTTCTGATAAAAGATGGTAAAAGTTTTGATATAACATAAATAGTTTTAACATATTTAATAAAAAAATCAAGAAAAGAACACTAAATTTTTTTTAAAATCTAAAAGTTAGATATAATTTTTTAAATTTCAATTTCAATTTCAAAAATTGCGGCTATAAAATTACATAACTACAACTTTAAATTATTTTATTTTATCTAATATTTCATAACTTTATATTTCAAATGACTTATTTCTACCATTGTTTTTTTTTGGCTCTTAAATTGAATAAAAAATTAAAAAAACAAATTTTTTACTTCTAAGATTTCAAAATTTTTACGTCCCTTAAATTTTCTAAACTAACCGAACTCTTTAATTTTTTAGATTTTTTACGCTTCGACATTAAGTAATAAAACGATCAATAGTTTTGATTTTTCTATTTCTTTTCTAACTTAAAATTAAAGCAATACAAACCTAAAAAAAAATTAAAATCCAAAAAATGTTTAAACTACCTGAATTTTAAAAATTACTATTTTTTTTGAGTTTCACACATATTAAATATCAAAAAACCTGGAAATAAAAAAAAATAGTTTTTATTAATCCCTATAACTTTTGCGGTAAAAAGTGATACACAATTTATAAATCCTCAAAATTTTTGATACCATAATCGAGAAATCGAATTCTTTTGGGATTTATAGTTATTAACGTCATAAGGTCGATAACTGGCTAATAACGTACAAGATTTAAGTGAAATCGGGGCGAAGCCGAGATTTTATAATAATCAATCGCGCCTGCTATTTGCGTATCGGTTGAATATCGTTCGATCATAATACCCTCGCCAACACCGATAAAAAGCTCTAAATTATTTAACATAATTTTTAGACGATAAGTATAATAAAAAAATGTAAACAAATCTTTAAACTAAAAAATTTGTTCACTTAAAAAAAGCGTGTTAAAAAACAGTAGAAAATCACAAAAATGAGAATTTTTATGCAGGTAACGTTCAACAAAATTGTATTCTGACACTGAAAATTTAATTTCTGCTGCTTTTAACGAGTAAGAAAACTGATTTCCAGATTTTTGGCATTTTAGACTAATTTTGGTTTCTTTTTTGCCATCTGAAGTGTTCGACGAAAATGTTTGATAAAAAAATGCTTTGTCTAATAGACACCAAAATTATATAAATCTTATAGAAATTTAACGGGTTTTCAAAATTGCCAGAAACTTAGTAGGAAGCGTAATTCTTTTATTGACAGTTTTCATTCTAGGTAACACAACATCCCCAAGTGCGTGCGCATCACATTTCTTTCTAATTTCTACCACTGCATTCTAAAAATATTTTTCTCTTAATGAGCAGAAGTCTACACCTCTTCTGTTCAACTAATCGAATTGAATTTCGAAATTTGATTGTTTACAAAAATGTGATAGAGTTTTTTTATATTTTATTAACCCAGGTCGATATGTCGAACGACAGAATCATTATTAACCGAGGTAAATAACGCTCTACTTTTCAATGCAAAAACATCTACAAATTTGTAATATGAGCAGTTCAAACTACAAAAAGTTGTAAATTTTTTGCTAATTTCTATGATTTTTCGGGTTTTTATCATTTTTTGACAATTTTCGTTTCGTTTTTCTTTCGTGTTTCATTCCTGAACTGTTTAAACATTTTTTTCAAATCGAGGTGACTCAATAAGAGGTATTTATGTAAAGAGGGTGGAAAGTGCAACTTTACCGGTTCGCCTCCAGGAAGTGATCCGATTGGTTAGGGTGAAATTCCAATGTCGCAGTAGTACAAAACGAACGGTACACGTATCAACTGTCAAAAAAGCAAGTAATGAATGGACGATTTCTCATTTTTAATTACTGAAAAACTTCTTCGCCAAACTGAATAAATCTTTTCTCTGAAGCATTTTTATTTAAATCGCTCGAACAAGGATCGCGGTATTCATCACGTAATAAAGATTTTTCTAAGGGAGAAAAGCAATAAAAGTAAAGTTCCGCCGAGGAACACATAACACAGCAGCCGTGTGGCTGTTATATAAAAGTTGTAGATCTTGAGAGGTTATTCTATTTCTACATCCTTTCTTCCAAATTACGAGGAGCACTATACAGCACTTGGGATGACCACGGGCCACTCTTATCTTTTCACACACCACTGACTCCGGCTTTCATAAAAATGAAAAGAATCTCTCTTTCCTTGGAACGAAAAACACAGAGCGGTGGAAAATATGAAATTTCGACGATTTACGTTGCGTAATTCACTGGGGCAGACACAGGTGCGACGAAAGACAGGTGGCAGATTAGGAAGAGAAAGGAATCAACCGATTTTGTGAGAAACGATCGAGCGCGGGTTTTTACCTAAGCATGGAAATTTCGTTGTTTTAAGTGTCTAAATTATATCAAAGGTCTCAACTAGAATAGTTTCCTCGTGACCCATAAACTTTAATTTACGGTACAAGTCTTGGGTTGTGTGATGTTTATTAGCGCTTTGCTTCTCACGTCGTTGACTATAATTACCTTTCTTGAGAATGCAGACTCATAACTGGCCTGGGAAATACTCCGTTCGCTAAACATTGTACCCGCATGAGTCCTTCTTCAGCGTCGAGACGCCTCAGAAGAAGTTCTTTTTCAGGCACTGAAACAAATCCCAACATGAGTTCACTCTTATCGGCGGTGTCACCAATCATCCAAGTTATTATTTTTATCAAAAATCTGCCGTAATTATGACGATTGATAATGAAGTAGGTCGCGAATAATCTGCCTGGATTTTGAGGGTCGAAAATCTACAAGTTGAACAGTGTTTGTTATCTCTTCCACTCGAATAATTCACTGAAAGAGAGGTTTTGTTTTTTCAAGCAAATTCCCCCGATAAGTCTAGAGGAGATTTAAATAAACATTGATTAAAAACAATAAAGTTACACAGATCTCTCGAGCGAACAAAGTTTCCAGTTTAAATATTATAAATTACAACAGCCGGTTCCATTAACTCATAAACGACTCATAAACGTTTCGTTCACGAAGTTTTGACATCAAATTTTCAGTTAAAACTTTGAGTGATCGATAAATTTTACATTTCTAAGACGTTGTTTAAAAGAGACATCGTTTTATGCGTACTTTCATTACATTTCGAGCAAAGTTTTGGAATTTTGGAAAGTTTAGAGAGTCAATTCTGGGGGCATTAGCATAGTGATGGGAGGGGCCTTGGTCAGTGGATTTTAAATTTATATTAAATGCTTGCAAACTTTATGCGGTTGTGGGTGGATTAACTGCACAACAGATTTAAAAAAGAATTTTGTAAAACTGTCTCCATTATCGAAAATGTAGAAACTCAACGCTACACTCATTCTAAATTATATTCCTAAAATCTTTAAAATTATAGCAACGGAATTTGCTAAGGTTTCTATTTTCAGGTTGCTTTTTATTAAAAAAAAAAATAAAATTTATTATTTTTATTTTTTTTACATTTTTTATTCAAATTTGTATTCTTTACATTTGTAATGCTATGACAATGAAATTTGGTAAACTTAATATTACTGACTCATTTGCTACTTTACATTAGAAAATTACAGAGCACAAAAGACAAATTTTAGCAAATTTTAACTCTTAGAACGAACCAAAAGTTTACAAAACAGTTTCAAAATATGGAACTCACGTAGTTTTAAAGCTATAAAAATAACACAAAAAAATTGACTACTCTTTATTGGTTTTTAAATTAAACTAAAATATGGAGCGAAATAACAAATTTCAGAAAATTTAGTTTTTGGGCCAAACCAAATTTTTTTCAATTTTTGTTATTGAAATTTATAACTTTGATAGCTTTGACTCTAAAGCTAGAAAATTCTAAGAGGTATCTATTTTTAACTTGCTTATTAAATGTGTTATAATAAATTTATAGCAACAAACAAAGAAATTTTAGAAATTTTAATTATTTGGACGATCTCAAATTTTATATTAGTTTCCAAAAATAAAACTAGTTTTAATGCTTTTATAATAAAATTTTGAAAATTTGTCATTTGGTAATTGCTAATTAACAGAATCAAATTATATATTGGAAATTAGAATTAAATAAATTAAATTAGAAATTTTAATATATTAGAACAGGCGGATAATTTACTTAGTTTTAAGTCAATAGCTATAAAATTTAAGAAGATTACAATTTTTGGAATGCTCACTAAGTGTACTAAAATGTGAAACAATATAACAAAAAAAAAATTATCAATTTTTATTTTTAGGACAAACCAACAATTTTTACATTTTTTTCAAATCTGGATTCTTAATAATTTCAACGTTATGACAATAAAATTTGGTAAAATTAGTGTTATTGACTTATTAGATAAGTTAGATTAGAAAATTATAGAGCACGAAAGGCATTTTAACTTTTAGGACAAACCAAAAGTTTACAACATAATTTTAAAATCTCATCATTCATAAAATATTAAAAATTTCTAAGGTTGATTGGTTTTCAAATTTGTCTAACTTGCCAAATTATAGAATAGAAAAACAAATTTCAGAAAATTTAATTTTTGTGACAAATTAAAATTTGTCAATTTTTGATATTAAAATTTATAATTTCGGAAGCTTTGACGCTAGACTTGCTTATTAAATATGCATAATGATAAATTTATATAAGCAAAAAATCAAATTTTAAAAAATTTAATATTCAGTACAAACCAATAATTTTAACATTTTTAGTAATTTTTTAGGAGTTTTAACTCAAAGGCTGTAAGTTTTGAAAAAGCTTTAATTTGAAATGCTTATAATTGTGTCAATCAATAAAGCAATGAATCAAATTTTTTTTTTAGATCGGAGCAAGAATTTTTAAATTTTTTTGTTAAACTCTACAGTTCTGATATTTTAAATGCTGACAATAAAATTTCGTAAAATTAGTTTTAATAATTTATTTAATGATTGTGAAATTACAATATTATAGAGCACAACAGACAAATTTCAGATATTTTAACTTTTATAATTTAGGTTTGTAAAATGGTGGATGCGCCGGGGCCAGATTTTAATTTTTATATACTTCCGGAAGGGTTTAGTTTATTTTATCAAAATAAAAAAAAAGTGTTGTTTTAGCTAAAAACTTATCACAAATCAACTCAATAAACCATGGCAAATTACAAAATTGTAGAGCAAAAAAAATACTTCCAAATTTTATGACAAACAAACTTTCTAATATATTTTTTTTAATTTGGAATTGTCGTAGTTTTGAACGTACATGAATGAAATTTAAAAAAAAATACTACTTTGATTAGGATAAAAATTGCAACACATTAAAAATTTTAGAGCAAAAGAGACGAATTTCAGAAGATTTAATTTTTGGGACAAACAAAATTTTTTCAACTTTCCTAATAAAAATTTGGAACTTTGGCGGTTTAGTCTCTATAGCTTTAAAATTTTAGGAGCTTACTACATTTAACTTGCTTATTAACTATTATTATTATGAAATAGAAAAAAAATTGCAGAAATTTTTAATTTCAAAATAAGCCAAGAATTTTCAAAATTTTGTTTAGAAATTTATAATTTTGGTAATTCAATTCTGTAGCTAGAAAAACTTAAGAAAATTAATATTATATACTAAATTATTAACAATGATATATTACAGTTTTAGAGCCGAAAAGACATTTTTAATTATTTTTTTTTGGGACTACTACTAATTTGCTAGACTACTACTCTAGCAAATTATAAAACTATAGAGCAGTCATTAGAACAAACCAACAAAATTTGAGTTTTTAGATTTTTGTGGCTTCTTATGTTCTAAGTTTTAATTTAAAATTGTTAATTTTAAGTTTTTAAAATAGTTTTAAATATTGCTAAAAACATAAAAAATAAAAATTTGACGCTGAAGTGACTCAAAATAACTTGGTTAATTTTTGAAAAGCTTTGTAGTTAAAACGCTTTGTTTGTTTTTTATCTTAGAAAATTTTTTAAAAAACCGTTGAATTATTGTCACTCAAAAGATCATAAAAACGAAAAGTTTATTGAAACTAAAAAACACTAAGAAGTCTGGGAAGAATATTTCACTTTTTGTAATAAGTAAATTTTCACTCAAAATTTTATTTTCACATTTTACTGCCGAGCTTCATACAAATTCAAATTATTAAAATTAGTGTAAAATAAAAAATCTGAAATCCTTCATACAGTCATGCAACTATTACCAACCCTCCATAACTCTCAATTAAAAATTCCCAAACATCGCATCCCAAAATCCATTACAGCAAAGCATAAAAGCTCATAATATTCCGCCTTTATCCCCACTCAAATAAATAAACCCACCTTTTTCCATTACAGCTTAGTAGTGATTAGATGGCCAATGGTGCGCACGTTACCATTAGAGCTTCTATAGAATTGGCCATAGATATTCATGTGATATATTTGAATAGGTGCAACGTTTAGTGCACATAAATGGGGCAAGCTGGCGTTACCCCATTAATTCTCCCGTGGGCTCCAACTAAGTGCATGCCTGCATAAGTAATGTCTAAAGCACGTAAATTTGTCGGTTATGGACTCCCATGGCAGAGGAAACAACGCCGTTGGTGACAACACAATTCATAACCCTCACTGATTTAAATTAAAAAAAATCGAAGGCTGAGTTTCGAGTTTCTAGGAAGTTTTGAGTACCCATCTAAATCATATAATTCAACGGTTTCAGTCACGGAAGACTGTTGACTCGTGCTCGAAGTCTGCATCCACCTAATTAGTGCAGGAAGATAAATAAAAGATTTTAAAATGAGAATTTCTCGGAGTCATAGGTATTATTATGTTATGAGTCTCCTGCTAGTTCGGTGAATTATGAAAATTATATGACTAAAAGAGAAAAACGAAAATACTGACACATTTTATTAACTAAGCTCTTCAAAGACTTAATTAGACGTGTTATAGATATGCGTGTTCTTACCAAATGTGTTTCCTAAATATTTATACTTAAATATCAACAGAAAATGAAATATAGCGTGTTCAAGTTGCAGTGGCATTTATAGAAATGTGGACTTTATTTACACGCACGAGATAATGCGATCAATTTAACTACCCTCATGTTTCAGTGTTATTACCCTTATCTATTTTATATTTCTCGAATTACTAAATTATCACTCTTACGTGTAACGGGATCATCGTAACGATTTCATATCACTCATCATTACGGTTTTTATATAATAACAACCTGTCGTTTTCAATTTTTGATACTAAAATTCAAGAAATTTAGCATGGAAGTATGATTGAATAGAAATAAAAAGTAGCTTTTTATATTTTCGTCTGTATTAACCCTCATCCAGACAAGGACCTTGAATTATTAAACACATAATATACAGAACAATAAGTAAAAATATAAAATTTTATTTATAGACGTTTTTTACAAGATTTTAATTTTTATTTGGTCTGAATCTCTAGGGCGCATGTAATTTTTTTTCTAGTTTATTTTATTTTTGTTTTTTAGCTAATTGTTTGATTGTATATGTAAACGAATCTAGCTCAATTCTTGATTGGATAAATTTTTTTTAAGGTCAAGGGATCTTGATCAAAATTTCGGCATGTTCACCTTTAGCCATTTCTTTTTAACAATTAGATACATTCATAACAAAATTATAACAAATAATAATTATCATACAACAGAAACGATTATCATAAAAGTGGCTTCCTCCAAATCTTATACTGTACAGATTATACAGAACGTTATCAATATAAAATTGATGGTGACCGATAGAGCCACGATTGCCCAGATATGAAAGATAATATAACAATTTTGCAGGTAAATTGAGAAAGTTTTACTAGAGAAAGTCAAAGAAAAAATTTGCTTCACGTAATTTTAAAAAAAAATATAGTGTCTTATTGTGTTTCCGGGTCCGTTGGATCCCAGCTGCCCGGATGAGGCTTAATGCGTTAAAAAATTTAGCCGACTTGTAGTCGCTACATTTTCAACTAAAACTGCATTTTTATTCCAAGCTCGTTAAAATAAATTAAATCTCTTATTAAATATCAATAACAAAATATCGTGTCCCGGCGCATCCACCATTTTTGAATATCAATAATAAAAGTTAAATTTCTGTAATTTTTTTGTACTCTAATTTTGTAAGTGGTTTTAATTATTAAATCAC
Organism: Cynaeus angustus; assembly: GCA_030157275.1. NCBI lineage: Eukaryota > Metazoa > Arthropoda > Insecta > Coleoptera > Tenebrionidae > Cynaeus > Cynaeus angustus. The sequence goes on from CM058064.1 coordinate 14,897,790, forward strand.
TCAATAATAATATTATTACTAAATTTTATTACCATGACGTTTGAAATATCAGACTTCTAGATTTTAAAATAAGTTGTTGATTTGTCCTTAAAATAAAACTTTCTGGCATTTGATTTTTCGATTTTATTAATTTTTAATAATTTCAATTTTAGTTTGGTACAGTTACTGGGCAAGTGAAAAGTGGTTATTTCCCAAAATTTCATAGCTATAAAATTAAAGCTACCAAAATTACAAATTTCAAAATGTGTTGAAAATTTGATTTTCTAAAATTAAAAATCTCGTATTTTATTTTAAATTTTTTATAATTTTGCAATTTGGCACAATTAATAGACCAGTCAAAAATAGTAACTTTTTTAAATCAGAGCTTCAGATTTTGATAAAAGAATACAAACCTTCGTTCGTTCTAAAGTTTTTCAAAATTTTGGTTTTTGTTGTATAATTTTGTGACTTGGCACAATTACAAAATGAGTCAAAAATAGTTTTTTAAATTTTATTGCCATAGCGTTTAAAATATTAGAATTCCAAATTTTAATATGAAATGTTGAATCTTGTTTGTTCGTTCGAAAAATGAAAATTTCTAAAATTTGTCTTCTCGCGTCTAATAAAAAAACTCAAATATATATGTATTTTTAAATTTTTTAAGTTGTATTATAATTTAAGAAAAGCTCTTCAAAAAATAAAAAAAATTAACAGTTATTATATTATTGTGGAAAAATTTTTCAAGAATTATAGTGGAAATTGGGGGATTTGGTTTCCATTAGAAGATTTCTCTTCATATTTATTGACGTATGAGCTGTTGGTGCATGAGGACTATAAAGTGTAATCTCTAACTATTGCTTAAACTGGCATCAGTAAAGGAAAAAGGAAAACAACTTTGACGTACTAAAATATAATTGGAAATAATCAAGTTATTAAATTTCTTATATAAATTGTAATAATCTCAGGATTACATCTTTAAAGATACGTTTTATTGCAATAAACCTATTATTTTGTTTTACGAGCTATTATTTACTGTTGAAAATGAGAGAACATAAAGAAAATGGAAAAAATTTAATAAAACTTTGGAGAATTATGTGTAAAATTCAAAAAATTTTAAATTTTATTGTATATGTTGTTACCAAATTTTAGTAAAATTTGATGAACAAGATTTCTTATTTTAATCGCAATATGAGAATTCCAGTTTAATTATAAAATTTGAACACAATATTTTTGTACCTGCCCTTAAACAAATGCAATCTACGTTAAAATATTTAAAAATTTGATTAAATTAAAGATTTATTTGTAACTAGAAGTTTTGCCAATAAATAACATTTTTTTCAAAAAAAAAGGGAAAAACTTTAGTTTTCGTATTTAGATAAAGAATTCTACAAGAAAATGCATTTTATAAAATTTAAGTTTTCAACAAAAATTAAAGATTTCATTTGGAAATATCTTGAAGAATTTCTACAATTTTCTCTCTAAACATTTGGAAAATTCTTTGTTTCTGTAATAACAGATAACGTTAACACGAATAAAAGATTTCATAAAAAAATGTTTTTTAGCTCATCCACTCTTTTTACAGCATTTTTCAAAAATTTTATTTTTACATTTCTCTAATTTTTTAATTAAAAGACGCACCAGTTTTATAATTTATTTTAAAAAATTTCTACTTTTCAAATTCTATAAATTTTTAGAAAATTTGTTATTTCTTTGATCAAGCAGATACCTTTTACCGCATATCATAGAAAAATATGCATTTTTTGTCTAATTAAAGAAACTATTCTTGCCACATTAAAAAAAAAAATCTACAAAGGTTTTAACATTTACAAGTTTCTGCATTTAAACTATACAAAAAAATATTTACATACATATTTACAATTTGAAGCTTTCAACAAATATTTGAATTTTTACAATAATTTTTGTAGCCATTTTTTGGCGCATCCATCATTTTTGCATAATAAGAAAAAACTATTTTCTTAGTGCTGCAAATGTTTCAATTTTGTGTGTTTGCATTTAGTCAGATGAAATCTGCATAAAAATAATCACATCAATCTGAAGCTTTTAAAAAAAATTATTTACATGTCTTTTCAAAATTTTTGTACCCATGACCTTCAAAAATTCATAGTTATCCTGACTGCATAAATATTAAAAAAAATGGAAAGTGAAGAAAATCTGAGATTTTTCCGAATGGGGAAGTTTTATTGTAGCTTTAAAAATTTTCGTGAATAAAACTGAAATTTTTGGATTGATTTTGGGTGAAGTAATTAAAAATTCTTTTAAAAAAAGCACCAAAATTATAGTCAACGTCCAACTATTTTAAATGTGATAGTGTGAAACCTGAAAATAAAAAAAAAATACTCTTTTAAAAAAATCTAAACTGTTAAGAAATCTTACATTTTTTCAAAACCTTTTGGAAAATAGAGAAAAAGAAATAACTTTTCTTCCAGTATACTGTAAAATTACACTTTTTGTAAACATTTTCCAGGTTTTTAAAAAGAACCAAAATTTACCATCTAGATTTTCTAGACTTTTTATTTCCGGTGCTGTCATGAATTTCCGCTGCAATGTTGCAAATCACATTTCTTACCGCCAAATCTAATCAGCGATTTTGCGAGAGTATAGAAATGATATTCTAAAATATCCGAGAGAAAACTGTAATGACTAAAGCAAATCTGTGGAAATGGATATATTCACAAGAAATCAGACCAAGGAGTGGCACATTTATGCCACCACCAGAAATATAAAATTCCTAGAAAAACATAATATCTCCGTTACTTCAAATCCAAATCTGAAAACTCTAAACCTAAATTTCCTCAATCAAAGTGTTTTCGTGTTTTGAAGTTAATACCTCAAGCACATAAACGTTCTCACGCACTAACGCGTGATTGATTAACGTACAAACTAGCACTATAGCGGCAATCAGCCACAGAAACAGGTGGTGTTGATATAAATTTTTGCAACACAATTTACTCATTACTTCATTCACCGTTGCTTCAGCGGGACATTTATGGTAAACAATGTTAATTGTCCACATTACAATGTGAAGAAATATGGCGAGACAGTCCATCACGTACCACAGAGTTGATTAGAATTAAGCGACGTGTAAAAACTAATTATTCAGCGTAACCAAGAGCAGCATAATAAATATTCTATTCAAAAAGAGGGCAAGGATGAGAGTGGTAACATGGAGGGAAACTTGTTTATTGTTTCACTCCTTGAAATTAAACGTTGGCAGTTAAAATATTTCCCGCCTTAACTTAATTAAAACAAAACCGAATACATAAATTTTTATTTCCACGACTGCTAATTGTGTAAAGTTTCTAAATCTAGTGAGAAATGCAAGAACAAGAGTTACGACTGGTACTAAGTGAGACCTACTTGCAATTCGTTCACTTTAATTAATTTTAAACGTCAAGGAGGGAACGAGGAAATCATTTGTCAAATTAAGCATTAATCAGACTCTTCTGGATCATTGCCTTCGATTAGGGATTATAATGTTTTATTTGTTTGGTTTTTGGGGAAAAAGTAACCTCAAGTTTTTATTGGCTCTTAAATTAATTTATTGGTGAGCTAGTTGTAACTTGCGGTATTTTCTTAACCGAAGACAAGAACACGCTGTTAATGTTACTAGCGCAGAACTAGCGCTCATTTTCCGAGTTTGGTAATTAGCTTTATTTAACACAGAATGTTTGGTAGGTTCCATTACATTTTCATTTAGTACTCTAGTTGCAGTTAATCAAGTTAATAAGAAGCGTTTACGGGAAATTAAAATATTTGTAGGTCTTTAAGAAACTTAAAGTTTTTACGAGATCTAAATAAACTGAAATAAAATCAAGTTGAGCTGCACCAAAAAAACTTTAAAAAAATATAAAATGCGGATACCTACCCGATTTATTTTTACTGACATCTTTTTATTTTCTCGTTCGTTGAACTACTTAAATTTCTCTTTATTAATGAAGCACCTGTAGCTTTTTAACAGTCTTTTGCAATTTTTTGAAGTTATTTTAAATTTTTAACTTCAGATTTTTTGGTGTTTCCGGTTTATTAAGCTCAACTTTAAAATTCGTGCAAACAATGACTTCATTTTTAAAATTGTAACACTTGTATATTGTAGGATAACATTTTATTAAATTGTAGTTCCACCAAATTAAATCTAACAAATTAAAGATCTAAATTGCTGTGATACTGTAAAAATGGTGGATGCGCCAAAACAAAAATTTTCTTTTATTTTTTTCTATTTTTTCCCATAATGTGCGGTTATTTTTGTGCTATTTTTTTTATAAAATTAATTAATTAAATTTCTAATTATTGTTAAAAATCGTTAAAGCAACATTTCTAATATTTACACATTTATTTGTTTATTCTGTTATATATGGCCATTTTCGTGAAAGTAGTATCTGCCTAAAGAGAAAAACATGTTCTAAATATCTATAAAACAAAAAAAAAATAGGGGATTTTGAAGCCCACATTCGAAATTGTTGTTTTTAATTAAAATTTCAATATTTTCTAAATGGTTTTGAGTAATAAAATATGAGTATTTTTTAAAGACTATATCTGTTTGATTTCAAAAACGCAAAACATTTAAAAGATTGTAAATATTAAGAAAAACAAAATTTCCGAAAGTATTGCAAAAATGGTGGATGTAAGTACGACATAAAAAAAATATATTTTTAGAACCTTTTATTTTTTAATGTAAGTTTTCATGTAAATATAATCTTCAACAACATAAAATCAACGAATTTTCTAATTTAAAAATGTAGAGTACAAAAATTTAAAAAAGTTTATCCCAACTAAAATTTGTATTTTATGGAAGTAATAAAATAAGATTATTTTGCTGAAAATTTTATGTCTGAATACAAAAACGTAAAATTAAATATTTTAAAAGTTATTTTTTTTAATGCTGCAAAAATATTGGATGTGCCACAAATAATTTTTATTTTTTTTTTAGATTTTTTGTTTATGATCTGCGGTCATTTTTGTGTCGTAAACTAAAATACAAAAGCAAAGAATTTTCCAAATTTTTATAGAATTAGGAATTGTGGGAATTTAGAAGGTGGTGAATATAAAAATTGTGTTGGTTAGTTGTTTCCCATTAGAATTTCTAATTCTTGTTAAAGTGTTCTAAATATCTGTAAAACAAAAAAAAATAGGGGATTTTAAGCCCACATTGGAAATTGCTGTTTTTAATTAAAATTTCAATATTTTCTAAATGGTTTTGAGTAATAATTAGTATTTTATTAAAGATTATATCTGTTTGATTTCAAAAACGTAAAACATTTAAAAGATTGTAAATATTAAGAAAAATAAAATTTCCGAAAGTATTGCAAAAATGGTGGTACGAAATAAAAAAAAATTTTAGAACCTTTTATTTTTTAATGTAAGTTTATTTTCATGTAAATATCATCTTCAACAACATAAAATCAATGAATTTTCTAATTTAAAAAGTAGTACAAAAATTTAAAAAAACTATCCCAACTAAAATTTGAATTTTATGGAAGTGATAAAATGAGATTATTTTGCTGAAAATTTTGTGCGAATACAAAAACGTAAAATTAAATATTTTAAAAGTTTATTTTTTTAATGCTGCAAAAATTGTAGATGTGCCACAAATAAATTTTCATTTTTTCTAGATTTTTTTTCATGATCTGCGGCCATTTTTGTGTGCCATAAACTAAAACACAAAAGCAAAAAAATTTCCAAACATTTATAGAATTAGGAATTGTAGGAATTTAGAAGGTGGTGAATATAAAAATTGTGTTGGTTAGTTGTTTTTCATTAGAATTTCTAATTCTTGTTAAATTTTTTTAAATATATATAGAACAAAGAAAAATTAAAAATAATATCCAATATTGGAAATTATTTTTCATTAAATTATTATTTTTTGTTAAAAGCTTTACAGTAATAAAATGTGAGTATTTTTTTAAAGTATTATATCTGTCTGAATTCAAAAACGCACATTTTTTAAAATATTGGCAATATTTCGAAAATTTACAAATTTTAAAAAGTGCTCTAAAAATGATGGATGTACAAATAATAAAATCATATTTTCTTCTAGAATCGATTATTTTATAATGTGCGTATATTTTCATGGAAACGTCATATCTATTAACAGAAAATCGAAGAATTTTCTACACTTATTTAAGTAAAGTACAATATTTTAAAATTTGTAGATACAAAAATGAAATAAAATAAAATAAGATTAAAATTTAAGTATATTTATTTTAAAGGTCTTTAATCTAATGCTGCAAATTTTATCTGTTTAAACACAAGAAAGCAAAACTCTTAATAGATTTGCAAAATTTATATATATATATATATATATATATATATATTTTAATGCTGCAAAATTGGTGGATGCGCTATTAAAAAAATATTTAGTGATTTGCAGCTATTTTTGTAGAAATGTTATCCGTATAAACAGAAAATTCAATTATTTATGGAATTCAACAATATAAAAAAAAATATTATTTATTATTTATTTATTTAAATTTTTAAAAATCGTCCTAAACTAACTATTCGAGAAATAAAAAAATCTATATTTCTTTAAAAATCTAAATTCCTGGAAGCACGGCCGATTTCTTCTAAATTATCTTTTTTTGAACATAAAATTGAAAATTATTTTTTTTTATAAAAATCTCAAAAATTTTGATCGGATTTAAAATGCCTGTTTTAGCTTTTAAGTGTAGATTTAAAATTTTGTAAATCGTAAAAAACACCGAATTTAAGAAATTTTAAAATATTTATTTTTATTTTCTAGAAATTGAGTTGAAAGTTATTCAATTTTTATAACGGCACTTATAGGTCACGTGAATTTAACCCCACACGAGAGAGTTCACATTATAATAACAGCTATCATCTTGTCAATGATAGCTCCTTGAATGCAAGTGATGTTACGAAGAGACGTGGCAAATTAATTGAACGCCATCACACAGATCTGTCTTCTCTTGAACCTGTCAGGCTATGCATACCAACATAATTATAATTGATAGTATAGATACCAACATGTCAAATTTAATTGGTCTTTACTAGCTGTGAATGCATTTGTCAATGACTGGATGCACCAGCATTGATTCAAATCAATCATACGATACAATGGTTAATATCTCAATAGGTAGATTGGTGCACGAGAGTGAAATTGTTTGTTTGAAAATATAAACAATTTTTACCGCTTCATCAGCTCGAAGACCTCGTAATCAGATTGATTTTATCGACCATGGTTTGAGTCAGTTTTCTATCGCAGCGATGTCGTTACACAGCCATTGTCACGTCATGTTTGCTGACTGCAGGGATTTCAATATACATTACTAAGGTGATAGAAATTCCCATGAAGAAGATTGCGATCATAACGGACAAAAAGTTTTTGTAATACTTTTCGTAACAATTATCCAGTTGAAAATATCAGGCAAGAAAAATAACCCCATAAAATGTTTCATTAATGATGAAACGAAAGCAAACATTCCCGCACTTTCATTATATACACTCATAATTTCCTGAATACTTAGAAATATAAAGGCTCTGTCACTTGCGGAAGAAAGAGGCCCCAGTGGACAAAACCACGCTAAAGCTTAATGTAATGTGAATTAGAAGCGAGCTTTCGCTACATGATACTCTTATTTTATTCCCTTTCTTCCGACATTCTGACATGAAAGAAGCAAAATTTATAATTGTAAGACGACATCGTCGACTCTGCGACCTAAATTTCGCAACAATTAAACACCTGAGATTCTTATTTCTAACCACGTCATCCCAAAAATCAAATTTAAGTCCCCTGCTATAAATTAATTTCATTTCATTACTGGAATATATTTTTCCCCACCTGACGGAAATTGATGATAGGCCAATAAACCGATAACGGTAATAATGCCATCAACTATATAATTGCCAATTTTGAGACGATATCTTGTAAAATTTAAAAGGAAGTGATAAAAGCGACGCTCAGTAATTGTGTTTAAGTCGTAAAGTCTGTATTATTGCTGGATTATGTTCTTTGTAGATGTTTTCGTGCAGTTTAGGGAAAATTGAAAAAATGGCTTCAAAGAAAGAAATTGATCAATGTTCAATCAAAAATGTTTGATAGAAATTGATTTTACACAATTTATTACGTTTTATCGCTGAAACTGAAGCGTGAAAGCTCAAGCAGATAGCGACTGAAAATTTTTTTTTTAAATTTTTTGAACGTTCACATTTAAAGTAAAAATTAGCAAACGCAGTAAAAATATAGAGTAGCTTAAAATTTACAATTATAACTTGAGAATTTTTAGGTTTTTTTTCAGTCTATTTCGTCAAAAATCTAATGTTATTTAAAATTTATGTATTATTTTTTTCATTTTAAAATTGCATCATAAAGAACGAAACGATTTTTTTTATCACAAAAAATAATTTAAGATGTGGCGTACATTTTTTCAAAATTAATTTGAATTTTACTTAATTCTATGCGCACTTCAGAAACTTTTTGTTTTTGTGTTAAGGCAGATAAAACTCACACGAAAATAGTCGCAATTTATGCGATGAAGTTTTACCAAAAGTTATGAGTTTTAATTGAATATCAGACGCAGTTTTACCAATTTTTATATCCACGACTAAAAAATTATTTCCTAGTATTTTAGTTTATGCATATTTGAAAAAAAAATGTTCCTATGTTTAGGTAGATAAGTTTTACACAAAATTGTATGAAAATTTAATAAAATATGTTAATTTATTTGTTTGGTAGATTCACCATTTTTGCAACATTTTAAAAAACTTTTATTTTTATAAATTGCGTTTAATTGCGAAAGTTTTAACAATTCTGCATTTGTGTTTTAGACAAATGAATTCTGTACGGAAATAACTACATTATATTGATTGACATTATATTGACTTCCAACAAAAATTTAAAAAAAATGTTGGGAATAATTTGCATGATTTTCACAATTTTTGTTCCTAATTGCTTCATTTTTTTTAATTATATGAATATTTGAGAAATTCTTTGCTTCTATGTTTATGCAGATAACATTTGCACAGAAATAGCTGTACACTTCTAAATAAAAAGATTTAAAAATAATAATATTAATAAAAATTATTTGGCGCATCCACCATTTTTACAGCATTTTCAAAAAAAAAAAAACTTTGCAAATTTATTAACAGTTTTGCGTTTCTATATTAAGACAGATAAAATCCGTAGCAAAATTAGTACATGTTATAAAATTTAAGTTTCTAACAAAATTTAGAAGTTGAAGCTTATTTGACACATTTCTAATTTTTCGTCTATTTTTGAAGATTCGAAATTAAACTAAAATTTATTAAATAATTTTTTTAGGTTTTGAAGAGATTACTTTTGACTTGTTAATGGTGAAAAAACACAAAATTATAAAAAAAATGTTTTTAAATCTTTTTTGTTAAAATTGTGAATGCCTTGTTGATTTGTAAAAAATATTTTTTAGTGCTTATTAACTGTTCTCATTTGCAAAACAAGCAAATAAAAAAATATTTTATTAGAATTTTTATTTTTAGTATTCTTGAAACTAGTAAGAAAGTTACAATTTTTGGTATTTTTAAAAACTGTGCCAAATACCAAAATTATAATATAAAAAAATATATAAAAATTTAATTATTTTGAAAAATTCAAAATTTCCAAAATTTTTGTTGAAAGTTTTAATTGTTATAATTTTACCACTATAACAAAAAAAATAAAAAAGTTAGCGTTTTTAACACATTTACAAACTGTATTAAATTGGAAAATTATAGAACAAAAAAAAAACACATTTTTGCAATTTTATTTTTAGGATGCATTAAAAATTTCTACTACTTACTAAAACTTTTGATTTTGATAGTTTTAATGCTATAGTAATAAAATTTAAAATAATTTCTCATAATAAATTGTTTAAAAACTGTGCCAAATACCCAAATGATACAACAACAAAAAACAGAAAATTTCCAATTAAAAAAAATCAAAATATGTCGGAAATTTCTAATTTAAAAAAAAAAAACTAAATTTTCAAATTTTTGTTGTATCATTTTAAACAATTTATAATGAGAAATTATTTTAAATTTCCAGAAGTTTCTAGTTCTATTAATTTTACTACTATATCAAGAAAATTAAAAAGCAACTAATTTTAACACTTTTATTTACTTAACAGTGTTAAATTAAAAAATTATAGAGTGAGAGAGACAAATTTTAGAAATTTTTGTTTTTCTAGTATCTTTTTTTAAAACTAAATTTTGATAATTTAACAATATAGCAATGAAATTTAAAATAGTTTCTAATTATTAATTATCTCAAAACTGTGCCAAATAACAAAATTAAAAAAAATGAAAAAATTAAAAATTTCCAACATTTTGTGTTAAAACTTCTAATTATTTTAGTTTTACCACTTTAACAATGTTCGAAGAAGTTACTATTTTCAACACATTTACCACTTGTGTTGAATTAAAAAATTATAGAGCAAAAGAGATAGATTTAAAAAAAAAAAGATTTTAGGGCGCACTAAAAATGTCCAATTGTTTTTGTTAAAATTGGTAATTTTTGTAGTTAACGCTATAGTTATCGAATTTAAAAAGACTACAATTTTTAACACGCTACTAATTGTACTAAATAACAAAATTATAAAGCAAGAAAATCAAATTTTTGAAATTTTTATTTTTAGGAAGAATAAAAAAATTCCCACATTCTATTAAAACATAGCTGCATTTTTTACAGTTTTAACGTTGGTGTAATGAAATTTAGCAACGTTTCTTATCAAGAGTTGCTAAAAAAATGTCAAATTTTAAAATTTTAGAGCAGTAGAGAAAATAAGTCAAATATTGTAAGTAATTTCATTTTCAGAACACTCCAAAACTTTCCACGTTTTTAATCAAACTCTATAATTTTGATACATTTTTTGTATAAAAATAAAATTTAGTTAGGTTTTTATTTTTACTACACTCATTAGCTGTGCCGAATTCCAAAAATTCTAAATCAAAAGACACAAATTTTAGAGATTTTTTTTGTAAAACTTTAAAAAAATTTAGTTTAAAACCTGCAGCCTTTATAATTTTTTTGTTACAACAAAAAAAAACACAGAGATTACTAATATTAACTTGTTTATTAACTGTACTACATTCAAAAATTATAGAACAAAAGGTACAAACAAACAGACAATTAATATAAAATTTTATAGTTTTATAACTTCAAAACTTTGTAGTCTCTCAGAACTTAATCCTGAACTTTCGATGGTTTCAGCATTCTATGTTTGGGACGTTGAACTGGAAATTTTCAGTGTTCAACAAATAATTTGAATTCCAATAGCTTTAAACTTTTAGTATTACAACGAAGAAATTTAGAGAAATTGTCACACTAAAATCTAACTTCGTTGCAATAAAAGATTTTAAAATGTTGAAACAGAGATCACAGAATAATTTTAAACCGGCTAAAACCACACTAGACCTCATTACTCACACTATTTCCCTTTATAAAATATTTATCCCACCAAAATCATCCTCAAACTGGCATTTTGAAAATTTCGTCGCTTCCTTCCTGGACATTCTGCCGCTAGCTTCGTCGCTTCCGTTTCCGATTTGTCATAGTTCAATGACGTATAAATAATAGATGATATTGCCTCCTTTGTTTGCCACAAACAATAACGCTAAGCAAAGTGGCTTTACCAACTCTACATCCATCAAATTATTCTAGATGAAAAAAATAATAGAAACGCGGCGAAAACTCTGTTTTCCACTAAATAAATAGTGGAAAATTTACACGCGCTAACTTCTCACTTAACCTAAATGAATTCCTTTATCTGACATCTATCACATTACAAATCCATGACTGACGGTCGTTTGTGCCAATTTGCACCTGGAAATTAGAATAACAAGAGGTGGATGATCACGTTTTGGTAACATTTGAGCGTTGGGTTGAATGTCAAAGGTCTTTGATTATAACGGTCGCTCACGTGTGAAGTAGTCCTAATTAACACAGTTGTCTGTCATAATTTCGTAACGTGATACAAAAACAGGTGAAATGTTTTGAGTTTCATTGATTTGTTCGCGCAGGAAGGAAAGCAAATTGCAACGGGTCAACCCGGAAATAGTGGGCGTTTTGTTTTGATTACTAGGAAAATAGGAGTCTGGTGATTTAATTCCGCAGGGCCAGGGGAAAATTTAACAGTTTTTGGTTCCAAGATCTATCTGGAGCATCCACCATTTGTTAGTCCGATGTTTGCTTAATCCACCTTCAAATACCTGCGTTTTCAGTGAATTAGATTCCAGCCCGTTTCATTTAAGAAACAGAACCGAACGTTTACTAATTACCGGCCGTATATAATCCCTTGATCACTAGTAGCAGGAAAACGGAATTAAAGAAGACAAATTAAAAGTATTTTACCAGAGAATAATCTGTTAGACTAAATTATGGTTTCAATCAGAGCGTTGGTTCGCCTCGCCGGACTCAAATTACATGTGATATCCATTTCAGGATTTTCAGATTACGTCCAGTGAATTCCCGTTTGCTTTTATTTTATGTAGTGCCTTATTGCCTTGATGGGACTTAACGGAGCCTTATTGTGTATTAGAAAAGCAATTTTTTCTCATTAAAACACCGGGAATGGAGGTGGAATTAATACCGCCGACGGTGGCAAAACCAACTAAAAATTTATACAGTAATCTAAAAGAAAGCGTGTTAGATTTGTCAAAGAAGCTGCGCAAAATAAGTCACGTCACATTCTGTAACTTTTCTCTCACGATTTCTCTTCGGACACTACTTGCCACGTAATTCGGTCCTTAGAGAACAAAGACGACGAGCGCCGGACTCACACCCTCATCCTGGGATTGCTTTGATTACGGATTTTTTACTTAAAGCTAGACTAAACGAGAACAAACAAACGGAATAAAAATTCTCTACGAACGTCGTTGTGGTTTAAGAGCAATCAACATTGTTTCGCTTGAAATTTTATTAAATGTGTTTAGTGGCTCTTCAAAAATTTTCTTTAAGGAAGGTATTTGCTCGGGTATTACCTTCGAAATTAAAAGTTTATATCTCGGTTACTTAAAATTAGTTTCAATGTAAGTACAGTTTTATGGTTTATAAACTAAATTGGTTAAATTGTAAGTTTTTATACTCAGATTTGATTCTTTGATTTGATGAAAGAAAACTTAACATTATTTTTTTAATCATTTTGTAGGCATTTTGGCATGTAGGCATTTATGTTTTGTAACAACACAGAAAACGCCATTTCCATTTTAAAATTTTTATTATTACCTTTAAAATGTAAATTTTAGTTCCTACTCTGAAAATAGCGCTTTTCAGATCAGTTTAGCTAAAAAACTTAAAAACGAAAATTTGATTTTTTTTATGGTTTTAAGAATTTTTTTAAGGCTTTAAAAAAGTTTATTAATCTTCAAAAATTCATGAATAATTCAAATAACATTTCTAATATTCTGATAATATTTTTTTAAAATTTTAAGAAGAAGTAACTTAAAAAAGTCTCAGTATTTCTGAAAATGTAAAACGTCAAAAAAAAGTTTTGAAATTTGCCAATTACAACACTTCCAACAATTTTAAAATTTTAAAATAGAAAGAAAATTGAAAAGATTGATTTAAAGACTGTACAATGTATCAAGAACTTTAGAAATAACAAGTGTTAGAAATTTTGGGAAATTTAAGATTTTCTAGAAATTAAATAATCTTAAAGATTTTCTAAAATTTAAATTTTAAAAATTTTAGCAATTTTAAGAACAATTTTGAAAGTATTAAAAATTTTAGCAATTCTATGATTTTTAAAGATTTCATTATTTTAAATTTTAAAGAGAAGAATTCTAAGAAATTGAAGTAACTTAGTAATAAAATAATCCAGAAATAATAAGTTTTTTTTTTTTGAAATTTAAAAATTTTAGAAATTTTGAGAACTTTGCATCTCAACAATTTTCGTTATTTTAGAAAGTTGGATCATATGAGAACATAAAAGTTTTGGGTTCACAAAGTTCCAATTGTGTTTTTAAGCTTTCAGATCATTAAGCTTTTCTTTCTTGAAACTTTTTTTTTGGTTTTCAAATTTTTAGGTCTTTAAGTTTTCATATTTTTAAGCTAAAAATTTTATGTTTCTGAATTTTTCTTCCACTTTCTCAGTTTCTTAAATTTTTAAATTTCTAGGCCTTTTCTTTTTTAGGCATTTTGTTTTAAACATCAAACGTTTAGATTTTCAGGTTTTCAGCTTGCACAAATTGTTTCTTGAATTTTAAATTTCTCAGGTTATAAAACTTTTAAATTTTAAAATTCCCAAATCTTTTGATTCATTTTCAAATTTTTAATTTCTTCTTATTCCTGGCTTCTCAGGTTTCAAGTATAATTCTTGAATTTCAACAATTTTCGAAATGTTAGAAGAAAGTTGAATCATATTAGAAATTTTGCGAAACTGACGAAAAATTTTGATTTTTTTAAATTATACCAATTTTATAAATATTAGATATGTTTCTGAAAATTTGACGATTTCCAGAATCTCCAATTTAACGACATTTTTGGAAGTAAAAAAGTTTAAAGACAATCTTAGCAATTTAATTAATTGCAGTTTTTTGAATTGTCATGAATATTAGAGACTTAACCTTTTCAGAAATTTAAATATGTTATGAATTTTATATCGTGAATATCTTAGCAATGTTTGGAATCTTATAATAGTAAAAACCGTCACAATTATACAAAATTTAATTTTTTTGAAGTCAAATAGTTTTGGAAATTTTATCAAAAAACTCAAAATTGCCAATTTTAAGAATTTTAGAAGTCTCAAATATCATAAAAGTTTTGGAAACTTTTGGAATCTAAGCAATCTTAAGAATATTGACAATTTTAATGTTTTGTGAATTATTAAAAAAATTGGGACTTTTTTCCTGAACATGGCAAGATCTATTTAAAGAGAAATGGACATCTGAAATTTAGGAAATTTTTTTGTTAGCGATAAAAAAGATTTTAATATTTTTTTGTTATTCGTTTTTATTAATTTCTTAATCTAAATTTAGGTTTAATTTTGTATAAATTTTAATAATTTTTAGTTCCAAAATTTACAGTATTACACAAATGAGAAGCATTATGAAGATGTACAACATGAAAAACTTTGAAATTTAATTTCTTAAAATAAAAGAATTTTCTAAATGAAAAGCTACTCTTGCATAACGTAAAGAAGATAAAAGCCTACTTGTAATAATCGCTTAAATTAATTTTCTTCTTATTTTTTTGCACCTGCTTTTTTCTTTTTTGAGAAGTATTTTTTAACATTTACTTAAAACTGCTTGTGAAATTTATAGGATAAGTTTAGCATGAGATTTTTAAAATTCTTTAAAAATAAAAAATCAGATTACCTTTTTTGTATATTCATTACAAAATTTGCAGTTTAAAAATATTAGTGTATGTAAATGCCAAATTTTTATCGATCTTAAATTAAAATTTGAAAATTTTGTCTATTTAAGAAATAAAAACTAGTAAATTCAAAAAATATTAAGTCGGTAATTCAAAAAATGACAATCTTGTGACAAACAATAAAAAATTGTGTGAAAATAGTGCTAATTATTATTTGTCCATTTTGATTTTTTTTTAAATTCTAATTCTGTAACTTTGTACGCTCAATAACAAAATCTATTTTAAAAATTCGAGCTGATTACTTCAAAAAACTGAAATTAATGAGAAATTTAAGAAAAACAGAGAAACAATAAAAAAACAAAATTAGTAAATTTTTAAAAATTCACGTTGACAACTCGAAAAATAACTATTTTATAAGAAATATAAATTTTGTGAAAAATTGTGAAAAATTTGATATTTTTAATGAATTATGAATTTAATTTTTCTACAAAAGTTATTATTTTGTAATTAATAAAGAAATTAGAACATGTAAATTCTGAAAATTTGAAGCCAATAACTCAAAAAATTTGTATTTTATTTTTTAGAAAGCAAATTATTGTGTATAGTAAAAATGTTTTTTTTAATCATCCGATAATTAAGATGATTAAATTCTAGCGTTTTTGAAACTTTAAATTTTTTTGTATATTTTTTAAAAAATTTACTGTTATTATCATATTATGCAGTTAAGAGTAGACTTTTTAATATTACATTTTGCCACCACTACACTTAACAGGCGCATGTAAAAATCACTTTATGATAAATCACACCCTCTTTTAAAATTCACGATAACACTTAAATTCAAGTATACACTTATAGAGCGATACTAAAACAGATTAGCTTTGCAGGCGAGTTTTTTTCTTTAAAAGAATAATTTATTAAGATCTGTGTTAGCCGATCTCTGTGGTAATTTGCGTTTTATACTATCTAAAAATTGATAATAAATTTGTTTACTAATGTCGCATTAATCTAAACAGCTACAATAACAATTCCACAAATCATGTCGTCCGCGATCAGCCCTCCTTTTCCCCCCTCATTAAAAAGTCATAAATAAAACTTCCCCCTGAAAAATCTCGAAACTCTTTGTGGTGGAAAACGATTTAGTCTCGAACATTTGCTGATGTCGTGACCTACATTATCCTTTAAACTTCTGCCAAAACGATTTGAACGAAATGGTCGAACGTTTTTTTTTTTATAGTGATGCCATCACCGATGATGGATTATCTCAATGCAAATAGAAAATTTCGAAATTTCGACTTCGAGTTAATCGGCTAGAATAGATTTTGTTATCTCCGGGGGTGAATTTTAAATAGAAGGAGTTCCGTTTTTGCGCTTTGGTAAAGACTGGAGCTTACCAAAAACGAGCATGCTTTTAGTTCGGATGTCCTCGCTCTGGAGGGTTGAAACGGAACACGTATAGTCCCCGGAGAGGTCAGGAACAGCCTTAAGGATATGCAAGGCTCTGTGGACACTGTTTGCATCAACACTAGCGGCGTACTCCAGATTCAGGCGGTCTTTTAGGATGCCTAAGCCTTGAGGTTTCAGCTCTGGAAGGAGAAAGTAAATGTCACAAACTTATAAAGATCACCGGAAATTCGAAATGATAGACTCACCCGGTATCCACTGATAAACCAAAGTTTTGTTCTTATTAAAATACCACTTAACAACGAGATCTTCCTCCGTATCTTCTAATGAAAAATCACAGTCTAAAATAACAGACGCCCCGTGTTTGATAACTTCAGGAACTTGCAGTTTGTTGATTTTCACTCCCATACTCAAATTAAAAGACGCTGGAACAAACAACAGCTTATTAGAATTTTAAGTAAAGTATCGGGAAACACTCTATACTGGGAAAACTCCATAAATATTTTAGAGCATGGAGGAAAATATTGCGCCTAAGTTATAGAGAAATAAGAGTATAATAACATTTAGTAGATAACACCTTTGCTTCCACAAATCCCTTAAGTATCCGGTTCAATACCCAATCGACGTATATCATTGGAAAGCTTCATCAAGCTTTTTCATCGAGCTTCCGAAGTAGATTTAATTAATACAGGTAAAATTAACACGTGGACATGTTAAACCGGCAAAAGCTCTGATATCAGGGAAAGTTCGTGTTTTTGTAATCCTACACAGAACGACACTTCCGTTGAGATAGCGCTCTTAATAAACACCTAGAATATCGACCGTAGGCATAATAGACCCTACTCAGTTAAAAGGTTATATGCAACGAAAATAAGAGTCTATAGATTCTAATAACAGAGTTTGCGTTACACAAGGTTGCCGAGTTTGTTCTATAGTTTATCGAATTTGAATCGAACTTTCTTGATCCGTTCTAATTATTGTCTGCATTAGTTATGTCCAATTAAGGAGTACGGAATATGTGGATATCGACCGAAAGTGCAATTATATTTCTTATTTACTGGTACTTTTCATCTTGAGACAAGTCACGCTATCACAAATCGATAAAGGTCGTTTACATTTATGTTGGCCAACAACAGTGTTAAAAATCTGGCTAATAATACGAAATATGAGGTTCATTTTGTTTGCATATTGATCGTATTTTGATAAAATTATCAAAAATTGTTTTGTTTTAATGCCAGTTCTGCGAGTAAAAATACAAGAGAAAATCGAAAATCATAAATCATGTGAGTCGTCGCATGCCATGAAAATTACTAAAATTAATTTTACAACCTAACATGAACGATACGTGAAAACTTTTTTTAATATTATCTCTGTACTTTCAGCTACCTTCGGAGAATTTCAAATGGCAATTTTAGCCTCCGCCTTCATCATCTTGATTCGTTGAAATAAAAATTTGACAGTTTGGAAAGTTTGGCATTTATCGAGTATAAGATTGGACTGTAATAAACTCATTAAATGATTTTTTAATAGCTTTTGATAAATAATTTTGGGGCAGAAATCATGCATTAATGAACCCTAAAAATTAATGATTAATGGAAAAATAAATAAATACTCGAATAAGTCGTCTTTACCTATAGAGAGGACATCGATTATTTCGAACAAATAAATTCTGAAGGAAACGGAAAAAGTCGAAATAATCAATAATCTAGACAAGCGAAGGGCGCAAAAAATTGTAAAAATTATTCGAAACTTAAGTTAGCTTCAAATTTTAGAGTTTATGAATATTTTAATTCAATAACTTTTTTAGATTTGTAAAATTTTTAAGCATTTATAGAAAAACGTGTTAGAATTGTCTAGCTAAAAAATCTAACTAATCTAATTTGCAAGACACTTAACACAATTAAAATTATTTGCATTTTTACGATTTTTGTGATTTAAATATATTTATTAAAAATTATTCAAATTAAAATGTTTATTTATTTTTATATTTGACAACCTCGAGGTTTATTGAGATTATCTAAATAAATAAATAAATGTGTAAAATATACTCTACGGGCTGAACCTGAAATTCTTACATTCTGACTTGACAGCAAATTTTAATTATTTTAAAAATTTCAAAACAAAACAATTTTAGGAAAAATATTGTTTTAAAAAATTTGAAGTTTTTTTGAATTTTTATTTTCTCAGACTTTTTAAACTTTTACAACTTTTTAGATCTTGAGGTTATCAGAAACTTTAAGAATTATCACACTTTTCTCGAAATTATTACTCCTGATAATTTAAATTTTTTTTTTAACAAATGGATTATCAACATATATTTTTATCCCCATAGTTTTCAGGGTTTATCGACAGTTGCAAAATTTTAAAAAATGACGTAATTTTACCATAATATTTTTGTAGCATATATAATATTCTATGCAACGTACATTCCAGTTTTTGACATTTAAAAATTGCACTAATCGCAAGCAATTTTAGATTTAATTTAATTTTTAACAATTTTGATAATTTAAAAAAAAATAGCAATAATTTTTACATCTCACTTTTTAAAATTTTTAAGCTACTTTCAATATAAAATTTCCTAATTTTAGGACGTATTTTTAATTCTTTTTAAAAATTCATGCTAATGTACAATATTACGTATTACCGCATATATTTGTGATAATTAAAAAATAATTTGAAGATTTCCACTAAATTTTTGAACTTGTCAAAAACTTACGAACTTAAATATTTTTGGAAATTTTTAACATTCGAATAGTTTAAAATTTTAAGTTTTAAATGTTGAATGAATTAATTTTTGGACAAAATATTACAAATTACTGAAAACGTTAGAGATATTTTTCAATAAATAGTTATAATGTTCTTTCTCATGTTTTAAAAATTTGTAATATTTATTATGGCTTAAACATTAAATCGTGGTTGTTGTGAGATTCCTCGAATTTTGTAATTATTTAAGTAACAATTTACGAATTAATTATTAGAATTCAAAGCATTTAAAGAATTCACAGTTCACAAGAAGTCCAAGAAAAATAAAAAAATGAGAGTAATACGTTGTTGAAAAATTGGTTTAACCTAATCTAAAAAATCTGGAAAATTTCAAAACTGAATACACATTTAGGAAAAAAAAGAAAATTTGAAGTTTTTGGGATTTTTATTTTTTCGTCAGAATTATTCAGACTTTTTGAATTTTTACATTTTTTTTAGTTCTTATGATTATCAGAAACTTTTAGAATTATCACATTTTTAGAAGTTTTTTCGAAATTAATACTCTTAATAATTTAAAATCATTTTTTTGGAACTTACAGATTACCAACACATATTTTTATCTCCATAGCTTTCAGAGTTTATCGACAGTTGCAAAATTTTAAAAAGTGACGTAATTTTGCTTTGCCTTAATTTTTTATAGCATTTATAATATTGTATACAATTATAGTATTTTAATACATTCCAGTTTTTGACATTTAAAAATTGCAGTAATCGCAAGCAATTTTAGATTTAATTTAATTTTCAACAATTTTGATAATTAAAAAAAATTTGCAATAATTTTTACAATCTCATTATTACACTATTACCACTCATATTTGTGGTAATTAAAAAATAATTTGAAGATATCCACTAAATTTTTGAAATTGTCAAAAACTTACGAACTTAAATTTTTTTAGAAATTTTTAACATTCGAATAGTTTAAAATTTTAAGTTGGAATGGATTAATTTTTAGACAAAATATTCCAAATTACTGAAAACTTGAAAGATATTTTTCAATAAATAGTTATAATGTTCTTTCTCATGTCTTAAAAATTTGTAATATTTATTATGGCTTAAACATAAAAAAAATCGTGGTTGTTGTGAGATTCTTCAAATTTTGTAATTATTTAAGTAACAATTTAAGAATTAATTATTAGAATTCAAAGCATTTAAAAAATTTACATTTCTAAAGCAGTCCAAGAAAAATAAAAAAATGAGAGTAATACATTGTTGAAAAATTGGTTTAATCTAATCTAACAAACCTAAAAAAATTCAAAACTGAAAACACATTTAGGAAAAATAATGTTTAAGAAAATATGAAGTTTTTTGAATTTTTATTTTTTGAATTTTTACATTTTTTTTAGTTCTTATGATTATCAGAAACTTTTAGAATTATCACATTTTTAGAAGTTTTTTTGAAATTAATACTCTTAATAATTTAAAATCATTTTTTTGGAACTTAGAGATTACCAACATATATTTTTATCTCCATAGCTTTCAGAGTTTATCGACAGTTGCAAAATTTGAAAAAGTGACGTAATTTTACTTTGCCTTAATTTTTTTATAGCATTTATAATATTGTATACAATTATAGTATTTTAATAGATTCAAGTTTTTGACATTTAAAAATTGCAATAATCACAAGCAATTTTAGATTTAATTTAAATTTTAACAATTTTGATAATTTTGAATTTTTTAATTTAGTAATAATTTTTATATCTTAATTTTAAAAATTCTTGAGCTACCTGAAATATAAGATTCAATATTTCATTTCACGTTTCAATATTCTAATTTTTGGACATTTATTCTTTTTAAAAATTTCTGCTAATACACAATATTATATATTGACGCATATATTTTTGGTATTTAAAAAACAATTTGAAAACATTTAATAAATTTTCGAAATTGTCAAGAACTTACGAGCTTAGAATTTTCACGATTTTTACGAATTTAAAATTTTAAATAAATTAATTTTTAGACAAAATATTCCAAAATTACTGAAAACCTTACAGTTGTTAAAACTTTAAAAATATTTTTCAATAAATATTTATAATGTTCTTTTCCATGTTTTAAAAATTTGTAATATATATATATATGTAATATTTTTTAAATTTTGTAATTATTTGAGTGAGCTTAAACAAATTACGAATTAATTATAAAGAATTTAAAGAAATTCTTTTCTTTTTCTTTGAAAATTCAAAAGAATTGAGATTGTAAAAAAAAATGATATTAAGACATTATTGAAAATTGCTTTAATTTAATCTAGAAAGTCAGATAATCTGAAAATTCACAAGGACTATCAATATTCCTGAAGTTTAAAAATTCTAAAGAAACTCAAGCTTCAAAGTAGCTTTATGAGTTTACTAAATCTATAAAATTTAAAAATATAGATAATTTAACAAAAACCCCAAAAAAAATGGGAAAAAGTATCTAAAACCTAAATATCTAGCGAAAAGAGGAAATCTGAATATTTATCTAAAATCCGAGCATTAAATATTAAATCGCAAAGCATTCAAAGATTGTAGAATACAAAAGAAGAATCTAAACAAACTTAATGATTGTACAAATTTCATACAACCTCTAAGAAATTTAATGATTCTATTGTTGCCTTTTAACCGAGAACGATGTAAAAAATCTCGCAAATTAAACAAGAGAATTTTTCCGCAAACCGAATCCTGACGTAATTACTTAAATTAAGCACGTAATTAACAAATCAGTTTAGAAACAATTGTTTTAATTATCCCCACTGGTGTAAACAATAATAAAGTGCTACAGGAAGCATTTCGGAGAATTAAGCCTGTATTATTACAGCTTTTATGTGGAACTAACCCAGTGGAAAAGCTGTATTGAAATAATTACGTCCAATTTTACACTCACCTTGTTCCTAATAACGAAAATGTATGTGCTTTTGGGAGTGCAAGGAACAAGATAGCTGAAGGTATGCTCCAAAGCTTGATAAATTAATGAATATGCAAACGGGATCAAGAAATCAATCATTAAAATTCAAAGCTACCTACAATATTCGTTCAATGCACGAATAATTTATTATTTGTGTTAACACGGTTGTCACTCATAAAAATATCAACGATAAAAACTGTTTACGCTGGTAATTTCTAAACACTGACATTATTTGTGCACCTCGGCTATAAGTGAGGTTTAATTTTTTTATCAGCTTACGAAAGCAAAACCTATGAATAATCCAATTCCATTAACTCGTCGCAAAGTAGTTTGAAATACATGTATTTTTTTTTTAAATAAATAATTGGAAATGTTCATCGGTCAAACGTTCATGTTTACTTCTCAGTTACCGGTGACGGTAACACGCCAGTCCATCAATCAAAATCTGTGAAAAACTGTCTCTCACTGTAAAGTTTGAATGAAATTCCGTACAAATAATTACGCCACATAACTCTATCAACGCTTAGATTGAGTGCAAAATGCCTTCTGCTCCCTAAAAGAAGCAAACAAAGTGTGACGCATATCGTGTTCCGAATCACTTACTCCAACCATTCGGACATCGAATTTTCAGAGTGCGTTTCAAGCAACCAACAACTAAAGTAAGGTCAGGGTTGTTCTTCGACAAAGCCGTGCAGGTTTCTTTGACGATAAGGAAAGAAAAGAGAGGGGAAGAAAAGAATAAAGTATTGACTTTATAAAAGCGAGCTGAAACGTGCATTAGCTCTCCATTAGCTGCTAAATCAGAAGTACTTGGTCAGACAAAGTGGATGCATCCTGAATTGATGCATACAAAGAATGCGGTTTTCATGGGAAAAAAGTCGAAAATCGATAGGGAGCTGGAGATGATTATACGTCGGGAGACCATCAAAATTTATAACTGTTTCAAATCGGAATTAATTTGCGCTGTTAAAAAAACGTGTTAAACCATTATTTTGGTTTTGTGGTGGGATTAACGGCAACATTTGGCAAATGTACTTCATGAAACGAGCAATAATTGACTGTCTTTCGGGGGAAATTTCCCTGGTTTGTAGTTCTCTATTTTAACTATTGAAATAAATTACGCGAAAGCACAGTTGGACGCTTTTATCGAACTTATCTAGAAGTTCAACAATGTTCTCATCATTTACCGACTAAAATTTTTAGAAATTCCGTTGGGTGGTTTTTCAATTTGATAAGTTTTCCCGTTTTCAGTTTTTTATTCTCGAATTTTTTGTCTTTGGATTCTCAGGTCCTAAGTGTGAATTTTCTTGTGTCTTGTGGTTTATTTCTCAATTTTCCCGTCTCGTTTTTCTTCCGTTTTTATGAAATTGATCAGAGATCAAGTTTTTACCTCTGAACTCTCAATTGTAACTTTGATTTTAAAATTTTGTGTGAAGAAAAGAAACAAATTCTGAAAATTTGAAGACTGGATCGAAAAATGTAAATTCATAGAATATTTTATTCATGTTAAGTTTGAAATAAAAAAAAATGTAATCTTGTAAAAATTGTAATCTCTTATTTAGCAATTTTGTTTGTCTAATGGAAAAGTTAAAACAGGTAAATCTCAACAATTTTCAATCGACAACCTAAAAAGTAACTATTTTGTGACAAATATTTTTTTTAATTTTGTCATTTAATAAAGGCATCAAAACAAATAAATTCAAAAAAAATATCCGTTTTTGTGATAAATAATATTTCTACAAGGTTTTGTTTAAAATTGCTAATTTTTGTCGCTTTTGCATTTTTTCGCAATTTTTTTTTAATTCGCTTACTACAGCTATGATTTTGTAATCCCGCGTTTGTTATAAAAAGCGAGCGAAAAATTTCCAATAAAACAAATATGGAATTTTTACCAGTTTTTTTTGAGAACCAGTGTTAACTATAATTAGACTTTCATTTTTTTCATCAACAAATCAAAATTGTCACAGAAATTGTTGATAACTTTTGTTAATAATTTTGTGCTTCTGTTTATTAAAATTACAATAACTTTTCATGGGCTGAACCTAATTTAAATCCTAAGGCGTCAAAAAAAAAATAAAAATTCCGCGTTTGTTTATATAGAATGTTAAATAAATGTTTATGGAAAAAATCAATTGTTTGTAAATAGATTAATTTTGGCTAACTTTGACGCCTTTGATGAGAATAGGACAAAAAAGTGGTAATGCTTAAACCATGACAAAGATGTGGTCGAATAAAAAAAAAATTAAACCACTAAATCTCAAAAATTTCCAGTCGACAACCTAAAAAGTAACGATTTTGTGATAAATTAATATATATTTTTTTAATTTTTGCATCGCAGCTGTAATTTTACGATTTTATTCACTTAATAAAGGAATCAAAAATTCGAAAAATTTTTAAGTCGTGTAAAGACAAATTTTTATATTTCTACAAAGTTTTGTTAAAAATTGCTAATTTGTTGCTGCCTTTGGACTATTTTTTTTTAATTTGCCTACTATGACTATGATTTTGTAAATCAGTGTTTGTAATAAAAAAAAATCATAATTAATTTAAAAAAATCTAATAAATAAGAATGAAAATTTGATATATATTTTGGAAACCTTAAATTTTCTCACCGCTTCTCTGTAATTTTTTATTTAGTGTACTTTTTTAAGACTTTATTTTTTTAACAACTGATATTTAATTTTTTATGCTTAGATATTATCAAAATGAGTAAATCCTAAAAGTTTAAAATCGATAACCTAAAAAAATGACAATTGCTATTTCTGTTGAATCGATACATTTTTTTTTTTGTAAAACGCTTATAGTTTTATAATTAAGTATTATTAATAAGAAGAATCAAAACAGAAAAGTTTTTAATGGATAACCCAAAAAATAACTCTCGTGTAGTAATTTTTGAGTTAAATTTCTAAATTTTTTCTCACAATTGTTACAATTTTGTAATTTAACATGATTAATACGAAAAATTAGAGCTAAAAAGATCTGAAGAGTTGGTAACGCAATAAATATTTATTTTATAAGGATTTATAAAGAAAATTGTACAATATGCAAATTTTTTATTGATCTTGATATCAAAATTTTATTTTTTTTATAACTGTAATTGTGCAATTTAGTATACCTTATAATGAAATTAAAACCAATAAATTCTTAAAATTTCAAATCGATAATCCTAAAAATAAAAATTTTATGACCAGTAATAAAAGGTTGTGTGAAAATACTGCAATTTTTTTGTAGATTTTTTTAAAATTTTTCTATTAGATCCCTAATTTTATAATTTAATGTGCTTGCTACAGAAATCCGAACAAAATTTTAAAAACTTTAATGTTGGTGACCCTAAAAATAGCAATTTTGTGAAAAATAATATAAGATTTTATAAAAAAAATGCTAATGTTATGTCAATTTTGAATTTAAAATTTCCTAAAATTTTCATCTTAGAGTATAACGCGCCTCATGAAAAAATTGAAAAAAGTAGATCCTGAATATTTTATGTGATTTTTTTTTATAACGGGTACAATTATGTTGAGTGATGTGTTTAATTAAAAAGTTACAATTAGTTACTCCTAAAAATTAAGGTTTCGTGAGAAACTTCTAATTTTATATCGAGCTTAAAATAAAATTTAATAAATATTTTTTTTATTTGTAGGTTTTCTAAATATTTTTTTTGAATTGCATTTGTTGGTTTTTTAGGATTCCAAATTTTCACATTTTTAGCTTATTTAATTCTCAAATTCAGACTTTTGATTTGTAAGTTTTTTTGAGTTTTTTTAAAGTTTTTATTTTTTACTGCTTCTTGAGTTGTCAGATCGTGAATCAGTGTTAGGATTTAGATTTTTAATTTACCAAGTTTTCAAAATTTAGACTCAAATTCTCAAAAATCGGATTCCCATTTTTTTTCTTTAGCAAAATTTATTTTTAAGTTTTAATTATTTAAAATTCTGTAAATATAAAAAATTAGAATCTAAGCTCATTATCCCTCAAATCCGTAAACATTTCAGTTCTCAAATTAATGAATCTTTAAAATAAAACAACTAAAAACTTCATTTAATCAATTTCATTTTTTTTAATTTTTTATTTCTCACATCAAAAACTGCCAGAAACTCCTGGGAACTTGCCAAGTTGAAAACGCAGCCAATCATAATCCATTATAGAAAATCATCAGCAAACAGATCGAATTTTACTATACTAATACATATAATTTATTTTGTCAGATTATAACGTCCAATTAATAACGGAGAAAACAACCAAACAAAAACATTAATAATAGTCCAAATAAACGTAAACTGACATTTATGTAAAACAGATTAAACGAACAGATAAATATTAATAATTGAGTTATTTCCTCAAATAGACACCGAATAAATTTTTACAGCACGCAAACTTGCCATATGAATATGCAACAAAAAAAGTACAAAGTTTTTAATTATTTTTTATAACTTTTTAAGCAAACATCAATTTGAAAATATCCACACCTCGGAGTATATCAGATTTCAGATAGGAATCGGCCATAACTCCAAAACTTATACCATAAACACATCAAGGCTAACATAAGCGTAAAATATGAAACGATTGTTTTTGGGTGTAAATCACTAGAGACTTATAAATAAATATACAAAATTTATTTTTAACGTGATACGGGGAGATAGTTAAAGATGATGAAAACTCCATTTTTCCCCTGACAAGTGATTTTATATTTTCAAGGTGGTAAGAGCTGTGATGAATGCGCCAACTCTCCACTTTTATGTGCATTTTTATCTAGAAAAGTTGATTTTGACAAATCGCCTCGGAGATACGATGATAGGTGTGTATTTTTCATAATTTTCGAATCAAATTCTTTTAATTGTAGAAAATTAGTTACTTAGCTGTGTTTTGAATTTCCATTTGAACGTTATTTAATTGCAGCAAGCATAATAATGCGCTTTGTTCTGTTATTTTCGCAGATTGCGTGTGAAGTTAATGAAATTTTTTGTGATATCATCGGTGAAACGAAATGGAAAATATGAAACATCGGTGACGTGCATCGTGAAGAAAAAGACCGGATTTTCCCGGTCCCTATTAACCCGAGCATATACTTAACAGAAAGCCACCAATTTGACGGTGCATATCTGGTCTTTAGATTATACCGAGCATGTTATCCGTAAGCTAGAGACTCGATTACCATATGTAAATATGCAAATAGTTTGTTGTTTAATAAGCTGCAGCGATTCGCATGCACAGCTTGTCTTTCTCTTCGTCGGACGTCCCCTTTGCTTTATCCCAATACTAACTAATTAGAATATATTCGGATGGATACAGGAAATTTGCTTATATTAGAGGGTTTGTTTCACAGGACATGTGTGGAATCTAAAACACCCGACGTTGAAACGCCTAGTGAATCTATTAACTTCGCCATTTCACTTAGTTGCTTCCGGACTTCAAGGAACCGCTTTCACACTTACGAGCTTATAGAATGTTGCGAAAGATAGCTTTGGGTGCTATGGAAGCGACCGGTAAACAAATTGGGCGTAAAGAGATATTGTACTGATATTTGAACCAGACAGAAAAAAAACATAATTAATTAAAAAAACTGGAAAATAAAACTCACCGCCCCTATTCTTTTTAATACAGCTAATTGTACTAAAATCACAGTGTACACAATGAAAACCTGAAAACTTGAAGTCTACACCAAAAAACCTGGAAAAAACTAAAAGCTAAAAAATTTAAAAACTAACATTCTGAAATTTTAACAAGTTAAGTGCCTGAACACTTAAGATAAAGACTAATTAAGATCATGATTTCTGATAAACTGTAAGCTTAAAAATGAATTAGTAAATTAAAAAATTGATAATCCGAAAATCTGTAAATAAAAATAAATAAAATCAAGAAGAAAAACGTGAAAAAAGAATAAATAATAAAATAAGCTTAATAAATTTAAAAACGAAATCTACAAGAACAAACTTATAAAATCAAAACTAATTTTTCACACTTATGTCTTAGATTTTCAAACTTTTATTTTGAAATTTTTAGTTTCTCATATATTTTCAATTTAGCTTGTCGACACTTTTTTAAATTAGGTTATATTTGAATGTTTTTATGTTCTCAATTTCTCACGTAAATCTCGTTGTTGTTCAATTGCTAGAATACAAAAATTTCAAGAATATGCAAATTTCCAGATATTTATCATATTTTCATATTTTTGCATTATTATTGTCTCAACAACTTTTTTCGAACTCTTAAATTGTATTCTTTAGACTTTTAGACTTAGACTTAAATTTAAAATCAAAGAAAATATTTTTTTTTAGAATTTGGAAAGCTCTGAATCTTAATGCCCACAAGCTAAAAAAATAGAAAAATCGAAAAATCTAAAAAGCTATAATTTTAAGAAATTTGGAAATTTAGAGGTTGTCAAATTAA
This sequence comes from Cynaeus angustus, assembly GCA_030157275.1. Classification (NCBI taxonomy): domain Eukaryota; kingdom Metazoa; phylum Arthropoda; class Insecta; order Coleoptera; family Tenebrionidae; genus Cynaeus; species Cynaeus angustus. Next base: position 14,926,495 of record CM058064.1, read on the forward strand.
AAATTATTATAACATTTCAAAAAATACTAAATTTTCACATTTTTTTTTGTTTGTCTTCCTAATTTACTCATTTATTTTTCAATTTTTTAGCTTACAGTTTCTAACATTGAAAAACCAAAATCATTTTTTTTAGGACGCGTATAGTTTTGTAACTTATTATGGTAATTTGAATAAAAACAATTAGTCTAGCAAATGCCAAAAATTTCGAGAAATTAAAGTTTTTTATGACAATCAATGCAAAGTTTTATAAAAAAAATTAGCATTTTTTTTGTCGACCTTGAGTTAGAAACTTCTAAAAGCTCTGATACTTGAACAACAATTTTGAAAGCTGAAAAAAAGCTGAAAATAGCATTTAGATTTAGTGTTTTAAAATCTTAAAAAATTAATAAACTTTTTTTGTGTGCTTGATAAAAAAATCGAAGCTAGTAATTCCTAAAAAAATTCCAAATGATAACCTGAATAATGAGGATGACGATGTTTTCTTGTAGATGTCGAAATGATTATTTCATTTAATTTTTTAAGACGGGTATTGATAGTATTTTAATTAAATAAATTAAACTAGCAAATTCTAAGAATCTCAAATCGATAATTCGAAAAATCGCAATTTTATGACAAAAATGTAAAGTTTTGTTAAAAATTGCTAATTTTTTGTCGATCTTGAGTTAGAAACTTCTAAAAGTTCTAATACTTGAACTACAATTTTGAAAACTGAAAAAACTGAAAATATCTTTTAGATTTAGTGCTTTAAAATCTTAGAATATTTATAAACTTTTTTTGTATTCTAGATAAAAAAATCGAAGCTAGTAATTCCTAAAAAAATTTCAAATGATAACCTGAATAATGAGGATGACGATGTTTTTTTGTAGATGTCGAAATGATTATTTCATTTAATTTTTTTAAGACGGGTATTGATAGTATTTTAATTAAATAAATTAAACTAGCAAATTCTAAGAATCTCAAATCGAAAATTCGAAAAATCACAATTTTATGACAAAAATGTAAAGTTTTGCTAAAAACTGCTAATTTTTTATAGATCTTGAGTTAGAAACTTCTAAAAGTTTTAATACTTGAACTACAATTTTGTAATTTAGTGTGCTCAATAAGGATATTAACGCTAGTAAATTCTGAAATTTTCAAATTAGTTACTTGAAAAATTACTATTTCATGGGAACCAATACAAAATTTTGTACAAAAATTTTTGTTGATCTTAAAATAAAAATTTTATTTTTTTTCAAAGCTTGAAAACCTGAAAATTTTCAGAATCTGCAAAAATCCAGGAAACTGAAAATGACTTTTAGATTTAGTGCTTTAAATTTTTAGAAAATTAAAAAGTTTTAAAAACTTTGCTAATTTACTTAATCTACTTTCCTAAAGTCTTTTAGATCAGCTATAACTTTATAATTTAGTATGTTTAATAAAAAAATCGAAACTAGTAATTACTAATAGTTTCCAGTAATAACCTAAATAATTATGATAACGATTGTTTTTTTACAGATGTCGAAATGATTTTTTTACGTTTTTTTTGAGCGGGTATAGTTTTGTAACTTATTGATAGTATTTTTAATTAAATAATTTAAGCTAGCAAATTCTACAAATTTTTAATTGATAATTCAAAAATCACTATTTTATGACAATCAATGCAAAGTTTTTTAAAAAAAATTGCTAATTTTTTGTCGATCTTGAATTAGAAACTTCTAAAAGCTCTGATACTTGAACTGCAATTTTGTAATTTAGTATGGTTAGTAAATTCTGAAATTTTTAAGTCGGTTACTTGAAGAATGACTATTTCGTCATAACTAATACAAAAATGTTAATTTTTTGTTGATTTTAAAATTACAACTGGTTTTTTAGCTTACATTTCTAGTAATATGAAACGAAAATCAAAGCTTAAAAATCTAAGAAGCTTTAGAATCTGCAAAAATGCTTTGTAGATTTAGTGCTTTAAATTCGCAGAGTTCTTAAAAAGATGCTAATTCGACTACTTTCTTAATTTTTTAGTAGGTACAGCTATAATTTTACAATTTAGTACGCCTAATAAAAAAAAAAACAAAACTAGTATGATAACGATGATTTTTTTTGTTGATATCGAAATATTTTTTTTAGAACAGGAATAGTTTGGTAACTTACTATTGGTATTTTTAATAAAAGAATTCAAACTTGCAAATCCTACGAATTTCAAATCGATAATTCAAACATCACAATTTTATGACAATTAATGCAAGTTTTGTAATAAAATTGCAAATTCTCTGTCGATGTTGAGTTCAAAACTTCCAAAATTTATTTTATATTTATAGCTTACAGTTTCTAAGATTAAGAAACGGTAATCGAATAGTAACAGAAAAATTGTTAAAGGCTGCAAACCTAAAAACATGTAAAACCTGATATTCTAAAAAAATTTAAATCTAGAAAACTAAAAATAGCTTGTGATCTAGCCCATTTAATTCTAGTACTTTATTCTAAGAAAAAGAAAACGAAAATGATTAAATTATTTAATTTGAAAATTTTTAGCCTTGTTTTGGGTTCGTAGATTTTGAGATTTTTAACTAAGACGAAGATTTTAATTTATTTTAATATTTTTTAATTTCAAACTGAGTCTGAAAAATTAAGGTTTTTATTTATATCTATTTTTTTTAATTAAATTCTAAAAATGATCTAATAATTTGAACAAAATACGTAAAAAGTTTCACAATGTAATAAGTCTAAAATTTTTTAATCAAATGATAAAAATTATCAAAAAGTTTAAACAAAAATACGAGAAAAGTTGCACAATGTAAAAATTATAAATTTTCAAAATATATTTCTAAAATTTTGGAAACACTAAAATTTATTTCTAAAACTTTTTCAATCAAATGCAAAAATTTATCTAAAAATCTGAATAAAAATACAAGAAAAATCTCAAAATCTAAAAACTATCAATTTTCAAATTATTGCAAATTATGCAGAGTTTTAATTTATTTTAATATTTTTTAATTTCAAACTGAGTCTGAAAAATTAAGGTTTTTATTTATATTTTTACAAAATAGACTATTTTCAACCAGATTACAAATTAGATTAATTAATTAATTAATTAATTAATTATTACAAATTACAAATTATTTTATTTTCAAAAATTCTAAATTTCGTGTATCCTCAGTTTTTAACCAGATAAAGTGAGAATCAACTAAAAGTTCGAATTTTTTTAACTTTTTTTAACCTTTTTTTTTTGTAGTTCCAGTTTTTTACACACATTCAAAAACTTTAACTTGTTGTATCCCTAAGTTTCCATTTTTGATTTGTCATGTTGGAAAGAATGTGTAAACCTAAACACTAAATCATTCAAAATAAGCTTATCTTACTTTCTTCGCTTCTTAACTTGTAAAACTTTTATGTACCTCAATTTTTTATATTTCAGATTCTCAGTTTTTCTCCAGTTTCCTTTTTGTCTTAAAGTCGTTCGAAGTTTATTTAACATTAGCAAAAAACCAAAATGTATGTTTAAAGTTGAGGCGGTGCCTAGAAATGGTCAGAATATATATAATCTGACCTTCGTTAAATAACAAGCAAAGGCAGCCTCCGTAAAAAGAATATTTAAACGTTTGAAAAAGCACTCATTTAGCTTGAAGTTCAACATTTGCATTTGACATAATTTTTCAGCAGGGTCCACCGTGAAATCCAGTAACCTCATGTCAACTGGATTTATAAAATATTCTCTTTGAGCTTCCACCACCAAGTTTTATTTATTTATGATAACCTTTTGTTCTTGCCGAGACCTCCGCAATTACGAGCGTTTTTCAAGCGAGAGCTCGTCACATATCCTCGGGCATCAAGAGAAAATATATGTACACTTTGAAAGCGGTTTGTTTCCTTATTATCGAGCGAATTTTAAGTCTGAAAAGCGCTTTCCATTGCAAAGAAAGGACTCGAGGGATTATTAATTAAAAATGCCACAAACACGAGCCGCCTCTGTTGAAACATGAAAGGTTTTAACCAAAATTACGACTATAATAATATACAAATTTATTCAAGACTATTACAGAAAAAAATCTGTTTGAATTTAAATTATAGAAACGTGCCAAAGTGAATTCTCAAACAACATTCATCAATATGATAATACGTCTACTCAGAATGCATAAGATTACGACGAAAGTTTCCAGTTAAAATTTTAGATTAATCTCATAATTGAAAACAAAATGGAACAGTTGCATTATTAATTCAGTTTACTTACATTAAAGTCGACAAACTTCCAAACTGTGTAAGGTTGTGCCTGCATATTTCGCGACCTCTGAAATTTTAATAGCTTAAAGACAGACTTCTTGTCATAAGGCTCATACTTTAAAAAATTCATTTTTAGGCACGAGACAGGATGATGAAACAACTGAATTTTTAAAAAGTCACTTACATTTTTTTTCAGGTGGCGCAATTACCGACGTTCCTCCATGTCAAAGTCGCTCGAAAATCAATGAATTTCAATACAAAATAGGCTAGGGAAAAATTACAAAAAAAAACTTTAGACATCCCCAACACAATATTCGTTTCCGTTCTTTCGTTCCAACTCAACAAGAGTACAAAGTGTTACAAGATTGTGGACGTGACTAGATGACAAAACGAGTTTGAAATGTTTCACCCACATGGTTCTTTTCCTTTATCCATAAATATGTATGACAGTCCAAATGTAGCCAGGACACAAAGAAGCAACATAAATAAATTCTTCATTGCATTATCCTCTTGAAAGGGAGATGTGAGATGATGTCTTTACTTCATTTATAAATAAAATTTTGACGGCTCAAAGTTCTGATGCTGCGTTTGGAATAACAATATTAATAATATTGTTTTGAAAAATGTGTTTACATAGAAGGAACCGGAAACATAAAGTTCGCTCATGTATGGGGAAAATAACGAGAGACGCTTTGAAAATACACCGTTAAGTTCAGACTCATCTTTTTAATCATTTTTTCTCATTAGTGGGTAATGAGGGAGATGATGATATATTTAGATATAATTTATAGTAGCGGAGGAACTGCAGAATTTTATTAATGCCTTTTTTACTTTTTTCGTCTTTAGACTGGAAATGTTTTAATTATCGCAGAGATAGTTCGAGCAGAATTTTCTACTTATTTTTTCTAATAACAGATAGGTTTATGCTTTTTTTCATATTTATTTAATACGAAAACATACTTAAGAAAGCATATAAATAAATAGAGATGCAATCTGACACGCAACGTAACGTTTCACTGCTTTCTTAACTCAAGTTCTCAATTTGCTTCTATGGAGATATATCTACAGAAGCCCAACAATTTTTTTCTGCGATTTTAAAATTGTCCGTCATTTTTAATTTTTTAACTAATTACCTTAGCTCTTTTATAGTTAAATATTATTTCTTTTAATTTCATTTTTAAAGCTTCGAGTTAAAAACCAAATGCAATAACAGGAAACTTATTTTTTAGAATGAAAATGACTGAAATTCAAAAATTAATGAAAATTTTAGAAATATGAAAAGTTTAATGTGTTTAATAAAAAAACTTAAGCCAGCAAATTTAAAAATATAAATTTTTATAATTTTAAAAAAATTGTTCATTTTTTTTAATTTCTCACAATGAGCGAATAAAAAACTCGAATAAGAATTTTTAACTAGGTTTTTTGAGCTAATGGTAATTTTTTTTCGAAAATCAAAAGGTCTGTCGAGATCTGGAGATGAAGATTTGCTGATTTTTATAAATTTATTCATATCTTCGAAACCCGTCTATGTACAGGAATATAATTTTGCACGTTTATAGCTCATGATCCGAGTGTTGATCGGTGATAAAATAATCGGAATCTATCGGGTGATCATTAAGAAAAAAATTTTTAAAATGTGGAGAAGAAGTCGTAAACAGCCGCTATAAAACGTTCAATATTGCCCCAGTCTTTATGAATTTAGTTCTAAATCAATATTTGTCAACTTTGACTAACAATTTTATACTTCTGTTTATTTAAGTTATAATAACTTTTCGGGCTGAAACAAATTTAACCCCTAAGGCGGCAAAGTTTTTATAAAAGTCCTGAGTATGAGCTTACTGTATAAAATGTTAAAAAAATTCTTTTTTGAAAAAATTTAATTGTTTATAAATTAATTGGTTTTAACCAACTTCTACGCCTTCGATAAGAATAGGATATGTAAGTGTAATCCTGACAAATATCTGCTCGAATAAAAAAAATACTATTGAAACCAGTAAAGTCGACAATCAAGAAAATAACGATTTTGTGCCTGTTAATATTTTTTTAAATCTTTTGCACTACAGATGTAATTCTACAATTTTGTAGACTTAATAAAGAAATTAAAACTAAGAAATTCGAAAAATTTTAGGTCGTAAAATGACAATTTTGTAGTAAATAATATTTCTGCAAAGTTAAAACTTAACTTAAAACTAAAAATTGTTGAAAAAATTATTTTATAAAATGTAAAAATTTTTAGTTGATCTTGATAGCAAAATTTAATAACCGTAATTGTGCAATTTAGTATGCCTTATAGAGAAATCAAAACCAATAGACTTTTAAAATTTTAATTTAATATTAATATTAATATTAATATAATCAATTAATAGTAATAAAATATAATTAATATTTATTTTGTAAACTTAGTTTTTTTTTTTAATTTTCACATTAAAGCTATAATTCTTTAATATAATAAGAATTCAGTGTGCTTACTATAGAAATCAAATTTTAAGACTTTTAAGTTGATAATCCTAAAAATTGAAATTTTGTGAAAAATAATACTACTATAAGATTTTATGGAAAAAATTGCTAATTTTATTTTTTTATGCTCATCTTAGAGCAATTTAACATACTTAATAAAAAAAAATTTAAAACGTAGATTCTGAAGATTTTAAGTCGATAATCCGAAAAATTACTATATTATAATTATTAGGTTTTATAAATAAACTGTGTGTTTTTTGTATTCCCTCAATTTATTTTATAATGGTTACAATTAATTTTTATGAAAATTTGGAAGCCTTAAAAAAAAATTATTCACATCTTGAAATACATAATGCAACTAAAAATTTACAAGTTAGTGTGCATAATAAAAAAATTAAAACCAAAAATTTTGCCCATTTTCTATTTATCTTAAAATTGAATTTTTTAAAAAGTTTCTCATAAAAATGTTATTATTTTTTAATTATTATTATTTATTTATTTATTTATTTAAGAATACATTTAACGGATCTAAAGAATCTAAAGAATCTAAAGAATCTAAAGAATCTAAAGAATCTAAAGAATCTAAAGAATCTAAAGAATCTAAAGAATCTAAAGAATCTAAAGAATCTAAAGAATCTAAAGAATCTAAAGAATCTAAAGAATCTAAAGAATCTAAAGAATCTAAAGAATCTAAAGAATCTAAAGAATCTAAAGAATCTAAAGAATCTAAAGAATCTAAAGAATCTAAAGAATCTAAAGAATCTAAAGAATCTAAAGAATCTAAAGAATCTAAAGAATCTAAAGAATCTAAAGAATCTAAAGAATCTAAAGAATCTAAAGAATCTAAAGAATCTAAAGAATCTAAAGAATCTAAAGAATCTAAAGAATCTAAAGAATCTAAAGAATCTAAAGAATCTAAAGAATCTAAAGAATCTAAAGAATCTAAAGAATCTAAAGAATCTAAAGAATCTAAGGAATCTAAGGAATCTAAGGAATCTAAAGAATCTAAAGAATCTAAAGAATCTAAGGAATCTAAGGAATCTAAAGAATCTAAAGAATCTAAAGAATCTAAAGAATCTAAGGAATCTAAAGAATCTAAAGAATCTAAAGAATATAAAGAATATAAAGAATCTAAGGACTCTAAGGAATCTAAGGAATCTAAAGAATCTAAAGAATCTAAGGAATCTAAAGAATCTAAAGAATCTAAAGAATATAAAGAATATAAAGAATCTAAGGACTCTAAGGAATCTAAGGAATCTAAGGAATCTAAGGAATCTAAAGAATCTAAAGAATCTAAAGAATCTAAAGAATCTAAAGAATCTAAAGAATCTAAAGAATCTAAAGAATCTAAAGAATCTAAAGAATCTAAAGAATCTAAAGAATCTAAAGAATCTAAAGAATCTAAAGAATCTAAAGAATCTAAAGAATCTAAAGAATCTAAAGAATCTAAAGAATCTAAAGAATCTAAAGAATCTAAAGAATCTAAAGAATCTAAAGAATCTAAAGAATCTAAAGAATCTAAAGAATCTAAAGAATCTAAAGAATCTAAAGAATCTAAAGAATCTAAAGAATCTAAAGAATCTAAAGAATCTAAAGAATCTAAAGAATCTAAAGAATCTAAAGAATCTAAAGAATCTAAAGAATCTAAAGAATCTAAAGAATCTAAAGAATCTAAAGAATCTAAAGAATCTAAAGAATCTAAAGAATCTAAAGAATCTAAAGAATCTAAAGAATCTAAAGAATCTAAAGAATCTAAAGAATCTAAAGAATCTAAAGAATCTAAAGAATCTAAAGAATATAAAGAATCTAAAGAATCTAAAGAATCTAAAGAATCTAAAGAATCTAAAGAATCTAAAGAATCTAAGGAATCTAAGGAATCTAAGGAATCTAAGGAATCTAAGGAATCTAAGGAATCTAAAGAATCTAAAGAATCTAAAGAATCTAAGGAATCTAAGGAATCTAAAGAATCTAAAGAATCTAAAGAATATAAAGAATATAAAGAATCTAAGGACTCTAAGGAATCTAAGGAATCTAAAGAATCTAAAGAATCTAAGGAATCTAAAGAATCTAAAGAATCTAAAGAATCTAAAGAATATAAAGAATATAAAGAATCTAAGGACTCTAAGGAATCTAAGGAATCTAAGGAATCTAAAGAATCTAAAGAATCTAAAGAATCTAAAGAATCTAAAGAATCTAAAGAATCTAAAGAATCTAAAGAATCTAAAGAATCTAAAGAATCTAAAGAATCTAAAGAATCTAAAGAATCTAAAGAATCTAAAGAATCTAAAGAATCTAAAGAATCTAAAGAATCTAAAGAATCTAAAGAATCTAAAGAATCTAAAGAATCTAAAGAATCTAAAGAATCTAAAGAATCTAAAGAATCTAAAGAATCTAAAGAATCTAAAGAATCTAAAGAATCTAAAGAATCTAAAGAATCTAAAGAATCTAAAGAATCTAAAGAATCTAAAGAATCTAAAGAATCTAAAGAATCTAAAGAATCTAAAGAATCTAAAGAATCTAAAGAATCTAAAGAATCTAAAGAATCTAAAGAATCTAAAGAATCTAAAGAATCTAAAGAATCTAAAGAATCTAAAGAATCTAAAGAATCTAAAGAATCTAAAGAATCTAAAGAATCTAAAGAATCTAAAGAATCTAAAGAATCTAAAGAATCTAAAGAATCTAAAGAATCTAAAGGATCTAAAGGATCTAAAGGATCTAAAGAATCTAAAGAATCTAAAAGATCTAAAGAATCTAAATAATCTAAAGGATCTAAATAATCTAAAGGAATTAAAAAATCTAAAAGATTTAAAGGATCTAAAGCATGTAAAAATCTAAAGAATCTAAATGATGTAAAGAATATAAATAATTCAAAAAAATCAAAGCATGTAAACAAATAAAAAACACGAAATATGCATATCCTTCCAGTATGAGTTTTCTCAGTAAAGATAGAAATTTACAATTTAGTGTATATAATAAAAATTCTAAAATCAGAATGCTTTAAGAAAAAAAAAATTTTTCATCCATCTCCAAATCTATTTTTTTGACTAAATTTGCAATTTAGTGTCTACAAAAAAAAAAAAAAACAAACTAAAAGTAACAAATTTCTGAAAGCTTTAAACCAATCTCCTGAAAAATAGAAAATTTATGAAAATTATTAGAACGCATTCAGAAAATCTTACAAACTTGAAATATAAATTTCCTAATTTTTTTTTAATATAATATTACTATAAACAGGAAGTTTTAAATATTTCAAAGTAAAAACCTGAAAAACGAAAATTTTCTGAAAATGATTAAAACGCTTTTACAAATCTCGCTCATCTTTCGTTTTCTTTGTTAGTACAGCTATAAACTTGCAATTTAATGTGTATAATAAAAAATTAAAAAATACCAAATCTTGAAAATTTCAAGCAGATTTTACGTGTTTTAGACGAGTCAATAAAAATTAGATATCTTAAATATCTTATTATCAATGTAGCTCAGTAGGTACCATGACAATGAGATATAAAATAATAAAGAACATAATAAGTTTATAAATTTGCCCTTTAAGGCATTAGGTTTTCTAAATTAAAAACCTTAGAAAGCAAAATAACCTTTAAAAAAATAAATTAGGTAGATATCTTTCCTCACATAGATAAGAAAAAATATAAACCTGGATACCTAAGAAGTTTAAATTTTAAATATGTGGTAAAACTTAACTAACCGAAAAAACTAACAATTTGTAAATTTATAAATAGTTTATTAAATTATAAAATCAAAAGTGTTAAATTCTAAACATCTCAAAATTTTAAAATAAAAAATTAAAAAGTAAAAGTAACAAACTCAATATTATTTATTCCTCAAAGTCTCATTTTCTCTCTTTTTGTCCTCAAAATTGAATTTTATTTACAACTTCAAAATAAATTCAAATATAAATTTAGAAATGAATAAGAATCTGGAATTTTTTAATCTAAAAATTTTGGATAGTTGAACATAAAATCTGAACTCAGAAAACATTGAAATAATCAATTTCTGACTAGAAAGTATAAAATTTGAGTTTTGAATGGTGGAATTTTCTAAATTTACAAAATTTTAGATTTCTCGAATTTTATTTCTTCAGCTTCCGAAAATTTTAAAACTTTATTTAATTCAACCTAAACTTTGTTCATAGAACAGAAATAAAAAAATCTAAAATTCTAGAAAGTAAGAATCTGAGAATTTGAGAGACTATCTAAATGTAAAAATGTAACCGATTAGAGTAAAAAAATCTCAAAAACTATAAAAAAAAACAGTCTAGACGTTAAGACTCTGAGCACTTAAGAATAAAAATTGCAATCTGAAAGAAACTCAAACATGAAAATGAATATTTTTTTATTAATTATTGCACATCTCTTCCTCATCTTTTATTTTTTTTCCATTTCATAAAGTCTTACAATGTTGTTGTAATCAAACTGATTCACTTTTTAATTAAAACGCAGCACCGCAAACACGAAATGGATTAGCAATCCCATCGGACAAGCGGCTGGAATGATTTAGAAAGATATTACGTGAATTTATGGACTATTACTTACCATACAAACACGAGTTTCAATCAATTTATTAACCATGGAGTGTACATCAAGCTATAATAAGCAGTAAACTGAAAATCTATTAAATTCAAAGTGTATTTTTAGCAAAGAAATAGCTGCCACGAGCTATTTGCTTTTTCTAAAAACTCTTCCGCTCGTTCAGTTCATATGAAGAATAAACTCTAAATCAGAAAGAATTTCCTTTAAAAATTTAGCTTACTCTTACAGAATCTACAGTAAATAAGGTCAGAAAAGGAGTAGCCTCTGGCCGATCTAGCAAGCAAACATTAGACAATAAATCAGACCGGTTATACTCCAGAGACACCAAGGCGTATTACTGAACCTCCAGGGAGCTTGGTTTCACTCTATGTCGTGTCCACTAACACAATTTAGAAGTAAAGGTATCGATTATACCTTAAACCAAAGCGGGAATGGGAATTTATTGAACTTTTCTCACCAACTGGACCATAAAAAATTTAACCAACAACAAAAACATCTCGGAAAGAGAAATGCGAAAATTTTAGATGTCAATTAAAGAGAGATAGAAAGTTTACTGCTCACTTTTAAGCATTTTATCTCGTTAGCAAAATTTTAAGGCGATGGGGGATATTTTATTCAAAGAGGGCAAGTAAAATATCGATTTTAAGCAATATTGTAAAATACGAGGTAATAAACATGCGGTGGTGATAATAATTTATTATTATTGGAAGCGGGAAATTTTGCAACAAGGAGCTGGGAAAAAATTTAAGTTGGAAAAATGAGCATGTTTATTAGCATTGAACGCTACTTCAAGTCAAAGTTTCACATCCAATTTTATTGAAAGTTTGTAGAAGTTGGAACTGTTTTTAGTGTTTTCGTTGGAAAATCGAGAAAATTTTTCCAATACTAATTTTTAAGTTCTCGGTATTTTATTTTCAGTTTTGCAGATTTTTACCTGATTCGCCAGCACCACATCTAAAAGCTTGACAAAGTCTCTCCAATATATTATTTTCAAAAGTACAATTTTAAATCAAAATATTTCTTTTCTAGATTTTCTAGATCTAGATTTCAATGCCCTTTTCGTTTATTTTTTTTATTATTATTTTTGGTATTCAAACGTATAAGGTTCCTTATATTCTATGTTTTTTTAATTAATTTATTTTTTCGGTTGTCTTCTAGTCCTTCGAATTTCATTAAATTTTAAGGTTCTGTAAAAAGTTGAGGTTTTTTCAGTTTTAAATTGTTAGATGTCTTAAATTTTCTCAGTTCTTTGGAATCTTTAAATTCGTAATTTTTTTTGAATTCCTTATGTTTCTTGAATTAGAATGTCTGAATGTCTGAAGTTTCTTAGATTTTTTAAACGCTTAGACTATTTTAGTTCTTGGATTCTTTAGATTTTGCAAATTTTTCGAATGCTTCAGTTCTTTCAATTTTTTTGAATTTTCTGTATCTGTATAAGTTGTTTATATAGTTTAAATTTTAAGTTTCTTCCTGGTTTTTTTTTGGATTCTTTAGTTGTTCTTTAATTGTTGAAACTTTGAGAACAGAATTTAAATTGACCAAAAAAACAAAAAATAAAAACTAAACCTAAAAATGGTATATCAATATGAAGGATGAAACCTAAGAAGAAAATTTTTAAGTCATAAACTTTGAGATTTAAGCTCTTAGACACAACTTCTCAAATTTCAAACTTTTGCTTATTTTCCATTTTCTTAGTTTCCTAATTCTAAAAGCTAAAAGAGTCAACTGAGAACCTAAAAAACTTTACCTAAAATTTTTTGCGTTAAATCCTTAGGTTCTTCATAATATTTTTCCAAGTTTTAGTTTAAACCTTAAAAACTCAGCACAGACCTGGTAGCTTGAACACTTGACAGTCTGTCACATTAAATGAACTAGATCTGGAAATTATTCGAATTTTTGATGCGTTTTTAGATCTGGGGACAAATGTGAAAAACTTTAAAAAAATTAAAAATCAATAATATTATCCAAGAACAATTCTAAATCACTTTTTTTTTTATTTAATTTAAAATACTAGATAAACATAATTTTGGTAAAATTTTTGAAATTTTATATTTACCTCAAAGTTTTTAAAATTGCTCACCAAATATGAAAAATTACTTACAAAAATCTTGTCTATAAAAAGCTATCAAAAAATTTAAGCCTAAAGTTTATAAAATTATTTAAAACTTTATTTGCAAATTATGAAAAATTTTTAGTTTTTAAAAAAATCGAAAATTTAAATTTTTTAAAACTTACACAAAAAAAATATTTTTGAAAAGTAAGAATTTTAAGAAAGAAAGTACAAGAAAAAAAAATGAAGAAATTTATAAAAATTACGAAATAACAATAAATTTTCGCTGTTCCTAAAATTTTGAAAACATTAAAATTTATATCTAAACATTTTTTAATCAAATGTTAAAAATTATTAAAAAATTTGAACAAAAATACGAAAAAAGTCTCACAATGTAATAACTCTAAATTTTCAAAAAATATTTCTAAAATTTTGGAAACACAAAATTTATATCTAAAATTTTTTTTATCAAATCCAAAAAAATTATCAAAAGTTTGCACGATATAAAAACTATAAATTTTCAAAATACATTTTTAAAACTTTGAAAAAACTAAAATCTATATCCAATTTTTTTTATTAAATGCTAACAATAATTAAAAAGTTTGAACAAAAATACGAAAAAAGCCTCACAATGTAAAAACTATAAATTTTCAAAAAATATTTCTAAAATTTTGGAAACAAAATTTATATCAAAAATTTTTTCAATCTAATCCAAAAAATTATCAAAAAGTTTGCACAACGTAAAAACTATAAGTTTTCCAAATATATTTTTAAAACTTTGAGAAAACTAAAATTTATATCCAATTTTTTTTAATTAAACAATTTTTTTTAATTAAATGCTAACAATAATAAAAGAGTTTGAACAAAAATACGAAAAAAGCCTCACAATGTAAAAACTAAATTTTCAAAATATATTTCTGAAATTTCGAAAACAATAAAATTTGTATCTATTTTTTTTAATTAAATTCTAAAAATTATATAATAATTTGAACAAAATACGTAAAAAGTTTCACAATGTAATAAGTCTAAATTTTCAAAAAATATTTCTAAAATTTTGGAAACACTAAAATTTATATTTAAAACTTTTTCAATCAAATGCAAAAATTTATCTAAAAATTTGAATAAAAATATAAAAAAAAAATCTCAAAATCTAAAAACTATCAATTTTCGGTAAGATTTACCGATGTAATTCAATAAGATATTCGATCAAATTATTGCAAATTATGCAGAGTTAAAAATTATGCAAGAATATACAAAATTTGCATATTTAAAAAATATATAATTCTTCAAATCTCTTTTAAACTTTTAGTTTTTTTTTAATGCTTTAAATTTTTAGAATGTAATTTTTTTGTAGATTCTTTAAATTTTTTTAATTGGTTTCTGAATGTTTGAATTTTTTTGATCTATATATTTTTAGAATTTGCATTTTTTTTTCTAAAACGTTTTTATTCTTTACAACATCAACTTTTGAAAAGCTTTAGAACATCCTTCTTAGTTCTTAAGATTTTTGTTTTAATTTTTTATCTTTTTAACTAAAATTTTATAACAAAATCAAATTCTTAAGTTTTTAGTATTCAAAAATTTTTTTTTTATGTATTTACACAGAATTTAGTTTCTTTTACACCCAAAAACGAAAAACCAAAAATAAAAGTAATTCGTATTGCAATTCTTTATTTATTTTAAAAAATATGACCTGAAAACGTCTAAATCTAAGCCATAATTGGATTTAACAAGTTTATAGTCAAGAACACAATTTCTCAGAAATTTAAGTTCAGTTTTCCAGTTCCCAGCTGTATTAAAAATCTGAGAAATTTCTCTTGGAAACTTAAAAAAATTTTACTGGTACCTGAAAAACTTCATTTAACTCGAAGAATTTCAATTCGAATTTCTTAAATTCTCGAGATTTTTAACATCTAGACGATTCAAAACGCGAAAGAGAAAAATAAGTCTGAACCTTACAAGTTTCATCAACTTCTCGGAGAACTACAAACTTAGAGCGTTGTATCATAGAATCTCAGAACCTCAGAACTCAACAATTCGTACATTTAAAGAATCTCAAATCTTTATTTCCCAGATTTCTATATTTTATTCTTTTAGTTTTTCACGTAAAATCAACAGTCTACATATAAACAATTAAGCTTTCTTTCGAATTTACGAGCTCACATTTTCCTTTAAATCAACCCCTTAATCAAAACACATTCAAACTACATACAATTTCCAGTCGCGTGCGCTTAATTGCTGACTGTTTTTCGACCAACTCAAGATACTAAGTGCTCATATGTTGGGAGTGGTCAACAAAAAGAGCAACCAAGCAAAGAAACCAATTTTTCTTAAATTACGTTACAAAATTCTCAGATTACAATTTCCTAACTACACTTTATTTTACGACTCAATGGTTCAGAAAAGAGTTCAAAGTCTTTGTGTTCAAAAACTCAAAGAGCTAGACAAATATCAGCATGATTACTACTTTAAGTAGAAAGCATTTTGTCATAGAGCATAATTGATAGCTACCAGACCAATATGAGTAATATTTGTGTGTACTTTGTAATGTTCCTTTGTGCTCGCACAATCAATATTCTTTGTAATCTTGGACAACACACTAAGTGGGTAAAGACAACTAATGTAAAAATCACAATTTAAATTAAACCTTGGACTTAATTAAACCTCTTGTTCCCTAATTGGATTTCACTGCTATGTCAACAGTTTTTAGCTGGATCTCAATGACGTCAAACTGGGTTTAAATGACGAAGGGAAATCAATTGAAACCACGGAATGAACAGTGACGGTATGGAAGTGAGAAGTAAAAATAACTAAGTTTCTAGTTATTTTAACACCACGTGTGTTTTTTGTACATAGTTAATTAACTAACTACTTTTCCGAGCCTTGAAAAGTTCAGCTAAAGTTGGAAATAATTTATTAGACACATGATCAAAAGTGTCATTTTTAACGGTTTTTATCGGACTACCTCGTTCAAAGTAATTAAATTTTTTATTACAAAATTATTTTATAATTACTTCCGGGATTTTTACGAGTCAAACTTATAGCACGTAAAAGTAAATTAAACTTTTGTTATTCCAGGACATCCGTTTATCCAATAATAACTGTATTTAAAGTACCCTTTTATGTACTCAATTTTTTCGTTTCAATAATTAATTCGAAAGGTTCAACTTTTGCGCGTTACGTGTCAAGGTTGCGTTTCCGGTAAATAACAGTGAATTTTCTCGATCAGTTTTAAACCAAGTAATAATTTTAAGTCTTTATTTATTTACTAACTTTGTCGTAATTACAACATGAAATTGTCCGTACTTATTTGAAAGGAGCTTTGGAAGCTTGATTAAATATTTACAGGATATAATTTAGGGTTTTTTATTGAATTGTATGTTTGTCACGAACGGATAAACAATTTGATACCAAACGGAACACCTTCTAAGGTGGAATATGCATGAGCACCGAAGGATATAAATAACCCATCAAAAATTAATTCGGAAATTTAAGGGAGAATTACTGTAATTTGGCGCTTCTTTGTGACAGAATAAATTGATCCGAAAATACCGATTAATACTATTTAAAAAAAAAAAATCTTACCGGTAATCAAAAATATAGTGGAAATATGGCACAAATTTGAAACACTCATTATTAAAGCGAGCACTCACATAACTCCGTTTTTTACTCCTTGAATTTTTTTTTGAGGAAGTAATTTACAAGTTTGTTTGAAAATTCATTAAAATTGGGTTAATTCGACGAAAGCTAGGAGAATAATTCGACGAAAGCTAGGAGAATTTATCGCACGACGGTGTAATCCTGGACACGTTATTTAAGCACGTGTTTTAGCGTATTATTAGAGTGTCGCGTATTCCGACGTCTGCGTCGCGACGGTGCAAACTAACGGGGAAAACTGACGGTCGACGCGCCAGTGCCACTGAATAAGAAGCAGTGACATGCGCTGGTTCATAGGTTAGTGATTTGTAATTACGTTATTTGGAAAGGAAAAGGTCGCTTTTTGGGGTTTTGGGAAGGAAGGCTGGGAGGTCATTAAAAAAGCGTCAAAGATTTCGAGGTGGTTTTTTGAAGAAAAAACAAGGATGTTTTTTTTTTGTTTTGTTATTGGTTTAGGCCTCAAATTTAGAACACATTTTTTTTCTGTTTATTTAAAATACGAAATAAACAATCTCTACAATTTTTGAAATTTTATATTTTAAAAATAATTTTAAATTGTTCACCAAATCTCAAAAATTATTTACAAAAATGTTGTCTATAAAAAAAAAATATCCAAAAATTTATTTCATACTTCATTTGCAAAGTATGAAAAATTCTTAGTTTTTAAAAATGATTAAAAATTCGAATTTTTTAAGACAAATCAAAAATTATTTTGAAATTATGAAAAAAATCATAACATAGTTACAAAAAAAAAACTATAAATTTTTAAAATACATTTCTAAAATTTTAAATGCACTAAAATTTATATTTTTTTTTTTCTAATAAAATCCTAAGAATTATCAAAAAGTTTGAACAAGAATACGAAAAGTTTCAAAATCTAAAAACTATCAATTTTTGGTGAGATTAACCAAAATGTAATTCAAAAATGTTTTGGATCAAATTATTGTAAAATATGCAGAGTTTAAAAATAAAAATGCAAGAATATACAAAATCGCATTTTTTAGAGAAATATTTAAATTTTAAATTTTCAGAACTCTTTAAAACTTTCAGATTTATTATTCATGCTGTGTTTAAATACAAATATAAAACACTTTGAAATGTTTAAAAATCAATAAGCTCTTAAAATACCTCAATAGTTTAAAATATGGAGAAACATTCTAAATCACATTTTTTTTCTATTTAATTTAAAATACCAAAAAAACATAATTTGCAAAAATTTTGAAATTTTATAGTTTACCTAAAAATATTTAAAATTAGTTACTAAATCTCAAAAGTCATTTATCAAAATGATTGAGTCTATCAAAAAATTTAAGTTTATAATTTATAAAACGATTTAATTGAATTTATTTAATTAGATTACGAATTTCTACTCTTTATTAAAACTGTGGTGCTGACAGACCTAAAAGAATTTTGGAGTCTTTTATGACCTGAAAGTTAATAATTTAACAATATCAGAATTATGTTAACCTGTTAATTTCTTAGATTATTAGTTTCTTAATTGATCCATTTTAACAAATGTATTACATTTTAAAAAGTTTTATTTTAATTTAAAACGTTTTTAGACTTCGTTGGGCAGAATGTTTTTAGACTTCTTGAAGCTGAGGACAAATAAAATTAAATCAGATTTTATCTCCATATTCACCAGCATTTCCTTTTATAAGCTCAGTTTTTTTAATTCTCAAATTACTATTTTTTTAGTGTCCTATTTTTAATTAGAATACAAATTCTAATTATTTAAAAAAAATCTTTTACTTAAATTTTTTTTTTAATTTTTAACCCAATTCTAGCTAAATATATAAATTATCAAATTTTTAGACTTATTATATTTTCAGATTTTTACATGCAGGCAATTCATTAATTTAATTTATTCTTTAAATTAAAATGTTCTAGAAAAAGATTGATATTTTAATTTTAGAATTTATCTTTTATTATTTTATTATTATTATTATTATATTATAATGTTATTAATTTTGTTATATTATATATTTACCTCTATTTTTTTGGTTTTTGAGTCTTTTAGCTAAATTTGTAAACTTTTTAGTTAAAAAAGTTCTTATTAACAGCCAAGCTTTAAAAACCAAAAACAAATAAATCTGAATTTGGGCGCATCCACCAATTTTTAATTGTTTTTAATTCTAAAATCAATTCAGAAATTTTTTTCCTAAATATTTCAAAAGTATTTTATATTAATCGGTTTCACAAACTTTAATGTTATTTTTTGCTTAATATTTTTGTTAATCAAATTTAAATTTTCATCGACATGTTCCTGAATGCAAAAGAAGGCTATAAAAATTTTTAAATCGTACTTTTTTATTTTATAAAGTTTGCAGATTCGTAAACCAGATTTTCAAGTCTAAAAAAAATTTAAAAAATTTTAAAGGTTTTCAAAATTTTAACTAACTACTAATAACTAACTAGTTACTAATAAGTAACTAACTTTTCTACATTGTTACATTTTCAGACTTTTTAATTCTCAAGTTCTCAATTTGTTATCTTCTCAGAAACTAAAAAATAATAAGTAAGTAACAAACTAAAAAAAAATCCTGAAAGACTCGTCTGAAATTCTCTTGATTCAAATTCAAAGTTTTTCGTTAGCAAAAACTGAAAACGATATGACTGAAAAACTTAAAGCATGAAACGTAAAAGTTTAAAATGTAAACAAATTAAAACTAAGTTTGCTAAACATTTATTCTCAAATTCTCAAATTTTACGTTTATTAACTTCAGAAACTGAGAATTTGAGCTGATTGGAGCGGAGAG
Source organism: Cynaeus angustus (assembly GCA_030157275.1). Taxonomy (NCBI): domain Eukaryota; kingdom Metazoa; phylum Arthropoda; class Insecta; order Coleoptera; family Tenebrionidae; genus Cynaeus; species Cynaeus angustus. Next base: position 14,946,156 of record CM058064.1, read on the forward strand.
AAATTTGCAGTCGTAAGATTCTTCTAGGACATAAAATTTAAAAATTTAATATCAGGTTAAGCTAATAATTTCTAGATTATTAGTTTTTTTAATTTTTTTAACCTAACGAATGTAATTGATTTCAAATAATTTAATTTTAAAATTAGAAAATAGGTATTGGTATTTTTACGATAACCCAAATCGGAAAAGAATAAAAAAAAAACGATTAAATTTGCCGAATTAAAGAGAAAACTGGTTTTTTAGTTTTACAATTTTAGAAACTTCTCAGATTTTTTATTTCTCACATTTTTATTTTCTTATTTTTTTTTTATTTTTAATTAGAATAAAAATTTTATTTTTTATTAGAACGTTTGACAAATTTAAAGCCTGAGTTGATGCAAGATTTTTGATTTTTTATTTCATTTCATAACTAGTCAAATTTGAAGCTTGGCTCTTGGAATATTAGCAAATATGCATTTTTAGCAAGTTTTTGTTTTTTTGAGTTTTTAACCTAATTCTAGCAAGCAATTAAAAAGAAAGAAAACGAAAGTTGTTTTTGAAAATTTATTTTGAAATTTTAACATGGCTAATAAGTCAAAGACTTATCGATTAAATCTGCTAATTTAAAGAAAAACTTTTCGATATTGAGTTAAGACGGAACAGAGAAGTTTCAGCAATTTGTCATACAAAATAGAATATTTGTCTCTATAAAATTACAAATTCTCTCACAATTTTTCTAACCGAATTACCTTTGTTAAAATTTAAAGTGCTTGAAATCTACTGTACTGTTCTTTTATCCCAAGAAAAAGAGGCAGTGGTATCGAATTGTCCCATTAGCGAAGACGTGCTTGCAATGACTTATGGTATCTAGTTTCCGATGTATTCTCTTTGACACTGTAGACTCCACCACCCTCCACGATACAGAGAAAATTCTTTAAAAAGACTCGCTGCATACCGATCGATCCACGTCCGAATTCAAATCAAATTGTCAATAAACAGTGACAAAAATATGTTTTCTAGTCCGGTGCGACCGAATTCTTTTCTCATGATAACTTCATTTGATGTATACCTGACATTTGGCCGTTTGTTTCTTTCAATCCACTCATTTCTCTCTGCCAACATTACACGGGCACCTGTACGAGTTATTCACTCACGATGTGTTTTCTACGGGATCCCTGCAATAAATTTTTACATTCAAAGGAAAAGTCGCTGGTGGAGGCACAAAAATAAACATTCGTCACTATACATGGGGAAAAGAATTTTCGTGTCTAAATTCGGAAGCATCGGCGCTATTGTTGTTAACTGCTTGATTTAAATTAGCCGAAAACTGAGATGCTGTATGTACAAACGTACACAAAAGGCTTTGTTTTCCGCCTACAACAATAAATGGTTTTCAACTATTATGTTACATCTAATGGTTTTCATAATTAAAGTAATTGTGTTGTATATGAAACGATTATAATCTTAATAATGACGAAAATTACTCTGCCAATTCTAAGGTAATCATTTTCATCACGGTATGAACTCAATTATCGAACCGTTCGGCGTAACCCACATTTCGGCTATTGTTCCGTCAACAAACCATATTCATACTACGTCAATAAATAATCATCTTCCGTGTTGCTCGGAACGTTTTGAGCCAGATACAATATTAATAAACGGTCCTCAAGAAAATTATTTACAGGTTGCCTGCAGTTGAAGGAAATCTGTTATGCACAAGCGGGGAATTCAACGAATATCTGAAGCAGTTGGAGACTTTATCTAGAAAATATCTTCTTATTAGAAGCACTGAAGCTAAGCTTTAAAAACGATTCTCTTTTCTTAACTCTACCGCGGCTTTTACATGAAATTACGTGAATTTTGGCGCATCCACCATGTTTATTACAAAACTTTTATCTGAAATAATAAAAATTCATAGTACGTGAAAATTTCTATTTTTAGAAATCTTTTTATACCTTGCAAATCCTGCTCTGATTCGGATAAAATTAAACATTTTCACAGATTTCGATGTTGTCTCTGGACTGATACCTCTTTTAACCAGATTCAATTAAATTTTCATCGTCGAAAATGTCGCTTAATGATGAGAAAGACTAAAAAAAGTAACTAAAATCGATTTGCTATAAATTTTTCAATTCAAGTTCAACCGCTGTCAAATTGTATTTATCTTACTTAAAATTTTATCAGGAATGTGCTTAGATTTTCAGGACTGTAATTACTGGAAGCTTTATTTTGGACCAGAGTGGGCAAAAATTAGCAGATTTTTAAAAAACTGGTTTTTAACAAATTTCTAAAAAAATTACATTGAAGATTTTAAAGGATCTCAAAAAAAAATAAAATCTTGAAAAACCTGATAAAGTTTTAGAAAATTAAAATTGTAACCATAAATCAAAAACTAAATAGTAAAAATAATATAAAATAATAAAAATTAAGAATTAAATTCTAAACTTTCTAAAAGCTCAAAAGCTCAATTGACTAGAAAAACAAAAAAAAATAAAAAAAAATCTAAAAAATCCAAATATTACTAAAATTTTCAGAGATTTGAGAAACCTCGAAAATCTTAAAAATGATACAAAATTGTTTCTAGAAATTAAAAAACCACGTAAAATCTAAAAGATCTAAAAAAATCTATGCAAGACTAAAAAAATCTGAGAAATTCAGGTAGTATTAAAAAATCTACGGGAAATACAACGAGAAAACTTAATAGAGTAGAAATACCCAATGAACATAAAAATTAAAAATAGTCTAAGAAATAAGAATAATTTTTGTTATACAAATGACTCAATGATTCGGAAAATCTAATAAAAAAAAATGAGAGAAAGTCTTATCCAAAAAATGATAGAAATCTAATCTAAGAAAATTCTATGAAATCAAAGAAATTTAATCTAAAAATCTAATAAATGTAATAAATTTTAAAATTTGAAAAAGTAGTAAAATGTAAAAGATCTATAAACAATATATAAATTTAATTACATTAATATTCAGAAAAATTACAATAACTGAAAAATTAAGGAAAAGTTAACAAATAAAAAAATCATAAAACTTGAAAAGAGTTAAAATATCGAAAGTTTTTTTTTAAAGTCAATCATTTTTAAAAAACTGAAGAAATGACAAGTCAGTGAAACGAAGAAAATCCAAAAATACAAAAGATCTAAGAAATAGAACAGAACGCAAAAATTTAAAAGACTAAAAACACTTAAAAAAGTTTTAAAAGGTTTAAAAAGGTTTAAAAAATCCAAATAAATTAAAATTAAATTTGAATCTCAAAAATAAAAAAAGATAAGAAATTTAAAAGCTACATAAAATCTAAGAGAATTAATATTTAGAAAAAATTTGAAAAATCTAAAACTTTCTAAACTGTAAAAGTTGAGAAAATTCAGATAAAGCAGTAAATGTCAAATATTTTTTAAATAAACAAAAGTTAAAATATAAGGAATGCAAAACATTTTTTTTTTAAATAAATAAATTTATTCAAGAATTCTAGCAGTTGAAAAAATAGAACGATTTAAATCTAATTAATGCAAAATAACTAAAATGTTAAAAAGACGTTTCCAAAATTTTTATAAAAATACAAAAATATAGGAACCAGATTGAATTTGGTCAACCTTAAAAAAAAGAAGAAAAAAACAACCAGCAAATATCAAATATACAAACTTTCTAGCAAGAAACATTAAAAAAAATTGCGAAATTGTAATGAAAAAAAATAAAAATTCATAAAAAACTTTAGACATCGACGAAATTAGAGTGATCCAAAAATTTAAGAAATATATAAAATTTAAAGAATTCCGAAAATGAAAAAAATACAAAAGATAAAAAAAGAATATTTAAAGATTTTTAAAAATTTAAGAAAATCTACAAAATTTTGAAAATGGAAAAATTCCAATCAGTGCACACAAACCAAAAAATCCAAAAATTATGAAAATTTTAAAACTTGCAAAAAATCTAACAAAAACAAAAAAATTTAGTCCAAAAAACGGTAAGCGATTAAGGAATTCTAAGAAATTCAAAAAAAAAATAAACAAATACAACGTACAGAAATTATTACAAATTCAGAAATCGAGAAAATCTACTAAATGTAAGTTTAAAAAAAATGTAATTTAAAAGATAAGAACAAATAATATAATAATAAAAAAAAAACAGAATCTGGAAAACTATTCATGTAAAAATATAGTAAAATTTATTAAAAAATAAAATTTTAAAATGGATTCAAAAACATGAGTAATAGAAAAAATAATAAATGTTATGAACTAAGACTAAAAAAAAAGAGATTTTACCTGTAACCTTAAAATTTTCCACGAAGAGTGGTGTCCAAGATTTTTGTAAAAATAAAACAAACAAATTTATGTATAACTTTGTGTTATTCTAGCAATAACTAGGAAGTTCTGCATTAAAATAAAACCAAATTTTTAAAAAATATGTCTGTTCTTGAAAAAATAATGTATATTTTGTAGAAAAATTATAGCCCGGCGCATCCACCATTTTTAACTACCTTTATTATTAACCCAATTTCTTTCAAATTTTTTGAGCAATGATTGGTTACTTTTTGAATCTAATAAATTATAAAATAATTATTAAAAATTTAGGTCAGAATCTGATACTTACGTTACACAATTTTGTTTTCTAAAGTCCTTTTTTCCTTCATGACAATTTTTTAACTTTGTCCAAGAAACTAGGTTGTAATTAAATATCAATTACAGAAGCGTCCATGAGAAAACAATAAAGTTTGCACAGTACGGAAATTAATCAATTTTGTTTAGAAAAATGAAAGCGTGTTTCCGGGTTGTTGTGCCGTCACTGCCACACGAACTCAAGTCACTGTCATTCATATTGGTTTTAGTAATGCCTTGATTAGTTTGCGTGACTACATTGAATTAATCGAACAAAATTGAATATTGAAAAAATACACTTTCATGACGACGGTAATGGAGTCGATAGGTATCGGTTTTAAAGTCTATACTTAGATTTCGTTTTGAGGTGTAAACCGGCCCGGCAAGCATTAATTATTCAAAATTAAACTATTTTTATCGACCTCTCAAAACAGAACTAGTACAACTATTAGTTATGAACGCTTATCTTCTCCGGAATGCGTATGATTCCAGACTCGTCGTTCCCGAGCCAAACCGGAAGCCGCAATAACTCCGGGTGAGGGCACCCATAAACCATGGAAAATTTGTGTCGCTTTTCTTTAACATTTTCCTGGATTCTGGTGGCTCTAAGAGGTGAAATTAAAACAGGACGTTGTGTTCGTGGAAAAAAATGCATTGTTGTACATATTCGGTTCAAAGTAATACTCCATGTAAAAATGAAATGCATGCACAAGCACGTATTTGTTCGTGGTTTTCGTATCGCAAAGGGATTTGCTGCATACGTGGCCCGATAAATATTAAAATATAGAACTATTTATATGCAACCAGACTGTGGATCCACTTTGGGCCATCGGTTTCCTCTAAATTCGCACCATTAGCAAATTTGTATAAATGCAGTTATGGACTAAAATAATATTGATGTTTGTTTATGCAGATTCCGGTTGTGGCCCTGATGCAGGATTTTTATCATTTTTTTCCTATGAATCCTGCTACAAAATAAACTAGAAAAATTGTCTATGCATTTATATTTTTTGTGCTATTTTTGTTCTATTTCAGGAAATATTGATAAATGAGAGAATAAATTATCAAAAAAAAAATGAGAATGAGATTCATAAAAAAACTTACAAAAATTTACATATTTGTAAAACAAAAATTTCAAAAAATGCAGAATTGATTTTAAATATTTAAATAAAAAATAATAAATATTGTTAATATGTCTGTGGAATAAAAAATTATAAAACTTTTTGCTCTATAATTTTTGGTTAAACACAATGGATCAGTTGATTTTTTTTTTACTTTATGTTTTTTAGAATTCACATTGCCTGAGTTACAGATTTTAATAATATGTTTGAAATTTTATGCTTTAGTTAGTGAACAGTTGAAAAACATTAATCTGTACAAATTTTAGAGTTATAAAAATCTTAGTTAATTCAAAAATAAACATTTTTAAAATTTGCATTTTTTGCTAATTTTATATTTTAGCGCAGTTAATAATAAAGTGAAAGATCGAAATTTTCTTAAATTTTGTAGCTATACAGTCAAATGTATCAAAAAAACATGTATTAAAAAAAATTTTATTATTTGGCACAATTAATGAACTAGTCAAAAAAAGTATCTTAACCGAGTTTTCTATACTATTAAAATTTTACAATATATTTTAAATCTTTGCCTAATTTGCTTTATAATTTTGTATTTAGTATAGTTAGTAAAATAGTTAAAAATATAAACTTAACACAGTTTTGTAGTTACCAGATTTGCAAATTTTAATAACAACTGTGTTGCATTTTCTTAACTAGTTAAAAAATGGAAACTTTGAAAAAATAAGATTTGCTGTATATTTTATAACTTGCCACGATTATTAAACAATTCAGAAAAAGTTTTTTGTTAATATTATAACTATAAAGTAAAAACTACCATAATTACAGATTTTAAAATAAAATGTCCCCAGTTTTTAATTTATTTTTAAAATAAAATTTTCTTGAAATTTGCTTTTTTGGTTTGATAATTTTATAATGTGACACAGTTACTAGAAAATAGTAACCTGCCTAGATTTTACAGGTATAGAGTTAAAACTACTAAATTTACAAAGTCATACAAATGTCAAAAAATTAATTTATTTTAAAATAAAATTTTCAAAAAAAATATTTTTATAGCTTTCTAAAAATTTGTTTTTAGGCTTAACCAACAAAACAAACGTAAATAGTAGCGTTTCTCAATTTTAAAGCTATTGAGTCAAAACTACAAAAAAAAATTCTTTTTTCAAAATGATTTTAATAAAATAAAAATTTTAAACGTAAAGCTCAACAATAAAACTTGCTTTCTAAAATCAAAATTACCAGATTTACATAGTAATCATACTAAGACTGTCAAAATTACCAAAATTTCAGTTTTTTATTAAAAATGTTAAATTTATTTTTCTAGTTTTATAATTTTGTAATTTGGCAGTTAATAAACAATGCAGAATTAGTAACTTTTCGAAATTTTACAGCCACAGAGTTAAGCCTAACAGCATTACTAATTTTATTAAAAAATAATTTTTTTTTTAAATAATAATTTCACAAAAAAAATGTGTTTTAAACTAGATAAATAGAATAAAAAATAAAGAATTAGTAACTTTTTAAAATTTAATAGCCACAGAGTTAAGACTAACAGCATTACTAATTTTATTAAAAAATAATTTTTTTTTTAAATAATAATTTCACAAAAAAAATGTGTTTTAAACTAGATAGTTCTATAAATTGACACAATTAGTAAACAAGTCAAAAATAGTAGCTTTCTAAATTTTTATAAGTATAGAGTAAAAATTTTTACAATTAAAAATTTCAATAAAAAAAATTGTTAAAAAATCTTAGTTTGTTCCAAAATGAAAAACTCGTAAATTTGTGTTTTTTGCTCTGTAATTTTATGATTTGATAATTTCCAATAATAAAAATTTTGAAAAAAAAATTTGCACAAACGTCGTTTCTAGAAAATAGGAATAAACAAAAATTATAATCTGAAAAAATGGTGGATGCGCCAAACAAAATTTTTAGTATTGCGTTTAGTCAAAATCAAATTCGACTTGTGTACCTACTGAAATCAAAAATAGTAGTGTCTCAAAATTTTAGTCAAAATAACCAATATTAAAAATTTTAGGTAAAATGTTCAAAAAATTTATAAAAAATGTCATAAAAATAAAATCAAAATCTCTTTTTAGGAAAAAAATTGAAGCAAATAAGGTTTATTACAGTGAAAATTAAATTATACACAAAATTAAATTTAAAACAAAAAAAACAGTAAAATGTAGGAAAATAATAAAAAAGTTTAAAAAAATTTTAGAAAATTAAGATGCTCAAAAACTTGTAAACTGAGAATATGAAAAAAAATGGACTGAAAACTAAATAAAAAATTGACGAAAAAACTATTTTTAGAGCTTTGGGAATTTAAATATAAATTTGGATTTTTTGAATTCTTTTGATTATATAAAATTATTGGCCTAAAACTTTTTTTTTTTGTTTTTTTTACGGTTTTGAGGCAATTTTTAAATTACTGGTTCCTTTTTAGATTTCCCAACTTTTTGGATTTTCTATACTTATAGAACCATTTCATAGAATAAAACAAAAATGACGGACTTTGGACTTTTTCTTCTACTCATCGATTCAATTTTAGATCTAAAAATCTAAAAAATTCCTCGATAACAAACTTCGAAAAACTGAACTTGCATTATAAAGGAACAACCCAATGTTGCCAAAATTCTAAAAAGTTGCCAATTTAAATACCCACGGAAAGTATAAGCCTGAAGGAAATTTAATTTTTAGAATCAATTAACGAGATTCATCCGTTTCACGTAGGTGTTTTTATTTTTCCTATTGTTAGTTCAATAAACAACATCATTGTTTCCCCTCGGCATAAAAATGCATTAAGCTAATTAAATTAGAACAAATTATCGCTGCGTGACCACAAATAAATTTCGACGTTTTTGTTCGGCTTCACCCCTAACAAAATAAAGCTTTCAGTGTCAGTTTTTCACTGTAAACAACATTATAGAGTCGAACGGATGCCCTGTAACATGCTGACCAGAACAGCTGGTGGGTAATTATCATGTAATGAGGTGAACCACCGGCCGTATTTCGAAATGCGAGACGATAATATTGTTTTAACTGTTCAGAGTTCCGCTACGACGCATCCCGACGTGTAATTTATATTCTTTGGTAAAGCTTGACGCGAAAATAGGTAAGTTGCTATAAAACTATTTCAACAACAATTTCTGTTTTCATTATGACGAGGAAATGCCTTGTTGAAGGCCATTTTCTAAACGCCAACTAACAATTTTAAATGAGAAACAACTACCGGAAGTTGGTACGAACAAGCAGCACAAAACATGCCAAGAAGTCAAAAAATTTAGCGCGTTGAAGTGAGAATAAATAATTCTGAGAGGGATGGTGAGCTTTAGTTTGTCCTTGTACTGATTTATGACGAATTTAGTATTCCATTATTGTTACCGGTGATTATGGACATTTCGCGGAATCAGTCGCACTAAATACGAAACAGGGATAAATATTTTTGAATTATTAACGTGACTGGAAAAGTTGCGTTCAACATGTGGAAAATTGAAAAGAACTACGCACATCTGAACAATATTAACATCCAATTAAGCTTTTTACGACAACGACATCTAATGAAAACATTTTATGGTCAGTTGATTAATGCGGACTGAACACGAATTGCATCCATTACCAAGCACGGGGAGTCTGAGTACAAAAGCACAAATCATTCTTATCAGCTGTGAAATTATATAAACATGTCGTCCATTTGAATATATGTAAACAAGCCATGTGATTGCATGAAACACAGAGCTTTCAATTTAGAGCTAAGTGTTTACTTTACAGATAATCGATCGTGGACTGAAGAACCCGCCCGGATTATTTTAATAATCCTTGCTTTAGAAGGAACGAAAAAATCATGTTTTATTCCGCTCTGGAATCTCAGTCCGACAAAGCAAAGTCATTATGTAAGTAATTTGTCAAATGTTGTCGCAGTAGGATTATGAAATGTTTATTTGCCGAATGAACTTAGACTTGGAATCGAAAAAGTTTGAGTCGAATGTAATTGTGAAAGAAAACTAGTTATTGAAAAACCATTCGGCACGATAACAGTAATATAGATTCGACGTCAGCTAAAAGGATACTCGTGTCATTGCATTATCTATTTACTGACTCTATAAAACACCAAGACGAGAAAAACTTTGGGAATTAAATAATAAAATGTGTGATGTTCGGAAGGATCAAAAAATAAAAAGAAGATTGATTAATGGTGATAGCCGAAGTTAATTTTTCAACATTCTTGTCACTGGCAACAGAACAAATTCTACAAAAATCTACTTTTACATAATTTCACCAAAAAATCTTAATACTTTTTGTACTAAAAGTAAAGTATAAAATTTTTAAAATAGAAATCTTAAAGTTGCAAAATTGACTGGAAAATTTAATTTTATATTTCAAAAATTACAAAAAAAACTTTTGTTATATCCGGTTAGGAATTCTTCGATTTTTCAATACTCAAATAGATGCGGTAAACTTGAATTTTTCCAAACTAGAATGGAAAAATAAGACAAAAAAATCATTGCAAACTTTATTTTTTATATATCTTAAGTAAAAAATTAATTGGAACAATTTTCAAAAAAACAATTAATTGAATTATTATCAGACTTTTCACTTAGTATGTTATTCCGTTCCTGTGTCTTCCCCATTTTCAATAGAGTTTTCGGCGACGCTACTAGATTTCCAATTTCCATGACGCTTTAAAAGAGTGATCTTAGCCCCTGCGTCTGCAAGTAGTGTTGCTGAAGTCCTACCAAAGTTCAGTGTTGATTCCCACAGCTTGACTTGTACATCTGCCATTACGAAAGCCAATAAAAAACTTTGTATTTTCAATTCGTGAAGACAACATTATTAATATATTAACAACACTAAACATTTTTGATCAATTTTTGTTTATTAATAGTGACAAAAATTAATGAAACCTTCTAACAAACTAAGATGAACAAAAATTAATATTAAAAGTACAAGCTGAATTTCCAGAAAATACGAATTTGCTAGGGTTGTATTATCTTTCTTCGAAATTTTCACATTTGTTGCATCTTCAGACACTGAACTAAAAAGTTGCTTAAAAAAAATATTTTTTATTAACAGATTTTTCAACTTGTTCTGCTACCGGTGAAAATTTACATCCTCGAAATTGTTTGTGTAAAAAGGTCGCCACCGTTTTCTGCCAACATAGTAGCACCAAACCTCCGAAAACAAGGTCTTGTAAAACAATGTCAGCGTCTTCGATGTTATCAATACACAATCTTGCGAGTTTTTCACGTTTATAAGCTCTATAGGCTCCAAACAATAAAATTACTTTTACCAACAAAGAACTTTTAATTTGTTCGGCTGTTAACACTTTTGCTTTCTTAGGTTTGTAAGACTCCGAATTTTTTACAGAATGATAAATACTTTTCCATGCCTATAAAAGCATGAATGGTATAATAAATTTTATGACAAGTTGAATATGACTTTTACCTCTAAATGTCAATGTTTTCCTGGAGCTTCCAACAAGTTTTCAGAATTGATATTTTAAACTCCAAATTATATAGAGCAAAAGTTTTTGCCAGTCCTAACAAATAGAAGAGTAAAATCTCTTCGTTGGCAGTGTCAATTCTTCTTTTTTTTTCCTCCATTTGATGAATTCTTTATATTTTTTTCCTTGTCTATTTTCTGTTTTCAAAGGCCGTAAATCTTGATAAATTTTATAAGAACCGCGGTCCCAATTTATACTTTTCATGTTTTAAATTTACTTGTGCTCTTATTGTTACAGAAAAAATGTACACACGAAAGGCTGATTATTATAATTATAAATAATTTGAATAAATTATTTATCTAATTAATACTTTAGTATCACGAATACTGTTAAACCACTACAGTCCATATGGATAATTTAAAACCTCGGCCTCAAACTTATTCTCGTCTGTTATATAATCCATATCAGCCTAATACCGTTATATACTGTAATAGATATATTATTGGATAAGAATTTCTAAATTAATTATATCTAAAATTTGCAAAAATTAAATAAAAAATATTGAAGAAAACTTACCAAATTTCAGATATTTGTCTATTTGAATATAAGGTGGTAAAAGAAAATCTAAATGTGACATAAAATGTGGAAAAACAGAAAAATGAGAAAAAAATGATGGTAACATAGAAATTCATTTCTAGCAACAAAAAACAAATGTGTGACACTAAACTTAAACGAAAATTCCTAAAATTAAAAAATCAAGACTTAAACCCCAAAAAAAAACGCTAAATTGAAATTTCCAATGTTATCATGTTAAGAAAATTCTAACCCTTAAAATACATACAAATTTATTTAAAAAAATAGTACAATGCAATAATAATAGAATTAAACAACAAATTTAGTACGCAATTTTTTAAAAAAGTGGAAAATATAAAAATTGCAGCTTTTTTTTAGAAACATTAAAATTAAAATCTGAGAAAGTGAACTTTAAGAAATTTATTGTGCAAAGTGCAAAAAACGTCAGCATAGAAAAGCATAAAAAATTTTGAATATATTTTTTTTGTTCCTAAAATATCTACAATTTTCAAATTTACTACAATTTTGTAAATTACACAATTTTATATTCTGTAAAGTTTTTGGCATTAAATTGTAATTCTAAAAATTCATAAATTTAATTAGCGCTTTTGAGCACCTATTATCTTTTAAATTCTGTGGTTTTTAGTAATTTTTTTGTAGGCTATAATTATTATTTACAAAAACTGACCATAGATGTATTTTTAGTTTAAGCGTGTATTCTTCTATTAAATGGTTAATTTTTTTTAGTTTTCTGCGTTTATTAACATTCAGTTTCAACTTTTTCTAGATGTTAAAATTTTTCAATATTTTTTTAGAATCACTGTACTTTCACTTTTTGTAATAAATAGACTTTTGTATTTATTGTATCGTTTATTGTATTTGTATTTATTGTATTGTTTAAATTTCTTGTTTGTTTTTCTTAAATCTATACATTTTGCAGATTTGCTAAATTATTGAAAATTATTAATTTTAACATAATGCACTTATCACTTATCAGTTATCATTTATAGTAGTGACGTCTCCAAGTTTCATTGTTTCAAAATTAAAACAATTAATGTTACAGAATTTACAATTAATTTATATAATTTTTTAAACAGTTAAAATTCTATTTTTTCTTTTCATTTTAAAACTTTGTAACTAAGCATAGTTAATAAATGTGTCTCTAATTTTCATTTTTTGGCGGTGATACTACCAAAGTTACAGAATTTAGAACAAAATATAGACAGCCTAAAAATAGCAACATTTCTGAATATTATTGCTTTAACGTTGATACTACTAGAATTATGAAATTTAATAAAAATTGGTGAAAATTTGTCCAAATATAGTCCAAAAATAAAAATTTTTTAAACATAATTTTTTTTTCAAATTTGATAATTTAGCACAGATAATGAACGTACTAAAAGTAGTAATTTCGCTAAATTACATCATTCTAGCGTTAAAACTGCTAAAGCTACGAAATTTAATATAAAATGGCGAAATTTTTGGATACACTAAAAATAATGATTTTTTTCAGAATTTAACTCAAGAGTGGGTGAGGTTTACAAAAATTTTTCTTATTAACTCGTTACTATTTAATTTAATAGAAAAAGATGGAAAATTCAAAATGACCTAAAGGTAAAAAATTACAGAATTTTGTTAAATTTTTTTTAATGGTTTCTTTTATAGTAATAATAAAATACAATGCCCAAAGTCGTGAAAAGCATGAATAGGTTCACTTCAGAAAAATTATTTACAATAATTATATAATAATTGTAATTATTTACAATAATTTTTTTACATAGATTTTTTTTAATTTAAGAGGCTTTTATCAATTATTTGATATTAAATCAATAATAAATATATATAAATAAATATTCTATAATTTCTGCCATAATTTATGGTTTTCATTTTAAATGACTTATTTTTTTACTTTCTTAGCTTTAAAATGCTTACCACCAAAATGTCAATGTTTAGAAGTCCTGAAAATACGTAGAAATCTTAAAATATATAAAAAATTCTACATATTTTTTAAAAAACTATTTGCATTTATGTTAAATTTTTTCAACATTTTGAACAATTCAAGACCAGTAAAATCTAGATTTTTTTTTGTTGTAATTGTTTATAATTTGCTAATACATTTTTAGTAATGGTTTTCTAAGAACTTTTAACATGGGAGCATTTTGAACCCAATAACTTCATCGAAACTTATTGGAAGTCTAAAATACACTAACAAATACTCCACGGAATTACCCATAAATAGAAAAAATAAAGTTTCAAGAATTGCAAGCCGGCAGATCAATATCTCATAAAATCTCCAAGAAGACCATCAAAAACCTCGAATACTCCATTGATAGTACACATCTTTACAAAGCATTCGACAAGGAAAAATTTGATTAAATCCAGCAAGGTTACGAGCCTGAAAAGTTCATCTCACGCTCATCGATTTTATGCGATATAATAAAATAATATTCACGCTCAATTTAAATATCTCTGTTGTATAACTTGACAGCTTAATAGATCTATTATTTTGTTGGGTGGACGCATAATTATAATAACCCCTCGTTTGTAAAAATAAGGTTTACTGTTTTTACCATAAGAACTTGCATGTCAAACGGAATTCATCACGTGAGTCCGTCGTTCGCTTTGTTCACGCCAACAACTCGAAAGCTTATAAATTTTAAAATTATGTAAAACTGAAAACGGAGTCGATTATGAACTAATAAACTCGGATGGAGAGGGAATTATGAAAAAATTCCCGGCGGCTGGAAAAAACTGCGATCTAGCAATTGAACGAAAACTTAAATATTGGTTCGCGGGTGAAAGAATTTCCTGTAGTGCAGCATTTCGCTGGCCAAGCACAGAAACTGTCAATAAGCATTCAATTTTAATATGTTTCGTTGTTTGAGTTTGTAAAGTTGGTGATATTACACAGACTGAACCGAAAATGGAAAAAAGTTATTGTTTTGTAGGCGAATAATTTAAAGGTCTGACCAGGAATTCCAGGGCGCTTCGAACTTAGCAAATAACAAGTCCCTAAATTGAAATGAACAACAAATCCTCCTACAGATTGTATCACGTTATAAACTCGCTGCGAGGCTATCAAAATAATGAATTAAATAAATCATAATTTGCTTTCTGTATTTCATTAAACGAATTAAAAAAGGGAAAATATAAATCATCTCTTAATAAGAACGAAGAGTTTAAGATGCCAGTTATTTCATCGTAAGATGAATAATTGCTTTTCCTAACTTTAATTGAAATCACTTTTTGTCTCTCTCCCTTTCGGCCGCCTCTTGTGCAAATTAATTACCATTGCACAAAATTTTCCTCTCATTTTATTGTACACTGTCACCGTAATTCCTCATCCACGACTCGAATAATTTAATTTATACCTCTGAACAAATATTTTGTATTTTTCATCTGGAGCTCGGAATTTATTGATATGTACACGTTGTGCTACGTAATAAGAACATTAATCACTCAAATATAATGAGGTGTGCGTGGGAGGCAAATTAGGCCAGGTGACAACTTACTTTTCAGTCACGATAGTATTTTGACGCCATTATGTGTATTTTATATGTAAACAGAAATGAGCGTGAACTGTGAACGAATTTTATACGTTTAGTAATTTATTCATGGTAATGTTTTTTTTGCTTTCATTTTTTTTAGAAAAACGACCAAAAATTACAGTGCAAAAAAAAAGAAGAAAATTATTAGTAGTTTTATTTTAATTTTTGGGAAAACCAACACTTGAACACAAATATTTCCAAATAAAGTAGTCTTATTTTTCTAGGACAAAATTTTTATCATTTGTTATCAAAGTCTGTAATTCAAGCAGCATAGACTCTACACCTATGAAATTTAAGAAAAATACTATTTCTGATTTACACTCGCTGGATCAAATCATAAAATTTTGCAGCAAAAAAAACAGTTTTTAGAAATTTTTATTTTTAAACCAAACCAGAAACTTTTAACTTTTTTTATTAAAATTTGGAATTTTAGCAGTTTTGACTCTATACATCTGAGATTTTAAAAGTTGTTTAAATTTTTTTAAGTTGTTTAATAAGTGCGCTGAAGTACAAAATTGTGAAACAGAAAAACAAATTTTTACGTCAAATCAAGAATTTTCATCATTTTTTATCAAAAACTGTAACTGTAGCAGCTTGAGTTCTACAGCTATGAAATTTAAAAAAAATTGATTCTATACCTCGGAATTTCGGAATTTTTTAAACATGACAGTTTTTAACTTTAGATGCGTCAGTTCACAAAACTATTAGACAAAAAAAAACAATTTTTAGAAAAAATAAAATTTTAGAAAAATTTAAATTTTTGAGCAAAAAAAAAAACATTTTTATTAAAAATTGTAATTCTAGTAGTTTAAACTCTACAGCTTTAAAATTTAAGGTGGTTACTTTTTGTCGACTTGTCTATAACTTGCACCAAATTATGACGATGTAGAGCAGAATAAAAAAATTCTAGAAATTTTCATTTTTGGAATGAACCAAAAATTTTGAACATATTTTTAGAAAACTGTAATTTTAAAAGTTTGGACTCAACAGCTATAAAATTCAACAGAGCTATTATTTCTAACTTTTTTAATAAATGTATTAAATCATAAAATTAAGTGCTTAAAAAGCTAATTTTAGAAATGTTTATTTTTGTTAAAACCAAAAATTTTTAACATTTTTTATTATAATCTGAAATTCTACCAAGTTTCATTCTATACAATCAAATTTTGAAATATTACAATTTTTTAATTTGCTTGTCAGGTGCGCCAAATCACAAAACTATTAGAGAAAAAAAAAACAAATTTAAGAAAGATGTACTTTTTAGGAGGAAAAAAAATTTTCTTTATTTGTTGTCTGTAATTCTGAATGAAATTTAAGAAAGCTATTATTTTTGACTTGACTATTAACTGCACAAAATCATAAAATTATCGAGCAAAAAGTACATATTTTAGAAATTTTTATTTTTAAACCAAACCAGAAATTTTTAACACTTTTTGTTCACATTTGGAATTTTTGCATTTTAAGTTAATACCCCTAAAATTTTGAAAATTAATTATTTTCAAGTTACTTATTGAGTGCGCTGAATTACAAAATTATTAGACAAAAAGTTTTTTTAGAAATTTTTATTTTTAGGTCGAATCAAGAATTTTCACTATTTTTTATTAAAAACTGTAATTCTAGCAGTTTTGACTTTCCACCTATAAAATTTGACAAAGCCTGTATTTTTCACTTGGGTATTAACTGCCTCAAATCAAAATTATATAAAAAAAAAACACAAATTTTAGAACTTTTATTTACAGACCAAACCCAAAATTTTCAAAAATTTTAAATAAAATTTGGAATTCTGACAGTTTTGACGCTATAGCTTTAAAATTTTGAGTTGCTTATTAAGTGCGCCAAATCACAAAAACATTAGATAAAAAACACAAATTTCAGAAAAAAATTATTTTAGAACAAAAAAAAATTCATCATTATTTATTATAAAGTTTAATTCTAGTAATTTAGACTCTACAGCTATAAAATTTAAGAAGGTTGTTATTTTTGATTTGTCTATACCTTACACCAAATCGTAACCATATACAAAAACAAAAATAAATTTTAATTTTTTTTTAACATTTCTTATTAAATTTTGAAATTGTAGCAAGTTTCATTCTATACCTATCAAATTTTGAAACATTACAATTTTTAACTTATTAGATACCCCAAATCACAAAACTATTAGACAAAAAAAACAAATTTTAGAAAAATTTAATTTTTAGGGCAAAAAAAAATTATCATGCTTTATTAAAATCTATAATTCTAGCAGTTTAGACTCGAGATCTATGAAAGTTAAGATGGTTACTATTTTTGACTTGCCTATCACCTAAACCAAAATATAACAATTTAAAGCAGCATAAAGAAATTTTAGAAATTTTCATTTTTTGAATAGCAAAAATTTATAACTTATAATTTAAAAAAATAGAAATTTTTATTTTTGGCGTAATCTCGTTTTAATTCTATAAATCGCAAAATTGGAAGATACAGCTTTTAACTTGCTCATTAACAGTGTCAATTCATAAAATTATAGAAGTAAAAACACAATTTTAAAAAATATATATTTTTTGAACAAACCAAATTTTTTTACATTTTTTCTTAAAATTTAGAATTTTGATAGTTTTGACTTTATACTTCTGAAATTTTGAGAGATAACAATTTTTAAGTTACTTGTTAAGTGCGCCAAACCACAAAATCATTAAACCAAAAAAAAACATTTTTTTTAAATTAGGGCGAATTTATTTTTTATAAAAAACTGTATTTTTAGCAGCTTAGAATTTAAGTTGAATGCTATTTTTGACTTGTCTATAGCCTATAAATTCAAACAATGTAGAGCAGGATAAACAAATTTTAAAAACTTTTATTTTTAGAATTAACCAAAAAAATTTAACATATTTTTAGAAAAATTGTATTTTTAAAGTTTAGACTCTATAGCTATCAAATTTGACAAAGTTATTACTTCTAACTTTTTTAATAACTATGTCAAACTATAAAACTATAGTGCCTCAAAAACGAGTTTTACAAATTTTTATTTTGGAAACCAAAAATTTTAACATTCTTTATTAAAATTTGTAATTCTAGTAGTTTTAAATCTATAAACTACAACATTTGAAGACATAGCTACTTTTAACTTGCTGATTAACTGTGCTAAGTCATAAAATTACAAAACGAAACAACTTTTTATTTAAACGAATCAAAAATTTCTAAAATTTTATATTAAAACTTTTACCATTTTATATTAAAATTTGTAATTTTGGCAGTTTTGAGCCCATAGCTATCAAATTTAGGCAAATTACTGTCTGTGACTTATTTATTAACTGTGCCAAATTATAAAATCATAGAAACTATAAATCAAATTAAAAAAAATATATACTTCTAAGAGGTACCAATTTTTTTTTTAACATTCTTAATTAAAATCTATAATTCTGGTAATTTTGACTCCACCTATAAAATCTTAGTAACTTACTATCAATCTTTTGTAAATTAACGGTACTGTTATAAAATTATAAAGCAAAAAAAAATAAACAAATTTAAAAAATACCTTTAAAAATGAATATAAAATTTTCAAACCTTATATTAAATTCTTTAATTTCAATCGTTTTAACTTTATAACTATAAAATTTGACAACGATTGCTATTTTTGACTCGCTGTATAAAGTCATAAAATTATAAAGCAAAAAAAAACGGATTTTATAAGTTTTTATTTTAAATGCGAACATCGATTTTTAACATTTTTATTAAAATCTATAATTCTGGTAAGTAAAAGTTCAGTTTGGTTAAATTAACCTAAATTAACAAACATTTTTTGTTGGATTCTCTAACCAATTACATATGCGTATGACAATGTTTTTTACCAACTTAAGCTTTAAAGCTTTCGAACTAACAATAAGTTTGAGCAGTGTACAAAGCTTTTGTTGTAATTAAGACTTTTTTTCTTGAAGCTTATCCAATAATTATAATCATAAGGTGAAGGACTATCCAAAGCTCGAAACAGACATGTTTGAGTTAATTTGAAACAAAATCGCACAGAAAGCTTAGCTACAAATTGAGCTTATTTCATGCTATCAGAGCAGACGAAGGTCTAAAATTTACTTCTTATTAGTGTGACGAGTTTCGTATAACAGAAATAATTGCCACATGATATTTAGCAGTAATGACTTTCGTCGATCTAACGAACGATTTAGAAGTCAACGTAACTAATTAAATTAATCCAATTTCATCAACTCTGCTGTATCAAATTTTCCAAAAAAACGCATCCCCTGAAGTTTCGCAATCCCATTTCAGCCATGCAAAACAGTTGTTAGTGAACTGTAAAATACAATAAAAATACTTGAAGACGTAATTTAAAACTTAATAACATCGTTTCCAGCAGAATGAGTTTTCAGGGCCGGAGCACATATTATTATTGATCGTTGAATGATCATATTAAAATAACCACAACAGTGGGAAGCAAGAACAAATAGCTGTCGAAAAGATTAATGATTTTCGTGTCGGTGAAAAATGTCGCAAGAAATTATCCTTGATAATTATAATGCTGGCGTAAAGCTATTAGACTAACCTGAAAACTCACTCCTCTAAAAAATTCACTGTCATAAATATCATTTAGCGCAGAGCCGCTGTTTCGCATTAAAGATTCGTGAAAATGTGTACATAATAAATTTCAATTATAGAGTTATTTGAAGTTCCCAAGTTGGCATGAAAGTATAATTTGTTAATTCGAGCAACCTTTGCACTGGATTAATGTGGAAATAATGTAAGCGATATCCTGGGATGTTAACATTGTGGCGAAAAAAAATAATGTTTTACTTTAGCGAAAAACGCTATCTTTACAAAACGATAATTAATAGTGATTAATTATTATTTTAATTTAACGACACATCTGTAAGGCGATAAGCATTGTTGGCATGAAATGTTAACACGACAATACAATTTTCAGTATAATAGAGACAGGAAAATTTTTGTAAGGATTTAGAAAATGCAGACCGAAATAATGGAAGTGCGCCGAGTACATTTTTCTGCTTTAAGTAATAGATTTTCTATAGTTGCCTCATTCAGGAATTTATTAATATAAATTGTAAGAAAACTGAAATAAGAAGTTAAAAAAGCAAATAAGAACGTGAGATGTTAATAACGCAAGAAAATCCAAGCTGGAAAAGCTAAAGAAAACTTAAGCAGAGAAACGAGAAATGAGGTTCTGAAAATAATTCAAAAATTTACAAATCTTCACATTTAAACATACACGCAGATATGATATAAAGACTGACACTTAAAAAACAGCACCAAATTTTGATGAAAATTTTATGTAAAAAATAAAAACCAAAAAAATTTAAAACTTTGAAATTTAGAATTAAAATCCTCGATACAAAAAATCATAATGCAAATTTTGACCCAAAAAATGAAAATATGGAGTGCGTAAATTTACAACATAAAATTGATTACATTAGTTTATGTGCAAATAAAAAAAATATTCGAAAGCAGAAAAGTAAAAATAAACAAATATTTATAAAATAATAGAAGTTATATCTAAAATTCTATAACTTTAGATTCAGAACTACTAGAGCTACAAATCACAATTTTTTTTGTTCGTTTGAAAAATGAAAATTTTTAAAATTCATATTTTCATAATTTAGCACAGTTTATAAACAATTAAAAATAGTTATCTCGCCGAATTCAATAGGTATAAAGTCAGAGCTACCAGAATTTATATGAAAATGTTATTTTTTGTTATATTTCGTTTTTTTTTAAATTGTTGCTTTTACGCTATAATTCATAGAGTTAGTAGGCAGATCAAAAATAATAACCTCCCAAAATTTGATAGTTATAGCATCAAAACTTACAGAATTACAAATTTTCAGGTAAAATGTTGAGAATTTTTGGTTTATCCTAAAAACAAAAATTCTTAAAAACGCACTATAATTCTTCTCGGTAGCTTTATTATTTAGCACTTAGTAAAAAAATCAAAAATAAACTTTTATAGCGTTACAGCTATAATTTAAAAATTGAAAGTTTAATATAAAAATGTTGAAAAAAATTTTTTTTCGCCCCAAAATTTAAAATTTTTACACGTTTTTTTGGCTTTGTTCTTTTTTATTAGGGCTCTGTTAGAACAATAAGTAAAGAATATAATAAATTTTTGTTGCAAATTAACAAGTCCAATTTTTTGAAAATTTCTAATTCGTTCCAAAAGTAACATTTTGTTATTTGCACCTTTACAATTTCATAATTTGGCACACCTAATAAGCAAGGTATATATAATAACTATCCAAAATTTTACACGAGTTACATCTAGAAAATCACAAGTTATAAAAATAAAAATTTTAAAATACAAATCTCAAAAAAAAATTGAGCAAGTTATAGTCACAACTTTACCAATTTTTTTTTTTTAAACAAAATCAAATTTTCACAATTATGAATTTGATGAAAATTTTCAGTTTGTTGTATTTTTTTTTTAACTTTATAATGTCATTATTTGGTAGACCTAATAATCAGGGCAAAAATAATAACTTTCCAAAATTTTACATCTGTACAATGAAAAATTATAAAAATTAATCCAAATTAGTCCAAAAAACTTTTTTTTTTGGAAAATTATATTATAGCACAGTTATTAAAAAAGTCAAAAAAACTCTCAAATTATAAAATTTGAAATTCTAGAATTACAGATTTTAATACAAAATGTTAAAAAAATTTAATTTGTTCACAACATGTTCATTTATAAGCTGTTAATTTTTTGCTTTATTACTTTACCATTTGGTACAATTTGTAAACAAGGCAAAAATAATAACTTTATAAAAGTTTAATGTATAGAGTCAAAATTTTGTAGAAATACAGATTTTACTAAAAATTAAAATTTTTGGTTTACATCAAAAAAAAACTCTTTTTTTACAAAATCAAATCAAAATTTCCACAATGACGGATTCGTTGAAAATTTTCAATTCGTTCTAAAAATAAAAAATTGTAAAATTTGTCTTTTTACTTTTGTAATTTCATAATTTAGCACATCTAATAAGCATGGTAGAAATAATATCTTTCTAAAATTTCGCATCTACAGAGTAAAAATTTATAAAAATATGAAGTTCAAGAAACATTTTAAAAAAATTTGGTTTGTTTGAAAATGAAGATTTAAAAAAAAAAATTTTGCTCTCTAACATTATACTATAGTTATTGAATAAGTCAAAAAAAAACTCCCAAATTATAAAAATTAAACTTCTAGAATTACAGGTTTTAATACAAAATGTTGAGAATTTTTAGTTTATTTAAAACATGAAAATGTATAAAGTATATATTTTTTGCTTTATTACGTTATCATTTGATACAATTAGTAAACTACTCAAAAATAGTAAAATAATAACTTTATAAAATTTGCAGAAATACAGTTTTTAATAAAAAATTAAAATTGTTGGTTTACCTTAAAAATAAAAATTTATAAAAAAAATTTGCTATATAATTGTTTAATTTTGTGCAGTTGATAAGCAAGTCATAATTACAACTTTATCAAAAAATTTGGATTTGATGAAAATTTCTAGTTCGTAGTTTTTTTAACTTTATAATTTCATAATTTGGCACACTTAATAAGCATGACAAAGATAATATTTTTCCAAAATTTTACATCTATAAAATCAAAATTTATAAAATTATAGAGCTCCAAAAAAAAAGAAATTTTGTGTTTTTTAGTCTTAAATTTTTTGATTCGATAATTTACAACAATTCAAAACTTGAAATAACTAGAATTGCACAAATTTAGCTTCTAAGAAATAAGAACAAACATAACAATGAAAATTCTAGTAAAAAAAAATAGTGGATGCATCAAACGGCATTCTCAAAAATCATAAATACTATCATTTAGTCAAAATCGAATTCGTGGGCTAAAAATACAGCTATTTATGCAAAAACGTATGATAATTAGCATTTATATTGAATAATTATTATTGTTAAGCTCACGACACATCTAAAATGTGATAAGTGTTATTAGCAGGTAATGAAATGTAAACACGACAATGTGATTTGCACAAGAACAGGGCCTATGATACAAATTATTAAATTATGTAAATAAGACTATTGTCGTTGAGGTCATGACAACTAAAATTAATCATTGGTTTTGAAAAATAATTGATGGATGACTTACTTTATAACTCCCTTTTCTTTGTATCCCGCAATCCAGAAATAACTTGTTTAAAAACATAAATTACGACTGCCGTAATTCTATCGTAAAATTAAATGTTTCAGAGCTTTTTCCCCCAGAATATTGAAAAAAACCTCATATTTACCGGTAACTTCGCATGATCCGCAAACATTACTTTCCTGTTAAGTAGCACTAAATCTTAGCGAAGAAAAAAAAAATCAATGTCATTATAAAAATTGTACGTCGAGTTCACCGAAAGCATGTAAAAAGGCATTAATTAAACCATTTCTATTCGGCAAGTGTTCGAGCTGAATCGTTAAACATTCTGAATTTTAATGCAAATCCGACGAAATCAGATTAAACATACATGTATGCACGAAATTCTATTTATTCGTTGAAATTAATTTGGGTCATTAACATTGCCGACCGGTGCGCTTTATATTTTAAGAAACAAAAAAGAAAATTTATTCCAAATCTGTATCACGCCAAAAAACGGATTTATTTATGAAACCACCTGAAAATGACGCTGCGATGACTTATAAAGGATCTCATCCTATTCGGTTATATTAAATAAGGAAAGTCTGCATAAAATAGCGTGCGGATGACGATTTATCAAGAAGCTGTCAGAATACATCATTGTTAGAATATCGTGATCGTTCAACTCGGCTTTTTCAACATTTTGATTTCTCGATGGCTGCATCGTTCTTTCGAGGGTTTATTTATTAAATCTAGTCAAGGAGGAGCATGGAAAAAATGACAACGGGAATTTTACAATATTTCTATTGTAAGCATGTTGCGGCTTATCAGTTTTTTCACTAACTGACATTAAACCTTTAAGCCGCGCAAACGGCAGATACCATCGTTCACATATTATTACTTTTAAAAGAACTAGTTGTGCCGTTGACGTGTCGTGTTAAGCAGGCATGCAACATTATAAAAATTATGTTTGTTATCTGATTCACTGCACAAAAGTTGTACGGAACTGTTTAAATAATGATGGAAGTAATAACTATATTTCGAACGTCACTATTGCTTCATATTTTTTTTAATTTTCAATTTCAAACCACAGTCACATACCTCTGTCGTAGATGTTGCAAGTTTTAAAGTAGTTACTTGAAAATAACAAATTTTAGCTATTTTGATAAAAGCCAAGCTGCCAAAATTTTATCGCAAATATACTTTGTAGTATAGTCACTCTAAATAAAAAATAAAAAAAATTGTAAAAATCTACAGAATTAACCGAACTGCGAATTTTAAAAAAATTACAAACGGTAGATGCGTTAAATTAAAAAAAATAATTTTTGCTAGTGTCTTCTGGATTTTATCCGTCTAAACACGAAAATGGGAAAATTTTCAAATACTTTCAAAATTAAAAAAATTCAATTCAATTCAAAAAAATTCGGCACCGATGTCTCAAAATGTACTTCTTTAAATTTTACTAAAACCTAACTTTGCGAAATGTCTAAAGATAGAAATGAAAATTTTACAGATTTTAGGGAGCGATCTTGGGCTCAAAAAGACGGGAAAAGGCCGCCAATGTAAACAGGATCACGCTTTTTCAGAACCAAGCGGGGGCAAAATTTTTGATAAAGTGACAAAAGTTATCTACTGTTAGAAAGATAAAGGATGTAGGAAGTTTCTGTGCTATTTTTTGGTTGCAAATTGTCGAAAATTTCAAATTCGTTCCAAAAGTAAAAATTTGTAAAATTTGTTATTTTTACCTTTTAATTTTATAATTTGGCATGGCATAAATAATAGGTATTCAAAATTTTACAAGTACAGAATCAAAAGTTATAAAAATATGGAATTCAAAAAACATTTAAAAAAATTTTTTGCTTGGAAAATTATACTATGGCACAGTTATTAAACGAGTCAAAAAAAACTCTCAAATTATAAAATTTGAACTTCTAGAATTACAGATTTTAATACAAAATGTTGAAAATTTTTAATTTTTTCAAAACAATTTTTAATTTTTCGCTTTATTACTTTATCAATTTGTAAACAAGTCTAAAATAGTAACTTTATAAAAGTTTAATGTATAGAGTCAAAATTTTTTAAACATACAAATTTTATTAAAAATTAAAATTTTTAATTTTATTTTAACAAAAATTAAAATTTTTAATTTTATTTTAACAAAAATTAAAATTTTAGGTTTACCTCAAAAAGATCTAAAATTTATTTTTTCTGCTCTATACTTGTGTTAATTTGTGCAGTCGATAAACAAGTCAAAAATACTACCTTATCAAATTTTTTTAGTTACAAAATCAAAATTTCCATAATTACAGATTTGTTGAAATTTTTCAATTCGTTCTAAAAATAATAATTTGTAAAATTGTTTTTTTTAACTTTATAATTTTATAATTTGGCACACCTAATAAGCACAACAAAAATTAAAATTGTCTAAAATTTTACATCTATAGAATCAAAATTTAAAAAAAAAAATAAAAGTTCAAACATTTTAAAAATATTTGGTACGTTTTAAAATAAAAATTTTCAAACTATATTTTTTTTACTCTATAATTGTATGTTTTGGTGTAGTTGATAAGCAAGTCATAAATACAACTTCACCAAAAATAATAATTAATTACAAAATAAAATTTGTACAATTACGAATTTGATAAAAATTTCAAGTTCATTCTAAAAATAAAAATTTGTAAAATTTGTTTTTTTAACTTTCTAATTTGACACACCTAAACATAGCAAAAATAATAACTTTCCAAAATTTTACATGTATAGAACAAATATTATAAAAAATAAAGCCCAAAAAACATTTAAAAAAAATGATTCGTTTTAAAATAGAAATTTCCAAAATTTATTTTCTTTATTCTATTATTAATATTTTTATATTATAATTATGAATTTGATGAAAATTTACAGTTCGTCTTAAAAATAAAAAATTGTAAAATTTGTGTTTTTTTTTACTTTATAATTTCATAATTTAGCACACCTAATAAGCATGGCAAAAATAAAAATTTTCTAAAATTATACATCTACAGAATCAAAATTTATAAAAATATGAAGTCCAAAAAACATTTTTAAAAAATTTGGTCAAAAAGAAATCCCAAATTATGAAATTTCTAAAATTACAGCTTTTAATACAAAATGTTGAAAATTTTTAGTTCAAAACATTCAAAACAAATTGTATATTTTTATTATTTTATCATTTGGTACAATTAGTAAATAAGTCAAAAATAGTAACTTTATAGAAATTTAATGCATAGAGTCAAAATTTGCAAAAATGTAGACTTTAATAAAAAATTCAAATTTTTGGTATGCCATAAAAATGAAAAAATATTTCAAATATTTTTCATAAGCAGTTGATAAACAAATCAAAAATACAAGCTTATAAAAAAATTTTACTTATAAAGTCAAAATTTTCAAACATGGATTTCTTGAAAATTTTCAATTCGTTCTAAAAATAATATTTAAGTGACAAAAGTTGTCTTCTGTTAGAAAGGTAATGGATGTAGTAAAATAACGGAAATATAAAGTTTATTAAATATTCACAGAAATTAAAAAAATCCAATTTTTAGAAAAACGCTTTATGGTAGAGTTCTTAAATTTTGCAAAATATGCTATTATGCTAATAAGCTAATTTTTTTAATGCTTTAGTTTTATGAAACGCAAGTATTATCTTGTTAATCATAAATGTAACAATATCTACTATAATTTTTAAAATGATGGATGCGCCAAAGAAAAAAATCTCAAAAACTACATTTTTTTGTAAAAAACTACCCGCTACAACCATTTTTAAATAAACTGAAATTTAAAACAGTGATAAATTACAACAAAAATAAATCGTAATTTGAGCTAAAGCTAGAAAATTTAATTACTCCATTCCTTTATAAAAATCGGCTTACATTCTTTTTGCTTTAGTTTGAGAAAAAAACTTCCTTCTACAGCTTCACTGTCTGAACAGAATTATCGGTTTTCTTATCTTTGAGCAACTAATTTCAGTAATCTGAATCATATATATTTCTGAATTAAACTGTTGCCCTTTTGCTACTTTATGCTGCTAGAAAATTCTGATTTTCAGTGAATTAAATTTGATTAAATGAATCCATCTCCTCTACAATTCCTAATTTGCAGAAATCAATTGAGACTTATTTAAATAACGAATTTACTTTCTAACAAAACTCAATTGATTTAACGGCACAACGTGGATTAATTGGAATAAATTAATTAATCTGATTAAGCTTTCCATTTTGTACAAAAAGCCGTCGAATTGTGCGCCATCTCTGCAAAAAAACTTCAAAAATTGAAAATCAGTGGTAGAACGCTACTATAAAAAAGTGTAGAGGGCGCTACAGCTTCGGTTAGAGTCCGAACTAATACTTTCAAACTTTTCCCACCTTGGAAATGAATCACAGTGTTACTCAAACATTTTTTATTACATTTCTACAAAGACATTTATAATTATAATTCAGTTTCAGCGAACTCTATACGGGCACTTCTTCGTGTGGACTTTTAACTGTACCCCAAAAAGAACTTCTCTGCATCCGTAAACGCTGTATTTACATTTAACACCTTGCAGAACTCCACAAGAAAACGCAAACTGTGGCTTGAGTTTGCGACAAATTGGACACGAACAAGAATTCTTAGGTGTTACCAGCTTTTTGTAGCAATCAGCACAGAGTCCATGGCCGTTCTTGCAAAGATGGAAAGGTGGGTGAAGAACAGCGTGACACATCGGACAGTGAAGAAACGAAAGAACTTCCTTGGTGTCGAAATCTGCATTGAGAAGCCTGAAAAAAATATAGCAAAATGTGAGGTTGTCAAGCCGTGGAACTTACACTTTTCTGTCCATTTTCCGTGGCAGATCGTGATCTTCTGACCCTTCAGGTAAAAGTCTTATCTCTTAATGAGGTACTTTAGCTTTCGGCAAGCTTCGTTCAACCCCCAAGCTATCAGGTATGCAAATACGAACAAACTTCTCAGAATCTGAGAGGTATCTTTAACTCATTTTCGTTTTTGTCAGTGTTCGTCCACGGTAAAAATGTCTGAAGAGCTCCCGCCTCGCATGCAGTGCCCGGTCTGCTACAACGTCCTCCATCCTCCCATCCACGTCTGCAAGAACAAGCACGGAATATGTGGAGATTGTTACGACAAGATGAAACTCACCAGGAACACATTTTCTTGTCCTTTATGTCGAGCAGATTTCGATCCGCACTCACTCACCGGGATTCTAATGGAACGTTTCTACAAAATAATAAGAGTAAGATGTAAATATTACCATTATGGTTGCAAGAAGATTCTGTGCGGGGGCTGCATGCAGATTCACATGAAACGATGCGTCTACGAGCCGAAGACTTGTCCAATGAGGGAAGACTTAAAGTGTCTCTGGGAAGGCCCGGCGAAATCCTTGAGCGCACACTGCTTCCAACAGCATTTGTAAATATTGTCAATAAACTCGTACAAAGCCACATCGGCTAACTTTTAACTAGATTTTTTTTGGTTTCTTTAATACAGTGGATCAAATAGAAGAACCAATTTCATAGGAAAATGATCAAGAGGTTAAGAATAATTTTGTTTTGAATCAATAGTTGAATTTGATAAGTATGTAGTTTCCCATAAGTTTAATAATAACAAAATAAACGTTCTTTTATTATTTTATATTGAACTACCACGTTTACACTCTAAGCCGACGATTTTCAAACTTTTTATCGGGGTGGGGAAACCAGCGACCTCTATCTTTCCAGTACAACTCACTGGTGAAAACGCTCCTCAGTCAAATTTCGCTTACTCCAACTCTTACCAAAAACTTATTCCTAAACAAAAATGAGTGATACCGGTGAAGAAACAAAGCAAAGACTCCGCCAGATTCTCTCCCATTGCCCCATTTGCACCGACGTCATCCATCCACCCATCAGAACCTGTGTGAATCAGCACGCAACTTGTGGAGATTGTTACAACAAGCTCAAACTTTTCAAAAATCTGTCACTTGCGTGTCCTGTCTGTTTGGGCCCTTTTACCCATCCTAACTCTTTCGATAGCTTCATCTTGACACGCGGTTACACTTTGATTGAACTCAAGTGCAAATACTGGCGATATGGATGCAAGGAGGTTCTTCTAGGAAGGACCCTGAGGATCCACATGGAAACGTGCCCATTCAAATCGAAGAAATGTCCTTTCAGAAATGATCTAGGATGCATCTGGGAAGGACCAGAAGAGATGTTCGCCCTCCATTTCATGGAGTACCATCTCGGCCAGAAAAACGAGTGTTAATTGTAAGTAGAGCCCTAAAAAATGGTCCCCAACGCACCGCGCGTCTAAAATACTTTTTGTATTAAGTTACACCGATAAGATTAGTTGTTTTTACCACTCCATTTCTTCTTCAGTTTAATGTTCGAATCGTCATTGAAATTTGAAGACAGGATTGTTAGATGTGCGTTTCTTCACCCAGTTCGCTTATTTTCACCTCTTTTTTTCAGCCTCTAACCATGTCCCTCCGCAGCTCTTCTCCAGCGATGCAGTGCCCTATCTGCTATGATGTTCTCCACCCTCCCATTCACCTCTGCAAGAACGGACACGGAGTTTGCGGCGATTGTTACGACAAACTTGAACTAACAACGAAAAATGCTTTTCCTACGTGTCCGATTTGCAACGGGGGCTTCCAGTTGGACCCCATCGTGGCTAGCATTGTCGAGATTATTTACAATTTCATGGAAGTTAGTTGTAAGTACTTCAGTTACGGGTGCAGGGCGGTACTCGCAGGAAGTCTCATGAGGCGTCATATGGAAGAGTGTAGATTTAAGCCCAAGAGGTGCCCGTTTCGGGAGACCGAAGGCTGTTTTTGGGAGGGCCATGGGAATCTGCTGGAGAAGCATTACCGGCAAAACCACCAAAAGTAGTTTAGTTGTGTTCGTTTTAAATTAAAAAAAAAATGTGTTCGTGTCGTCAGTTGACAAAAAAAAATGTGTTTAGACAGTTAATGTAACCTTACTTTTATCTCTGTTTCTAGTTTTAAAATGTACTTTTATATGATTTCTTAACAAAATAAAGGATATATAAATAAACCACAGAGCGTCAAACTTCACATTTATTTACAAAAATACCACAGAATTTTACTCAGACTTCGCTTCTGAGGAATGTTCGTTTTCTTCGCTACATTCCGTAATCTTAACAGTCTGCTCCTCTTCATTCCTGTTGGACGTCCCTGCAGTCGTCGTCGTAGTAACCACGGAACTCTCACTACTCGTTGTCGTGCTCTTCGGCCTCTGAGGCCTATTATAAACAATTCTCGGCCGAAACGGCATCCTCGGCGGCATCATGGGAGGCATCCCCGGTCGAAACGGATAAGGAAACGCCCCTGGGGGGATCATCTGTCTTGGGAGAAACCGCGGTTGAAGCATCGGGTTCGGAACCCAGAATTCAGCCCCCTGGAAACTCAACATTAGTACCATAACTTCAACGAGTGAAACAGTACTTCAAAGTAAGGTATTCTGGGAGCTTCATACATCCCCTCGTCATGTCTCTCGGGAGTGTAGCGTCGTCGTGGTGATCTACTCCGACGTGAGCGTTCGTAGCGACGTGGCGAACGGCTGTAACGGGAGCGGCGATGGTGAGGAGAGTAACTCCTACTGCGTCCCCTAAAATCCAACCGTGGTCATTCCAAAAAGCGTTCGTTGACTTTACCTGCTACTGCGTCTTGGAGGCGGCGACCTGGACCGTCGTCTTTCCGGCGGCCCACGATACTTAGGAGGTGACCGTCCTTTTTCTACAACTTTCGGGGGCGGTGAGCGCGATCTGCGTCTTTCAGGAGCGCTGGTTTTGTAACCCGGGGACCGACTATGTCTCTTGTAGTACCTTCCAGGACTTCTACTTCTGCCTCGCTCTCTTCTTCTTTGCTCGGGGGAGCGACTCCTTCGCGTCGAGTACCCGGACCGTGGAGGAGACGAGCTTTTATAGACAGACTTCCGCGAATGCGAGTTGCTGCGCCTAAATCCCAAAATTAAAAAACACTGAGGTAGACTTTTAACGAGCTGACCTACCGTAATCGCGAAGACGCGTAGTCTCTGTAGCCTTCCCTAGAGCGCCCTCTGGAACTCTGTGGTAGCGGACTCCGCTTCTTGCTGTCTTCTTTAGAGACACCTCTATCGGCGGAGCTACGACTTGAGGGTGAACTACTCCTGGATTTGTTAGTATGCAATTTTTCGCTAGAGACGTGGGGCGCTGCCAAGATCATCCGTTCTTCATTGCTCTCTCTATTGACTACGATATCTTCGCGGTCGAAAATAGGTCGCACCCCTTCATCTGAAATTGAGCGATTTTCAGGGCAAGTCGGGAAAGCGCGCAACAACGAATTACTCCAAAGAAAACGTGAAAAGTTACTTTCCAAAGTTGCTACGCCCAGAAAAAACGTGAATAAAACAAGAAAAAATTAAAGTTGTCAAAATGCGGGTTTTGCTCTTAAAGTGTTACAAAAGAAACACTTTCTTTGGAATAGTTCAACTACAGATATTTATTTATTCTAAAAGTAAACGTCGGCTTCTTTCTTCTGGTCCAGTCTTCACTTTGTTGGCTCTTCTCTTTCAAGTTAAAATGAATATTGAGTAAACAATTAATTTGTTAATTTAATTTTACACAATCTGAACGAGTTAAAGGGATTCTTTTCAGTTAATTAAATTACTTAATTCAGCAAACAATTACAAGTATTTACTTTACAAAAACTGGTGCAAAAGTTATGTTGTCTTCTTTCTTCAGTTGGTGCTTCTTCTGACGTCTTCTTGTTAAATTAAACTGATTTACTTAAATGTAAAAGTAAACTACTAGCAAACCATTACCAGTGAAATCAAAAAATTAAATTAAAAAAAACTTAATGACTTTAAAGATAAGCTTTAAACTGTTAAGTGCAAAAGTTAGTTACGCATTATTATCTAAAACTTACTTTCTTTGAAAATTCAAATATTGACTGTTACTAGAGATCCTGTAGAAGTGTTCCCCCGCTGAGTCCTCCCCTCTTCCTGAAGGTCTTCAAAAAATATTCTAAACTTTAAATGAATTACACATTACAAAAAACTACTAAGATTTGAAATCCTAGAATACTCACAAAACTTGAAAGAATGACTTTTACTTAATCTCATGTTATAAAAATATGTTTACCGGCTCGATAATGAATTACTAAATCAGCTGGGTCATCCAAACTTCTCAACAAAGGCCCTGATGTATTTGGCTCACTTACATTTCTTCTCATTATGGCAACCTTAATACTTTTTAATTCCGACTTATCCAGGCCCAGACGTGAGAACGTGGTGGACTGTGCATCCGAGGACCTGAAGCGAACATTAGTGACCCCCATTTTCAAAATTAGGACTTACCTTGGATTCGAGTTTGACATGTTTGTAAAAACCTAACCTAAAATGGGTGAAATGCGAGTCCTAGGACTGATAGGACGGAAAAAGTTGGAGTTTTGTCGTTAGATTTATCGGTTTGATTCAGAGTTTGGTTGGTCTAACCTATTGAATTGACACATAAAACTTGGAAAATAAGCAAAAACCACAAAAACCCTAAAAATGACACTAGAAGTGAGAGGTTGCCAACTAGAGTTCTGTGTTTAATGAGTTGCCTAAATTAACGGTATTTACATTTTTTTTTGACAGATTCTGATAATGACTTTTTTTTTGAAAACTATGTTGATGTAATTATAAATAACACGGTTTTCTCCCAGTAAATAAATATATATTTGTTTTAAAACTCAAATGTAGTGCTTTTCCCGAGTCAAGTTGGTGCACCTGCCCACCCACATCAATCCAAGATGTCCTCCGTCAGCTGTGCGCGAGACCTTGATCGAAATAAATAAAGTGCGTCCTTAAAATAATTCGAATAGCAGTAATTCGAATCGTTTGTAAATTTGTGCAGTGAGTTTTCGCCATGTGACAAGCATGGGCTTTTGCGAAAATGTCAACATCGGCAACGACGTTACTTGGCACAGTGAAAATAAAATGCACCTGTACGCCCCTTCTTCTGGAGAACCTCGACAGGATCTCTGTGTTATTTGCGACACGACTTGAAGAGGACCGCAGCCACAATGGTACCAAAAGTGACCTCGTTAGCTTCGAAGTACACTCTTTGGCCCCCAGTGGATGCGAGAGGGCTCCAAGCGCGGATTTGATCACAAGGCTGCAGGTAAGAAACCAGGGCTTTTTGGTTGAGCTGGGATACAAATTTGACTCTAAGGAGGCTCGGGAATTGAGAACACATGTCTTAGCTTTGTGCGTACGAATTCGAGTGGTAGCTGTCATCATATCGCGGTTTTCATTGGTTAACGCGCTCGTGAAAGGTTGGAATTGGTGTTTGCAGTGGTCCAATTAGAAGTGGGATAATCTCTAATCTCAGAGTACTTTTCGGACCATACAAAAAGTTAAATATAATAACTATATGTTGGTAAAGATGAAAATCCCATTACAAATATGTCAGAGAAATACTGAAACATGTTGTAAATACATAAATAAGTCGCGATGTGCGCCATTTCCTGCCTTGCCCGGACAGGTGATCTTGAATAAATTTCTACCAGGTAATAAACTCCTGAAATATGTACTACAAAATAAAGAATTTGCGTGGTCGTCGGTGTAAAATTCTTCCTTGTATTGTATTGCATATTCATGAATTCCCTCTTGAGTTGCAGGTATTTTTGTATTCAAAATCACTGCGCATAAAATAAATTAGTGATCGTGAAATACGATCTCCCAAGAAAATCTTTTTTGCCTCATTAAGGATGTCCGTAATATCTATTGTGTTTCGCATAGATCAAGGTTCTCCGTTTCTAAAACATGACAGCCACGTCATTAACATTGAGCCTCATAACAATTAAAAATTTGGGACCTGTAGCCAACCACATTTCCGGTTCAAACTCATTAAAATTTAGTACTTTCCCCGTGGTTCTTCTTCGAATCATGATGTGGGCGTAGGTCACGTTTCCACCTAACGCAGAAATCTAGAAAAAGCAGATTTTTTTTTAAGTTTGTCGCCAGTGTGTCTCCACATTTCTAGAATCGTCTGTCATTGTGGGCCAATAACCGGTCGCTGGTTACGGTATCAGCTCAAAAAAGGGGCCACACCGTGACGTAACCGACACGGAAGTGGCCCATAATCGTGGACCAGGATGCGTCTTTTTATACATTTCAATTTCAACCTTCGGCTCGCTCACCTTTCACCAACTGTTAACTGTTTTATACAACAATAAACGAAAAAACGGCCGTTGTCTGGATACAAAACGCGACATGCGTTGGGAAAAGTAAAAGTGGTGGATTTGGTTTGTGGGTCAGATCCGTGATGGAGACCCAAATGGAGACACTCAGAGAGAAAAAAAATCGGTTTTTTTTTTTCATGGCGCAATGAGCTAAGAGGAGAAACAGCGATAAATCAAAGAAACGAATTGTTTATTGTTTGAACCTGATTTTTCTACACACTGAATACAAATCAATTTTGATCGATTTGATTTTATACAGTAGCCATTTGTCTTGTCCAACCACTCGGTTACTTGGTAGTTCCAATAAATCTTAGATTTCAACTCGACTTTTCGTGACTACGATCCAGTAAATATCGACAAAACAGTTATTTTTAGTTAAACAATAGATGATCGATCTGGTATGTTATAAAATGAAATCATATTCTTCGTCATTAACAATTTTACAAGGATATTATTCCGAGTCCTCGGATTGTTTTACATGGAATTGCGATTATCGTATAGTTATGATATCATCAATTATTGTATGGAAATTATTGTACTACTGAGCAAAGGATTGGATAAAATGAGGAGAGGAGGTATTTAACTTTTAATTAATTAATTGCTACATAATAAATAGCTTCGGAAATGTCATGATGATACCTTCAATTGCCGCCAGCATCATTAAACATTAACCGGCAGTTGAAAATAGTCGTAAAACAGTTCAAGGAGTATAATTGTTTCATAATTTATCTGCACCAGTTATGGAAAAGTCGGGTTTATGACAGCGGGTTTCATTTGACTGCTAATTTGTCCTAATGAGTGGAAAAAGGTGAATGTAATGTTGGTAACTGAGTTTATCTGTCCAAAAATCGAAGGCGAATGAATTCTAATGATCTAATTTATTATATTTATGTTGGGTATTAATATGTCATTTTTTTAGGTAATTGACGGTATGCATTAGAAGCGAGTATTAGCAAGTATTGTTGGTATTGCTTTTTCACAATAGGTCTCTCAAAGACGAACAGCGCATGCGTGTGCGTGTGTGATTCTAACCTCAAAACTTTTGACGTCGGATTTTTATTGGTGGAAATCCTTACCTATACTTACTTACTATATAATTGAAAGGATCTAGAAAACCTAAAAACCTACAAAAATCTAAGAATATAAACACAAACAAACAAGAGAATCCAAGAATATAAGAAAACCAAATAATATAAAAATTTTATAAAGGATTGGAAATATCTAACTAGTATAGAGAATATTAAAACCCATTTAAAAGAATTATAAGAATTTTATGTGATAAATCTTGGAAATATTCAAAATCTATAAAAATTAAATATGTAGTATTTAAAATCTGAAAAATTTAAATAATTCAAAATCGAATTGCCAAATAGAGCCAAGGATCCAAAGCATTAAAAAAATTACAGAAACAAAAATTCAAAAGAAAATTTTGACAAATGTAAAAACTAGAAAATTTGTAGAACTTTATGAATTTTAAAAATCAAAGAGTTCAAACAAACAAATACGGAATATTAATAATTCTAAAGTTCCTAATAAAGGAAATATTTTGAGAATCTAAAAATTATACTACATATTTGCACATTTCTTGTTGGACTTGGTTGAACTTGTATTATTTGTTAAAAATTGATACATATACAGGATCTGCTAAGATCTATGTCCTGGCCTAAAATTTTATTTACATATTAATTTATAAATTAAATTTGTTTTTACATGTAGAAACAATAGCGAGGAACTGGCTCAATCATACATAAAATAAAACAATTAAGTGAAGACAAACATAACCTACTTTGAAAAGCATAAAAATAAAACTAAAACATGTGTCGCCCATAATTTAATTAATGTTTCATCTTTTGATAAGATTTAC
Source organism: Cynaeus angustus (assembly GCA_030157275.1). Classification (NCBI taxonomy): domain Eukaryota; kingdom Metazoa; phylum Arthropoda; class Insecta; order Coleoptera; family Tenebrionidae; genus Cynaeus; species Cynaeus angustus. The sequence goes on from CM058064.1 coordinate 14,982,523, forward strand.
TGTATTGACTCGTAAAACTGGCTCTAAAATCATTTATAATACCCAATTTTTTTACCCTCATTAACATAAGGAGTTCCCGAAATCCAGGGTCAAAATAAATACTTTTTCTCACATACGGTTAACAACAGAAAAAAATGTGATTCGGTAAGTTTGTAGCGCTACATTGTTTCTATATGTGAAAAAAATTATATTTATAACTTAATAATTAAATGGGTTTATAGGCCGAGGCATAAGTGTTGGCCGACACTGTACATGATGATAATTTTGTCAATATTTCATGAAGTTACTAATTTCAGTCTCAACCAAAAATACTCAAAAATCTTAAGAAATGAAAAATCATTATAATTTTTCCAGGTCGGAGTCAGTCGATTCGAAAAAATCTTTTCTTACTCAAAATTATGACAGCTCATAATTTCTCGTTTCCACTTTCCCGCACCAACGTAAGTCGTGCAAATTAAAGACAAAGACAAGATTAAAATCTTTAACCTCCAAGAATCATAAGCTTTCTCTCCATTTTTGTAATCAGTTATCAGAGCCGGATTTCCAAACAATAGGCGGGCATTAAAATCAGTTTAATTGTGATGTTAATTTGCATAGCTGGCCAATTGTAACCGCCAATAAATTGACCATTTTTTGTTTAACGACCGCATTTGCGTCATTAAATAAATCACAAAATCACAGTAGAAAATTCCACGATTTCGCTACGACAATTCATTAAAATTATCATTCTTTTTTTTGCCCCGAGTTAAATTTGGACCGGTATCAGATAAATTTGTATTTGTCTGAAATTCGCGTTGACGTCACCGATGGGTTTTTCGCCACATTCGATCTCGATTTTATGAAACATTCAAGTTTTCTTAGGGAAACCGTGGCGTTTTGATGAACTTTTGATCGCAATTTTTCACGATCTTTGAGACTGTAGAGATCCGGTTCAGTAGCACAAAACACAGTTGCACACGATATGATTCACAGATAACATCGTGCATTTGAAATACGCCGTCAATAACAAGCTGATGATGTAAAGGAGAGAATTCTATAGAGAAAAAGCTCGACTTTGATGGCGAAGATGTGGGGCAAGCAATCAGAAGTGGGATTTCCGTATCAAAATTTTTGCCATTGCTGTAATGACGCGCGAAACCTTGAAAATGCAGTTCGAAAATAATTAATATTTCTTGAAATCGGAGGAATTCAGTAAACCTTCACTGGTTGATTGGATTAGAAACCGCAGACGTATGCAAATCTGTAGTTGAAGCCGCATGGTATTTTCCGGTGGATAATAAGATTATCTGATTCTGTTGCTTCTTGTTAAAATCAAGTTATTCAGTTTTATCCCGATTTCCTCGAGCAATTTTCCATTGCCGGTCGGCATATTTGGCAAGGAAGTGTGCGTCATATCCGATTCCAACAATAAAATCGACTTTCTATCGAAAACTTGTTTTTATTTAGGCAAATCGGGTTTTCCGTTGTGATTGGTTTTCGGGTTTTTTCGTGTCGCATGCAATTCATCAAGTTTGTTTACTGTTTGCCGGATTATATAATTATCCTCGTTTAGATTTGGTAGTTTAGGTTAATCCCGGCTAAACCGAAAACGTGGTTTAATAGCCTGAGTAAGAGTTAAACTTAGAACTAAGTATAAAATCACGTTTATTATTAATCCTCTTTGTATTGGCTGTTATGGAATTGTAGGTACTTAGGAGTGGTCTTCTTTGGACCTCATTACCGCATAATGAATCCTTGAGAATCGATACAATCAGAAAGACCAGTAGGCTTTTGATTTACCCATTTTATAGTTGTGAATGTTGACATTGGATAGTATTTTCATACATATTGCATGACTTAATTTCATGATAGAAAGTGTATAAATTATGGGCACTCGTTCAGGTCGGTGGAAATCGAATAAACCGTGCATTTTAAAGTTGGCACGACTGGACATTTGAGATTGTCGCCTCTTCTTCATAAACTACCGTTCTACTTCTGGTTTCGGTGCTTCCGAGCGTCTCCGTGTCGCGATCTCGTTTACGCATCCTCGTAGAAAACCGAAGAAATGAAAAAAGGCGGTCGCCTTCATCCGTCTTCTTCGGACGAGTAGGTCAGCAGCATCGTCCGTCCGTGTCGTGGAGGTCCGTCGACGACTCTCTCGGCACGGTTCACCGACCCAAACGTTGCCGTGGCGTACCCCACACGACCCGGATCTCCGCTTGACGTCACGAGGACACCGCTCGCTCTACTCGCCGTCGGATGGTGCCTACTTCACCGGCTATCATGACGCATTTTTTATCTCGAACTTCTGATGATTACTCCACCGTGTCAACTTTATTGAAAATTATCCTGCGGTTTTGTCGAGTTAAATTCGGAGTTTGACCTACATCGTTGAAGGCCCTGGGTTATTCGCGACATTGACCCATTTCTGTGAACTTTGAGAGGCGATTGGGGTTTCGTGGTTCAGGGAGAAAATAAGGTCGATGACGTAAATGAGACAAGGACGGTGTAAATATTTACACGCCGATGAAAATAATCCGATGGATTGGTAAACAAAACAAGGATTCCTGACGGAGACGTCAGAGTTTTTCGTTCTGGAAAAACAAACGAAGGAGTTTAAAAGTCCACAGACCGAAAAGGAAAAAAACTTTGGTAGTCCTCACAACCAAAACATGATCCTCCTCTCTCCCTCGTCCACTTTCTTCCCATCTCCCTCTCCCTTTCACCTTGTCTTTTCCGTGCACCGACTCTTGAGGAGGTTGTTCCGAATGTAAATCCGGTTCGACGCTTCAGTACGTTTCATTCATTTTATTCGGTCGCAACGGTTTCAGTTTTGGTTCGACCGTACAACGCAGCGAACCAACGAAATCCTGTTTCGTTACGAAAGTCGTGTTTTCAACAACCCAATCTCTGTTTGTGTCTGCGATGAACCAGGATGTGGTGATAAGTGCTGTGACGTCAACGTGAACGGAATGGATTGGATTTCAGTTCCGGTTATCTTCGCCAAGATATGACAGTTGTCGACGAGGTAACCAACTTGGCGATCCCCGCAAAACGTGCCCTATTGACCTCCCGGTGACGACAATTCAGGCCATCATATTTTCGATTGCGATATCCGGTTTCGGGGCCGGATACCTGCTTCTGAATTGCCATCTTCACTGACGTAAGCTTCCGATTTGCGGGGGTCACGTGAAGTGCGCTTGACTTTGATCTTATCAAACTTCCTAATTTGGAAATTCGATGATGATTTGTTGTTTAGAATTCAATCATGAAAGTGCGAATTTACCGGGAAAACTTCAATAAATTTGTGTTAACGACGTCCCAGAAAAGAACGACTGTTAGCACAATTTTGTATAAAATCAGAGATGAGATTTCTAGAAATAGAACATTTTGTGGAACCTTCCCATAGTGTAGCTATTGTGGCGATAATTGCCAATGACGGGGAAAACTTTCATATAAATTATTGTGTAGATCGTAATTAATGGGTAACAAATAACCACCCGTGGAAATTATGGTTTATTTTATTAATTGATATATAAGCAAAGCATTATTTTATGGTTTAGCGAATCTAATTGTAAGTGCAAAAATTTCTGCTACACCACGACACAGTAAACTATTATTCTCAGCCTTTTTTTTTTCTATATAACTTTAATGCAAATGAGGATTTTATTTATCGTGCAATTACCAGTAATAAAATAAATTACATTGGTACATTCAGTCAAATCCTTCTATTTACGCAAATCTTTGTTTTAGGATTAAAAACAAGGCTATATGTTTACCTTATCTTTATTGCACATGTTAAAATATTTCCGGTTTAGGTTTAACATGGGAAAATGTGAATTGTTCGTTAATTTATCAGCCATGCAATATGTACAAAAAACCGTTTAATTAACTTAATTTAGAAAAGTAAATTTATTCACGTATGTCCTGATTTCTTAACTTGCGAATTAGCTGAAAACTAATTAGTAAAGAAAATAGAATGAAAATTGGATGTGTTTTAATGTTAAAACAACCAAAATTTCGGAACTTTTTGATTAACCTAAAAATGAAAAATTATTACCAAAGTGATGGAAATGTCAAAAGTTCTAAAATTTGGTAATTTAGCACAGTTAGTAAACATTTTGAAATAGTAAGGTCCCAAAATTTCATTGTTTCAAGTGGTCTAAAAATAAAAAAATCTACGATCTTTTTTTTTGTTCTAAAATTTTGGCACAGTTAAAACCGTATCACAAGTAGTAGTGCCTCTAATGTTTTTTGTTTTAGCGTTAAAACTACTAAAGTTATGGAATTTATTAGAAAAAAGTGGAAATTTTTGGGAAGCCTTTTTTTTGACGGAAAGATTTTGTAAGTTAGTACAGTTACTTAACATTTTACAAGCAGTAATGTCTCTATTTTTTATTGTTTAGCATTAAAACTACCAAAGTAAGGGAGTTTAACCGGAAACGGTGGAATTTTTTGAACAGTTTTAAAATTTTTGTTTGGAACTTGGCAGTTAATAAACGAAAGTAGTAAGGCCTCCAAATCTAATTGTTTTGGCGTTGATACTAATAAAGTTCCGGAATTTAATTGAGAACGATGGAAATTTTTATGTCGTTTAAAATTGAACAGCTAAAAAGTTTCTCTTTTTTGTTCTAAAATTTTGTAGTTTGGCACAGTTAAGAAACGTGTCGAAAGTATTAAGGTTTTAATGTTTGATTGTTTGAGCTTTCAAGCCACCAAAGTTACAGAATTTAATAGCAAACGGATGTAAATTTTGGTTGCTCTAAAAATAAAGAATTCTAAAATTTCATTCTTGTCGTAAAATGTTATAATTTGTCACAGTTAATAAACGCGTTGAAAGTAGTAAACCTTCTAAATTTTATTGTGTTGACGTTAATACTAACAATGTTACGGAATTTCATAGGAAACGATGGAAGTTTTTGGGTAGTTTAAATTTGAACAGTTCTAAAATTTCTCTTTTGTAATTTGGCACAGTTTGCTTTTTTGTAATATCGCAGTTAATTAATTTTTTTTTTTTGAAAACGTTGGAAATTTTGGCTACATTAAAAATTCACCCTTTAGCCCTAAAATATTTTAATTTGGCTCAGTTAATAAACTTGTCAAAAGTAGTAAAACCTCGAAATTTTATTGTTTTCGGGTCAAAAGCACAAAAGCTACGGACGGAATTTAATAGAAAACAAATATACAGTTATGATCACATTGAAACCACTGAGATGCTAAAATGACATTATTTAGTTTCCATCATCTGATCTATCAAAGTTTTGAAAAAATAAATAATTTTGACCGAATTTCCCGCTGTGCGCAAAATTTGTTTGTTTATTACTTGTTGCTAAATTATTTTAAGAGTCGAGTGTATCGCATTGTGAACTTTCATTCAGCATTCTATGACGAATAATGTTGATATGGTTATCAAAACCGCGATTAAATCCTGTTATAGTCATTAATCATAATTAGCACACTCTCGATTTATTGCCATGCAAATTCACCCTAAAATCGCGTCAGAACTTGAACCCCTCTCAGACGATGACGTCCGCACTAACCTTTTCATTGTCCTCATTTCAGAAATATGTAGACGACATCTGTGGCGAGGGATGCCAGCGCTCTGTCGCCGGCGAAGACTCCAGTTACGATTCGGATTACGAAGCGGATCCGCCAACCCGCCACCAAGATGTGTCGCGTACGACGAGCGACACTCTTGCAGCCGAATACGCCGAGTACGTCCAGACGACCCCGGACACGTCGCCTGGTTACACCGCGCGAGTGGAATTCGCGCTGAAATTAGGCTACACGGAGAAGCTTGTTCAAGCCGCTTTGCAGAAATTGGGGCCTTCGCCGGCGCAAAACGAACTACTCGCTGAACTCATCAAGTTGGGCGCACAGAAGGGGGTTTCGTGTGATAGCAGTCCTTCGGAGAGCACGCTGGACGTCGCCGACGTTCAAGGGGAACAGGGCGGAGGACACGCTCTGAGGGCGATTGTGATAGATGGAAGTAACGTGGCGATGAGGTGAGTGATGTTCACTATTTGTGTACTTGGTACTTAAACTCTTTTTGTAGCCACGGTAACAAAGAGATATTTTCCTGTCGAGGAATAAAGATCTGCGTGGATTGGTTCAAGGCTCGCGGTCATAAAGACATCACGGTTTTCGTCCCTAAGTGGCGGAAGGAGGCCCCCCGTCCAGATAACCCGGTCCGCGACCAAGACATCTTGGCCGAACTCGAAAAAGAAAGACTGCTGGTTTTTACTCCTTCTCGTTTAGTCGGCGGGAAAAGAATGGTGTGTTACGATGACCGCTACATCTTACGGTTAGCTGCCGACGTGGATGGCATAGTAGTGAGCAACGATAACTACCGGGATCTCTGTCAAGAAAGCGCGGAGTTCCGGAAAGTCGTAGAAGAACGAATTTTGATGTATAGTTTCGTCAACGACCGATTTATGCCTCCGGACGATCCTTTGGGGCGTTCCGGACCAACTCTAGATAACTTTTTACGGACGCAACCGAAAAAAGGGGACCCTCCTCCGCCTTGTCCCTACGGTAAAAAATGTACATATGGTAATAAGTGCAAGTACCACCATCCAGAGCGGGGACCGTTCCCTCACAAGAGCGTCACCGAGCGTTTATCAGAGCACGCACAGCGACATCTTCAAGCCAGAGAAGGCGACATAAGAAAAACACCTTTAGGGCGTACTCGCTCGAATATCCCACCACCTAAAGAAATTCAACACGCGATCGTTTCCAAGAGCCGAAGTGTAGACAACGTCGGCTCCTCCCAACAACCCCAAACAGAAAACCTACACAGAAAATTACAAAGACAGCTCACGCTAAATCCGACAGATCCAAGATTGTTACGGAGGTACGTCCCACCTCAGCAGTACATGGCGCCACCTAGTTGGGAGATGCACCAACATGTAACCAGGATAGCATCAGCTCCGGATTCGTACCGACCGTGGCCGCCGACGGCGCACCCCCAACACAGACACATGCAGAGAATGTCGAGTTGTTCAGATCCTCAACTTAATGTTTGTCCACCTTTATGGCCACAAAGTGGTCTTCCACCGCCTCCGACCCTCCAAGAGGACGCCAGAAGAAAAATGCATTACCATCTCGCGGCGATCTTCCCCGAAGAACAGGTGACGCAAGCGATGAGGATGTACCCGGATGAAACGAACCCACAGAAGATTTGCGCGGCGATTTTGTCGATGTTTCAGAAGACTCAGTAGTTGTACTTCTATGGGCTTGAGAGATTAAGCGTATACGAGGTTTGGTCAGTCATTATCTAAACGTAATGGATTTCCGACGGTGTAGTTTAGATTGTCAAAATAACTTCATATTGAAGATAATATAAGTAGTTGAATAGATTTGTACTAGGAGTAACGCTTTTCAAGGATTGTGGTGTCAACCCTCTGTTTTAACACATAATATAATCGATAAGTTGATACTATGTATCTCTAGTAAAATTGTTGCAATTTTGTATTATAGTATAGTATATTGAAAATTTGATCCCTGCGGTCAAATTTGATACTAGCCCAGTATCAATTGAAAGTATTGTCGTAACTTGATGAATACTCAAAAGAGGCCCTCCTCACATTTTTATTGGACTAAACGTGGTAAACCTAATTTGTAATTGTTAATTAACGTACTATAAACCAACCTAGACTATTGCGTCGATGTTGATGTGTCATGTATGCACGTTAAGTGTCTTTTCTTTAGTGTTGCATATTGCATAGCGTTTCTAAATACTAATGTAAAAATACTCAATGTTTTCTCTGTATATTAATCTCAAAATATGCAGAGTTGAATTTGGAGAGAAGAATCTTTTACGTTATACATTAATGTTTTATAGTTTTATATTTTACCCGTTATTAACCTTTATCTATTTATTTTTATTTTTTAAATATACTTAAAAAGAATCCCCGTGTTTGTTTTCAACCAGTTTAAATATTGATCAAACGCGCCGCTAGTGCTCCATCTAGTGTTTTTCATTTTGTGGGTGTGGCAACAGTCGTTCTCCAATCGTGTTTGTTGGGTGTACCGCTTCGCCATTTTCTACGATATTTATTGAATTAACTCTCTTTTCGAATAAATACTTTAAATTGCGGGCAAAAAACGATGTGTTAAAGTTAAATGAGTGCGTTTAACCATGCGGAGGTAAGAATTCGCCAACAGCTTGTTGGTCTGTCCCCTTTCCATCTGACATTTTCACAAAAAATGCCCATGTCACGGAACAAAACGCATCGATTGCAGCAGAATTCCGCTCTAGAATGCTCTTTAAACCACCGTGAACACTCCTTCCACGAACAAACAACTTTAACAGTGTGTTTATTTGGTTATTAATATTTAAAAATGAATGCGACCTTGGTGAGTTAGAACCCGTGATAAATTGTGTTTAAATATCATTTCCACGAGCCGCCCTTAATGACTCACTTCCTTATTGGCAGTATTGATGAAAGGAGAGCTGAAGCCAACCCTGGTGATTTCCTGCCACGCTGCTTTTTTGTTGTTAATTGGCGGTTAATAACCTCAGCTTCTTTCTCACGTCATGCACTGATTTATTTATTTCCATATTTCCTTGAAGTAATGTTGGCAATCACCATCTGGTGGCACAGGTAGAGAACTTGGGGAGTTTTCATGGTGGCTCGGCTGGAATTACCCCCCAGGGAGGCGTTTTCCGAAACTCGATTAAGGACCTAGAAGCGGCGACAGTATTGGTGATTTTTCCTTAAGTGGTTGGTAATAGTGTCAGTGGTGATGTGATAATGGTAATTGCAATCAAAAGGAAGTGTGAAACTGATTTTCGGTGATGTATTAGTTTTATTTGTGACTAAAGTAGGACTCGAAATCAAGTCATGTCGATTCTTAACTGGTATGGCGCGAGCGAAATGTTAAGTGTCAGATTATGATTATTCACATCTTTGACATACTTTGGGTTGATTTCAGAGCTCACTAAGAATAAATTTGTTTGTGCAACTTCTTATCTAATAAGTGATTGTTGCTCATATCAGTTAAGAACAGACATGATTTTTCCATCCCACGCCCCGCTCTAATAACAATGATCCAATGCCCACTGGAAACCTTATTTCTAACGTTTTTCTGCATATTTTCTCTGATGACATCTGTGCTATTATTACAGTTATCTGCATAATGAGCATTAGAAATAGCATAATATTCTGCACATCAGAGCTCTGACTACCTTTCACCTTTTTTCTCACAGAACTGGAATGTAAACTCTGAGAACCAATATTGCCATCTGTTATTTTAATGTCTTCGTCAGACTATGAAAATGCAAATTGCATTGATTGCACGACGTGTTTCCAATAAATAAGTTCAGTAATCGGTTATTTATTCTGTGAAATCTTCTGCAAATATCGTCGATACACAAACATTTTAGTAGTAGGTAGTATATTATGTGGCGAGTCGATAAGTCGATTTACACACACAAATAGTCCTGGGCTCGCCAAAGAAAACACAATATTCTTATTGTCTCCCTAGATCAATACGCGTGACGTGACAGGTAAAATAATACTTCAGCGTCACCTTCATTCCAATATCTTCCACACCTAACAAGATATATTAACGATTTTCTTTTTTCAGTTGCGGCCGTAACAACTAAGAATCATGCCCCTGCCGAAAAGGGTTATAGAGCCGGTCCACGTGGCCAGAGGGACCCTTCCGGAGGATTTCCCGTTGGTTTCCGAGCTAGAGGCTGTGACTAATGGAACTTTAGCCAACACAGTTCGACAATTATCTTCGTTATCCAGACATGCTGAGGATTTATTCGGCGAATTGGCCAAAGATGCCCAGCAGATTTATGAAAGGTCGAATTCTTTACAAGCTAGGATCGATAGGTTAGCGATTAAGGTGACGCAGTTGGATAGTACCGTCGAGGAAGTGTCTTTGCAAGATATTCATATGAGGAAGGCGTTCAAGAGCACTGTAGCTTTTGACCAGCAGGTGAGTTTTAAACACTATTTGTGTTTTAGTGGCGGTTTCACGTCCGGGTGGCCAGCGTTTTTATTGACGTATTATTACTTAACTTTATTTATTTAACTCTCATTGGACACATGATATTTGATTTTGAGAGTAATGACTCGTCAGATGTTGCTGTACACATTAGTGTTGGCAATATATGTGGTTTAATGATCTAATAAATTTTGGGAGATTCTTTGGCGTTTCGTCAATTTGGAGTTTGGAACGGTTAAAAATAGGCGTAATTGCTCCACATGTTTTAATAAAAAGTTGAAGGGATCGCGCTTTGCTCTTTAAATTTTTATTTCTGACTGGAAAATCCCAAGAAAAATATCAATTATTTCAAATTTGGAGTCTGCTTCTGTTTGTTATTTCATATCTGTCATTTTATCAAGGTCTCAAATAAAAAGTAGAAGGGTAATTATAGGCTTAAGTAACGTTGATAACAATGTTTGTCCTAATGAATAGGAAAATTTTGTTGGTTATTTGAAACGTTCGTGTCTTTTTAATTATGGGGAAGGTGCGTAATTGCCATAAAACGGCTAGTATACGATAAAATCAAACTAACCAATTGAATTGCCATTTTTTGCATCTATATAGTAAACGGACGTATGGCTGGTAGGCTTGATAAGAGGCCTATTCGCTTCATTTCCTATAATAATCTTTTCGTTCTTTTTTAGATCTTCTCTCGCGATACGATGCCGACGGCCATGTTAGAAACCTACAAATCCTGCGACAAGCCCCCTCCGCTCCACAAACTCAACTGTTACCGCGACGACGGCAAAGACGGTCTAAAATTCTACACCGATCCAAACTACTTCTTCGAATTATGGCGCCAAGAAATGCTCAACGACACCGAACGAATGATGCACGATCGTGGTAAGAAACCTCACCGCCCCCGTACTGAAGGCGGCCAAGGCAACAGGCATAAGAAACGTGTTAGACAACCTCATAATACTCGCGAACGCCAAAAACAAATTGCTGTCGGCCATGGAGAGTACATCATGCCTCAACAAAACACCATCTATCGTACACCACAAGCTATAATGCAACAACAGCAAATGTTACCAACTGAAGACACGATCATCGAACAGAGACCGCCTCGGCCGAACTCTATAGAAATCAGGAGATCGTACCAACAGGAACAACCTGATGGTATCCAGTCGCCGACGTATCCACCGTACGAGGAGAATCCGTATCAGCATGGAATGCACGGGCAGGGACCGCTTAGTTCCGAGTCGTTGTATCAAGGAGGAACGCCTACGAGGGGTAGTAAAGCCCGACCTAGTCAGCCTCCACCGGCACCGCCGAGCAATACAAGTACGCCGTCTTCGAATACTCCCACGAGAGGGCGGAGCATGTCGACCGGGAGGGATACTCTTCCTCCGCCTCCACCACCGCCGGATGCTACGATGTCTCCTCCTAATGGCATTCCAGCTCATTTGGTACGTTCCCAGAGTCAGTCGCGATCTAATAGTCCACATTCCCATCAAGCTACGCCTGAACCTGTACAAGACTTACCTCCACCACCTCCGGCACCGAAGCAAGCTTCGCCTCCGAAACAACAAACTCCGGTTCAGGCTCCGCCTCCGCCTCCTCCACCTCCAATGCCGTTGTTGAACGGGCCCACTACCAGCCCACCGTTGGTTAACGGTGACTTGGCTAAGATATTGAATAGTTCGTCACCGCCCAAGTTGACGCCGGTCAAAGATAGGCCCATTTCGAAGCAAGCCCCGCCCATGGTGGATCCTAGGAACGATTTGTTGAAAGCTATCAGAGACGGGATTAAATTGCGAAAAGTGGAGAAGATTGAGCAGAAGGAGGTGGAGCGTGGAAACGGCTTACACGATGTAGCTAGTATTTTAGCGAGACGAGTCGCTGTGGAATTCAGCGATTCGGAGTCAGGATCGGACTCGGAATGTGATAGCGAGGGATGGGGCGAAAACGAAACGTCCGCGTGACATAGACGAAAGGCTAGCACCGCTAGCCAAATCTATTAATGTTACAACGAAATCTATCCTTACTGTGCAACATGTATATAAGCAATATGCCAAATCTTCAGTATTATCCAAGTCGGACAGCCCACAACATACCCCATAGCAATCCATATACTAATGCATGAGTAAGCTTAAATTCTGTAGTCGGTAAGTTTGGAATCTGTACATATTGTAATGAGAACGTTGTAAATGGTGAACGTTTTATTTATAAATTAAGCTGTATAGAGAATTATTTAACTCGTACTATTCTAATACTCCTTTTTAATATTTTAACCATCTTGAGGAAATCTTTGTAAAATATTTAATGGGTAAATAAAAAATATGTCCAACTTTGAGTTTATTTACGACGTGCGCATCGGCGGCGACACTAAAATCACACCGTCACCGCGAACAAAAAGCATAGGAATGTTCCGTTTCGTTGTTCTGTACACTTCTTCATAAGTTTCTTCATCAATTTCAACAGTAGTAATGGTCTCTTCAGCATCACTGAGAATCATGTTCATATGCTGATCGTAGGCCTAAAATCAACACTTAAACGTTGCCAACAGGCAAAAAAACACTTACGTGAAGGCGCCCCCGGATTTCCCTGTCGTTTCGCATCTTAACATAAATTCGCTCGTCCAAACTTAACCTCACTAAGTCGAGCGGCTCCTTCACGGTAATCGACGGGATCTGAAATACTCAGCTGTGACAAAGCGGAGAAGTAAGGAAAACTTACATTATCCAAATCTTCAGTCATTGCTAAAACTGGTAGTTTATAATAAAAAAATTTTGGAAGTTTAAACGTTGAGGTTAGAATCACCAAACAACAATTCAGGATGAAAACATGAAAGTTTCTAGAAATGTCACTAGAACTGTTGGTATAAATGACACGCGCTATATTCAAATTTTGTGTCATTTAACTTTTTTTACTAGTGTTTGTAAACCGGAAAATTAATTACTCAGTGACAAAGAGGAAGCTGGTGAAAATTACATTAACTTAGTCTCCGGTGACTGTTAAAACGGCCGTTTTTGTATAAATAAAAAACTGTGTGAAGTTTGAAATTGAGGTTAGGATCACTAAAGTAGAAGTTACTAGAAATGTCACTACAAATTGATACAAACGACACGCGCCATATTCAAAATTTTGCGCCATTGAGCCCTTTTTCCCATTTTTTATTTTTTGGACAGAGAAGATACGAAAATTCGTTCTTAGGTTGTAACTTATACACAATTTTTGTACTCTAAAATGCACCCAAGGTCATCAAATTTAAAAATTTCCAGTTTCCACAGTTCGAAGATGCCCATTTTTTTCCTCCATTGCGTTTTAAAGCTGGCGCCCCTTTTCCACCCCACAAACATTACATAACCTGATAAGAATGAGATATTATACGACCAGTAATACTCTTCCACCCACAACCAATTGCTCGCCTTGAAACCAGTACAAATTAGTTTGAATAAGTGCACCAGTATTAGAAGACGTCTAGTCCAATTACGGGCCCTACTCATCTTCATTGAGCAGACCGAGGTAATCCACATGTTTTTCTCCCACTTTATGATATACGATCGACACGTAAACTCCAAATAAAATTCTATTTATAACCGCGGAAAATTAGAAATTAGAAGCACGAAACGCGAAACAGTCCGATTTAAAACGCGGGTGTTTAACGTCGAAGGCATTAATGTCACTCGTTAAATCTTAAACAGATTTTACTAGGAAAAAACATGGAAAACGGGACTAGTGATAGTGATAGCACCGATGTTGAGAGTTTGTCCAGTGAAGACACAACAGATGAAGCAAAATTAGGAAAACGAAAAAAACGAGGAATTGCTTGGTAGGTACGCTCGAAGACGATTATTTACAATTCTCAATGAGTCTAAATTTAAACCGATTGGGATATTGAGTTCGAGATATAAATATTTATAAAGCAAACTTCGTGATTAAGTCCAGAGCTTGGAAACAAACATTGACTCTGCATATGATTGAGGATTGACTCACGTCTGTTTTTATTGATATTGATTGACAGGAATGTTATCATCGATAACATTTTTTTAGGTGTGGCGTCGAGGACGAGCCTACCTCTTCTTCAACTCCCAAAATCACATGGCCTCCTCCCAACCCTTCCGCAAACTGGCGCCAGTTACGCCCCGTGCGCTTTGGAAACCCCTTGTACGGCACAAAAATGCAGCTTTTTTCAAAAACGAAGCACCACTTAGCCGTTTATCCTGACGGCGTGGTCAGAGGAACACCGGATGATAACGACTTACACAGTAAGCCCGGAAATCTCCTCTTCGTTTTTAAATATATTTTTTAGCTTATTTGGAGTTGATCTCAGCCGGGCATCCCGGTCACGTGCGAATCAAAGGTCTTCTGACCAATCTGTATATCGCTATGGATAAAAGGGGGCTTCTATACGGGGAACCCGATATGATGGAGGGAGCAACAGTCTTCATCGAGGCATTTCAAGGGTCTTACAACACGTACTTATCGTTGAAATACGCGCATTTAGGGTGGTACATTGGGGTGAAGAAGTCCGGGAAGATCAAGAAAGGGTCTAGGACTAAATACGGGCAGAAAGCGATTATGTTTTTACCGAGAAGATCGAGATTTCAGTGAACAGTATTAATAGTTTTTTGGGCGGCCGTAAAGATGAGTTTTATCTGTCAAAATACACGAGTGAACCTGAATTTCTTACATTCTGAAGACAAAGTATGAAAATAATCTCGTCGTCCAAAAAATCTTGTATGCACTTATGTCGTAAAGACGGTTTTTTGCTTCTTCAAAAAATCGGAGTTTTTACGGCCTCGTTGCATAAACAGCTATTATTTTACTAAAAATCAGTATTTTTTTATGTTTGTATCGTACTTTTCCACAACGAGCCATGAATAATAGTAAATATTGGATGAACCAGTTTTTTCATTTATTACCCTCTGTGTTACGTCACTCGTACGGAAGCAGCTGCCTCAAGTGGAGGTATCTATCACGACTTTCAAACTTATTTGGTTTTAGATGGAGCCGAATTCAGAATGGAGCGGCGGCCAAATGTTCCTCTACTCGGAAACAGGCTACAATTTGACGATACGTTCAAACGGAGAGGTTTTGGGAACCAAGGATGACTCTGACCTCGAAAGTAGATTAGAGGTGTCTTCAGGAGGAGACGTCGCTTCAGTGAGGATCCGAGGCATAGACAGTCAATTATATTTATGTTTTACACCAAACGGAGAACTTTACGGAGAGGTATGAACTATTTTCACACATGTTGTTAATAAAGGAAGCGATGTTTGTTATTGGCTCATAAACGGATGCTTTAACGAATAAATGAGCTCTTTATTACGCTGATTTGAACCACATTTTCTCACAGGCGGATGCATCGGTGGGAGCTACAGTTTTCGAGGAGCAATTCCAGGGTTCATATTCATCGTACAAATCAACGGTTTACCCAGAGTGGTTCGTTGGGATTAAAAAGTCGGGGCAGGCGAAAAAGGGGTACAAGACGAAATGGGGACAAAAGGCTGTGAAGTTTTTACCGAGAAGGAGAGACTTTGGTTAATATTGTTGTTTACTTTTAGTAGAATTTGAGAACATATTATACATACATTCTTTATTGAAATATTTACAATAAATTATTGCACTACAGCCCCCGTTTGCTGCGTTCGTCCAAAAGTCTTCCCCCGAAGATATTCGCAGGTTCGTAGTACTTTGATCCACAAACTAGACACAAAAACATCACGATCGGAAAGAGTTCTTTTAAATGATCTTGGCAGTCGTGGCACACGTAATGTTCTTCTTCACATTCTAGAGAGTTGGCAACAAATCGGTGGCAACAGAAGCACTCCATCTGTAAAAATCTTAATTAGTTGTAAGAAAGTAGAACAAATGAGAATTATAAGCATTTACCTGGGTATGAGTCTATAAACCTAATCGAGGAGTTTGAGAAATTGTGAGTGGAGGATTGCTTATAGGGATTAAAAAAGGGTGGGAAAGTTAATTTAAGAACAATTATCTTTCAAAGTGTTTAATTTGACGACCAATACGAGGAATACTCAAATCTAAGCCTAATAAACTCAGAAGTTTGTGAATTTAGGCTTATCTTACGCGGAATTCAAAGAGAAATTCATTGGTGACGCGCATGTATGATGTGAAATAGTTTCTCAATTTTTGAATGGGCTGTAAGGCACTTTGCAATTTTCCGGAAGGATTTTTAGAGTAAAGGCATTCACAAGCAAAGTGATCTCAGTCATCGTGGACCAACCTTGAAGGTTGAAATCTAACAAATTTAGGTATGACAATCGATATTAGCCACCCTTGAATCAGTTTCAAAATTTCAAAATTAAAGGAGTTATTGGAAGACAATTTGGATGCATTGGCATTTAATGATAATGATAACCAGAAAATAAATATAAACTTATAAAGCACTTCGCTGCAAACAACCGTCTTATCTAGTCTTATCTCGACTTCGAAATTTGCAAAAAATTTTATTTTTAGTTTTATAAATTCCTTTATTTCTTCTAAACTAGTCGACATATTGAAATGAGATTTTGCACGCTAATAGAACTCGCCGAGGGCTAACTGTCGACGCCAAGGTTCCCGGATTCTATCGTGTCATCATCGAGAAAAAATCTTGAAAAGGTAAGAATCCCCATAAATCTTTTAATATTCAACTTATGGTCATTAATTTGGTTCTATACCACGTAGAATTTCAGGAGGAATCTAACGGTGTCACGGGAATTCACGTACGACCTATAGTTCCGGAGTTATCGCCATCTGAAATTTTGGAAAGTCGAAAGGGCAAAATTTTGGTGATTTCGACGATTTTTCAACTTTTTAATTAGGACAGATATCGAGATGCGGTCAACGCCATCGTATTTCTAGGGTCCTAAATGCTAAAAAACCGGAATAAGATTTTGCACGCTCATAGTGGGTTATCGATTCACAAGGTTTCCCGATTCTATCACGTTTTTGTCGGGATAAAATTGTGTATTATCATAGCATTGTTCGTATCCAACACATAATTTCACGATGAATTCGAAGGTGTCCGAGTTTGAGGTAGGGATCAGAGTTCCATAGTTAATCGTATTTATACTTTTGATAAGTTGTATTTTGCGTCGAAAATCCAAAAAGAAATTAAGCTACGTAAGTAAGCTACGACATAATAAAATAAAAATAAACAAAGTAAAGTCCAACTTTTTCAGACAAAGTTCAATAATTTATTTAATAAAAAGTATATAAAACTTATGTGCTTATTATATAACACACAACTCTCACAATAATTAAATGAATGTTATTTTTAACTCTCAACAACCTCAGTCTTTATTTTTTCTCTGGTACAGAAATTTCACTAACACTCCTGCTCTTCCGCCTTTGTTTTTGATGGTCTCTTAAAAACTCACTCAATTGTTTAAATTTTTCTTCCCAAGCGTCTTTTTGTTTTTGCACTATATCACTATGTTTAACGATAAAATCATTATCTGTGGGCAGCACTAATTCCCAACCTTTGTTGTGGCTTAATTTTGAAAAACCCATAAAGATTTCTTTGACCTCTTCGGCGGGAATTTTCATAATTGAAGAAATTTTTTTCCGTTCGACGTAATCGTTTTTGGTGAACGAGTAAAGCTGCAAAAATGTCATTCAATAAATCGGCTAGAGGGAAAATACAAGCGACCCAGAATAAGGCCAATTAATTGTTTTGTTTTTTATTTGTGGACACTTTTGGAAAAAACGGCGTCTGAACAGGCTTTGGAGTTTGAAATTTGTTGGTAGCTCTGAGTAATGTCACAAAACGTCTCTTTTACCTTACTACCAACTTGTACAAAAATGTCAAATTTATTTGACGCCGTTTTTTGGTTTTTTTCTTTTAATGAAGCCAAATTCTGAGCCCTTGTCTCTTTGATCTCACCACATAATCTCTGGTTCGGCACATCAACTCGGCAGGTACCCCACTGGTCGACGAAAAAGTGTTACTAGGGTATAAAACTTCGCTTTTTACTACCCAATTCCCTCTGACTAGCACTGCAACTTTCGGCAAATTCTTCAACAAAGTATCAGGAGTCAGGCCTTCGCCCCCCGCTAAAATCATCATAAGTTGTTGGAACTGAACTATCTGTGCGTCCTTTAGAAGTACTCGCAACTGTTCTAAAATCGGTGACGCCCTTAAAGTATGCAACGACATAATGTGTGAAGGCGAAGACGGTTCCGTCGTCCCTTGTCCTTCATCTTCAGGCACCAAGACCCTAATGTACTCAGAATCAGTGAGATTCATAGCTTGTCCGGTCCTCTCCACATTCTCGGCCAACAATTTTAATTTTTCAACCTTACTCACAGAGCTGCTTTCTGAACGTACTTCACACGGGACCCACGCTTCGTTCGCACTCTTCGCTTGCAAACTTTTAAAACTGTCTTTGGACTTCTTCCAGCGGTCGTCGCTCTGTTTAAACTTGACCGTGACAGGCTCAGCCGTGCTCGGTCCGGCTTCCTCCTCATCACTGACATCGTTATGATCCACATCTTTGCGTTTTCGCGAGATTTTATCTAGGTACGTAAAGGAAGGTCGAAACTCGAAAATGTTCTTCAGCGTCGTAAGATGCACTTCTTTTCCGGTGTACACCAAAGCTGCGTATTTATTGGGTTCTTTGACGGCCTGTGTCGATTTCAGGCAAACATGATCAACTAAATCATTCTTAAAATGTACTTTTACGGTGGGTTTGCGGCTTTCGGGGGCTCCGTCGACTTCCTGAGCGATGAGCTCCGCTCTATCACTGTCAAAGTTCGACGAGGTTACATCGATGGCCATTTCTAGCTCCACTTCTTGGTTGTTAGGTTTAAAAAAGCCACGTTTAACGTCCACCTCGTTGCGGCAAGTTTTTGACAAAAGGGGATAGCGTAAGAGGTATAAGTTCTTCTGTAAGCGCGTGGAGTGGAAAATGGGGATCTGGAAGCAAAAGAATCGTAACACATGGCCCCCCTCAACAATGTGACATAACCTCAAAACGTCAAATTTAAAAAAAGGGGTAGCATACCTCTTTAACAATTTCGTCATCTTCTACTGTATTGGAAGATGCAGGCTCATCCATAGTTGGTTTAATCGCGGTATGCCAGCATTTGAGATGAGTGTTATCACCTCAAACGTCAGACCTTTTTTAGGTTAAGACGGCGGTGGTTGGGGTGACGGCTACGAGAGGGTGTTCGCAAAACGTCAACGAAGTGTCAAACCGTGTTTATAAATAATTATTTTTGGCTCAATAAGTATCAAAAACTCTTTCAATGTCAGTTAAACTATTCCCTTGAGTGTAATTAACAATCAATAGTTATCCCGTATCCAGTTGTCAGAAACATAACCTTATTTTTCGTGATTGACACCGGGGCCCCAACATGACTTCCCTCTTCGACCAGTTTGAGCAAGCCTCCATGAAGACACGCAACAACAACTTCACGACTGCCGAAATGGTAATTTCGTTCGTTATGTAAATCTATACTCGAAACTTTCTTTAGCGCTCCCTGGGCTACATCAACATGACTCTAGAGCAGGACGCCCCCATCTTCAGTAAAGCAAAAAAGGACTTCACCCCTTCGGATAAGATCACACACGTAGCTATCTCAAACAAGCAGTTAGCTGTCGCAATGGCCAACAACATTCTATTTCGCATGAACCTCCACAACCCCCAGCAACAAGATGGTAGAAAACACCCTTTTAAATACCCTCCAGCTAAAAAACTGTTTTAGAGATCTCCCTTTCTAAGTACACCGCCACTTGTCGCTTAACTAACCTGTTCATGGACCCCACAGGAAACCACCTTTTACTCACCTTTGCTCCCAAGACTGTAGAAGGGGGCCCTGAACTCCTCTACTTGTCTAGAAAATCGAATAAGTTAAAGTCGACGACGAAGTTCCGGGGACACGAGTTTACGGAGGTGGCGTGGAATTCTTTGAATGAGTCTGAGAGCACAACTGGGGCTATTCTTTTAGGTATTTTTTTTGCAGTTTGTCTTTTTGCTAAGTTTTTTTTTTGTAGGGACTTCCAAGGGGTTGATTTTTGAAACGGAAATTGTTTTGGAAGGGGATAAGTTTTTTACGTCGGGCTTTTCGTCGAGTTTGGAGCAGTATTGGAGACAGGTAAAAATGATTTGTTGGGAAGTTTGGAGATTCATTTTTTGATGTTACAAGCTGCCGAATTATTTGCCTTTGTACGGAAATCGAGAAGTTGATGGATTGGTAATTTATTAGAATTCGTTTGTACTTTCATAGTGGGATTTTTTTTTGCTACTAGAATTATAGTTTTGCACAGATTTGCTGCAATTGTTAACAAAAAAATACAGAGGAAGTTACTCGACATCTGTGGTGGGATGTACCAGCTAGTCTTAGTTTCCTGACTAACCTAGACCAGCTTTGCCCCATTTTCTAGGTTTAGTTTCTAAATTAAGAACCTACTCAGATTTTTCTTTCTTTCAGTTAAGTCGGTAGTTCCAGGTATTTTTTTGTTACTAGAATTTAAATTGGTTTCACGTAGTTTTACATAGACTTGTTGTAATGAAAGTTCAAAGTTAAATTACTTCTTACCCAGGCTGAAATCTAAACCAGCTTTGACCAGATTTCCTTTAAAAAACCTAAGCTTATCAATTTTGTTTGTTTTTTAACCTAACCACCTAAACTTTTTTTGCATTCCCAGGTTTTCGACATCGGCAAAGGCTCCAACACTCCCATCACCGGCCTAGAATACCACAAAGTCCTAGGCAGCGACAAGTACGTCATTTTTGCAGCCACCCCAAACAGATTATACTATTTCGTTGGTCGAGCAGAGCACGAAGAGAAGCCACTGCTTCAACAGGTTTTCAACCGCTACCTCAACATTCCAGAAAAAGACACTTATATCGAAAGTGAAAGCAACTTGAGATATTCCCGTTTAAAATTCTGGTCGGAAAACTTGACTGTTCCGAATTCCTTCGCTTGGACGACAGAAAAAGGGATCATTTATGGTCAATTCGATTCCGAAACCGACGAAAATATGTCGAGTCTGAAGAACAAAACTCGCTTGATCAAATATCCGAAGCCTTTGTACGAGGATTATTCAGTGTCGCCGAAATTCCCAATAGCCATAGCGTTGACAGAGTTTCATATTTTATTAGCTTACACGGATACAATTAAAGGGGTTTGTTTGCTAAACGAAGACGTGGTGTACGAAGATAATTACAACGAGGCGTTCGGGAAGTTGATAAACATCGTGAAAGATGCGAGTACTGGAGAAATCTGGGCTATTACAGAAAACGCGGTTTTTAGGTTTAAAGTGACGAAAGAAGAGCGCAACGTCTGGCAGATTTTCTGCGACAACCAACAGTTTGATCTTGCCAAGAAGTACTCGCGAGGAAACGAGGCCTTCTACAACCAAGTTCTGATAAAAGAAGCCGACATGTTGTTTAACAACAAACAGTACGAGTTAAGTGCGCAAAGATACGCGGAAACACAATCAAGCTTTGAAGAAATCTGCCTCAAATTCATCCAAGTCGACCAACAAGACCCGTTGAAGATCTTCCTTAGGAGGAAATTAGATACTCTCAAGGCCCATGATAAAACCCAGATCACGATGATCGTCATTTGGGTTATCGAACTATATTTGAGTAAGTTAGAGGAGAAGAGACTAGCGGGTTTGGAGCAGAGTGCCGCTTACTTGGACATCCAGAAGGAGTTCGAAACGTTCTTGGCGCTCTCGGAGGTTTCCGACTGTATTAAAAAAAACAAATCGACGATCTACGAGTTGATGGCGAGCCATGGAGACAAGGCGAACCTAATGAAGCTCACAATAGTCAACAAAGACTTTGAACAAGTGAGTGAACATGACTAACGCCACAAGTAAAGTTTCCATTTTCCAATTTCCAGTTGATCCGCCACCACATCTACAAAAATAGCTTCCACGAAGCCTTGGAGGTCCTAAAAAGTCAGAATAAGTACGAACTGTACTACCAGTTCGCCCCCATTCTCATGCAAGAAGTCCCAAAATACACAGTCAAAGCGTTGATCGAGCAAGGGAAAAAACTCCTCCCTGTGCGTCTCCTCCCAGCTTTGGTCACCTGCGAGGGTGAATTCCATGCCAAAGAAGTCATTAAGTACCTCGAGTTTTGTATAGACAAACTAAAGAACACAGACAAAGCGATCCATAATTTCTTATTGTCGTTATACGCGAAACACGACAAAGAGAAGCTGATGCAGTACTTGATGTCTCAAGGGCAGGAGCTGACTCTGGTAAGATCTGAGTTCCTCGGCAAACATTCATGGATTTTTCTAGGTAAATTACGATGTTCATTTTGCGTTACGCCTTTGTCAAGATAACGCAAATTTGAAAGAAGCCTGTGTGCATTTATCGGGGTTGTTGGGCATGTGGGAATCCGCAGTGGAGTTGGCTTTGACTGATAACAACCTGAAGTTGGCTAAACATTTAGCAGACATGCCACCCGAGGACGACGTGGAACTAAGAAAGAAACTCTGGCTGAAAATAGGTAATTGAGTAAGTCCCACAGGCGACGAATCTTAACCAAGAAATTGTAGCCCAACACGTAGTGAGTGGCAAAAACGATATTCAGCAAGCCATGGAGTTCCTAAAACAGTGCGATTTGATCAGAATTGAGGATATTTTACCTTTCTTTTCTGATTTTGTCACGATTGACCATTTTAAGGAGGCCATTTGCAACTCTTTGAAGGTACGAGTCGGTGACGGGGTGCTCAGAATTACAGGGTGTTTTTCAGGAGTACAATCACCACATCCAGGACTTGAAAGAAGAAATGGACGAGTCAACGAAATCCGCGGAATTGGTTCGGGAACAAATACAGTCGTTCAGAAATCGTTTCACTTTTATCAGCAGCGATGAAACTTGTGAGATCTGTAATGTTACTTTGATGATACGGCCGTTTTACATGTTTCCGTGCCAGCACAAGTTCCACACGGACTGTTTGATGACTGAACTAAATCCGCTTTTAGGTAATATCATTGGTTGAAAGTCCTAATCAGAATAATTTTCATTGGCCACTTCATTTTGCGGCTCAATATTAGTTGGTAGTCCAACCTAAGCAGGATGATTCATTGGTGGAGAGTACTAATCAGGATATCTTATTGGTTGAGAGTCCCAATCAACATATTATTGGTTAAACGTCCTAACCAGACCAAATTTTATTACAGTTGTTAACAAACCCGCAACATTAACTTCGCGGCCCACTATTGATTAGTAGTCCAACTCAGATCTAAACTTATTCCAGGTCCCGCAAAAAAAAACAAGCTGGCAGATCTCGAGCGCCAACTGAAAATTCTGAATACGCAAACCAACGTAGACAACGTCAGCACAGGCTCTGGGATGTCAGCAAAAGAAGTGGTGAAATCGGAAATCGACAATATCGTCGCCTCTGAGTGTCTCTTTTGCGGTGAGAACATGATAAGAAACATAGACAAGCCGTTCATTGAAGACTACGAGTATGAGAAAATCGCGAAAGAGTGGGAATGAGTGCATTCTAGTTTGTATGTGATATTTAGGTTAACCACTGAATAGAGCTTTTTCTGTACAATTTTACTTTACATACTCAACATTATGTTGGTAAATAAACATACAATTTGCTTACTTCTTAAACAATTGAGTAAAAAATTAAATATTAACAACATACACTAACTATTTACAGTCAAAGATCGTACAAGGTACCATAAACAGGCAACGTTTTATTGGTTAAAATCGGTAACAATTTTCGAAATAATCGCGATGAGAAAAAATGCAAAAAGCACCTTGAATGCATAAATGCGAAAAATAGACATCACATTAATTGAACCTAAAAACTGGACACTCACTATATATACATTGGACTGTTTTCAGTGGCTTGACCTATGTAACATTAATGTTACTAAAGCTATATAATTTTCCTCAATAATTACATCTTTAGACTGATGAACTTAATCTCACCGTCGAGTTATCACCAAGAATTCGCGACTCGAGTCGCAATTGCACAAAACTTACCAATTATTTTTAATAATAAAATTATTTTCTAAGCGATTATTACTCAAGTAATCACTAACAGTTTTTTTCCTACTTTACATCACCTGAGATGCCTGTGACTCGACGCTAATTCGTTTTCACTGCTGATTTGTTGTGAAAGCACTTATCCCGTTGTTGGCCATTTCATCCATGATCCGTGAAACGTACGCCGCCACGTCCACTTTTTCTTTTTGGGCTCTCAGAATGAACGGGTCTTCGAGTAACCTCTTGTACTTTGGTCGCGCATGCTCATCTTTTATTAAACTAGAAAAGAAAAAAATGTAACCGTGAAAATCGCAAAACTAATGCAACGTACCAAGTATTTACAAAATTAACAAACTCCGACGTAAACGTATTGGCGTTATGGTTGACTGTAAGGCGAGGAGGCTCCCCATTGACTACTTGGTGTAGTTGATCGAATACGCTTGACCATCGCGGGTACGGAAAGCGGCCAGTGGCGACCTCCATGAGAGTGATTCCCAAGGACCAGACATCGCTTCTCACGTCGTAGCCTTTGGCGGTCTGGGGGTCTATTCTTTCAGGCTGGAAGAAAAATTTAGCGAAGCTCTCACATTAAGGGTTTGAACTTACAGCCATGTATGGGCGACATCCGGCGTCGCGTGTCCTGGCGATGGAGTCCACCAACTGGCCAGAAATGCCGAAATCACATAGCTTAATGTTGCCGTTACGGTCTAGGAGAATATTGCTTGGTTTTACATCTCGATGTATAATTTTCAGTTTCTCTTTTAAGTAGTTTAAGGCTTTCACAGTCGCGAGGGCGATCTTGCCCAGAATCTCTTCGGGAATCCGATCGTTGAGTTTATCGTAGATAAACTTGTAGAACTTGTCCAGGGAAGTGTCCATAAGTTCCATGACAATCCAGCAATCCCCCTGCAACATCCATTATGGGGCAAAGAAGCTTAAGAATTTAATAAACCTTATCTCATTTCTTATCATGATGAGTAAAAAAGTTAAGCAAATAGTATTCTTAACCAACCTCCTTAAACAGGGCCCCATAAAATTGAACAATGTAATGGCACTCATTGCTCTTCATCACGACATCAAGGTCCATTAAAAGCTGCTTCTGTTCCTTTTCATCAACTGTAGATCTTATCCTCTTCACTGCTACCACAGTACTTGATTTCCTATGCAACATTTTATTCACAGTCCCAAATCCCCCTCTTCCAATCTCCCCAATATCTTGCAAATCATCTGAGGTAAAATCATACATTTGTCCAGCAATCTGTAGCTTTCCCGTCGAATTCATCGACTGACAAATTTTGAATCTCGAATCCCTAGAATGTGATGTTACCTCAAACTTAACCACTGCTTTCCCAAACCTAGTTTTATCAATAGTGGGATCGATCGCTGATTTGGGGACGGCAGGGAGACTCATTTTGGGGCGGTTTGTACCCGCGGCAGCTCCGAATTTTTCAGTGTTGGCTCCAGGTTGGCTCGGAAGGGGGCGAAAACCACCGATCGTGTTGTTACTATTAGGGACGGGGAATTCCATCCGAAGCACTGTTCTCCGACCTAGAAAAGCCTTTTCCTTCTCTTTCTCATAGAAAGAAGTTGGAAGGCTTACCTTGATTGGGTTGATCTGCCATTTTGCCCAAATTTTTCAACGGGGAAACAGACACTGGAGAGAATCACTGCACTGAGGCTGCACTAAATCAAACTTTTTCCGAGCATAGTCTTGTGGTTTTAACCTTAAAAAGCGACAAACATAGCACTTTTGTCTCCAAATTTCACTCAAAAACAGCAAACGCAAAAACTCGACTTCTCAACGTCGCCATTTTGGGAACGCATGCGCGGGGTAGATTTTATTTCCACTTGACTTTAGACAGTCGGGTTCTTATTGGCTGTAATGCTTGTACTTATATTTTTATAATTATCGTGAAAAAAAAACATAATTTGCTTGTTAATAGTTATTTGTATCACTAGGCCAGAAACTGACTTTTTGCAACTATGAGCGTAGTTTGCAGGCTAAGGCCGAAGGCCGCAGCCTGCAATAGCGAATTGTTGCAAAATAAGTTTCTGGCTGTGTGATACACACTATTTTTTGGGCCGACAATTGATTAAATTTGTTAAAAGTTAATATTTTCGTATAAATTTCAATAAAATTAAAAATCAAGTAAGTGTTAGTTTTTGACATTGACAAATAATTTGGATTTACAAAATGGAAACACCAGTGCACTTTACGGAAGCTCCGAGAAATTATTTGATATATTCTTCCATCAACATCGATCGTATGTATCGAATATCGAACGTCGCAGACGCTGGCAGAGCATACGGCCGACGCATGTCAAACCTCAAACGATTCAAACTCTGTGTTCTGTAGATGGCCGTGCATTTTGCAGGTCTAGGCCGGGAAACGGTCGGTTTCAAGCGGATTTAGACGAATGCAATTTGTGTTATTTCAGAACGGAGGCCCAAAAATAAATTTACAGTACAATAATTTACGTTTTTTTTAAAAAACACAATTTACCATCGATAAATATATAAGAACATAACTTTAAGTCACAATTTTTCAAATATCTGTCCTCACAGTTACACCAATAATATGACGCATATTCGCAAGTCAACTGGAGTTTAAATGGCACATGCGCGGGGAGATGGCCACAATACGAACATTTTTTAAAAATTGCGGAATTCTCAACAAAAATTGTTCAAAATTAAGGTAAGTCCGTCGTTTATAAAAGCCCAATAATTACTGCAGGAGCGAATTTATTTTCTACTAAGAAACTACGAAGTGAAAGTGGGATAACCTCACTTTTTTGATTTTGTTATTTAAAGTGAAAAAAACGAACACTCGCACTTTTTACAAGCTGGAATTTAGTTCTAGGCATGACTTCCACGTTGGTCCAGCACTGAATCGGCTAAAATAGTTTTTTGAATATTTGTATCGCGTTTTTAGGCTTCGAAACATAACCCAACTTTTTTGACGTCAAAATTTTCAGCCCCCTCATACACAAGCATGGCATGTCTCAGTACCCCAGTTACTACATCCAACCGATTTACAAAAAAGAAACTCAGGAGGAGCTAATCAAGTCAGGGGAAGCCCAAAAACTAGCTCATTTGCCAACACGTGCGGCTTTGAACGACCAAAGTTCCTCTCTCAGACAAGACGACTTAGTAAAGTAAGCGCTATAAACCCCCATTTTGTCTTTTACCGTCTAGTCTTGCAGCCTCTTCACTAATTACATCATGAGAGATGGTTTGAAACCTTTAGCGCGAGGACTTGTAGAAAAATCGTTTGAAAACATCAAACGCATCCAATTAGAAAAATATCACAAATGTCAGGATGAAGAACAAAAAGCCAAGATCGAATTAGATCCCCGTGTGATTTTTCACAAAGCTGTTGAAAATTGTAAACCAATTTTGGGGTTGACCCCAATTAAAAGAGGCGGAGTGCGTTACCAAGTGCCGGTACCGATTACCCCAAAACGGAGTCAGTTTTTATCCATGAAATGGTTAATTGCCGCTGCTAATGAAAAAGATTCGACTGTAAGGTTTCATCATCAGTTAGCCTTGGAACTTATCGACGCCGCAAATAATAAAGGACGTGTTGTAAAGAAGAAACAGGATTTACATAGACAATGTGAGGCAAACAGGGCGTACGCTCATTATAGGTGGAGTTAGAGTAAATTTTTAAAGTAACTTGAGAATATTTTATTAAAACCTGCATCATCTACAACACCATATCTTGTGCACAATTTCAGTGTTATTTTTGACGAAAATTGCTGGA
Source organism: Cynaeus angustus (assembly GCA_030157275.1). Taxonomy (NCBI): domain Eukaryota; kingdom Metazoa; phylum Arthropoda; class Insecta; order Coleoptera; family Tenebrionidae; genus Cynaeus; species Cynaeus angustus. The sequence continues at coordinate 15,010,192 of CM058064.1, forward strand.
CTTTTAGGTAGATAGGATCCGTAATTGAGTGTGGGCTTTCTGAAAAAGGCACTATTTCGTTCACAGGCATCACCATGTCTCTTCTAGTCCCCCAGAAGTCGATAAAAGCAAATTTAACTAAATTTTTATTCTCATTTAGATATACTATTCCTATGAGCTTGTCAGTGAAATATCCGAAGCCATACAACGGAATGATCCCTGCTAACCCCAAAATTGCAGTGAACATCACCTCGTCTTGTGACAAAAAGCCAAGATGTTTCAAAATCGCCGCACTCGGTAGAGTCATTGATGTTAACATTGTTTGGTAGAATTTCATTCGGTTTACTAAACCTGCCCCACGTATGTACGGGAATTTGTATACTGTCTTAAATCCACCTTGAGTGGTGGTGCTTAGATGTCTGGGTATATTGTAGTTTTTGAGTCCCAAAATCGGCAGCCTTCCTAACCTGAAATGGGAATTCCTTGAAATAGGTGCTACCATAAGTAACCCATAAGGCTGGCTCTGAACTCTGTGCGGTAAAGAATGGTAAAAGTAACTTACATTTTAAATACAAAATTAGTAAATTTAAACTAAAATTATAGGTTAGTCGGGTCTGCCACTGGTGACATTTGTTCCTACTAAACTTGTTATCTTTGGGAAATTTCAGAAATCTAGTGGAACATGAAGACTTCAGAAATCACAATTTACGTAACAAGTGGAAAAAGTAGATTTCCTCTTGCACGCCGTTTTTACAGGCAAAGCCTAAATGGAATAGGAACAGGAAATTCGGTGGGATACTAAATAAGAACTACGGTTTTTCCACGATTTTATTGAACTCGTTAAAGTACAAATAAATGAGCCCAAAACCCAAATTATGTATATATTTTTATACATGTAAATGATATATACATACAAAACTGAATTTTTACAAAAGTCAAATATCAAAAGTTGTTTTCCTAATGAATGCTTTTTTACAAAATATATTACTATCAAGTCTCCTATAAATGTTGTATAAAAATGTCATTTGTTTTCGTTAGCGATATCGATTATGTCCATAATTATTAGATGTGTAATGGGCTATTAAATGCCGATAAATCCAAACTAATAGCTAAATTTATAAAGTATAAAGTACGAATGGGACCCTAAGAACAAATTAAGCAATAATCTTTCATATAAATAAATGCAATCAACTGTTATAAAATACAAATTAATTCCTACAAAGCATGAATAAAATAATAAAAAAAACTACAAATAAGGAAATAATGAAGTTTTAACTGATACTGATATTCTGAACAAAAGTTCATTTTTTACAAATCATCCGATAAAAAAAATCTAAGTACTAATAAGGGATATACAAATATATTTACAAGATGGGTAAAAAGTTAGTTTAATTGGGAGCATCATCACCATCAATAGTGTCATCTTGGGTTGTGGAATCGTCACCAGAGCCATTACCACTTGCTTGTACTGAACCTCTACTGAGCCTAGTGGGCAAGCCCATGCTGCCACCGGCACCAGTGCCGCGCCTAAAAACAACCTCGTTATTTCTAATAAAACAATAAGAACGGGTTAAGCAACAAAAAAGAAAACATAGGGTTAGTACCATTGCAAAACATCCAACACCAATCTAACACCACATACCACATGATCACCATGAAGATAGAACCCGCTATCATTTAATGCTGGAAATTTCAGAGTTTTGAAATATGGAAGCCAACAAAAAGGACGAAGATGAACTGTGAAAGTGACGGTGAACAGTGAACGTAGCTTGCCCTGAGGGGCACAATAAATCAAGTAATCATACTCTTCCATGGAAATTAAGTGATTTCTCGCTTACTTTCCACGAAGACTTTTAAATAATGTATCCCTCAGAAACGAAGCATAAGCAATGAACATGATGCGACGTTACAAAAAGTGTCTCACCTAAGTTTGCTTTTGAGGTTGTTCAATTCGCGCGTCATCGATTCGTTACTCTCCAACATGTCTTCGTAGTCTCTCTGCACCTTTCTCTTCTGAGCCTTTTCCCTGGTAATTTCTTCTTCGGCTTCATCCAGTTGTCTCTTCAACGTCTTCACTCTCGAATTCGCTTTGTCGACTTGTTCTTTATACTGATCAGCATGACGGCGCTCATCTTCCAATTGCATGACTAGCTCCTTCAACCTCTTATCTAACTTCCTATTAGTCTTTTGTTGAGCCAATCTCTCCTTCGCCTCAACCTCCAGTTGTTCCTCCAAGTTAGTAATCTTACTCTCCAACGCAGCGATTGTCGCTTTCGTCTTTGTCCTTTGAGCTGTCTCTAATTCAGCCAATTTCGCTTTGAGCTCCTTGTTCTGTCTTTCTAACAACAACTTATTGGATTCTTGTTTTTGGGCGAGAGACCTTTCAGCAGCCAACTCGGAAGTCAACTGTTCGATAGCTAGTTGCGCTTTGCGTGCTCTATCCTGCAACAGTTCGTTGTTACTCTGTTCTTCTTCAATCTCTTCTTCTAAGGTGGCAATTCTGGCTTCCAAGCGGCGCTTTTCGTCGATGAGTAACGCTGCTTTGCTGTTACAGTTATTCACTTCTTCTAAAAGTTCATCGCGTTCTGCCTCTGCAGCGCGTCTCGCTCGGTCAGAACTGGTAAGATCTTCGTTAAGTTGAAGGACTTCCGCTTCTAAAGTTTTCACTTTACGTTCGGCTTCTTTACAGCTGGCAGCGAGCTCGTCACGCGAAGCACGGGCTTCTTCGGCGTCTCTGACGGCTTCTTTGCACTGTTGTTGGGATTTCTTCAGTTGCTTTAAGGCGTCTTCTTTCATCTTGCACTGTAGTTCAATCTGAGCTTCTAGTTCTTTGAGGTCGCCTAGAACAAACAGGTTATCGTGATTTATAACATGGTTATTTACGTACCTTCAAGCTTCTTCCTCGCGGTGACCGCGGCCGCTCTCTGTTTCCTTTCTTCGTCTAATTCAGCTTCGAGATCGCGCAACTGTTTGACGATGCCTCTTCTCTTCTCTTCGGCTTGTTCTTCCTTGGCTTGGACGTCACGTTCGAACTGAGCCCTCAAAGCCTGCATGTTAACCTCCAATCTTAGTTTAGCGTCTTCAGTCAGTTGAAGTTCATCCTCTAGTTCTTCATTTTGAGCCTTCAGTTCAGCCAACTGAGTTTCAAGCGAGCGCTTGGCTTTCTCTAGTTCGTGGACGTTCTTATCTGCAGTCCCTTGGTTGTTAACTAGCTCGTCAAGTTCCGCTTGGAGTTGTCTCTTAATTCTCTCGAGTTCCTCAACTTTAACATTAGATTCGTCTAGTTCGCGGCTAAGAGACAAAACTCTAGTTTCTTTCTCGCGGGCTTCTCGCTCAGCGGCGTCTTTCTCAGCCATGAGTTGCTCGCTAACTTGTTTCTCTTCCGCAAGCACCTTATCGAAGTTCTTCTGTTTCTTTTCGAGTTCGGAAACTTTCTGTTTTTGAGCCTCTAGATCGATGTTTGTATCTTCTAGCTCTGCGGCTGTCTTCTTCTTGCTGCGTTCGAGTTTGTCGTTGGCCGCTGTCAACTCCTCGACTTGACGTTGCAGAACTTCTAAATCTTTAGCGAGCTTCTTTTTGCTCTCTTCCAAAATGGCAGCTTGCTCGGCTTCGTCGTCGGCTTTCTTTTTAGCCTCGGCTAACTGAACAGTGAGCGCATTGATTTGTTTCTCCAAGTTCTTCTTCGCTTCTTCTTCCTCCTCGATTTGTTCTTGGAGGTTTTCTTTCTCGGATTCTAGTTGTCGTAATTTCGAACTGAGGGCTAGTTTTTGACGTGTCTCTTCTTCTAAAGCGCTCTGGGCTTCGGCAAACTGCGATTCGATGGTTGCTTGATTCTTCATGGCAGCGGAGGCTTTCAGTTCGGCTTCTTCCAACTGTTGGACTATGTTATCCATTTCTTGTTGGAGTTTTTGGGATTTTTCCTGGAGTTCCACGCGAACTCTTTCTGTTTCTACCAACTTTCCTTGGACCTCTACCAACTGACTCTCGGCTTGTTTCCTTCTTCGTTCACCTTCTTGTCTACTAGCACCTACGTTTCTTAGTTCGCTAGTTAAGTCCGCGTTTTCTGCCTCCAAAGCTTGTTTCGCTTTATCCACGCTCGCTTTCTGTTTCTTAATGTTCTCTAATTGTTCGTTCAAAGTTGCCAGTTCTTGAGTGTGCTTGTGTCGCATCTCCGCCAAGGTAGCCTCATGCTGAACATTTTCTTCTTCTAGGTTCTTCTTCAAATTCGCTAGTTCTTGTTCACGCTTAGATCTCAATTCTTGTTGAGCAGCTGTGGTGTCCAACGAATCTAAGAGTTCATTTTTCAAAGCTTCGAGTTCTTCGTTAAGATCGCGCTTTAGTTTTTCAGCTTTGCTCCTAGCGGCCTTCTCAGCTTCTAAATCTTCTTGCAACTCGGAAAGTTGACTTTCCATTTCGCGGAGGGCTTTCTGAGCCTGAGCTTTTAAAGCTCCTTCCTCGTCAACACGAACCATAGCTTGAGCGAGCTCTTCTTCTCTTTTCCCGAGCTGTAATTGTAATTCCTCTAGTTGTGTGCGCTTCTCCGACAGTTGCTCCTTCAAATCATTGACTTCAGTCTCAACTTTGCGTTTCGTTCTATCAGATTCTTGTCGCTGCTGGTGGTCCTTGAGAAGACGCTCTTCTAATTCCGCGATGGTAGCTTCGTGTTTCGCTTTGAGCTTAGCCAAATGTTTGGCTTTTTCTTCTTCCTCAGCCAGAGTCTGACTCAAGTCGTTACTACGTTCTTCTAATACTTTTTTCTCTTTAAGGAGTTTCTGGTTGGTATCGTCACTCAACGCGAGGTCTTCTTCTAATTTTTTTATCTTAGCGTCGCATTGGACTTTTTCAAGTTGTAGTTTCTGTCTCGCGCCTTCTTCCTCTTCGAGTTGCTCCTCGAGATCTTGAATTGTGAGCTGCAATTTCTTCTTATCGTTGTTGAGCACATTCGCGCGTTCTTCCTCTTCTTCGATTCTAGCTTCCAGATCGTGGAGGATTTCCTCGAGTTCTTGTTTGCGCGCTGTGAGTCTAGCGCGCATTTCTTCAGCCTCAGCGCAAAGCTCGACCTCCGCTTGGAGCTGCTCTTGCAACATGACCTTCTCTTCTTGAGCTTGTTGGTACTTGGTCTCGAATTCTTTCGCTGCCCTAATGTGGTGTTCTAGCTTATCTTTAACCTGTTTCAACTCGTCTTCTTTCTGCATCAACTTTTCTTCTTGTTTGGTAACTTCGAGCAACGGCTTGACTTTGGTGTAGAGCCTCCACCATTGCCAGTTGCGGAGTTTAAGATACGCCGAACAGTTCCTCTGGATGATCCTGATAGCGTTGAGTTGCTGGACTCTCTTCTGGTAGTTTCTTCTCGACAAGAACCCTCTGCAGAAAGCCTGGAAGTTCACGATCAAATCGGTAATTTTGTAGTCACGCTCTTCTTCCAAATGAGCCAAGACTCCAGCTCTGAAGAAGATTTTCGACAGGCCGATTCTGTATAGATTTTGATCAAGTTCCAGAGTTTTGATCATGGTTTCACAAGCCTTTTTGCCGTCCATGAAACCCTTATTGATAACGTTCGGTGTGAGCAATTCGTAACGTTGTCTGAACTCCTGGAAAGGTATCCTGTTCGGGAAACCTTGTCTGCAGATTCTGATGCCTTCAAGGACACCGTTGCATCTCAGCTGATCCAAAACCAACGGGGCGTCGATCTTCCCTGCACGTTTCTCGTGATTTGGAATGATACAACGGACGAAATTCGGGTTGGTATTCCTCAAAGTCACCATTAGGTTAGCCAACTGTTCTTTATACAAATAGGAAACAGTCCTAAACATGCCTTTGGCACGACCGATGCTCTCCGCGTCCTTCCAAATGTGCACCACAAACGGATCTTGCGAAGCCTGCAGCAAGGACACCACGTTTTCGTTCTGCGGATCCATGTTCTTCATCAACCACTGTTTCGCACAATAATCGACTTTTCCCGCGTAGTGAATAATAGAAAAGTCGGCGACTCCTCGGAAATCGCTCTTCTTGAACTTCGGATGCGTCGAATGCGAGGCGACGAGTTTATCAACGAACGTCTTATCAGTGGCTTTCGGGAAAAGACACTCTTCATCGAGAAGAGCCATGATTCCCATAGGTTTGTCAATAAGGTCGATCGTGGGTTGGAGATCGAGTCCGAAATCGATAAATCTCCATTCGATGCCTTCACGTTGGTACTCTTCTTGTTCCAAAATAAACATGGTGTGATTGAAAAGCTGTTGAAGCTTCTCGTTTGTGTAATTAATACAGAGTTGTTCAAACGAGTTCAATTCGAAGATTTCGAACCCGGCGATATCGAGGATTCCGATGAAGCTGGCACCTTGACGCTTGGTGCGTCCCAGCGAACGGTTGATGCGGGTCACCAACCAGCGGAACATGCGCTCGTAGCAAGCTTTGGAGATGGCTTCCACGGCGAACTCAACCTGGTGAAAACAAACCATGAATAAAAGATAGAAAAAACACGCCCACATTCTAGTCGTCAAACTTTGAAAGTAGTTATTAAGTTGTCACCGAAGGAATGCACACAGATCTTGCCTCACCTGCTCTTTAGTCTGGCTCTTGGTAACAAAGTCCCTTCCGACCTTGATCCTAGGCTTCAAGAAGGCCTTCGTCATGTCGGTAACCGACAACCCTAACAAATGGGCGATCTTTTGGGCAACGGTGTTATCAGGCAAAGTTGCTTGATCCGAGTTGCGATCTTGTTTGAACTGCATGGTACCGAACAACATCACCGCAGAGACGACGCGGAAAATGGCACTGAAGTCCTCATTGGTCATTCCCATGATGTTCATACTTTTAACTGTAGCTTGAAACTCGGCCGAATCATCGACACCGGGTACTATATGGTTGTCTTCCCGCAAAAAGGGATACGATTTGGGGTCCTCCAAAATAAACTCCTCTAAAAAAAGAAGAAAATGACGTGCTCAAGCTTCAGTGTGTTACTCACTCTTCTGCTCAGTCGAAGCCCCCGCCAAAAGCTGGTAGAAAATGTGAAAAGTCCTTTCTTGTTTAGCTTGTCGGATGGCACGTGATTTCTCAAGAAGATAGGTTTCGATATTCGCTCCTGCGATGTATCCAGACGCGTCGAAGTTAATCCTGATAAATTTCCCCTAAAACAGCACGTGAGAACTGGGCCATCGTCGCCAGCAACTTACAAATCTCGAAGAGTTATCGTTCTTGATGGTTTTAGCGTTCCCGAAGGCCTCGAGGATGGGGTTGGCTTGCAAAAGTTGTTGTTCTAGGCCGCCCTGTGTTCAAACAATTAGTCAAAGCACATGGATGTGACACTTAAAACATGATGGCAGAAATACACAGTCCTTGTTCCGACATATTTGAATATATATCTCGAAACTCGGACGGATTAATTGTAGGTTACGTGCGACTCTATTACTATATTATTTTTTTAGTTTTCGAACTCTTGACACACATGTAACTTACATACCGAGAATTCTCTCGTGGGACTCTGCGTAAGCATGTAAAGTAAAAAAAAAAATGTTTATCAGTCGCGCACACGTTACCAACTAACTTAAAACTATGACTACTTACAATAAGGTCTTTCTGCTGTGCTCCGAAAGAACGAAAAACATGCAAAAGAAGAGAAAAGAAAACATTAGAATCTCTACGTGCTCCAAGACAGAATTTGCGAAGAAACTGTACAGTGACGACATGCCACGATTCGTCGAATTCTACTCACCGCTCCTGATCCTTTCGGAGACTTTGAGGCAGCCACGTAGGCCAAATACTGAATGACTTTTTTGGTGTTTTCGGTTTTACCAGCGCCAGATTCTCCAGTACAAAGAATTGACTGATCTTCTCGTTCTGTGGGGAAAATATTAGAACTTTTCTGGATAAAATTAGATGCTTACCTTGCAACATGGAACGATAAGCGGTGTCGGTTATGGCGAAAACGTGGGGTGGCACTTCGTGGCGTTTAATTCCTTTGTATCGTTCCATGATTTTCTCTGTGTAAATTGGCAGTTTCTTGTAGGGGTTGACAACCACGCAGAAGAGGCCGGAGTAGGTCTAAACAAAAAAAAAAAAATTGGTATCGAACAATTGCAGGCGGGAATTAGTAACACGGTTTTGGCAAGGCGTCAGGACGTGGGTTGATACTAAAAATTATGGTTTCATAAAATTTATCTTATATCCATCCAGGTTAAAAGCCCGCTTTACGATGCACCTGCAACTTCCTTGAACATTCTCGTGATGAGAGCCTCCAGTTTTTGCATCTTTATGGCGAAATTTTATAGATTTGCAATTAGTACCTGGTTACAAAAGTTCATAGTTTGACTTCTTTTATATAAGTTTTTTAGTCTAAGTACGAGCTGTTCTTAATGCATTTGTCGGCCTTGTGGTTTAAATATTAGAGTATCGATTTTTAACTACTATAATAAACATTCATATCGTTTCCTTTTCAAACTTTGCCTTATACAGTATGTGGGTCATTAACATGTAAGTAAACACATTAAAGATAAATCAGGTAATTATTTTTTTATCGCAGTGTTTCTCGTAATTCACAAATTTCAATAAATCCCGCAGAAACAAACTTTTTAATTTAACGCTTTCTAAAAATATACAAATTTTCCAATTTTAAAATTTAATTTTAATTTTTTTAATCTTGGGTTTTTTGATTTTAGAATTTAGAATTTTCGTTTCTTTTAAAGTTTTCGAAGGTCTTACTTATTCCAGATTCTCAGTACCATACAATTTCGGAAATATAAGCATTTTGGAACTACGTAAGCAAAAAATGTTTGCAACATATTTTTGTTATTCTGTTTAAAACGTCGAAGGGCTTCATAGTTTTCATAATTTTTAGTATCTGAAATTTAGAGAACTTTATATTTTCCAGAATTTATGCCAGAAAATTATACAAGATCCATAGATTCTAAACACTCACACTCGCTAGAAGAAAATGCCAAAAATCTATTTTGAAATTGAAAAAAAGAATTCGGAAGTTTCTAAATTGTACCAGAATCACCATTCAGAAACATTAAAAATTTGGAACTGCTGGATTTGAACACTGCAGATCTTGAAGGTTTAAATCTTGAAAAACCATGAAAATACGAAAATCTTGTCATCTTCATGTAAATTACAATGACTTTCATTGCAGGGATCTTAAAGATTCGAAAATCAGAGTTTTAAGCCATGGGAATATTTTAAATGGAGGCTGCATGATGCTTTTAAAATCAGCACCATATGGAGCCATTGGTCAACAGTGAGCCTCAAATATGGAAATAATTCTCGTCAATTACCCTAACTCACGCAATTAGCGTCTAATTTGGTAAACCGTTTTATTTAATGATCGAGATGTCGATCAAACCTTGATCGTAAATGGCACATTTCAAAACCGTGTTTTTGGGTTGAAAAGGTCTGCGGGTACTTACTTACTTACTTACTACAGGTCGCTGGCATTTTTCCCCAAGTTATTGAGATTATTTACGACAGCGAGTCGAAATTCACTAATAGCAGTCGCCAGACGAGACGTCTGGCACCATTGGAGACTTTCAGAAGAGATAACATTCTTCGGATTCCTAATGAAGTCGTAGGATAATTATGATTTGTAATTGAAACTGATTTGAATACATTATTGGAAGTAACCTTGAGTTTAATACATTTGAACTTGTTGGACGTTTTCGCGACGAATTAAGGTTTATGAAGCGAACAAATAGTGTGTCCGTTTTTACGAGCATTGTTTTGTACATGGTGATTCATTTGATAAACACATTTACCTTATCGAATTTTTACGTTCGATTTAAATTTGCGTGGGTATTCAGACTTGGTGTACTTTTTTCGACGGCTCCGGGCAAGAATTTGCGGTATGACGTCCGGTGACATCACATCAAATCGTAAAAATAACAATGGCAAGGTATCGGGAAAATTCCAACCGGAGGTTGTAAAAATGTAAAAGTGCCTGTCCCATCTGTGGCTGCCCCATTTACTTGTTAGAAACCCCATCGCCGTCGCCAATCTCGCTCGTTACCGAGAGAAAGTGGCTTCGACCTTTACTGCGCCTCAGCTGTTCGTTCTATTGTTCCCCAGGTCGTCGCTCGGGACTCCGCAGGGCCGCCGTCTAGGGCCGCTCCTTTTTCACCCTATTAAAAAAGGCGAGGTCGGTGTCTTCCGGTCGCCAGGTGGATTTTGACCCCGTATACTTAACAATATCGCCCACGTGTGCACGAGTGCAATCTTATTGCCCAACATGTGTTTGTGTGTGCAAAAAACAGGCCACCTCGCGGCGATGATGGAGTAATAATTGTTTGCTTTTGGAATGCGTCGTTTTCGAAATTGACGATGATGGTGACTCAGGTTTGTAGCGGGCATTTCTTGCTTTATACCATAAATGGAAGAAATGGGTTAGAGAGCGGGTCATGGACAAGGAATGTTTTGAAAGTGTGGTTTTTGGCGTTTGGTTTAGATGCATGCCTATATCGGTTTTTGTAATTATTTTTCACTTTTTATAGATAGTCAGGGCGAGCGACTATTCCCACCGGTTTCTAGGACTTCCGACGACTAAAATGGACACCGCTGACCATACTCGGACCGTTTATTTAGATATTTAGATGTAATCAATTGGAAATGTGATCTGTGATTACCTTTTACGGCCCGAAGAGTGAAAACTCGTAAATTTTATTGCGTAATGCGTTCATTAAACAAATCTTACAAATTGCATAGTTAATAAATCTTTTTTGAAGCCAATCATAAATTTAATTGAAAGGTTGGCACGGCGGCGTGACTGCCAAATTTTTCCCCGACTTCACGAAAGTCGTCAACTTTAGTTAACACCGAGAAATTTACTTAATTGAACCGTCCCGATAAATTGATAAGAAAGCATTTTACATATTTTGTTTTCAACAAAAATAGAGCCGACACCTGCACGAAAGTCGTATTTACAGAACATTATCCAAGACAAAAATAATTTCGAGTTATGACTTCAAACTCCGAACAACACGATTATCTTATCTAATCGTATCCAAACTCAACAAGTAAATAAATGTATCGTTTTCTTCGCCTTTATCTATTTTCCTACTTATTCCATAGACAAAAATTTATTGAAATGTAGCCAAAACAAAGCGCTGTCGGCGACACATTTATCAAAAATTAATTAGCATGCAGGTTAACGTGTTCTAAACGACGCTTTACGGTCAATTACAGTGGGAATTTAACGACTTCCACACTTCAGGAATCTATTGCCCCTGGAAACTGCAGAAATCTCAGCCTCCACATTTTTTAACATGACTAAATGTTTGTGCATTGTACACATTTCTCCTGTTCGATAAGACCATGACTTCTTGAGCTGACTAATTCGGAAATACCGTCGGTGATTAGGGTCACTTTTATTCCAAACTTGCTCTAGTATACGAGAATGCAGTCGTCGCGACCCGTCTTTACACCAAAAAATATCTGCTACCATAGGCGCCGATATCGTTGGGGCCGCACCCTAAATTATCATCGATGTGAGTCATCTAGGTGAAAACACAGCTGAGTCAGGCAGAGAATCACGAAAAAGGATGTTTGATTACAAATGTACACAAACGAAACTGATTTGAGATGGGAACGGACGAGAAATTGACGTTACTTAAGTCAGTGTATGCTCGTAATGGCTGAAGATGCTCTGGTTTTAGACGGCGAGATTTCAACAGTTAACAAAAAACAAACAATCTTTATTTATATTTCACACACTGCAATTTTCCTCGAGTAGTAAAAGTAGTAAGGCGATTACGAACGTGTAATTTGTGTTAAATTGACTGTACGTAATGAACTTCTGAATGAAACAATTATCCGAGCTCTTGTCATTTTGAAATCGAACCAGAAAATGCCATAACTGGGGAAAAAAAATTCCAGATGGATCAAAATATCCACCGACAGAAAACGCAACGTGACATTTTCCTTTTACCAGTTTCCAGTCGTAAACTACACTACAAATTTGCATTCTCTATTGACTTGGTGGTTGCTCCCAGCTGTCATCACCTTGAAAAAACATTGTACAAACGCAGGTGTGCCATCGAACGAAAAACTGACATTTTTTTTTTTATCCTCCGCCACTGTGTACTCTCACAGTCTGAGCCAACGCCCCCATCAAATCTCGTCTAATAACAACTTAATAGAAAAGAATTCGTCTTTTTAATTCAACAATGACAAAACATTCAGGCACGATCCAACTCTGCTGTGAACACATCCCACGACGAGTTCGACCTGCTGTGCGTACCACAGGTCGCCGCTCTGTCAAGGTCATGTCATACAAGCATGTATAGGAGATTCCCTGTATAACAAACAAAGTTATAGAAGGAATGCGCTGTATAACGAAAATAAACGGGAAGCAACATGTGGTCTGCACAAAAGACGTCATGAGCTAAATCAGAATCCACCTACATTGTGGTTTATGATCGTTGTAACGCATCTTTGGAGCTTTAATTGAGACAGTTGTGTAAACATGGAAAACGGTTGTTCTTGATGAATAGTTGTCAGATTTAATTGTGATGAGTGGGTGTGTCTTTTTGCGATAATATCCTAGGGTGGGCCGTAATAGTTATTACGAGGCTTATCATCGATAGTTAAACAGTAATTTTGATAAGACGGAACAAATTGCTTCGGTAGGAAGACTACTGACTTTCTAAAAGTTTTATCAGACAGGAAAACCGCGCGTTTATCACCGTTTTACCTGGAAACACAATGAGTCTCTTTGTCAGAACTCAAGTTTGTTAACACTGATCGCGGATTCTTAGGTTCGAAAATAGATGGATGATCGCGGATGTTTGGACGTTTTTCCGCTTTGAAAATTGGAAGGATGACCTCACGATTTTCCGTTGGTTAATCTAAATAAACAATCAGCGTTGCTCAATGAGAGTGGCGTCATAAATGGGTGAATAAACGCACTGTTCGCGCGATTTGCGGGTGCGACTTAAGAATTCTAAACGCATTTGGAGATCTGAAAATTGTGCTTATTAAAAAGCCTCGCCCCAATCTAGAGTACTTCAGGTATTCGAAAATCACGTAGAATCAATAAATGCAGATTGTAATCGAAATCACATGGACTTTTATCGTTTTTATAGTCCAAAAATATCTTAAACTTGTGTTGAGAATTGTTTGAAGTTTTCGCTTATGAGAACTCTATAATCTGATTATCAAAGTTATCATTACAAGTAAACAATTATTATTCTGCAAATACTTTCTAAAAACTTCAAATTACGTGTTGTAAGAATTCTAACAATTAAACTGTGGTTAAAAAGTGACTCGTGGCAGTTCTAAAATGTCAAAATTGAACGATGACAATTTTACCAACATGCAAGGTCTACTTACGCTATTTTCCAATCATTTGATCACTCTAAAAGGTTCCTTAAAATTCAATATATAAATATTCGAAAAATCAACAATTTCTAAATCGCCAAACTGTTCTTGTAAATATTCTGTTAACTTTATAATTCTAGATATAAATAAATTTATCATAATAAACAATATCTAACGATCTGAATGAGCTAAGATTAGAAAGATGGAATTTTGTATATGAGAATCTATAATTTAGGTCTAACACTGAAAATGTAGTCTGAGAATTTCTTATACAAGCAATGAGGATCTACAGATCGATTGTTAGAATTTCAGTAATTTTTTAATAATAAAAATACCACGTATCAAGAAAATCTCAATCTAAGAAATCTAAAAATTTCGAAGACATAAGAAAGTCGTATAAAGTTTCAAGAATTATGTAACCTGAATCTAACAAATTTTAGAAATTTTAAGAATTTAAAAAATCAAACAACCTAAGAACCCCAAAATCTAAAAAAAAAATCTAGAAAATTCAAAAATGCATAGAATCTTATGAACTGGTAAGAATAAAAAAAAAAACAATAAATTCTAAATTCTAAAAAACATAAATTTAAGATAATTTTTCTTTTGAAATTTCGAAAATATACAAAAATGCTTAACAACGCTCTTTGAAGTGTTTACAGAAACAATGTAAGTGTCAAAAGAATACCAAGAATTTGAAGATTAGGATATTTGAAATGTGCTTCTCAAATACTATTCATTTTTTTTTAATTCAGACAACAGAAATTTAACAAATTTTGCAAAAGTTTTGTAGCTAAAATTCTAAATGTTTTTTTGCACACTTATAAATCTGGATGACTATAATACCCTAAAAATCTTGTAAGCAATATCTCGAAAATTTCTGTACTTTAAAAGACCTGAACAAAACCAAAAAACTAACTTCGAGTGGAAATATTTTGACTAGTAACAAGTCCTCTTGCTCTTGATGAGAATTTTTTGCATTTGGAAAAACAACCAAGAACGTTTTGCATTGTAGATTTTCCCAGTAAGTGATCTGGATATCCTACACCGGTGTAATATAAAATTACAACTCTTACAAAAAACGAATATGGCTCCAATTTTCTACCATGTCTAGAAAACGTGAAAAAAATACTAAAACACCCACTTTTCTGCAAGTGAAAAATCTGTCAAAAGAACAAATTAACTTGAATAATAACAATTGTTTTTGCTAATAAAGACAACTACTTTAAGAAAAACAATGCTCATGTTTAAACCACGCGCTTTTACGTAGGATTGAATGGTCTTGTAGCTAATTTTTTGGGCGATCACTTCAAAAACGTTTACGGACTCTTTTGCGACTGTAACCATGGATTTTATGGACTCATCTGTCAAAATAGAATTTATGGACTCAACTTAAATTTCATACGTTCTGATGGTTTGTTGTGATCGCCCAAAAAATCTTGTACGCACTTTTACCGTAAGACGTTGTCGTTGTTACATAAATAGCTCTTAGGGAACAGACTTCTTAGAAGATTTCTGCGTGTTCCACGAACAAAAGTGACCTTAAGATCTGATCATTTTCATGGTAGAGTCAAATGAGTATTTGTACGCGAATGAGGAGCATTCTTAATGTGGTTTAAAAATAAAGTTGTTGAGGAAGTGAATGTCATTCGTATTTCCTGCAAAACTATGGGGAAGAACGTTCGCCCAGCTAGACTACAAAGAGATTGAGGTTGTTTACCACCAAAGACAGTTTCTGGCCCTTGGATATTTTAGGAGTGCTTTGTGGAAACGGAGAGGATCCTACTTATTATTCATCGTACAACAAACATTGTCTAACAATGGCAAGTGTTAATGAAATGTTAAACATGACAAATCTGAGGTAGAATTCCCTTTCAGTTCTGTAAAAAAGGTGACTAGCAATCTAAGGTTAGTGCTTCACGTTTCTGGCCATTCGTAAGTCTGCTCGTTGCGGCTACATTCATAAAACGCATGTAAAAATAAACCACAACCCGAAATGACTTGCAAAGCGACATAACCAGTTTGTAATGGACCTTTCGGGTGCCATTCAACGCTCCCCAATTTCCACCCCGAGCACTCCCACACCGAACCTGAATTCCAAGAATCTACAGCCGATATTCAATACCAAGGTCAAATACCAAACTGTCGCATTCGCCGGCTCCAAACTTACATAAATAAGACTGGAATAATATCTATCTTTGAGGTTGTGCAACACACAGGCCTCGTTGAGGCAGGTGAGTTCCGCCATATCCTCGACCTTGTCGAATTTGGGCGGGTTCATCTTCTGGATATCATCCTTAGCCACGGTGGTCCTCTTCCCCGTCTCCTGGATCTCGACCTCCACCTCGTCGCCGCGCTCGCCTTTGATACTTGCGGCCACGAAGCCCTGAGCTTCGTGGGGTACCCACACGAGGCGTTTCTGAGTCCATTCGGCCTGGGTGGCTGGATCGTTGAAATTGTTTCTGTCCACGCATAAGTACTTGAGTTCTGGATCGTAGCGGTCTTTCTCGCCGTCCGCCATGGCTTGTTACCGGGTTTATACACTTCACTAAGTCTACACTAAATGCACATGAGAAGCACGACACCGAAGGGGGCTGTCTGGACGCGACCGGTCAACGTGCTGTGGTTTACGAATGGGCGGTGCGAATGGAATGACAGCCGCTCGCTAAATCATTACAACGGTCGGCGTTCGGCGACACTACCGTCCTGATTTACCGGCCGAGGCGCTGCCAACGTTACCCCACTAAACCACCAAATTCGAACGCAAAAAAGGAATTTACGCTCTCAGAACTACGTTTCGACACGGTTTCGTCCCAGTTTTGAGATAAAGTGACCATAAAAAGCTTGCTTTGGCCAAAAGACACACTCCTCGCGAAAAAGGTCGCAACATTTGTACCAACACACAGGCCCCTCTCTAACCGCAATGACAATTTAAAAAAGCAACAACAATAGGAATCATAATCTTTAACAACTCGTTCCAAATTAAAACTCTCACTCTCCCTTTTTTATCCCTATTTAGCGCTATTTATTAAATTCTTGTTTAAAATCGCTGCCAACCTCATTCGCTAAAATCCCAATTCGGCTCGGCCAAAATTGCCATTTTGGCGCGAAAATACCTCCATTCGAATTTTCAATTTTTAAATTTCGCAACTCATGAACGTGTCTAACCGCGAAAAACGGAAAGAAAACCAGTTGATAAAGCATGAGGTAAACCGATGACGCAATCACGGACGTTAAACCTATTTTAGCAGTTGGGTGAACAATTTGAAACTCGAATTAATCATCATTCAAATTTAACGATTCCAAGTTGAATTTACATGTTAAACTGTGGTTTATTTGAATATAATGCGCTTGGAACAGGTGTTTTGTATAAGTTATCGCCGAGATCATTGCTTAAAATTTAAAATCAAGTCCATCGATATAGAAATTTATTAATTAAATTCTATCAAATTAGTAATCATTTAATTTCCACGTAATAATGACTTATTAATAGCAGTATTTGTAGCATTTTGCTGAGTGGTTCGACTTTTATCGTCGACAGCAAATTCCTTTTGGTTTACCGTTTAATTGTTGCATTCTCGGAACTTCCGAAGTAGAAAAAAAAAAACAGCTGCGAAATAAACTTCATTTCATAACCACCATTAATTTTATTTCCCCCAGACTTTCTCTTGCTGAAATCAAAACGTTGCAAGCACTGGTCTTATTTTCATCTAAAAACACCGACAAAGACAACAACCAAAAATTTTATTTAAAAAAAAAAAAACAAAATCTATTCTAATTCAAAAAACTCAAACTCCGCATCCAACGCCTCACTCACGTTCATCGCAACTCCACACAGCCCCGAAAACTCTTCATTAATCTCTTCAACGCAACTCGAAGCTGGATCCCCAACTTCATAAACGGGCACCCCCAGATAGTTACCTCCAGGGCCGTAATTACATACGAAGACAATTTGGTACCACGGCAGGTCATCTATTATTGAAGAGTAGTACGTGACGGCGCACCCAATTTGGGACGTATCAGCCCACATCATTTGAGTATAGTGTCCCACTTTAAAATCTGGACCTCTGTCTTGGGTGTCGTTAACCCAATCGCTGTCAAAAATGGCCACTTCGTCGTACCATAACATTATGAGTTGGTCTATAGACTTGTCGATGTCAATTTCTGGAAGAGAACTGTTGATGAAGCCTAGATTTTGGCCGACGTGCTCGAACTCGGCTGGAAGGTAGAGAAATAATTTTGGGGACCAAGAGCGCGATTATTTACCAGTTCTTCGGCAGTGGTCGTGAATAAGGGGGTTCCCGTTGCAAGTGTTGGCCCAGCATTGGGCGATGAGCTCCAATTCTTTGCTGTAGCTCTGTAAACAAAGAAGGAGTGCTTATTCCTATGTAAAGATCAACTCGATAATTGCTTATTTACAACGATCAAGGTTTCCAGATCATTTAATGATTGCTATTGAGAAATATAGAGAAATGTAAACACAATAACGAAAGAGGATTAAAAGATAACTCCATCCAAAGCTGGTGTTATCAAAAAAGTTAGTTTCCGTGTTATCACAAAAAACTATTTTTATTGCCCGTCTATTTATAATCATTAAATCATGTTCAAATTTAAAAGCGCGTGCAGAAACGTAGAATCCAGGAAATGGCACACCGACCATCTCCCACCGAAGGCCAACAATAATCATTTCGCAAGGTCATTGCAGAAGATTTCGTGCTGACCATCACCGAAAAGAAAACAATTTCAAGGAAAATTTCCCATTAGCTCACTAAATTGGCCAAAACTGGAAAAACTAGCTTAGCTTCTCGCTCTTTTTTTTTCTTACCAAAACTCTCATGTTGGCAGCTGGTGGCTGGTCACCCCTCGTCTCGTTCCCTGTAGCCACCTGATTCCTGAGCTCATTGTGTAAATCCAGGATGTATTGTCTTTGCTCGTTCGTCAAAGCTACTTCTTTGAAATCAGGACCGCATCGTGGATGAGGACCACATTTCTAGAATCAAATTAAGGGTGTGATCATTATTACTGCTAATTACCTCTTGTTGTCTGTCGCAGAGGGTGTGTGAAAATGTCGTGACGACGTAGTCGCAGGAGAGTTGACAGTATTTGTTTTGGATACCTCTCGCAGGAACTGCGAAGAAAATCACTAAAAGAACGAGATTCTTCACGGTCATATCTGTTTTCGAAGGAAGATCAGATTCGACTAATCATGGCAATTTGTTTGAGACGAGCGAAGAGTTAATGAATGCAGGTATTATGTTATTTAATGGTTATTGAAAGAATGTTGTTAGGATTAATAAATAAATGTAAAAAAAATAATGTTACTTTTTAACCGATTGTTTACGTTAGAAACACTCGTGCTGAATAAATTAATCAAGATTTAAGCAAATTCAAAATTGCGATCCATGCGTTAGATAAATTACCTTCTGACATGTTAATCACACTTTCTTCTATGAGTAAAATCGTCAACGCCCGATTTCAAACAATTCATTATTAGAGATCACTTATAATGGAATTTCATGCACTCAGTTTTACATTAAACAAAATCATATTTCTTGTTTTTAATTAATGAAGCTATGTTTTAAAATCACATGGTGTGACATCGTATACAATGTTTATTTTATAATTGATCCGGCATTCTTCTTATAATTAATAGTGGAGCGACCTCTTGTAATTGTGTTAGATGCCGACATCCACACTTGTTTTTTTTTTATCTCCGGAATTAAATTTTAAGTGGGGATTTGATTGAGTGTTGTTTTAGTGATTGGCAGATAATTTTGTCAATTTGTTTGGAAATATCCAAATTAATTATTAATTAGAGTAGGATCGTAGAATCTTAGTTCGTTAACCTACACAAAAAGAAGTGTTATTGTAGAGCTGAGGAATTTTTTGCAAAGGTTCAGGTTTTGATAATCTGCGACGATGTACCGAGTTAGGAAGGCTCTTAACATTTCTAGAATACTTGAAATTGTTTTTTCGTTTATCTTTTCTTATCTAAATCTGTTTTATGTTCAGACACTTCAAAGATGCTTAAAAATTAAACTTCTGTGTTTAGATTGATGTAGTTTACCTAATTAGTCATAGTTTTTGCAACAGTTTTGAAAATTCAAATTTTCCTTACATCTGAAGGTAAATTAAAAAAATCTTAGTTTTGTTGAGAAAATTTGTTGGCTCTCATATTAGACAGATCAAATCTGCTAAACATAGCCACAATTATTTATCTACCTGAAAATTGAAAATTGTATTTAGATTTACCATTTTTGGTGTATCACTTTAAAAAATACGTATTTTTTTATTTTAGGGAAAACGCTTCGTTCTGTGTAAGACAAATAAAATTTGAAAAAAATGTTCGCATTCCATGGAATTTGAGTTTTATGAAAATATCAAAAAAATTATTTAATAAACGCAATTTTTGTTATCCACCATTTTTTCAAACTAATTTAAAAAATTCGTATTTTTCTTACTTCTAGAAGTATTTAAAAAAAAATTAGTTTTATTGTTTAGACAGATAACACTTATAACAATTAAATAACAATTATACCTGCAGTTCATGCAATTAGAAGTTTTTGAGTAAAATAGAAATTTTATTTGGCAAGTCTACGATTTTTTAACTATTAGTAAAAATTTGTATTTTTTTTTAATACTGTATGTATGAATATTTACAAAAGTCTAAAGTTTCTTCTAATTGAAGCTCTTTAAAATATCTGAAAAAATTATTTAACAATAACAGTTTTGAGCGTCCCCAACTCTTGCAACAATGTAAAAAAAAATGTGATTTTCGAACATATTTTGCAAAAATTTTAACCCTTTTGTTTAATACAATAAAATCTGGCAAAGATGACCGCAACTTATGTAATTAAAAGTTTTAGTTCGGAGTATCAAACCAATTTAAAAAATCCTATTTGTCTTAATTTCGAGAACTTTGAAAATTTCCCGTTTGTATTTATACACATGACATTTATAAAAAAAGAAACATAAAAGGTTTTTGTGCAAAATTTAAAAAAATTATTTAGATTTTGAGTTCATAATTTTATACAAAAAATTTAAAAATTCGTATTTTGGTTATTTCTGAGAGTGTTAAGAAACGTCTTTATTTAAGCGTTAAGTCAGACGAAATTAACAATAAAATAGCCGTAAGCCAAATAACTAAAAGATTTTATGTTTAAATGTGTAAAAAAGTTCGTTAAAGTTATCAAAAAATTATTTAAAAATTTCATTTTTTAGGCATTAACAATTTTCTGAGTATTCGCTAAAATTTCTATTTTTTGTTTGCATTTGAACAGATAAAGTTTATAAATAAAATTGCCTCAGTTAATGTATTTGGAAGTTTTCGGTAAAATGAAAAATTTTATTTGGCCCATCCAACATTTTTAGTGCATTTTTAAAAATTCATATTTTTATTGATACTATAAATATTTGGAAAATTCCTCGTTTCTGTGTTGAGACAGATGAAGTCTACTTCAAAATAGTGACATTTCACCTAATTAAAGCTTTTTAGAAACGTAATTTTTTTAAAAAAAAATTTTTGGTCATTTTTTTTCATGTAAATTTAAAAATTCGATTTTTTTATCAATTCTGAAATTTATTATTTCTGTGTTAAGACACATAAAATTTACAATTTTTCTCTGTTTAATTAGAAATTTTATTTTAAAGACAGATTTGGAGCACATTTTTCACAAAAAAAAATAGTTTGCGTTTTGACAATGTTAAGAAATACGTTGCTTCAGTGTTTAATCAGACAAAATCTGCAACTATTTGATTTGAATTTGATAATTTTGAGCATATTTAAAAAGTTTATTGTTTCTCTGTTTAAGTGGACGAAATGTGCAAGAAAAAGTGCTTTTCTTTATTATGAAAATTCGTTGAAAATTCTTTGTTTCTGTGTTTAGAGAGATGAAAATTATAAAAAACAACAGTTCATATAATATTAGGTAAAATTGTATTTTTATCAAGTTTCAAAAATTCTTAAGATATTTGAAAAATTTTGTGTTTCTGTGTGTAGACAAGTGAAATCTGTTCAAAATTGTACCATTCCACAGAACTGAAGTTTTTAGAAACAAAAATTTAAAAAATAACAATTTTTGGATAATGTTAAAAATCCATATTATTTTTGCCACAAACATTTGGAAATTTTCTCGTTTTTCTGTTTGATAAGATGAAATCTATTGTAAAATAGTCTTCAATTATACAACTGAATGTTTTATGCTAATATAGAAATTTTATTTAAAGCATCAAACATTTTTTATTCTCTTTTTTTAATTCAACTGATATTTAAAAAAAAATTGTTTCTGTTGTGTCTTTATCCAAAACATTTTAAGACTTTTAAAATTTATACACCCATTTCAAAAGTACAAAAATTATAAATGGGAGTAATTGTTTGCTCCCCTTCGCTTGTATAAATTATGAAAACCTGATAAGCGACTAGAACCTGGCTATCTATTGATTCATATTTCCTGCATTTCATTAGTTTGCATTATCTCAAACCTAATTATTCTTATCAGCAAAATGTGTCAATTAGAAATTTTTTTGCTTGTTATTGGCGTGCAAAACTGCATTCTCACACACAAACCGCCTTATCAAAACTGGCACTCCCCAGAATAGATTCACAATATAAATTTCATTAAAGACGCTTTCATAATTCCCAGGAAATGAAAGGAAATTGGGTCGTACCCAATTAAACTCCTTTTAATAAAAATCGTTTAATCCAAAGTTTAATTTTAAGACAGCTCGTGTTGTTTGTGCATCAAAAACAATTTCATCAAAGATAAGCAAGCACTCATTTGGGTAAATAATGATGTCATTTTATCAAAAGCAATAAAATAATTAAATAAGACCAATCAATCAAAGTGGAATATAATTTTTACGCTTTTAAATCGTGATCCTTATATGGAAGTGAAAATATGTAAAACACTCGTTGCATCAAAGGTTTACTTTTGCTTTTGCCATGAGTCATGCTGTAACGGTTCTGCAGATGGTAATAAAATGTTAACTTCACGATGTGTCTTATTGTTAAATGTGCTAAAAAGTAACAGTTTTGTAATATCACGTTTAATAGTGACCTCGTTGATTTTTGCTGCATTTAACAAAGTTGCACTAAAAAACGTTATCGAACGTTTTTATAAGGAAAAATCCACAAACCACGAGTCCTTGAGTGACGATCGTCTTCATCAAACGCACTGAATAACAAATTGCTCATTTAGTGATCGCACAAGTTGTATTACATAAAAACAATCAAACATATACCGACTTTGGCTTTTGATAGGAGCCGACAAATTTATTGCTGGTTCGTAAAATTTATGGGTTTTTTAGTGGCCAAGTGACATTTTCACAGCTGATTTAGGCTAAGAATTGATAATAAACTTCGTCTTGATTTTTGATCTTTGGACTATAAGTAATTTTGAGAGATTATAGAAGTATTGCAAATACGAAATTAAAGTGGTTTTTCCAACGAAAGAAAAAATCGGTGTTTGCTGTAAATTTTATCTAACTTCAAACATTTATGTAATCCAAACGATAATTCGGTTTATTGATTGATATTTGATAAGTTATGAAGAAATTCGTTCAAAAATTCACTAGTTGAGAGCAAAAGTTTCTATACTATTCTATTAAAACCTGTAATTGTGGTAGTTTTAACGCTAAAATGATGAAGTTTCAAGACGTTATTTCATTTGATACGAAAAAATGCAAAATAAAAAGGACATTTTCATTTTTAGTCAAACAAAAAATTTCTAGTCTTTTCTATCAAGTTCCATAACGCTATAAGAATGGAGAATTAGGAGACGGTATTTTGGACACGTTTATAAGCTGTCCATAATTACAAAATTATGGTACAAAAAAAAAAAAAATTGAATTTTTCATTTTTAAACGCAGTAATTTGTACCACTTTCTATTAAAATTCGTAGTTTTGGTAATTTTACCGTTAAAACCAAAAAAATTAAAAACGTTACTACTTAAGATTTATTTATTTGATGTTTATAATCGGAATATTTTAGCATGAGAAATAAAAATTTAATTGTTTTCATGTTTAAACCACTTTTTAGAAAAAATCAGAAATTGGTTGTTTTAACTTTAAACCAGAAACCACGGAGACGTTACTAATTTTAACATATGTATGAAGTGTGTCAAATTACTAAAGAATTTCAAAAATTTTTATTTTTTACAAAACCGAAAATTTCTTCTTTTTGTTAAAATCTGCAATTTTAGTAGTTTTAACGCTAAAATAATGAAATTTGAAAGCTTGACTCCTTTTGATACGTTGATTAACTATGCCAGATCACAAAATCTTTGAACAAAAAAGAGAAATTTAAAAAAACTTAATTTTTTAGAAAATTAAAAATTTCTATTTTCCGATAAAATCTGCAATTCCAGAATTGCCACCAGTTTTAATGCTAAAACGATAAAATTTAAAAGGCTTAGTCCTTTTAGTACGCGTATTAGCTGTGCCAAATTACAAAATCTTAAAACAAAGAAAGGGAAATTTTAGAATTTTTCATTTTTTAACCGAACCAAATTGTTTATAATTTTTCTTGAAAATCTTCAATTGTTGCAGTTTTAACGTTAAAACTACGAAATTTGGAGACGTTACGAGTTTTGATATGCTTATTAACTGTGCCAAATTACAAAATTTTTAAACTAGATTTTTTTTTTTACAATCTTTAATGTTTAATCTAACTTAGTTTGTTCCATTTTCTATAAAATTTCATAACTTTGGTAGTTTAATCACTAAAACTACGAAATTTGGAGATGTTAGTACGTGCGAGACACTTATTAACTGTGCCAAATTACAAAATTTTAGAACAAAAAAGAGAAATTTTAGAGTTTTTTGTTTTTGAACAAACCAAAAATTTCTCCCATTTCTATTAAAATTTGCAACTTTGGTATCTTTAAAAACCAAAAATTTGTACAATTTTCTATTAAAAACTGTAATTCTTGGAGTTTTAATGCTAGAACAAACAAATTTAAAAGCCTTACTCCTTTCGATGCGTTTATTAACTTTGTCAAATTACAAAATCGTAGAACAAAAAACGAAATTTTAGAATTTTTCATTTTTTAAACAAATCAAAAATTTCTAGCACTTTCTAATAAAATCTGTAATTTGTTAGTTTTAATGCTAAAACAGTAAAATTTGGAGGCCTTACTCATTTTCATATGGTTATTAATTGTGTCAAATGGCACAATTTTCATTCAAGAAAGTATGTCTATTGAATTTAATTTTTAAAATTTTCAATTTCATAAAATTCATGAATTTTAAGAAGAATTCAATAAAATGTGATAACCTCTCATTAAATAAAGACAAGTAAATATCTGGTATCTCTCTCGAGCTTAAAATTTCTGATCAGTGCTGCCAACACTTCAATTCTAGGTTCGTAGAAGCCTGAATTAAAACGCGTTGTATCATAAAACAATTTTATTAACCACCAAACTCAACAATCCCCCACTACACCGTCTCCACGTCCCCTTTCTTCGAATTCCTCCTCTCACTCGCAATAAACGAAGTCTCTTCCGAACTAATCGATACATCCGCTTCTTCCGGTTTCTTAGCCGCACTTTCATCATCCTCTCGAACTTGCGGCCGCGGCACTATCGTAATTTTCGGTGCCATATCAATAACAGAATTCGGCGCTTTCTTAATCAGCTCCAATGGAATTTCCTCTGATCGCGGCCGAGGCATCCGAGGCGACCCTTCCCGTGACTTAGTCCTACTCGAGGAAGAATCTCTAGAGCGATTAGGAGTGCGATCTTCCTTCTTGGGGGCGATTTTCGGGTCACTATCGCGATGTCGTCGCGATTCGTCCGCTCGATGAGTAACTCCAGGAGGGTTTTCCCAGCGAGGCGCGGCGAACCCCGGTCCCCGTGAAAGCGCAAAGGGGCGGTCACGAAGTCCACGACCTGAAGGACGATTGTAGAGACCGCCTCCGACGAAAGCGGGGCTCGGAGGCCCGGATTGGCCGGGGATTTCGAGGAGGCGAGCTATGTGCTGCATTTTTTTCTGACGGGCTTTGATGCGACCCTGGAAAAAAATCGTGATACAGCTCAAAATTTTTGACTAAAGTCTTACCTTGGTGAGTCTTTGCTTAGCTGCCATGCACCGGATGTTGTCGTCAAACACGAACTTGGCGCTGAGAAGCGGCACTCGGTTCGTGGTGGTCCCCGACAACGGTCTGTGAATAGTGATATGAAGACACCTCGAGTCGTCTTTGTCGCCCGTCACTTCGATGTCCTGCAAGAAACCGACGAGTTTTGCCACGCCCCAACCTAGTCTTTTCGTGTCGGGCTCCACGAGAATCAGCTGGAGGACGTCGATCACTAGGAATCTCCTCGTTTTCGTGCCGTCTTTCCATAGGACCGTGCACGCGATCAGATCGGAGTTGTCTGCAACAAAACGAACGTCTTATCAGGAGGCTTTTCTTGAAGAAATACCGCAGAACGAGACAATCGTTAAATCTTCAGAAAGTGAGGGTCAACAACCATGCAAAGAGTGCACAAGCTCGGACAAGACAGGCAGAAATGAAAGAAGAGCGACAAAGCACGAGAGCACTTTCTTCAGATTCGTGTAGAATCTTTGGAGTTAACGGTGCAATTTAACGATTGTTTGATTCGTGCAGTTCTGACACACAACGAGATATACTCAGGTCCAAAGCTTGATCGATTTGCACACAGCTCTGGGGGTTAGTCAACGGTAACTGTGTCTCCATTTCGCCGTTGAGGGCCAGCACCACGTTGCGCACTAAGAAGAAGACTCGGATTGCTCGGCGGGCGCGCTCCACCTGGAAAACGAGCAAGTGTAGAATACGTTTTTTTATTCAAATCTGCAATTTAGTGGCTTTAACGGTGCAGTAATGAAATTACTAAGATTAATAAATTAGTTTTCAATAATCTATAATGTTTCTCATAGCGATGAGTCGATTATTTCTGCTCAATTTTGATAAACTAAAGCTCATCTTACGCAAAATTTCACGGGGAATTCAGTGATGTGCCCAAAATGCACGTATGACTTTTATTTCTTGAGATATTTGCGTTTGAAATTTCGGAAAGTCGCATTTTGACCGTTTTCGCGCAAATGTAGGAAATTTTAGAAATAGTGTTACCTCTCCGCAAGGTAGCCGCTTCGTGAAGTCTATCCCCGTCATAGGGGTCCCCGTGGGCGGCAACAAAATCGCACTGTCCATACACAACCATTCCACGTTCAACGAGCTCTTCGTCATATCACAGTATTCATGTTCAAACATATCTAAGAAGATTTCCTCGCTTTTGTAGAAGTTGCGCAGAAGCGCCGTGCTCTGCGTCTTCGCGGATTCTATCGTTGATTTATGGGATTCTAAGAGGACGCTTTTGCCGTCCGCGATTACTAACTGTACTAAGAGTTTTAGAGCCAGCTCCAGTGTTACCAGGCGGACGCGACAGGAAGGCTGGCACGAAAGCAGGACTATATACAGGAGTTTGTCGACTAAGTGAGTGTTGTAGGTGTAGCGTACATCACGAGACGACGAGTAGGTCTTTTTAGGCTTCAGAACTTGCTCGTGGATATCCGGCATGATACCTAAAAGCTAAGGTTAAACAAGAGCGTAGTTTCCAGTGTTACCACCTTTGTTGTATGCCATGGCGTAAAGCAAGCTCAGGGCGAAAAGCGCCGCGTAGTCATTCTCTGAACAATCAAGTGCGTTGTACACAGTCTCCAGGAACGGCTTATCCGTCACTGTGTCCCCTTCTGGACTCGTAGCCAGTCTTTGTTTTTCCTCATCTGTAATATTTCTCTGTTCCTCGACGTCATCTTTAAAACTAATTTCAGACCCACTAGCCTCATCACTTTTCCCACTTTGCCCAACTTCGTTCTCGTAGGATTCCAACAGTTTTTCCACCCCTTTCTCAAACACAGACTTATCGGTTTTGAGGATAATCCACGCTAGAGTCTGAACCAGAGGCGAATGCGAGATGATAAGACACACTTGCGAAAGAAGGAACAAAGCCACGACGCACGACACTTTCCCAGCAGAAAGCTCGTGAGAAATCCCACCGTTTGATTCGTTCAGTTTTTGATTTAGGGCTTTAGTGAGAGCCTCAGCCCCCGGTTTTCTCACCGTAGTCAACGAATAAATATACAGAGGGATCAAAAGTTTATGAAGGAGGTGGTCAGTCAAGACGTGATTCAAATCAGTGATATTCAAACAAAGTATGTCGTTCAGGTAGTGTAAGTGGTCCAAATGTTCCGCGACTAAGTCTGCTAGTCGGTTCTGGGACTGGTGGCTGGAAAAATTTCCTTAAAAGAAATTTCCGCCAAGTTTTAACTTACTCAGCGTCGTTGCGCACACAGGCGTCCAGTTCCTGGATATGTTTCCCGATAAACCAAACGATGTTGGAAAAGTACGGAGCTGCGGTCCTGTCTCTGATAAACGCGAGCATGCTTGCATCCTCAACTTTGTAAACATTCAAAGTCAGAGTTCTGACTGCTATCCTAACCATGGATTCTGGATGGTTGAAAAATTTTATAGCCTCAGTGTACAAAGGGAAGTCATTTGTATGCTAAAAGTGGAAACATGACTTCTCCTCACTCCTTCGCCGTACTTACTTCATTATAAAAGAAGTGGATAGTATGAGCATTCAGTTTCAAGCTTAAGGTCTTCAAGAACGAAATATAATAAGCCATCACTTCTTCATCAGAGAAGTCAAATTTATGAACAATTATGGAATTCACATGGTTGTTAGACAACAAATAATCTGAAAAACAAACTAAGTGACTCCCGTTTTCACGGTTTTACCCCCTTACAAAGCGACGTTTCATTCCTAATATTCTCAAACAAAATATTAAGCGTTTGAAGCAACTGGACGCAAACATAACTCGAGCCTCCGCTTCGTTGTCTCATTATCCGTAAAAAGAACGACAACATGTTTTTCTCCAAAAAGAAGCTAAAAACCCCCATTAAAACCCCGAATTACCCAAAACAAACTTACTCAAAGACAGACGAGTCATTCTGGTCGCCCCAAATCAAAATTTCTGCAATGGATCGAAGAGTCTCGACCAGAAGTCCACGGTTGTGTTCTGATACAGTTTGATTTCTGGAGAGAACGTTGTAGAGGTATTTTAGGTGTTCTAGAGAGTGAGGGTTTTTGGGGCGACCCCAACCACCACCGAACCAACTTCTGCTACGGAACATTGTCTGGGTTCAAGCACCATAACCAAAATTTGACACTGTGTTTAGCATTTTGAGGCGATAATGTAATTAGTTTGATTACGACGCGGTTTTGGGGAAGGGCTCTGTTTTGGAGAGTTTGACAGGTATTGGTTATGTCAAAGTCAGCTGTTGCGCGGTGGGGCAGGGGATAAAGTTTCATTACAACGAAAAAAAGACATTGAAAAAGAGTCCACGGGGAGGCTTTTTAATTTATGAGCTCAAATCTATAATTATTACTAATTGATGGTTTACAGTGACGATCTTGATTGAATGCGTTAATTAATCAAAAAAAAAAAAATATGCGAATGCGAAATTTGTGCTTATGAAGTTTTGATCTAGTGAGGTATAAAATTCAAAATTTTTTCATGTTATTGCATTACATCAAAACTGTCAGCTTGACTGAAATTGATTAAAAATTTCAAACTTGTCTGTTACTTCCCAGTTATCAGCCTCATGACAATAACTATTGCAGCAACTATCATAAAAATTTTATTAATTCAGCAACAACTTTAACATTAATACTGTTTCCCAAGAGCATGTACTTTTGTCTATCTGTCAAATTGTCTGGAAATGAAAAGCTGTCAGGAAAGCTCATAAGTCTACTAATTTCCCGGGGGGTAAAGAATCTCAGCTTCAATTTGTGTGCCAGGTTCAGATACTCTGGATCTTCAGGGTCACACACTGACATCTTTTCATAGACAGCTTTCACGACGTCTTCAGAGACTTCAGTGAAAACGCTTCCTGTACCTTCTATGTATCTTCCATAAGCCTTGGTAAAACAACAACAACTCCTAGAATTGGAATGACAAACATCTAAGATTTTTGCGTACTTTTTCAAGACCTTATCTTCTAGATAATAAGGCTCTAAATTTTCAAAATGGTCTAAAATGTCACTGATGGGGTAACAAATACCTTCATCTAAACCAGGAACTCTTGTTTTCTACAAAACAAATTTTAGATTTAATTTTCCAACTTGTTACCTACCTACCAGAGGGCCTACTTCAAAACTAAACTCTCCAGGTCGCTTCTTCGCCACACAGTAATACCTGTGTCTACTATTGGGTACCCCAAATTGGCCAGGGCTCAGAATAAACTCCTGCCAAATAAAACCACACTTTTTTAACGCTTCAGCCAACAACTCCCTCATCTGTGACTCCTCAAAGCCCTTCACATTCTCAACTAAAATATTTTTGACAGTTAATTCCGGCAGTATTTCCAGAATATGCAAAAATGACTTGTTCCTGTCGTCTAGGATATCCTTTTGGAGCCCATTTCGCGTAAACGGTTGGCATGGGGGCGACATTAAAATGGTATCCACCTCCAAACTGTTTACAAATTTTGGTGTGAGACTTTGTATGTTGCGGTTGAGTAACAGAACTTCCGGGAAGTTGTGTTTATAGACGGAATTGGCGACGGGATTTATATCGATGGAGGCTTTTATTTCGCCCGCGATGCCACTATCTGTGAATGCAGAAATTAAAAGGAGTTCGTATAAGAGATGGGGGTACTTTTTAAAGCGAAGTGCATGCCGCCTATGCCACTGTAGAGCTCCAAGACATTCATAATGGGATGACGTTTGAAAAATTTGAGGTTATGGGGGCTGTCGGAAGATGGTTGGAAAAAATTGGGTTTATACAGAGTCCACGAAGTTCAAGATTGTTTTGCCCCACAGTTTGTATTTTGAATACTAAAGGAGCCGCCAATTTCACACTCAATCACGGTGGTTGTTTCCACTAGACTTGCAAAGGGAAACAGAGTTGCTTTCGATTGGTTGTTATAAAAGAGGCGCGATTATTAAAATTTTTAAGAAAATTTTGACTTTAAGTTACAGGCTTTATAAACAGGGGTAAAAAAACGAATTACAAACGCAAACTATTAAAAAAAATGACTAAACTAGACTAGTTTCTAAAATTAACAAAAAAACTAAGCATATGATAAACATTTAAAAAGCATAAAAATAATCAAGTTTCTTGTTTGTTGCCGAGATTTCTGAAACACAAAACAACCAGCTTTTTAATTTCCAGAGAGTTACCCCAAGGCTCAAAACGTTCCAATCTTCTGAACCGCTTTATAATAAGTGGTAAATATTTAACGGTGGCACTAATATCAGCATCAACCAATTTCCGCTTCATACTTTTAAACTCAGATTCGCTCATGCCCAGATCCACGTGCAACGGAAATTTGAAAGGTAAAGGGTCATCCCACACACACCAGTTATTTTCACAGGCTTCACACTTGCAAAAATGCAAGCGACTTTTAAGAACATTTATCTGTCTCTCAGTTCGCGAAGCCTTCTCATAAGTCACCCTACAATCAATTCAAAAAACCATAATCTAAAACTGGAAAAATCCTACCCATAAGACACACAACACTCTTCTCCTTTTCTTACACTCTTGATTGCTCTGAGCACCATTTTATTTTCATACTGGATGCTCGTAACGTTGGGGCAACAAGAATGCCTGAAAAGTGTACTAAAAGAATACATGCCCCAAGCAAAAACGGTAAGATTTCCAAGTGATTCACCAAAAAATTGTCGTGATGGTCGAATCTCACCCACTTCCAGTTTGTACACAGACGCAATTTCAAGATTACGAAAAATGAGTCTCTTGAAGATGTCTTTGTCTGTAGCTCCGACAAAAAAGGAAGTGTGTTTCTCCAAAAGATCGAAGAGCAAAGCGGCTGTTATAGCAAAGTGTAGTAGTTCATCCACGGGACGTTCGTCTGTTGTTGGAAGATCAAGAAGTTCCTGGTAGCAATCGAAACGGTACCCTGAGACTGTTAATCTCAAAGCAAGAATTATAGATTCACTTTCTGACAATGACAACAGACAATCGTAAACTGGGCACTCATATTTGTGGTAGTCACGAGCAGCATCTCTACAAGCTTCTGAACAAAACTTCATATGGATACAATTCTCACATGGAATCATACTGTGACATAATTTTAAACAGGTATCACAACGGAAACTGTTTTCTTTTTGATACAAAACAAACGGGTTTTCAACGCTGAGTACTTCACCGATTTCTATATCTCTGTTCGCAACAACACGTTTACCAAATTCGTCGTTTTTGACATCGATGCAGTTTTTTGCACACTGAATATGAGGATGTTTTCTTTTACCGGAAATTTTTAGGATGTTTGTATGGATGGGCTCTGGTGGTTTTGTTAAAAGATTTTCAGCTTTGATGCGCCTCTGGTTCAATTTTTTTTTCTGGTTTCCGTTGTAATCGTTTGCAAGAGCTCTTTCAATGTCCTAAGAAAAATTCGTACAATGCTTGCAGCTAACAGACAAAAAAATCATATTCAGAAAATCAAAACTTACATTGATGCACTCCTGGAATTTCCTTAACTTAAATAAACACGCTGATCTATTTGCATAAGCCAACGCTAGTTCTTTTGAAGTTTTCGCTGTAAGAACGGCTGAAGTATAGTTTGACAATGCTCTTTCAATATTTCCCCTTCTAAATTCATCATTTCCCGCTTCTCTTCGTGCTTTTGCTCTGTTATCATTTTTGCTCGTTTTCACTTTTGGACATAGATTGTGCTTCTTGAGATCCGCGTACACGAAATTAACTCTGTCCAAATCGGTGATTAGTTGATTAAATTTGGCAATGTATGCAGATATCTCAAAATTGGGGTTTAAAGAGAGACACGAAAACCAGTTTTTTGGTTTGTTTATCTGGTAGTTTGCCATTTTTCTTCACACTTTAGTTAAAACTTCTGTTTTAAAAACACGTTGGGTAGGTACTACTGCAATGTTGTGTAATCGGGGACAGGACTGACAACTTGATGAACTAAAACTGCGGGAAAATTAAAAGCGAAAAAACTACAATTGGAAGAAAACATGCGGAAAAAATTGTTCAAAACTGTTCTTAACTTAAATTATTTATAAAGGGAATCAAAATTTCGTAGTTTCTTAGGATAGTGAAAAAATTCCTCGTTTTTATGCAAATGATGATTTTGGGTAAAATTAGTAATTTAATTCAGATGTCAGTATTACAATAGCTATCATTTTTGCAGCTTTAGAAATTATTTTCTTATTGGAAACAGAAAAAATCGTTATTTCGGTATTTAAACAGACGACATCTGCTCGAATCATGTAAATGAAAAAGGAGGTTTTGAGTGAAATTTAAATTTTGGCGCATCCACCATTATGACAAATTTTAAAATTCGTAATTTTCTTAATTTAATGAATAATTGGAATATTCCTCGAATTAGTCGCACTGTATGTAATTGGAAACCTTTTAGAAACAACAAAAAATTAAAATAAGTTTTTTCATTTTTTTTTTCGATTTTTGTCATTTTTGGGTATATCAGAAAAAATTATTATTTCTCTGCTTAGATAGATAAAATCTGCTTAAAAATATCACCAAAGAGATAATTCATCTATCAATAAGGACGATTGAAAAAGTAAAAAAAATAAATATATATGCAGTTTATACTAAAATAAAAGAAAATAAAATATAAAATATAAAATAATGAAAAAAAAAATATATAAAAATTAATAATACGATTATGAAATAACACAAAAAAATGTAAGGTTTCATCAAACAAACTTACAACAAGCTTAAAGATCTCTTTTGTTGCCAAACATTCTATAGCATGCGCCTAGAATGCTTTGTAATCGCAACAGATTACCCGCAGATTCCTTCTTTTCCAGCTTCTTAACATATTTTTTCATCATTGGCAACAATCTTTCAACCACATCCAACTTTTTGGAAAACAACTGGAACATGACACGAAGAAACTCAGCTTCAGTGACGTCCAAATCGTCGAACAATCCACGTTCAAAGCGATGGATATAAGTAAAACAATACTGGTCATTTCTACAAGCTTGACACTCGCAGGAAAGAGAAAACTCTCTGAGATACTGTTGACGAATTCCTATATCATCCTTGGACAGTACCCTGCGATAAAACGATATAGTAAGGTTACTCAAAAAGACTGGCTCACCCATAAGAAATAAAACATTGTTCCCCCTTCTTGATCGTGCCCAAGCTTCTTAGGACCATGGTCGACCCATATTGAATGTTTTCAACATTGGGGCAACAAGAGTGTTTGAAGAGACTACTGAAGGAGTAGAGGCCCCATCCTATTATTGAACGATTGTCAGGTGGAACATCTTCTTGAATTGGCAAGCGATGAATGGATACAGTGAGAAGCTGCTGGAAAATAACATCCGCGAAGGCTTCTTCATTTGTTATCCCATTAAAAAACGTAGTTTTTTTCAATAGGAAATAATGCATGTACGCTGCAGCGACTGCGAATTGGAATAACTTCTCCACCGGACGTTTCTCCAATTCTGTATCCAAATTATGGATCTCCTTGTACCTATCGGAGCGATACACTCCTTCTTCTACACCATCAAGCAAAGTTAAGTCTTCATAATGCGGTCTAGCCTGAATGGCGACCCTCAAAGCAAAAATGTCTGAATAATCTAATCCATTTTCTATCATGGTCCCCAAAATTGGACACTCGTACTTATGATACAAATCAAAAGCTGTATCTTGGCAGGCTTTCGAACAGAAAAGGAGAAAACCACAATTTTTACACGGAATGGGGTTGTAGCACAACTGGACGCAATAATGACAATGTATGCGAATTGTTGTCGTCAAGAAAATAGTAAATGACTCTTCGACGCACAGAAGTTCTCCGACGCTTATATCTCTGGTGGCAACGATGTGCCGACCAAATTTCTCGTTAGTTTCTATGGATATGCCGTGTTTGGCACTCTGGATATGAGGGTGTTTTTTATCAGCGGGAATTTTTGGGATCTCGGCGTGGTAAGGTTGTTTTTTGAGAAAACGCATGATTTCTTGAGCGTTCTGGCGTCTTTCGTGGAGTGACGTTCGCAAGTTTCCGGAGTAGTTGTTTTCGAATGCTCGGTTGATGTCCTAGTAAAAAACAAATTATGAAAATCTGAGGCAATGTTTAAGGAAACTAACAAAATACTTTCTTCGATCGGAAATAAGTGTTCGATTTAACTTTTTTTTTTTTTGTTCGAAACTATGTGTCCAAGTTTAAAAACAAATTTAGTTATGTCATAATCAATATTAAATCCGTAATCTATACTCGATAAAAATTTATCTAGTTGAAAATACAATATGTATCTATCACTTCTTCTTGGCGAATCGACTACATATTCGTTCTCAGCATTCATATTTTCTTGGAAGCGGTAATTTAAACTTATCTTTAAAATTGCCAATTGTTTATTAAACATTGAAAATCATCACAACAATTAGGTAAACTCTACTCACTGTTACCTTTGTTAAGTAAACAACTGTCACTGATAGCCATTTTCAAAGCTTCTTTGAAAAAATAATAATTGAAAGAAATATTCAAAATTGAACACTTAAGCCGGGCATACACGTTACGGCAGACCTGACCTTACCTGTTATTAAGGGCGGGTCACAACTTATGACCGCACAAGCCTCAATAACTGCATAGTTCACTTGTGCAAGTAAAACTGTCAGGTC
Source organism: Cynaeus angustus (assembly GCA_030157275.1). Taxonomy (NCBI): domain Eukaryota; kingdom Metazoa; phylum Arthropoda; class Insecta; order Coleoptera; family Tenebrionidae; genus Cynaeus; species Cynaeus angustus. The sequence continues at coordinate 15,045,116 of CM058064.1, forward strand.
TATCATAACTTGTATGCCAGACTTAACACTCTATTTAGAACCTATAAAAGTGCCACTTTTAGTGGCCTAGGGTGTATATTTTTTGGGTAATTAGCATGTCAGAAAAAAATTTGCTATAACACGTGGAAATTTTAACGGTATAGATTTATAAAAAATATTTAGAAAGTACTATTCCAAGGTATTTTATTGGCTACCATAATGGCAGATGTACAAGTCAAGCTGTGGGGGTCAACACCATTGCTGCAATACAACAGAAAATTGCAGAGCTTTTAAAGCAACGAAATTCTTCGACGTATACTGGACAGTGCTGCAGGACTGTCGCTGGTTGTAAAAAAATGTAAAAAAAAAGAACTTACGACAACACATTCCTCAAATCTCCCAATTTTGAACAAACAAGCAGATCTGTTGGCATACATCAAACTCAATTCCTTCGTGCTCTTCGCCGCCTTAAGCCCATCATTGTACTTAATATATGCTAATTCATAGCAACCACGTTTGAACAATTCATTTCCATCTTCTCTATGTTTTCTAGCCAAAGTATCGTCCTTCCCAAATTTGGAGAATTTAGGGAAAATCTTGTATTTTTTCAGGTCTTTGTAGACAAATTTAACACGATCCATATTTGTTTTCAACTTACTGAACTGCGCAAAATATGAAGACACGCTGAATCTGGGATTTATCATGGTCATCTGTTCCAGAAACTTCTCCGTAGATGATGGAAAATTAAACATGGTCGACATTTTCGCGACTGTAAAATATATTACGTAAATTACAAGGAATTCGAAAACTTATGACTCACGTTTTATCAGAACAACAAGTAAACGACGCCAGAAACAAATATGGAAAAAAGTACAGGGATACCAATGTAAACGGTGGTGGCGTGAAATGTCACTAGAACCCCTGAGAAAATCAATCGAAAATTTGTTTTTTGTTATAAATAACGAGTCAAAATTATCAATAGCAAAATGCCTATAATAATATAAAGAGAATTATTTTTTTGGGATTACAAAATTTGGTAGTAAAGGCGCCAAATTCAAACTTTTAGAAATTCTTGGCTTAACGATTTTACCAAATCGGGTAATGAAAAAACGAAACAAACAGTACAACATTTTATTAGAATTGCAGACAGTGAACACTACCACTGGCAAAAATATGGCTCTTAACTTTCAGAAACTAAACGATAATTGTGCATTAAGAGAGCAAAATATTTTTATGCCCGCGTTGGGCCGAACAATTTACGAATTAAGTGAGTTCATAAAAATAATAATCGTGCTTTTATAGCTCTAACATATTTAAGACATGGAAAATTTGCTTCTGTTATCTACCGTGCGTCAGAAGACTAAATTTGGTACCTGCAGATCTAAAGACGTTGAAGAATACTGTTAGTGCTAAAAACCTGAAAATTTAGAGCCTCAAGGCACAAAAACCACATTATTTTCCATCTTCTCGTCAAACTCAACTCTCTTATTCCCAAAAACGACATAACAATGCACAATCAAATTTTTCAGCGCTAGAACGTTTCCCTCCGGCTCTGATTCTTCACACTCCTTCAAAGCGGGAATCAAACTCGTTAAAAACTCCTCCGCTTTCGTAACATCCGACCCAATCACATCCTTAACGATATCCCCCAATTCCATGACATCTATATCCAAAATTCCACAAATCTGCGCTAGATCGCCTAAACTAGCCGTCCAGTTCTCTTCACACGCTCTACATTCACAACTCGGCAGCTTCTGCTCGTAGAGAAACTGTTTCCGGTCAAACGTCGAGGCCACGTCGTACCTAAGACTGCAAGAAACTCATCAAAGAACAATGAAAATTAGTTAGGTACCCATATCGATTCACGAAGCACTCTTCACCAGTCTTGATGGTATTCAGCGCTCTTAATACCAACTGGTTGCCATGGTACGACTTCATAACGTTGGCGCAACACGAATGTGCAAACGTCGTGAAAAAAGAGTACGCTCCCAGACCATAACTGTTGGTACCATTAAAACCATATTTGTGAACATACTCGTAGATCTTTGCTGCGTTCGTACAGGTACTCTGGAGGTATAAAAACATCACTTCTTTGAATTTATCAGCAGAGTCGGTGGTTGAGAAGATCGCGCTAAAGAAACTCGTGTAGTTCCACATGAGCTCGAACACGAGACCTGTTAGAATCGCCTGGTGGAAAAGATCAAACCGAGAAAAATTCGCGTCGGTTTTTAAAAAACTGACGCTGACGCTTTTATCTGTGTCCCGTAGCTGCAAAGTGTGATCCTGGCAGTCTTTAGCTAAAAGCGCCACTTTAAGAGCGAGTAAAAGACTGTTATCGATGGAGAATTCGCAAAGAATTCGGTAACAAACAGTTAACAGTACGGGGCATTCATATTTATGATAAGGACGTGCGTTTTCCTTACAAGAATCGCTACAAAACAACGCAACAGTGCACGCCGTACAAGGAATGGGATTATAACAAAGGTTCAGGCAATCATGACAGTGTGTCAACCGGTCTGAAGTCAAAACGCTCGTAAAAGGGGTCTCCACTGTGATAATCTCCCCGATTTCGATGTCTCTCGTCGCGATTACATGCCCCGATTGTGTCTTAACGCAATCATGGTAATCAGACACGGGCTCGTAGTAACGTCCAACCCCCGCATCCATCTCCTCCGCCTTCTTTCTGCGCTCGGTGAGAATCTCAACTAATTCCTTGGGGTACTCTGAGACAGCTCTTTCAATCTCCTGAAACAATCAACATGACACATAATGACACACTTTGATGCCACATTTACTTGTATGCATTTCTCAGGCATTTTCAGCTGAAAAAAACACTCTGACCTGTTACCGTAGCCCAAAGCCAACACTCTGTCACTTTTAGCGGTGGAAACCATGCGCGAAAAATCTTCGAGAGCCCCCCAGTAGTCCCCTGCCATCATTTTCTGTTTTCCGCTGTCGGCGTGCTGCAACGCTAGATTATCGTCTTTTGTGTCTTTCATGAATTTCGCGAAAACGTTGGGGTACTTCTTAATGTCTTTGTAGACGAAATTCACCTTGTCTAGGTGTGTGATCTTTGTGTCGAACTCATCTAAGTATTTTAGGGGGTTAAATTCGGGATTTAGGGTGCTGATGGATTTGAATAAAAGTTTTGCGAGGTCGTTGAATTCAGTCCCTGGGTGCGACGCCATTGACACAGCGAAATATTCAGGAAAATCACAATTTTATTTGTTAATAATTCAAATATAACCTTACTCTTATCCGTCAAACTACTGTCATTTTTAAATTCTGCAGCAATGGCGCGTCACAGTCGGTAAGACAGATTTATAGATTTGAATTTAAAGTTTTTAAAAAAGAAATAAAGTCGTATTCCAGTACTGTTTTTATTTAACGCCATATAGTGGCTTCAAACAGCTACAAATAATAACGGTAAACTTTTTTTGTCTCCTCACAACATTCTCTTGTTTCCAAAAATAACGTAACAATGAACTACTAGTTTTTTCAAAGTTAAGGCGTTTCCTTCCGGTTCTGCTTTCTCGCATTTCTTGTACTCTTTGATTAAAAGAGGCAACAAAAAATGAGCGATGTTAATATCTGTTCCGATAAAATTTCTCATGATGTCGCATAAACTCATCGAATTTATGCCCAAATTCTTGCAAATTTCCTCAGTGTTACCTAAGACAGGCTTCCAGTTGTCTAAACAAGCTTTACATTTACACTCCGCGAAGCCGTAGCTTTCGAAAAGATGTTGTCGAACGGACTTGGCGAAAGCTTCGTATCTAATCCTAAAAAAATATTGAAAGATTATTATTTTTCAAATTTATAAAACAAAAAAGACAAATTTTAGAAATTTTCATTTTTGGAACAAACCAAAGTTTCCCATTTTTTTAATATAACTTATAATTGTAGTAATTTTATCACTGTAGTAATAAAATTTCATGATATTAATATTGCTGACTTAGTTATTCGGTGTGTGAAATTTCTAATTTATAAAATAGAAAAAACAAATTTTAGAAATTTTCGTTTTCTTGACAAACAATTCTCAATTTTGTTCCTATTACGCTTTTTCTGAGATCTGATAAGTATTTACCCGTAACGATTGACGAAACATTGTTCTCCTCGTTTGATAGAATTGATGGCTCTGAGCACCATCGTACTCCCATGAAAAGTCTTCATCACGTTCGCACAACAAGAATGAGTAAACAAAGAGAAAAATGAGTAGACCCCCAATCCAAAATTCGTAGTTTCGCTGTAGTTACAATTATGGGTGTACTCGTAGATTTTCACAGCATTGATATTCGTAATCTGGAGATGCAGAAACATCAACTCTTTGAACTTCCTCTTCGCGTCTTCCCCGAAGCTGTTGAAATAGTTCGTTTGTCGTAAAAACAGCTCGTAGACAACCGCAGTTTGAATCGCTCTGTGCAACAAATCCGTTGGAGTAGCCCTCGCTGTTGCTCGAAGCCGCTGCACCTCTTTGTACCTATCCGAATGGTAACATTCATCACCATCAAATCCGTTAGTATACGCTCGATAGTAATCATCCAAGAAAATAAGCGTGATCTTCAGAGCCAACATCAAAGTGTTGTTCTTCCCAAGCTCGGAAAGACTTGCAAGAACCGAGCATTCGTACTTGTGGTACGTCGCGTACGCTTTAACTTTGCAGAAATCGCTGCAGTAGAGAGCCATCGTGCAGTGGTCACAAGGAATGGTGCTGTAACAAAGCTCCAGACAGTAATAGCAGTGAGTTAGTTTGTCGCATGTAAGGACACAAGCGTAGGGTTGCTCGATGGAGATGATTTCCCCGATGGTGACGTCTCTAGTCGCCACCACATGTCTTCCGAACTCCTCGTTCACTTTGATTCGAACGCAGTTATTCGCGCTTTGGATCGAAGGGTTCTCTTGGAAACTCGCGAGCTCTGGAATGGGCTCGTAGTAACCTCGTTGTGCAGAACTACTCTTTTCGGCTTCTTTCTGGATCTCGATGAGTTCATCTTTGAGTTCTTCCTTCGAGTCGTGCGCGAGGGCTCTTTCAGCATCCTTAAAAAAACACTCTTTAACACGCGCTGTTAACTACAAACACAATACCTCTAGACACTTCTTCGGCATCTTCAGCTTTAAAAAACACACCGCTCGGTTGCCATACGCTAGAGCTAGAAGATCGCGACTTTCCGCCGTTGCTATACATTTACTATAACCGTGAAGAGCCGTCATGAACTTCCCACTATCCAGATCCTCGGTTGCGGTTTCTTCGAAGGCGAGAGCCACGAAATCGTCTTTACAATGGTTTGTATACTTGATAAAAATATGGAAGAACTTGCTCACGTCTTTGTGGACAAAATTAACTTTCTTGGAGTCAGTCTTTTGGGATGTGAAGGCTTCTAGGTAAGCTGAAGAGTCGAACTCGGGGTCGGAAGTCAGCAAACATTGAAATAAAAGTTTTGATAGATCGTTCACATCTATGGAAGTGTTAGCTGCCATTTATGGTTGTTTAAAAAATTAACACTGTGGAAAAGAGATGTTTTCGGGTTCAGAGTCACATACTTACTGGTTGTTTACAAACAAATTCAGGGATAGAGAAAAATAGAGATTTATGTCGGTTTCATATGGTGCGACGTCGTTTTGGCGCCAAGTCTTATTGATTTTCTCTTGTGGTCCAAAATGCACATCCTTGAAATCGCTGTTTTATGTTTTGACCCTGCTTTTAACTTATTACTGTACTTTTGTCTATAAAATAATACCGCTTGGGTCTTCAATGCCAAGAAATTGTAAAGATGAAGTAAAAACGACACATTCACAAAAAAAAAAAAATATATTTTTTTCTCGTCTGCTTTGGTACAAACTGACGTTTATTTTGAAATTAGTATTATAATTTAGACAGTTTCCACCCTCCCAAAACCTTTTAATTATTAAGTTATAAATATGATTTTTTACAAATATATGCAATAATCTTTGTCATTTGATTTTCTATACTATATAGTTTCATAACTTTGACATTTACATTTTTAGAAATTTAATATGTACAGTTACTAGTCTAGCCTTGTTTATTAAATGTGGCAAAATTTTAATATGAGTTTGATATTAATTTTTTTATAAATTTTGATTTTTACTAGAAATAAAACTTTACAATATCACTCTGGATGACATAGTTTCTACATCGAAAGCTCTATAAATTTGAAATTTTGTACAGTACCTAGTCCAGTCTTGCTCATTACATGTACGAAAATATTAAAATTTTTGAACCATAATTTTTAATTGAAACAAAAAAGCTCTAGTATGTCACTCTAAGTTGCACAACTTTGACATCTGCAGCTCTATAAATTTGAACTTTGGTACAGTTACTAGTTTAATCTTGATTGTAAATGTGCCAAAATTTAAAATTATAACAAAGAATATTTTTTTTATAAATTTTATTTGATTGAAACAAAAAAGCTGTAGTATGTCGTTCTAAGTTGTATAACTTTGACATTTCCAGTTCTATAACTTTGAAATTTGGTAAATTTACTAACCTAATCTTGCTTATTGGATACGCCAAAATTCGAAGTTATTGGTTAAATATTACAAATTTTGTAAATTTAGATTTTTGGTTGAAACGACAAATTTCAGATTGTCTTTTTGAATCTTTTAACTTTGACATCTCCAGTTCTGTAAATTTGGAATTTGATGTATTTACTAGTCTAACCCTCTAAACTAAATGTTCGAAAATTCAAAACTTTATTTTTTTTTAAATTAATTCTTAATATTTGATTGAAACAAAAAGCATATATTTTTTGTATCCACTACTTGCAATTAATTTTTTTGATTTTTTTTCATCGTATTTTGGATTCGTAGTTTAGAAACGAATAAATGAAAAGTTTCTCTGCTTAAACGGAGATCTTAGAGTTCAGAAAAACACAAAAACTTTCATTCAGACTAGATTTATTATTAATTGGTCAGTGAAAAATACAAGTCAAAAATCAGCTGCAATCACAAACACTTAGATTAGGTACATTGAACTACGCTTAAATCCCTGAGCAACATCAACAACAAAAGTTTAAACAGTGAACTTTGGCTGACACTTCAGCACTAAAGGCACATCATCAACATTCCACTTAGTCAAATAAATATATTTAATAGTATCACCCATATCTAGAACATCACAGTTACATAAAATATCAATATTCTCCAACAAATGCAAGTTATTGAATATCTTCCCAGCAATAAACTTCTTCAAATAAAAAACAGTAGTTCTTGTTGGGACTCTAACAAAAACGTGTTTGAGCTGTACAGGATTCAGCATAGTGTACTCTAAACATAAGCTAATCAATTCGTCTTTCTCTTCCGCCTCCGGCTCGGGTGACCTTTCTTCTTTTTCTTCAATCACCATTTCACTGGGACAAGGCAGCCCCCTTTGTCTATAAAACTCTTTTTCTCGCTCAATTTCCCTCTTCTGTAACCCCGGCACTAACTTATACACAAGATCTTGCATGGTCCGATCGAAATTAATATACTGTCGAGGATATGAATGATGGACAACTATATTACAAGTGGGACAGGTAGTGTGCGCTTCGAAATGTTTAATAAGGCAACTTTTGCAGAAAGTGTGGAGGCATTCTGATATGGCAGTGGCGTCGATTAGGTACCCTTTACAAATATTGCATGTTATATGCGAGTTGAGAGTTTTTAATTTGATTTTTCGTTCCATTGTGGTGAAACGTGACATAACCTACAAATGAAACGTCAAAGGCTTTTGGTTAGATCGGGCTCGTTCTTAGAGCTGAAACAGTAATAAAAATGAGCATTAACACGTATTATTGATTCTTGGTCAATTTTTATACTGTTTTCACATCACGATCTGTTTTTATAACCTATAAATTATGTATGTCAGAAGTGTCAAAATTGGGTCATACGAGTTTGACAAAACGAACTGTCCTGGAACAAAAGGACCATAAACATTAAAAAATCTGTGATTTACCTGGTTGAAACGGTCTTCAAATAGTTATTTAATTTCAAATGATAGATGTTCGAACAAATTTTAAAAAATGTATCAATTCCAAAGTCGATAAAACAGGAATCTACGTACCACATACACAGTTTTTTTCTTATTATTGGAGAAATTCACTTCTTGATGTTACTCGTTACTATCTATTACGATTTTAGAATGAATCACTGTAAATTAAGTCACATCTGTAAGTTTTCAGCTCTAATTAAGGAAAAAAAGGGACTTTGGTTCGTGGTCGGTAAGTTAGATTCCTTCTGTGATTTTAGTTTGACATTTTGTTTAAATCCAAGAAATGCGTTCATTTCTTGGTTCAAAGTTTATTTTTTCAAATCCTGCGTGACCTCCTTAGTGCCACAAACTCACTAAACGAACAATGGCGACCGTCTCCCGAAAGCTCGCAGGTCTTTTCCGAGCCCAACTTAACCTCAAACTTCACCCCCGTTTCAGCAGCACCGGCTCCAAATTAGTGTACACAGAACATGGAGACCCCGTCAAGGTGGTTCATCGAGAAATTGAACAAGTTCCGGACCCTCAACCCGACGAAGTAGTGGTGAAAATGCTGGCTGCTCCTGTAAACCCAGCTGATATCAACACAATTCAAGGAAAATATCCAGTGCGCCCCCCTTTACCGGCAGTTGCCGGTAACGAAGGTGTGGGCGAGGTCCTCACTGTCGGTTCAAACGTCACTGATTTACAAGTCGGGGACCGCGTTGTCCCTCTTGTAAGTGCCATGGGGACGTGGCGCACACATTGTGTTATTCCCAAAAACAACCTGTTGAAAGTACCAAAGAAATTGGGGCTTGTGGAGGCTGCAACGCTCACTGTGAATCCGTGTACAGCCTATCGCATGTTGCGCGACTTTGTGGACTTAAAACCAGGCGACACTGTTATCCAAAATGGGGCCAATTCCGCCTGTGGTCAGAATGTGATCCAAATTTGTAGAGCCTGGGGATTACGAAGCGTGAATATCGTCCGAGACAGAGCTGGAATCGATGAATTACGTTCCTTCCTTAAAAGCCTAGGGGCTACCTATGTACTCACTGAAGAAGAACTGAGGAAAACTCAAATTTTTAAAAGTGGCGAAGTTGAAAAACCTGTCCTGGCGCTTAATTGCGTCGGGGGACAGAACGCGTTGGAAATGTTAAGACATTTACAACATGGGGGCTCTATGGTGACGTATGGAGGCATGGCACGGGAACCTGTCACGGTTCCTACGTCCGCTCTTATTTTTAAAGACGTGAGAATTCGGGGCTTCTGGATGACGCAGTGGGCGAAGGATAATTCGGAAAGTGTAGATAGATTTGAGATGTTTGAGGAGCTTATTTCTATGATGACTAGTAACGAATTGCAAGGGCCTGCGTTTAAGATGGTTGGGTTTGACCAGTATAAAGAGGCGCTGATGAACACGATGACCATCAAGGGGATGATTGGGAAGAAGTACATTCTTGAGTTTAAGTAAATTGTGTGTATTGTAAGATTAATTGTACATGTAACAAAAATAATAAAACTAGAAAAAATAGTGTATTTTATTTTTATTCTAGATTTAAGGATCTAAAAAATTTAAAGGACCTGAAGAATTCAAGGAGAGAATGAAGAAAAGAACTGCAAGGGATAGAAAATCAAATCAATTTGAAGTCTCACTGTCTGAACATTGCAAGAAAATGCGAACAAGTGGATAAGGTCCAAGGTTCCAAATCTGGTAAAAGTTCCAAAAAATCTAAGCCAATTTAAAAAATATAAGAATTTCAACAGTTCAAAGAAATTTAAACAATTCAAGACAACTCAATTATAAAATGGATCTAGATAATCTAAAAGCTTTAAATATTTAACATAGAAAATATAAGATAATTTAAACAAATTATTAAATTTATAGATTCCAAAATCAAAAGCATTAAAAGCAAAACATAATTTCCAAAAATCGAAAAATTCTGAAATATACAGCAAATACAAACATTCTAGATGAATGCAGAATTTACGAAATAAAAAAATCTATTGCATAATTTTTTAAAACTATTGCATATTTTTTCATGTAACAATTAGATGCGTACCATAACCTTGTTGCTTTTATCATTAATTCAGAGTTTTTATTTATCTTTAATTGTGCATAGGCAACCAAGAATACACAGTTGCACTAACAGTTGACAACGCTTTTTGTCCATTTTTTCAAACTAAACTTTAAGACAAGAAAAGTCTTTCGAAAAAAATGTAAAAAAACTACTTAAATAAATAAATAAAACATTAAATTATTTTTTACAGGTTACCAAACTTGAAACTACTAAAAACCAGTATGATTAAATATGTTTATTTTTTCCGTATAAGTAGGTCAACTATTTATGCATAAACTTTTAATTCGAGATTCTTCACTGATTTAGTAAAGGTCAAGGGCGTAGATTCGTAAATAATACAACCACGTCTACTTTACACCAAAAAACAAATGAATTTGCATGAACTTTTGTACTGTTTTGGTTGTAAATTCACTGGAAAGTGATTGACGAACTCTGTTATAAAAACAGTATCGTTGGCGTTATAAAACCTCCTCCGAAAACACAATTACTTACGAACTGTTTTAAATCAGTTCCAAATCGATCAGCACATTCAACCGTTAATTTATTTGTTCATATTTTTTCTTATTTAAGTATCCGACACGCTTGTCATGCTGTTTTGCATAACACTAAAGTAACCAGTCAAATTTTTGCAAATCAAAAATCTAACGGTTCTGTTCCTCATTGGAAAGTCTCTCTTTAACGGTTAATTAAACAATTCATCTAAAGGAAAAGCGGTATATTGCCGTAATTGCATAAAGAGAATCGTAAGGTGACATTGCAATTTCTTTTAATAATTGGAATATTTTCTGCTCGTTTTCTAATTCGCTCCCAATTCCAACATAGACAAACTTCACATAAATTTTGTTAATAATGGGTTATCGCAAATAGTGAAAGTTTACTAGACAAAAAACGGTGATATGCGAAATTGTGAAAGTAATCACTGAACGATTTATCTCAAGCGGTCACTTTTTTGGTCAAGAAGTTTTCCAACTTCTTCTTCGTCTCCTTCTCGCGAATCTCGTGGCGAATCTTTTCGAGATCCAGAATGTTCAAAGCCACCAAATCCAAAGACTCCCGATCGATACTCTTCTTCCTTTTTGAGATGGTGGTAGCCGTGCTCGCATTCGAGTACTTCCTGTCGTACGACCGCAACTTGAACTGTTCTTGTTCGATCATCGTCTGCAGTTTTCTCTGACTGTGCGTTTTCACGAGCCTCAAACTCGAATTCTCATGATCTGACGTGGACTGCGTGAAAAAACCGTCCATCCTCGTCGAAAATTTTGGTACTTTGGGCTCAGGTAAAGGAATCTTCCACTTCTGCATGCACGCCGGACACTTTGTTTGCTTCAAATGAACTTTAATCTCTGACTGTTCTCTGGAAACAAATCAACATTCATTACTTGTTGGAAATCGATGTAAAACCAACCTCAACCTTGCATACCAAATCGTACGTGTTTGTTTAAGTAACTGAGACAAGAATTTTAATCGGACTCACTGCGGGGTGCTCGTTGTGCCCGACTTTCTACCGTGGACGATGGGTTTCTTTTTCGTGTGAGTTTCGGGTTTTCGTCTGGGGGTGGATGAACTCCGCTTGGTTCTAGGGAGGAAAACGCCTTCTTCGTAGTCGAAAACGCGTGCGAAATTAGGAATGTCTTCTATGTTTTTTTGGACGAAGTTGGTTTCTTTGCGGCGGTATTTATAAACTTCCGTTTCTCTCCGTTCAGGTTTCTTTATGGTGCGTCGTTGAGTTGAGCTGGAAGTACTGCTGCTTTTTGACGGTAAAGGAGTCTGTTCGATAGTGAACAACTCCTTGGATTCCGTGTCCATCATCCAGGTTTCGCGCTTAGGGAACTGGAGGACGTTCGCACGGATGTACCTCACTAGCTCCTCCAGAGCACCTCCAGGAGTTCTGATTTCGAGATGACTTGGTCTGCGTTTCAGCGGCTGCGTTAAGATAAAAGAACTGCAACTGGACACCAGTGAAGAATCTACTCTTTTTTTCGTACCTGTTGATCAAAGAGTGTTTTTTCAACGCCATGATAAAGTCTTGGATGTGTTGCTGTTTGAAGATCTTCTTCAGACTACTCGGGTCTTCAGCTAGACTGATCAAATGTTGGACTTTCTCCGGGTTTGAGTACTCGAGAGCTGAGACCACGGTCATGATGAGCTCTAGGATCTTCTCGTTGACGAGGAGACGCGCAGATAAGCGCTCGTCTAGCAAACTCTTCTTGGAAGTGTCTTTAACTACATCTACTGAGTGTTAAAAAAAAAGAACTTAGAAGTAAACGTACCAAGCACGTAAGTAGGAAGAATGTCGTTGAGTGAGGAGCTGTCTTCAGATCTTTCAATCAGTTGCTCCAACGGTGAGTCTTTCTTCTTTCGGTGGCGGCGAGGAGGCGTCAAATGCTCCGTTTCGTGAGTGGAGAGAAGGTGAAGACAGAGAATTTTCTCAATGTCTACTTCCCCGCTCGTGAAAAGAAGAAAGTGTAAGTGCTGGAAAAACCTTGAGAAGATAGTTTTAGGGAATTAACTTACCTCGAAGTCCACCTCGGGCGTTTTCTCCCTAAGCTGCTGTCCCTTATGCTCCCCGTTTCTTTTGAAGCAAAATCCAGGATTATGCGTGTCGTACATTTTAACCTCGAACGCCTACAACAATCAAAATTTGGGGACAATTTAGGAGTCACAGTACCTCAGCCGAATCCGCGAAGTTACTCCTCGAGTATTTCGCTCTGAATCTCTTTATTTCGTTATTGAACATTCTGAGCTCATTCTGTTTTTCTTTTTCCAGGCGATTTAACTCCGTCGATAGCTGTGTGCATTCCGCTCGGTTTCTGATGTTAGCGTTCGCAATTTCTTCAAACGGGAGCATAATGACAAAGTGACAATTAGATGGAAGTGTCAACGAGATTTAATACGCCTCGCCCGTTTTTCCGATTAGATAATTAACAGTCGTTGAGGATTTATCGTTAGCGAACAATGCTTTAATTAACTCCAGGTGTGTCCCAAGGAAAAATCATATTAGAGAAGATAACACTCCGTTTCATGAAGGGAAATTACCGCAACCGTGGCGAATCTGATTGAAATCTGACCGGATTTTTCTGAAAATAATTGTATTTAAATTTTTTATGAGGTTAAAGGCAGTCGACACCCAGCAATTAGTGGCGGTTTTGTTAGTTTCGTTCTTATGGGTAGCAAAGGATCGATTATGTTTTTTCTTGCTAAAGTTATTACAAAATCTATCAGAGATTACCATCAGTTGGTCGTGGTATTATGCTGTTCGTCAGGTAATGGTAATAGAGGTGTAAAGCTGACTTCAAGGTAGTGAACTGTCGACGAATATATTACGTTTTATAGACACACAAATTGGAAGCGGGTTTTACAAGATAAGGATTTTTGTTTAGAAATGTTGAGTTCTGTAACGCAGAGTTTCAAAATTTAGGAAACTTGGAGTTATCTAGAAATCTCAAAAAAAGTGAGTGTGTAGATAAAGTAACGTTACAAAATTTCACTGCTAAAAGAAAAATTTCTAAAGATGATAGATATAGTTTGAAAGCAAAATAAGTGAACAGTTACAAAAAAGATAAAAACTAAACCGAACATTAAAAAAGTATGTAAAATGAATTTTTTATTTGTTATAAAATTTTTGCTAAAACTGCAGTAAAGATTTTCTTATATATTTCAAGCATTTTTTTTTTGTTTTTCAAAAATATTAAAGTCTAACATTTTTTTTAAAGCTACAACGGTTTGAATTGTGACTTATTCTTTTATTCCGTGTGTTCAAACATAAAAACGAAAAAAAAAAGTAAATATCTTTAGAATACAAAAATTGCTTCAAAAAACGGCGAATGCCTAAAATTCATTTTGAAATAATTTATTTATATTTTAGAATGCTCACTTATACGACGTGAGGCTGTTTTTCTATCAGATATTATCTTTCTGAACATAAAAGTAAAAGTTCTTTTAAATGTCTATGGCATCAAATAATAAATACTTATTAATTTTTCAAAATTGCTACAAAAATAGTGCATGCTCCAAATAATATTCTAATTTTTACCAAAACTTTTAATTATATAAATTGAGGTTATTTTCTTGCAATTTTAACTTACTAAGTAGAGAATAATTTTTTTCCAAATATTTTTGAAAATGTAAATTTTTAAAATATCTGCAAAAATGGTGGATGCGCCAAATAAAAATTATAACATTTTATTTTTTTTTTGTTTGAAAATTTGGGAAGTTAATGGTCGTGTCACAGATAATGAAACTATCACACTTGATTGTTTTAACACTAAAACTACCAGAAATACGAATTTTAATAGAGAATAGGACATTTTTAGTTGGTTTAAATTTTTTTTTTGTTATTTGTTGTAACGTTAATTTTTCTCAAAACTTTCAATTACATAAATTGAAGCAATATTCTTGCAAATTTCATCCTAATAAACAGAGAAACCAGAATTTTCTTTAACTTTATCGAAAATGGCGGAAACACAAATTTTTAATTATTTGCAAAAATGGTGGATGCGCTTAATAGTATTTAGAAAATTTAAAAAAAATTCTTGTTTGTTTCAAAATTATCTAATTTGACACAGTTAATAAACAGGTCGATGGTAATAACGCCTCAACATTTCACAGTTTTAGCGTTAAAACTACCGGAGATACGGAGTTTATAGATAATGGTGGACATTTTTGATTAGTCCAAAAATGAAAAATTCTGAAATTTCTAATTCTAGTTCTAGAATTTTGTAATTTGGTGGAATTAATAAACAAGTTCAAGTTAGCAACGTCTCTAAATTTCATTATTGTAACGTTAGAACTATCACAGTAACGAATTTTTTCAGAAAAAAGTAAAAATTTTTGGTTAGTCTAAAAATAAAAAATACAAAAGAATTTTTTTCCTTTTTTATAATTTTGTGATTTAGCATAGTTAATAAGCGTGTTGAAAAACGTGACGCCTCTAAATGTCATTGTTAAATGTACTAGTGATACGGAATAGTGTCAATTTTTTGTTAGTTTAAAAATTTTTTTTTCCAAATTTTGTTTATTTGGTAGAGTCAATACACGTGATAAAATTGTCATTTTTATTAATTTTGTTCTAAAATTAAAATGACAAAAGCTACAATAAGGGTGAATTTGGGTAATCTTAAAAAAAATCTTTTATGTTGTGCAATTTAGCTTTTGTTAGTGAATCAACGTATAAAAATAATTATTGTTCCTAATTTCATTATTTTATCGTTAAAAGTATTAGAGGTGCGAATTTAAACAATAAATAATAAAAAATAATAATAGTGAAAAAAATCTAAAATTTTTTTTTGTTTAAAAATTTTGCTATTTAGCACAGTTAATAAACGTATCAAAATAATTAAAGCTTTCAAATTTTATTGATTTACCGTTAACATTATTAGAGATCTAGAATTACATAAAAAACGATAAAAATTTTTTGGTTAGGCAAAAATAGCAAGATACAGAATTTAACCAAAAAAAAAAGATTTTAGTCTTAAAATAAAAAATTCTAGAATTACATTTAAATGCAACCAAAATTATGAATTTTGATAAAAAAATAATGTAGAAATTTAATAGAAACAGATGGAAGTTAGGTAGTCTTAAAATTAAAAAATATTAAAAAAAAATCTAATTTTTTTTTTTGTAATTTACTATTATTAATAATCGTGTCAAAAATTGTGGAGATTCCAATTTTTATTGTTTTGGCGATAAATCCACCAAAATTTCAGAGTATAAAATTTTCTTTTTTGTTTTAAAATTTTGTACTTTAGCATCGTTAATAAACGTGGGAAAAATTGTATCTTTTTATTTTTTTTTGTTGTAGCGTTAGTACTACGAGAGTTTTCAGAGAAATTTCATAAAAAATGACGTAAATTTTTGGTCCAAAATTGAAAAACCTTAATATTTAAAAAAAAATAAAAAAAATTCTTGTATTAAAAAGTTTCGTAATTTAATACATTTTATAAACGTGCAAAAATATTGAGGCCTTTAAATTTCAATAAATGTACTACAGAAAAAAAGTTTTAAAATGGTTAGAGCCTTTGAAACTGCGGTTATTTTTTTTAGAAATTTTATTTGCCTAAGGCAGAAACGAATAATTTTGTAAGACGCACGAATTTTTGAATTTGCTTAAAAAAGCTAAAAACCGTTATTTTCAAATAAGATTTTTATTTTTTTTAAAGCTTTCAGTTACATGGAATGCGGTAGAATTATTCTGATATAAAAACAAAGATTGAGATTCTGCTCCCAAAAAACGATAATTTAAAATAAAATTTTTAACTTTGTTTATGAATTTTCTAGCAGATTTCATGTCCTTAGACAGAAAGTACAATTTTTTTGATGCCCTGAAAACGACGACAATAAGAATTTTAAAAAATTCTGCAAGAATAAAAAGTACTCCAAAAGTGGCACTTAAAAAAAATTTAATAAAAATTTTGATCTTACTCAAAATCTTTACTTTTATGAAATGTGTACAAAATTTATTGCATTGTTCATAAAATCAGCTTATTTTTTATGTATGAAAATGTTTACTTACAGACAGAATAAAACACAGAAGAGCAAAAATTATTTTTGAATTATATAGGAATGTAATCTAATCCGCTTGAAAAAAATTGAGATCACTTGCTCTGTTGGGAGTTCGTTCGTTCGTTTTTGTTTTGATATTTCTAAAACTTTAATTATTTTTTACCTGGCAGCAAAAAAAGCCATTAACTACCTTTCTCTGCTCCTTCGCCCCTGCCACGCTTCTTCAGGTAGCCACGTCTGCCCAAACAGGTGTAAGAAGCCCAAATATTTTTTAAATATGATGGACGGTCTGTTTTTCTTCTTTTCATCTCCATCGTCGTTTCGTAAAGAATCCTTCTCACACACTATGATAAATAAACCGCTCAGCATGTGCTCCGACCCTTTCGTTAACGAATCTCATTTCGAGCTTTTGTAGTAATTTTACGACGTCGATAAAGAATTTTTTCAAAGGCCACACATCACATTTTTACGACAAATCAATGTCGAATATGTCTCGATAAAAAGAACTATTTAAACGAATCGAAAATGATTAATAGATAAAATTGTCGAATAAAATACACCTGTTGTATTGTAATATGAGCTAATGCGAAATTATTTCCTTTCACATTTTGTCGTCTTTTTCAGACTTGCGATTTTGATGTTGTTGTCTCTGTTGAGATGCGAGGAACAACCTTCGCACATTACCAAGCAAAGTATTAAACATTTCGTAACAAATACACCTGTCCCTGACGATTTAAAAACTATCGATAGTTATTTCTGCTTCATTATCGTGAGGTAATATCTTTAAATCATTAAATGAAATTGATCCAATTTACAAACTAGTTTTTAATTGGCGCGCCAAGCTCGCTGTAATTGAAACAGAGCTTTTGTCATTGATATTATTTATTACGGCGTGGTGTACATTATGGAGGGTGAGGTAATTGTGAAAGGTCGTAGAATTTTTTTTTCATTAAAACCAGATGCATTATTTAGCCATTTATCATTTCCATTGTAGGAAATAACATTATTTTGTGATTTTTTATGGTGCTTTTATGCTCTGTTATAATCTACCATTACGTTATCACGTAAGTAGTTCTCCCAGGCATTTTAAATGACAGATAATAATGGTATAATTTAACGGAAACATGAAATGTTGAGGTATCTCGCTGTAAAACTGTAAAATATCAAGTTTCTCAAACATACGCCTCGGATAAAAACCTACAACCGGCTCGGCATCTTCTCATCATATTGTTAAATAATTACCATAAAACAAAACCAATAAAACGATCAAATAAACAAGTCACATTTTTTCGTCGCCTTATCTCGACGACCACAAAACTCGAGTTTACAGAGACGAAATAACGCGTATATTCTCCCCACGATCAAAAAATTATTATCTTATTAACTACGGAAGTTATGGCCTGTGGTAATACAAACGATGACAGACGCAAAAAAAAGGTTTTAAAACATCAAAAATAATTGCCGGTTTTTGGACAATTGCACCTTTGGCTTCGCGTTTTATTATCTAAAAAGATAATTGATCTTTGATTTATTTTGTCGAAAAATTCAGAAATTTAGAACAGCGCGGAATTTTACGAAGTTTTATCTTTGCTTATGTAATTGACTGTTTTTTTGAAAGATTGTAATTTGGACAGTTTAACGTTAAAACAATGAATTTTGAAACCATGCTTATCAAAAAAATATAATTTTTTGTTTTTAGGCTACGTAAAATTTTCAAAATTTTCTATAAAAATTTGTAAATATGGTAGTTTAAATGCGAAATCAATGAAAATTTAAAGAATTACTTCTTTCGACACATTGATTAACTGTGCCAACTAACAAAATTTTAGAACATGAAGGAGAAATTTTAGAATTTTTCGAGCATTTTTTTTCTCCAAATTCGTAATTTTGGTGGCTTTAACGCTAAAAAAATAAAAATAGAATGCATTACTACTTGACACGTTTTTCAACTATGCTAAATTGCAAAATTTTAGGTTAAAAAAAAAGATTCTACAATTTTTCAGTTTTTTTTTTTTTGGTTAAATTCTGCATCCCTAGTAGTTTAACGTCAAAACAATAAAATTTAAAGACGTTATATATTGATAACCGTGTTAAATCACCAATTGACCGTGTTAAATCACCATTTTTTATAACTAGAAAAAACAATTATATTTTTTATTTTTTGACTAATAAAAAATTGTCATCGTTTTCAATGTAATTCCGTATCTCTCTTAAATTTAATAGTAAAACAACAAAGTTTAAAAACATTATTTGTTTTCCTTTGTTAATTAACTGTGCTGAATTACAAAATTTTATAACAAGCAAAAAAAAAATTAATTTTTTGACTAACCAAACATTGTTATCGTCTATGAAATTCCGGATCCCTCGTAATTTTAACGATAAAAAAATGAATTGTAAAGACGTTATTTATTTTGATACGTTTATTAAGTGTTATAACAAGATTAAAAAAAAAAAAATTTTTGATTAATCAGAAATCGTTTTCTATGTAATTCTGTATCTTTCATAAATTTAACAGTAAAACAATAAAATTTCCACACGTTATTTCTTCTAATACTTTTATTAACTGTGTTCAATTTCAAAATCTTAAAACAAAAAAAATATTTTTTTTAAATATTTTGATTAAAATTATCATCGATTTTTATGTAATTCAGCATCTCTCGTTTTATAAAACTATAAAATTTAAAAACTTTTTTTTATACGTTTATTAACTGTGTTAATTTTCAAAATTTTATAAAAAAAATGTTTATTTTCTGATTAACCAAAAATTGTCATCAATTCCGCATCTCTCGTAAATTTAACGATAAAACAAAAAAAATTAAAAACTTCATTTTTTTTGATACGGTTATTAAATGTGCTAAGTTTCAAAATTTTAGAAGAAAAAAATTTTTTTTGAATAATTAGAAGTTCACATCTATGTCTTTGTAATTCGGAATCTCGTAATTTTAATCTTAAAACAATAAAATTTAAAACCGTTGTCTCTTTTGATTCGGTTATTAACGGTGCAAAATTCCAAAAAATTTTAACAAAATTTTTTATTAATATTTTTTGAATAACCAAGAATTGTCATCGTGTTCTATGTAATTCCGTATCTCTCCTAAATTTAACGAAATTCAAACACGTTATTTCTTTTGACACGTTTATTAACTGTGTTCAATTTCAAAATCTTAAAACAGGAAAAAATATTTTTTTTAAATTTTTTGATTAAAATTGTCGATTTTTATGTAATTCCGCATCTCTCGTAAATTTAACGATAAAACAAAAAAAATTAAAAACGTTATTTCTTTTGATACGTTTATTAAATGTGCTAAGTTTCAAAATTTTAGAACAAGTTTTTGTTTGGTTAACTAGAAGTTCACATCTATTTCTTTGTAATTTGGAATCTTGTAATTTTAACGTTAAAACAATAAAATTTAAAAACGTTGTTTCTTTTGATACGTTTATTAACTGTGTTAAATTACACAATTTTAAATCAAAAATTAATTAAATTAATTTAACTTTACATCTCTAATAGTTTTAACGACAAAATAATGAAATTTAGAAACGGTAATTATTTTTATACGTTAATTAACTAAGCAAAATTACAAAACAAAATTTTTTTAGACATCAAAAATTTTCACCTTTGCCGCAACTTTTGTCGTTTTAATTCTAGAACAAGAAAATATGCTACTTCTAGCACATGCATTAACTCTGTCAAATAATATAAATTTTAAATAAAAATTGCATTTTTTTTAAATTTTTGGACTAATAAAAATTTTTTACTAACTTTTATTAAACTTCGTATCACTAATAAATTTAACAATAACATTTAGAGGCGTCACGTTTAACGGCGATAAATCACAAAATGATAGAACAAGAAAAAAGACATTTTAGTATTTTTTATTTTTAGACTATTCAAAATTTTCACCATTTTCTATCAAAATTCGTAACTTTGGTGGTTCTAACGTTACAATAATGAAATTTAGAGACGTTACTACCTTAAACTTGTTTATTAAGTACACCAAATTCAAACGTTTTAGAACTAAAATTAGACATTTTAGAATTTTTCATTTTTAGACTAATCAAAAACGTCCACCATGATCTACTAAACTGGTACTTTTAACGCTAAAATTATGAAAAGTGGAAGCGTTATTACCATGGACCTGTCTATTAAGTGTTTCAAACTTGAGAATTTTGAAACAAGTAAGAAAAATGTTAAAAATTTATAAATTCTATTAAGCGCATCCACCATTTTTACAGACATTTTAAAAATTTATATTTTCGCCATTTTCAATAAAGTTGAAAAAAAATTCTAGTTTCTTTGTTTATTAGGATGAAATTTTGCAAGAAAATAGCTTCGATTTATATAATTGAAAGTTTTGTGCAAAATTAACGTTATAATTTATAATAATAAAATTTAGACAAGTTGCTTAACTCGACCAAATTACAAAATTTTAGAACTAAAAAAATATTTATAATTTATTTTGAAACGTTGCAACTTTTCACGTTTATTATTTGTGTTAAGTTCCAAAATTTTAAATCGTAGAATTTTTTTTTAAACCAACTAAAAATGTCTTAATCTCTATTAAAATTCGTATTTCTGGTATTTTTCAATCAAAATTGTGATAATTTTAGTATCTGTGACGTGACCATTAACTTTCAAAATTTTCGAACAAAAAAAGAAATAAAATTTTTACTTGGCGCATCCACCATTTTTGCAGCTATTTTGAAAATTCACATTTTAAAGAATATTTGGAAAATATTATTTCTCTGTTTAGACAGTTAGTTGTATTTGAAAGAGAATAGCCTCAATTTATATATTTAATCGAAAGTTTTGGGAAAATTAGAATTTTTTTTTGGAGCATGCACTATTTTTGTCGCAATTTTAAAAATTAATAATTATTTTTATTTGATGTTTTTTTTGATGTCATGATTTATTTATATTTGCTTATTGTATACTTGTTGTTTGTTTAAATACATGTACCAGAAATAAAGAAGGCACCAAAAAATGGAATTTTTCATATCAATAAAAATCTCAACTTTTTTTACCAAATTGGTTTGCGGTCTAAAAAAAGTAGGAACGCCTCACAATTGTAATTATATGTTTAGAAATATTGTGTAAAATTAAATTTTATTTGAAAAAAAAAAATAAGACATGACTATTAAACTTAAAATAATCAACTAATAAATTTCTTTCAAAAGACGTAAAATATTTAAAAAATTTGATTAAAGCTTTAGCCAATCAATAACATTTTAAAAATTTTCAGTCTATTTCTTCAGTCTAATTTGAAATAAGTTTAGGGTTTGAAAGCTTCTTTTTTTTTAATTGTACAATTTGGACAGTTACAATTCTAGTAAATTTATTTAATTCGATTTTAGTTTTTAGAACATTAAACCAAAATTTTCCAATCGCCTCACAAACTCGTTTAACCAAAACTACGTCAATATTTTGTTCAACGGAAAACAATTCAGAAACGCTGATCTCAAAAACTCGTTTTATTATAAATTGCCACCCATAAACCGTCGCAAGTGGAACACCCAGGGCAAGTGATAAGAAAAATAACAAACGATCAAAGAGGTCAAAATTTGCAATAAAAGTCAATAATAGATATTAACGACTCATTTCGGCAAGGTCCATTTTCTCTCCGAAATTTATGAAAATAAATTTTATGACTTGATTTCTCGGAGCGGCAAACGCGAAGGTTTCACAATACTTAATATTTACTGTAAATAGGTCGTTTCTTCGGAACAATGCTTCAAACCGCACCCTTTTAACCAGTCCGTTAGACGATAATGAATTCCTCGTGTTTTTCTTTACAAGATTAGTTAACAAAAATGTAACGCTAGTCGTCTTAAGAATGATGAACGATTCATAAAATCGTAAAAAATCATCCGAAAATTAAAATATGGTGCTTAAAATTTTTACGGCGACTTTTCGATTCTTCATTTTTGATTTATTATTTGGGTTAAGGTGGTTTTATAGTTTTTTATGTGTGGATGATTGACGGTCGCTTTGAGCTGCTTTTTGTTGAGGAGGGAAGTGGAAAAAGTAAGTGAAGCATGGCGATAGAGCGACAAAAAGCAACCACCCAGAACGGATGGCGATGACAAGGGCGGCTCGTTGGGGGGATTTAACCAGACCAATTTTTTTAATCAAAAAACGAGGAATTTAGAGCCGATTTGTCAACGTGGGTGGACGCTCCCAGAAGTTGTCTCCAGAATTCGACACTGTTAAAACAGAGACGCGGTTTTTAAATTCACGTACTTTAGCGCGCCGCCACTGCGGCTGTCGATAAAGCACATCCACTCAATTCAGATTAATTGATCCAGAATCTGATTTATGATTATTTTGTTGCTGATATCGCCATTAAACTCAACTTTCTGTTTCGTGTGAGTTTTCCATGAATCATGGATTAATCCTATCGTGATTATCGCAATTACTCAAGACTTCTCTCGAGTCAGATATAATTTTTCTTACATCACACGCGATAAATCATCATCTTTTATAAGAATGTGGTGTTATAGTAAATGGCACTAACTGTAAATAAACAATAAGATAATAGCAACATTTTTACGGACACGCTTGATTTGATAAGAGTCTCTCCGAATTCACATTTGTAACGATTTGATTAGATATGAGTCATTTAACATCGAGAGCTGTGCTGAATCACTGCTAACAAAAAGGAACAACAAAGGAACATAAAGCTTTATGGGTTTTTGAGAGGAGAAAAATGTGGGGCCGATGAAAAGAAGGTGACCAGGCGCCGGAGACCATAGGATTCAGATTGAATTACAAAAAGAACAAAGCTTTCCCGTTTTTCAATAACTGAGTAAAAAAGATTAAATTAGTTTTATCTAGATAATAAGCAATAGAATTATTTTTGAATTATCACATTCAATTGATCTATTTGTATCTGGAGTGAGTATTGCGGTTATCTAATTTTTTGTATGAATCAACTTATTATTTATTTGACCTGAGAAAGTGTCGTGATAAAAAACAAATTTATTTGTGAGGAAAAATTTAAGAAATGAGAGCTAATATCAAGATGCAGTAGTCTTTCTGAGGTTCTTATTTTTAAGAATTTAGTCAAAATAAGTTTAGTTTAGTTCTTTTAAACTACACCGCAGTTGTTTTAATTTTCTGGTATTACTTTTAGGTTAACTAAAATTTTCTACCACTTTTAATCAAGATTTGTATTTCTAGTAGTTTTGAATTTAAAACAATAAAATTTTTAGGACATAGTAGAAAAAAAACATTTTACAACATTTTATTCTTAATTAGATTAACTAAAAAAATTTAACACTTTCTATTAAAACTTGCAAATTTAGTAGTTTAATATCTCAACAATAGAAATTAATGCCAATACTACTTTTTTATTTATTATGTCAAATTACAAAATTTTTGAATGAAAGCCAAAAGTGTTCATTTTTAGACAACCAAAAATTTCTACCACGTTTCTATTAAAACTAATAACTCTAGTACTGTTATAGTTACAACAATAAAATTTGAATACAATACTACTTTTGACGCATTTATTAACTACGCCAAGTTATAATTTTTTTTAAAAGCTAAAAAATTTTTTTTTTTTTTACACTAACCAAAAGATACCATCTTGTAAAATTTGTTACATTGATATTCTTAACGTTAAAACAATGAAAAGTGGGGATGTTTACACTTTAGATTCACTTGTTAACTGTGCCAAATTAGATATTTAAAAATTAAAAAAAAAATTGAATATTTTTGTTTTTAGGCAAACAAAAAGTGCCAACATTTGTAAATAAAATCAGAAACTTTAGTACTTTTAACGCTAAGTTAAGGCAATTTAAAGGCTTCACTACTTTTGACACGTTGATTAACTGTATCAAATTGTAAATTTGTAAAACAAGAAAGAATATTTAAAAAAAAATTATGTCTAGATTAACCAAAATTTTCTTCCATTTTCTATTAAAATTTGTATTTTTTATAATTTTAGACTACCCAATATTTTCCATCATTTGGCATTAAATTCTATAACTTTGGTAGTTTTAACGCGAAAACTATGAAATTTGGAGAGTTGACTACTTTAGACACGTTTAATAATTGTGCCAAGTTGCACAAATTAAGAACAAGAAAGAAAAATTTTAGAATTTTTGGTTTTTAGACTACCCAAAATTTTTCAACATTTGGCGTTAAATCCCAAAACTTTGGTAGTTTTAACGCGAAAAGTATGGAACTTGGAGGCTTTTTTTCCTTTGAAGTGTTTATTAATTTTAGCAAAATTTACAAAATTTTCGAAATTAAAAACAAAATTTTAGATTTTTTTTTTGGACTAACAAATAATTTACATTCTTTTATATTAATTTCCGTAGCTTAGGTAGTTTTAATGCAAAAACAATGAAACTTGAAGGCGTTCGTACTTTGGATACGATTATTAACTGTACAAAATTACAAAATTTTTGAACAACAAACAGAAATTTTAGAACTTTTGATTTTTATATTGACCAAATATTTGCAATTGTTGCTATTAAATTCTGCAACTGTAGTAGTTATAACGAAAATCTAATGTAATTGGAAGGCTTTGCTTTTTTTGTCATGTTTATTAACTGTGTCAGATTACAAAATTTTTGACTAAGAACTTCCCCAAAAATTTCTACCATTTACTATTAAAATTTGTAATTATGGTAGTTTTAACAATAAAACAATGAAAATTTAGATACGATTTTTAACTAGACAAAATTTCAAAATTTTTGGAACCAGAAAAAGAAATTTTAAAATTTTTGATTTTTAGACTAATGAAGATTCGCATCCGTTGCTATTAAATTTCGTAACTTGGGTAGTTTTAATGCGAGATCAATGAAATTTAGAAGTATTAGTTCTTGCTACACGTTTAGTAACTTTGTCAGATTACAAAATATTGGAATTTGAAAGAAAAATTTTAGAAACAAAAAAAATTAGACTAACTAAATATTTCTATGGCAATGACGCGGTTAATTTAGGCTCAGTTACTGTAAATTGAAGCTCATCTTATCTATAATTCCACCAGGAATTTAGTGACGTGTGCAAAATCCACATACAATAGTAACATTGCAAAAGATGCTATGAATTGTAAAATTACGACATTTCAAAAGTTTAAAAATGCTTGGAAATAATAAAATAACCCAAAAAACTTCAAGAAAAATTTTAAAATTCGTGATTTCAAAAACTCAAAAATTGTAGAGATATATCAAATGGCCTCAGGATCGTAAAAATTACAAAATGGAAATTTCAAGAAACAATAAGTCATAAATTTTTGAAATTGGGCATTCTAATTTTTTATGAAATTGGATGTTATTACTCCCAAAACCGCGGTGCTTTCACGTGACCCCAGAAACGAACATCTCAGTGCTGCCAACGTTGATTAACTGTGTCAAATTGTAAATTTGTAAAATAAAAAAGAATAATTTTTAAAAATTTCATGTTCAGATTAACCAAAATTTTCTTCCACTTTCTATTAAAATTTGTATGTTTGATAATTTTAACGTTAAAACTATGAAATTTAAAGGCATTATTTTTTATGATAAGTTTAATACCTGTGACAAATTGTAAAATTTTTAAAAAGATTTTTTTTTAAATTTTTAATTTTTTGATTGTCTAAAAATTTTTACCATTATCTATTAAAATTTGGAAATTTAATATTTCGAAATAACAACGATAAAATTTAAAGACAATACCACTTTTTGCACGTTAGCTATACCAAGTTACCAATTTTTTTGACAACAATTTTTAGAATTTGTTATTGTTACGCTAACCAAAAATGTATACCATATTTTATTGAAATTTGTAACTTTGACACTTTGAACGTTAAAACAATAAAACTTGGGGGCGTTCTTCCTTTTGATCCATTTATTAACTGTGCTAAATTAAATAATTTTAGAAGAAAAAAAAAATTATTTATTTTTTGTTTTTAGAATAATAAAAAATTGCCAGCATTTTAAAATAAAATTTATAACTTTAGTAATTTAAAACCCTTATCGGTGAAATTTAGAAGCTTTAGTGCATTTGACATGTTGATTAAATGTGCCACATTGCCGATATGAAAACAATTTATTTTTTATTTTTAGTCACCAAAAATTTTTAACATTTTCTGTTGAAATTTATTTTAACTTTTGTTGTTTTAACTTCACAACAATAAAATTTAGTAATGTTTTCACTTTTAACAGGTTTATCAAGTAGGTCAAATTACAAAATTTTAAAACAAAAGCTACAAAATTTTTATTTTTAGAGTTACATAACTTTTTTTTATTCTTTTATTAAAATTCGTAACTGTATTAATTTTAACAGTAAAACAAAGAAACTTGAAGTCCTTGATACTTTTGTTGTACTTATTAACAATGACAAACTAAATTTCCACCATTTTTTATTAAATTAGAAGTTTTAACTTTAATATTAAAATTTGCAACTGTCAGTTCTAATTTAAAAAAAAATAAATTCGTCACATTTATTAACCACGTCAAATTCCAAAATGTTAAAACAAAAAAAAAAAAATTTGAAGTTAATCTTAGACTGACAAAAATGTCCATCATTTTGTATTAAAATTCGTAACTGCTAATTTTAACGCTAAGACAAAAAAAAATAGAAACGCTATTGTTGTTGATAGGTTGATTTATTATTTTTTTAATAATTAACTTTTAACTAACCATTATTGCTCGTAACAATGACTCCATTAATTTTGTCACAATCGCAATAAATTGAAGCTCGTCTTACGCAGAATTTCACGAAAAACTCAGTGGCGTAGTCAAAATCCACGTACGACTTCTAGTTCTTAAAATATTTACATTTGAAATTTTAAAAATTTTGTCAAAAGTAGGGAATTTGGTCAGTTTTTGCGAAAAAGAGTAAATATTGATTTAATTTTGTTTTTATTCAAGTACAATACAATAAGTTCATGGTCAAGTTGTTTTGTTGCTGTAAAACAACACGTGTCGTTTCAGTAGTAATTGAAAATAACAATTGCCGGATTAATTGATTGGTATTGTGATTAATTGCAGTTTGCGTAATCGCCAAGGAAAAAGAATGCAATTTTAGAAAAATTAGTAATAGATTTTGCGAAAAAGAAATGCAATAATCCGATAAGTTTAACCTAGTTAATTCAAGGTGGAATTGTCAGAATGACAATAAAGCTATGAATATTTTATTTTTGACGACGTAATAAACAAGTCCTTTTAAATTTTTATCGATTAGTAATAGAAAAAAAATCCCCTTATTTTTCAAAAGTGTAATTTCTCCTCGCATGATCAACGTGAATCTATAATTGGAAATCGATCAATAAAAATAACAGTTCCTACAGTTTAACAAAAATAAATCACTTTAATTTTCACCTCGTTCTTAATTAAAACAATCATAGAAACGTCCAATCATTGATCACTGCCGCTTCCTCCACCAATCAATTAATTTCCGACTATCCATCAATTATTTATCCTACTACGATTATTACAAACCCAACGCGCCGAAAAAAACCAGTCACAATCCGAATAAGCATAAATTAAGATCGACCGTTAACGAAACCACACGAGTGTATCGTAATGTTTTTGTTTCGCCTGCGCCAACTACCTGTTGAACAGACGGAAAAGATTTCAAAGTAGTCGTAGATCGAGTTGCTTGTGGACGCGTTGTTTCACATATCGTATCGTTTTTCAATTGTTTGTGAGTGCCAAATTGGATTTGTGACAGATTTTTGACGTTTTGACAATAAAGCAGTGGCGTGCGCGAAAGTAGAATTTTTTTACCCAAACTGGATTTTTAAGCCGGATTTCGAAGGTAAACCTACTTTTGACTCGTTATAATTACTTGTTTTTATGTTTAACGGTTAGATAAATCAGTTGGGTGTTAACCTCACTTTTGACCGGTCAAAAATTGACACATCGCGATAATAATTACAAAATCGTGGCACGCTTGATTTGTTTCGGTAAACACAGGTTGGGTAAATACAGGCGTCCTGAAAAAAACTCGCGGTATGTTAGGCAAACAAACGGTCATTGGACTCGTATTCAAATTTGATCTCACATCAAATTGATCATGATTTACAATTAAATGAACGTCGATACGTGGGTTTTGCGCTGGTTTTTTTAAAATTGTGATTCATGACGGTGTTGTAAATGTTAGTTTGACGTTTAGTGGTTGGTAGCACTGATAAATTTTACCCAAATTGATGGTTTGCGGTGGAAAAGCGTGTTTTTTGTTTCTGTTGGCAAGCGTGACAGTTATGCATACTAGTAATTATGGAGGTATTTTTCAACTATATTAATAATGATGCAATACTTAATGAGGAAATGATTCATATTATCATTCTTGCAAGAAATCAATTAATATGTAGATTGCCGATCAAAAGTATAAAGTCACAGTGTTGGTAATACATCTAATATTCGTAGATTTTTAAAATGTGAAAAAAGTTGTTCCACCGATAATAAGAGACTCACTGATTTTCCACCACCAAATACCATACATTTTTTTTTACAGTTGGTATCTCCTAAAACTGTCAAAAGATTTCAAAGCCACCTAAACTTCTGTTATTAAATTCACCAATGGAGTGCTTTCTAAAGAGACCAATCACAGTCAATCGTCACCATCACAGTAATAAAATGAGAAATATGAGTTTGTCTCAGGCTCCATAGACTATAACTACCACAGTAATAAATCATTGTGATATTTGAAAAATGGATCAGAAGAAATTACGACTATATACAGCTTTGGTTGGTATTGCTGACTCCAATTTCGCACAACTACAGGTCAAGTTAACCTTCAATGAACGAGTTATTTCACTGTCATTAAATTGTCGTCAAATTAGGTTAATGTAGAGTTTGATATAAATAAAAAAGACACGTGCCGTGGATATTCGTGGGCAGTGTGGCCAACTTTGTTGGTATCACATAGGCCTCCTTTTGAATAACCATGGCAAAATTCACTTTTTGATTTTTTTTAGACACTATGGTGACAACAACAATTGATCTGAAGCAGAGAAGATTTAAAAAAATATGCAAAACTTTTGATAAAAAATATCCCAAAAACTGTGAAAATGTTTCAAACTCGTTAAAATTCGATACAACTTAAAGACTTATATTAAGTAAAGAAGATATTTGCTTTGGCATTTTATTTTAATGACTCGTTGTTAAATGACCTCAACATAACAAACTTAGAATATTCAGTGATGCCAACTTTATTGTTATTCTGAAGGCCTCCTCTCGGAAAAACATGATGCAAAATTCATAACATTTAAAAAATGAAAGATGTTGGTTCACAAAATTAAAAAAAAATGCTATATACTCTCAAATTTTAGAATTTTTGAAAAGTTATGAAAATTTGAAATCCTTGAAGCAATTAATTTTTTTAACAAAATCTATAACCTTTGTAGTTTTAACGCTATAACAGGACATAAAACCATTACTACTATTATTAATTGTGCCAAATTGAAAAATTTTAGAAAATAATTAAGAAATTTTTAGAATTTTATTTTTTTTTGATTTGACTCTCCAAAAATTTGTACTATTTTTTATTAAACTCCGTACCTCTAATAGTTTCAGCGCTAAAACAATGAAATTGAGAGACGTTGTTACCCCAGGCACGTTTATTAATTGTGCCAAGTTGCAAAATTTAGAACAAAAAAGAAAAATTTTAGAGTTTTTTTTTAGATTACCCAATATTTTCCATCATTTGGCATTAAATTCCATAACTTTGGTAGTTTTAACGCGAAAACTATGAAATTTGGAGAGTTGACTACTTTAGACACATTTAATAATTGTGCCAAGTTGCAGAAATTTAGAACAAGAAAGAAAATTTTTAGAATTTTTGGTTTTTAGACTACCCAAAATTTTTCAACATTTGGCGTTAAATCCCAAAACTTTGGTAGTTTTAACGCGAAAACTATGGAACTTGGAGGCTTTTTTTCCTTTGAAGTGTTCAGTAATTTTAGCAAAATTTACCAAATTTTCGAAACTAAAAACCAAATTTTAGTTTTTTTTTTGGACTAACAAATATTTTACATTCTTTTCTATTAAATTCCGTAACTTAGGTAGTTTTAATGCAACAACAATGAAACTTGAAGGCGTTCGTACTTTGGATACGATTATTATCTGTACAAAATTACAAAATTTTTGAACAACAAACAGAAATTTTAGAACCTTTGATTTTTATATTGACCAAATATTCGCAATTGTTGCTATTAAATTCTGCAACTGTATTAGTTATAACGAAAATCTAATGGAAGGCTTTGCTTTTTCTGTCATGTTTATTAACTGTGTCAGATTACAAAATTTTTGACTAAGAACTTCCCCAAAAATTTCTACCATTTACTATTGAAATTTGTAATTATGGTAGTTTTAACAATAAAACAATGAAAATTTAGATACGATTTTTAACTAGACAAAATTTCACAATTTCTGAACCAGAAAACGAAATTTTAAAATTTTTGATTTTTAGACTAATGAAGATTCGCATCCGTTGCTATTAAATTTCGTAACTTGGGTAGTTTTAATGCAAGATCAATGATATTTAGAAGTATTAGTTCTTGCTACACGTTTAGTAACTTTGTCAGATTACAAAATATTGGAATTTGAAAGAAAAATTTTAGAAACAAAAAAAATTAGACTAACTAAATATTTCTATGGCAATGACGCGGTTAATTTAGGCTCAGTTACTGTAAATTGAAGCTCATCTTATCTATAATTCCACCAGGAATTTAGTGACGTGTGCAAAATCCACATACAATAGTAACATTGCAAAAGATGCTATGAATTGTAAAATTACGACATTTCAAAAGTTTAAAAATGCTTGGAAATAATAAAACAACCCAAAAAACTTCAAGAAAAATTTTAAAATTCGTGATTTCAAAAACTCAAAAATTGTAGAGATATATCAAATGGCCTCAGAATCGTAAAAATTACAAAATGGAAATTTTAAGATACAATAAATCATAAATTTTTGAAATTGGGCATTCTAATTTTTTATGAAATTGGATGTTATTACTACCAAAACTGCGGTGCTTTCACGTGGCCCCAGAAACGAACATCTCAGTGCTGCCAACTTTTTCTTATTTCAAAGGTCTTTTCTGTGTAAAACAACATGCGTGTTTTATCTAATTCGCTTATGTCGATTATTTTTCTTGTGGTGGCATCATTGGTGTGAAAACATCTTGTTTCCATATCAGTGATACCAACAGCATCATTTTCCCCCTTCCTCGACCCACCACGTGCCAAAAACTGTCGTTTTTGTCGCGAACTTGACCTCTGCGGTTGTCATAAACGTCAAAACCTCCATGACGCCCGCGGTCCTAAAAAATTCTTGTCACGTGCTTCGTTTTCACGCACAACAATCTTGAACTCCAAACGACCACAATGAATCATAACTCAATCATTGTATAACAGATTACGCTAATCCCGCACAACGTTTTCTCCAAGATAAACAGCATCCCAATGAGTAAAAACGTGACAAAATCGAGTTCCTTGAACTCAATCAAAATCAGAGAAAAGTTCTGAAGTCTCTTCACCACCACCACTGTGTGTCTCTTTGTTGCCCATCCCATTAGGTCGGTTAGAACAATGGTTGAATTGAATTTGCAGATTGCTCCGCAGCTGTTGAATAATTTATTGTCGTTTGAAATGTACTTAATAGTGGGCCTCCTACTCGTTCGTGGACTTTGTTGTCTCCGTTGGTGAAATCTGGAGGGTGCCTCTAGCGCAGATCATGCTCCAATGGTCTTCTAACGGTCGCCCCGAATTTTTCCCGGCAATCAATTAGCACATGTGGCAGGTGGAGACTAATTTCGATCACCTATGACATTCTCAAAGATCCTAATTGTAGGTATTTGCCAGTTTGGTCATTGTTTACAGGTGTGGTGGCCAGTGCTACGGTCGGTTAAGCAGAATCCTGCAAAGGGTGGGGTACTACAAAAAGCCATGCTCCGTAACTGTACAAATTAGCATAAATTAAAGCACTTTCTTAATCTCGACAAATCATCTACTTCTGGTTTTGAATTTTCCTCCTTCATGACTCTTCTTCATTCCTCTCACATTCCGTTCTGATTTTTCTCCGATGCAAATCAGTCCAGCTACGGCTCGTTATATCATAATAAAACAGCTCGACTCGAACATAATAACTTCCTCGATCCATTGTACATTTTCTATAAGAAGTAGCCGAGTTCGAACACCGCAAGTCTAGACGAACAACTGTTTTTGTTGTTACCGTGTTGGAGATCAGAATTTTACCTGGATTACATAACCGGAGTTTTACGGTAGAGCGCTCTTCCAAGATGCCTAAGACACGTCGAGATCGATTGGATTGGGATTTCTTGTGCTGGCTACATTCTACAAGAAGCGAACACTGTAACCGATATATTGAAATTGAAGAAGGAAATAATTAAAAGTGAGGAGTTGTGGTTGTTAGAGGTATTTGCATGTACCGCGAAAAATGTGAGGAGAAAAAGAGGCAGTTTTTTTCCCGAAGGGCTACCTGAGTTTAATGGGGGGTTGCTGGGATTTGGGACAGGTGCGATAGGTGATAATAGCGGTAATAAAAAAGCTGTTGATGTCAAATCTGGAATTTGGTAGAACCTTGGTGATTTTGGTTTTTTCTTTGTTCTAATTTGTAACATACCAGCGTCACAATTTTGCAGAAAATAATTCTTTGGCGGAATTTTAGAAACCAAGAAAATAAATTTCTAGAATTCTACTAGTTTTCACTCAGATTATGATGATTTAAAGATTTTTACGTCTAATTTAGTATTCTGAATGTTTGCTAAAAATCAGAGGCACCGAAGCCTTCTTATTAAAAGTTTTTTTTGGGCTTTATAGAATTTTTTAGAGAATTCTAAATGGTTCAATTTTTATTTATCTTTCTAGTTTTGTGGGTGTTTCAGTTTTACAAACAAATCAAACAGTTGTATGAATTAGAGTAAACATAGAAGTTTGGGCTTGAAAAAATTCAAGGATTTTGAAAATTGCGCGACTGAGTTCAAAAAATTTCTTAAATTTTGAGGAAGTTTACAGAAAGTTTCAGCAATAAAAAACTACTTAAATGAAATATGGGCACTTTTACAATATACAAAAATATGACTAATAAACAGTTTTAAAAAAGTGAATTTTAAAAAATCCTAAACAAGAAAACATGGAAATTATTTTTTGGACTTTACAGATTTTAGAATTCTACACATTTTGCAGATTCAGACGTTTTGTAAACATTTCGGATTCTGCATTCTTAAGATTTAAAAAATATACGGAAACTTTAGAATAATAATTTTGAAAGTTCCACATTAAATATTTAAATAAGTGGACGTTCTTAACATAAAAATAATGAAAACGATGAAATAGTTTTGTTAAAAAATTAAGAAAATTAAAAAAAAATGATATTGTAGAAATCGATAAATTATGATTTTGGTCCCAGAAACAGAAAGAAATAACGTTTACCTAAAAATTTTCAAAAATTTTAATGAACAATGTTATGAATTTAAGAATTTAAAAATGCGAGTTTAAAAAAAATAACATTTTTGGCTAAAAACTAATTTTTAGAATTTTTTATTTGTAGATTCATCAAAAATTTGTGCCATTTAGATATTAAAATTTGCAATTTTGGTAGTTTTAACTATAAAACAATGAAAATTGGTGTAATTACTACTTTGAGTACGATTATTAACTAGACCAAATTACAAAATTTTTGAACTAGAAAAAGAATTTTTTAAATTTTTGATTTTTAGATCTAATTGAAAATCCGCATAAGTGTCTATTAAATTCTGAAACTTGGGTAGTTTTAATACAAAAACAATGAAATTTAGAGGCATTAGTTCTTGCTACACGTTTATTGACAACTACAAAATTAATTTTGATCCCAGAAACAGAAACGTTTACCTAAAAATTTTCAAAATTTTTAATGAACAATGTTATGAATTCAAGAACTTGAAAAGGCGAGTATTTGAAAAAAAAAAACCATTTTTTGAGTTTGAACAATTTAGAACTCGTACATATTTCGCAAGATTTTGCATTCTAAAAGTTCAAAAATTTTGGAAAATTCGAAGGGGATTTATTTTTCCTGTAATAAAAAAAATAAAGTATTCATTTAAGTAAAAAAGGCAACATTTTTATAATAAAAAAATACACAACCAATGAAATGTTTAGTTTGAAGATAAAAAAAACTTTTTTGACATTTTTGAGATTCTAGTCATTTTGGGATTCAGCATACATCATAAAATTATGCATTCTAAAACTTTACAAAATTTTGGAAATTTTTATAAAGAATCCTGATAGTTCCAGAAATAAAAAAATCTAAAAATTTTAAAATTACTCCTAGAAAATTTTTGAAAATTTTCAAATTTTGTACATTTTATGAACAATACATATTTTGCAAAATTTTGACTTCTAAAGGCCATTTAATTGTGTTTTTACAATTTTGTAAAAAAGTGGATTTTGAAAAATTTAGGATATTATCGAGATTCTGGACATTTGAAAATGTTTCTAATTCTAATTCTAAAATTAAAAAATAATTGTAATAATAAAACCTGAAAATTTCACAAATTTGAAAGATTCTAAAATTTCTAAGATTTTACACATTTGGAGAATCATACATATTTTACAAAATTCTAAATTTTTTTTTCAAAGATTTCTGAAAAAATTATAAACATTTAACAAAAAGTAATTTTGGATGTTTTTATAATTAAAGGAATTTAAACCAAGGTCTACCTAGGGTTAATTTTTTTTTGAATTTCTAAAATTTTTGTTTTTTTAAATAAAAACAATTTTACAGTTATATAAGAATTTTTTTCATTTTAAAAATAAAATGAATCTAAACTGCAGAAATTTCATTGCATATTTTTTCAACAATTTGCATATTTTGCAATGATTTGCTGCATATGTGTGAGTATAATTGTGAATATTGTGACAATGGAGAAATTTGGATGTTGAGCCGTGGATTACTTTAGAAAATGTAAAGTTGTAATATTTTAGATGGTTCGAAAGATTCAACACGATTCTAGATATTGTAAAAATTTGAAACTTTTCCCAGATTAGAATCTAAGTAGAGAAAGTTGTGAAAATCTTGCAGTTTTCATAAGGTTTCTACAAATCTGGGTACTCTTTGTTTACTGAAAGATTCCAAGACCTTAATAAAATTTTAGAAATTGTAAAAATTCAAAGTCTGCGATGTTCCAAAAAAAATCTAGTGTTTATTTTACTGAGGCTTTCCAGATTGTTAGAGTTTTTTCACAAATTCCTGTTTTTATACAATTCACCAGTAACGGATTTATTTATTTACAGTCTCGGCAGGAAATCCTGCACGCTACATGTATATAAAAAAAGTACAATCTAGATCCTGCCACCAAGGGAACGAAAGGAAAACGTCAAGTATCCCGAGCTAACCGACCTGGAACCAGCGAAAAATGTCCCTTCCTCCATCTAGCACCTTTTTTTTCCTGTCAAAGACCTCTATGGCAATTTTTCTTCTATTTTTGTCGTCTCGATTTACCTGCCTTCGCCATGGCTTTTTAATTAATAGCCAATTCGGTCTTTAATAACGAATCGTCGAAAACAGGTTGAGTGTGACCTTTCGAGTCCTCTTCGGAGGCGCTCCGAAGAATGCCAAGTGGTGATTCTTGCATGAAATCCGCGAAACGGTGACTCAGTTGAGTTAACACGGTGCAACTTTTCGCGATAATAAAATTACGTACCGGCCGACAACACCCACCGCATGCGTGGGATTTTTACCGACGAAGAAAGAGGATTTTTTTAGGTGCACCTAGATATAATTGTGTCGTTATAAATTCGCGGTTGCCGTTACTCTGAAGACGATTCGACGCCCACCACTGGCGGAGGAATTTCATACATTTGGGATATTGCGATAATTAATACCGTGCGAGATAGCCTGTTTTGCCGTATTTGGAAGCGTGCATGCTTCGGAGGATATTTTTCCAATCAACTTGGGAAATATTCGCGCCGTCACTTTGAATATGACTACAAACACGGTCTTGGACGTAATTCTGATTTATGGCGCCTAACGTGGAACCTGTTTTTATTTTCAAGGAGTTTTGCGAGCTTTCTCGGATTTTTCAAACGCGCGGATGGTCTCGGAATTTCGTCTCAACGATAACATTCTTCGTTCGTTCGAAGGGAGCTTTTATAGCGTGTTAGCACCACGTTTTGAGAGCTTTTGCCGGAGCCCCGCTGAGGGAGAATCGTAAAATCACGTCTTTAACTTAATCAACTTTATTGAAAAGATTCACATAAACACCGGGAAAGGTTCCACGCTTCTCCTTTTCGCCTTATCTCCGCGAAATGGAAACGAGATCTTGTTTACATTTTCACCAGAACAACGCTGGGAAACAGACACTTTTTTTTCCTTCTGCTCCGTTTTTCTCACCGGAAATCTCCGCGACTTTCCCAAGATTTGACGTCTCTTCTTGCAAATCGTCGAAGATATCAACGATGGATCAAGCGACGTACCGCAATGTGGAGCGGATGTCGTGCTAAACCTCTATGGAGAAATGCGACCCACGAACAACTAATTGAAGCTGGAGCTAACTAGAGTTCGACACGTCCGACGTGATTATTAACTGATTTGCACTCAAATTGAAAGTAACTTCTTATAATGGTTGTGCGAAGTCATGGCGGAAGAAGGTGCAAAAAAAGGGAGCGATATGCTTGGGAGATGGTGATTTTGAGATTCATCATTGAGGAAATTTACAAGATTACTGGTATTATGGTCGCCATTATTTTATACCATGATATTTTCACTTTCCTTGGGTTGTTGGTGGCGGATGGAAACTGCGGAATGTTGCGAGATGTAGAGATGTCTGTTTACAGTAAATTAACTGTAGTTAGAAGACCTAGTAGTGTGGTTCCAATTCTGTGGACTGCTCAGGTTAAGGCGTCTAAAATGTTTTGGAACTTGAAGTTGGCCAAAATCTAAGAACTAAGAAAATTCTCCTTACGAATAGTAAAAATCTTGGAAAATTCTGTTTTTCATAAAGTTCCCACCATGGAATTTTGAAAATTAGAAACTTTTAAAAAAATTTAAAATGAATTAACGAACATTGTAGGTCGTGGAAATTCTAAGAAATTAGGAAAAGAAGTATGAATTTCTATAAAAGTGTAGATATTTGAACTGAAAATAATGAAAGTTTTTTAACTGTTTTTTAACTTTTAACGCGAAAAGATTTTATATATCATATTAAAAGTCCCAGGGATTTGAGACATTTTCACGTTTTACAAAAATATTTAAATTTTCAAATTTTCACTAATTTCAAGCTTTGATATTTTTTTAGAACCACGAATTTTTATAGAAGATTGATAAATTTGCTTGAATTTTAGTTGAATTGTGTATAAGAATTTCCGGAGTTTCATCACTCTCAGAGCTTTTTTCAAGATTTTTTTATTTGAGGCTTCTGAGGTCACCTATCTGTTTATAAGATTTTGAAGTTTTATATCTTTAAAATTTTAAGAATTTTTGTTACCCTGAGAGGTATTAAGAAACATTTTACAAATTAAGCGTTTTATTTTTTTAGCAGTTTAAAGCAATAACAAAATGTTTAGGGTTAGAATTTTGTGAATTTTAAAAATATTGCGATCTGTATGATCTTTTGAAATTTTTAATTTAATTCTTTTTGCTCTGTAAACTTTTAAACATTTAAACTTTTTCAGGTTACACTAATTTTAAGTTTGGTAAAATTTTTAGAAATTTATTTTTGTAGTTTATCATTAAATTTTAAGGAGTGCAATTATTTTTGAAACTTTTAAAACTGTTAAGATTTTAAGAATTTGTTAATTTTTAAGCATTTTTCTACTTAAATCGAGAAATTCCAATGTTGGATCTTTGAGGTGTTAACAATTTTTTGAATTTATAAATTGCTTACTTCGTACGGAATCTGTGGAATTTTCACAATTTTTAGATTTTTTATAGTTTTAAGTAGATATATTAATTTTTCTAGAATTTTGAACAGTTTGAAGAAGTTCAAAATTTTCAATATTCAAAAACTCATTCAGATTTTTTTGTAAATCAAAATTAATTTCAACTTTTTTGAAAGTTTCAAGTATTTCTTATTCAATTCTCAAAAACGCAAAAATTTTAAGAATTTCCAGATTTTGTTGACTTTTAGATTTTTTATATGTAAAATGTTTCATATTTTTAAGATTTAAACGTTCCAAAGTTAAGGATTCACAAAATCTTTGATATTTTTGGTACTAACAATTATTAAATTATGACATTCTTACAACCTAATTTCCGAAAGCTTTTTCAAATTTAACACTTCTGACATTTTAGAAAACTTTTAGAAAACAAATTTTTAAACTGTTAATGCGTAACTTTCCAGACCTTATTTAATTCCAAACATTTTGAGAATTTCAAAATTTTCAAGTTAATTTTAGTATTTTTTTTAAGATCTTCATTAATTCCAAGTTTAGAATTTTAGAATTACATTTAAATTTTTACATCTGTAATATCTTCCATTACAAGATGTTTACGATTTTTTGAAATACAGAATTTCCAAGATATTTAGGATTCACAAAATTCTTTATATTTTCAATTTTTTTCAGAAATATAAAATGTAGAATTTACGAGAATTCATCGATTCTTAGAACTTTTTCCTGAGCCATTTTCTAATTCCAGACCCTCCGCATTTCGTGAATTATTCAAATTTTTCAAATGTTTACGAGCATAAAAAGTTACAGGATTTTGCATATTTTTGAGTGTAATTTTTTTCGTTTTTTTGAAATTTTCCTAGATGCAAATGTTTAAGAATTTTCTGACATTTTCAGTTTCTTAGAATCCCCAGTGATTTCCATGTTTTCTCTTTTTCTCTTTAATCAATAATTTTAGATAAATACAGGAAATTATCAATTGGGAGACTATAAATTTTAGGATCTTTGGTTATTTGACAGTTTTTTGAGTTTCTAAATTGCTTACTTCGTGCGAAATCTGTAGAATTTTCAAGTTTTAAAGAATTTTTATCATACTAAGCATCCTAATTTTTCTAGAATTTTTAACAGTTCCAGAAATTTAAAACAATTGAAAACAACTCTGACTTTTTTTTATAAATTTGCCTTATCTTCAAATTTTCTAAAATTTGCAAGATCCAGTATTTTCAAATTTCATATAAAATTTCCAGAAACGTAAGAATTTTTAGATTTTTCGTTTGCGATTTGATGTAGAATTTTCAAGATTTATTGGTTTTTAGAACTTGTTTCCTGAAGTTTTTCTAGAATTCAGGACCGTCCACATTTTGAATTTTTGTAATTTTCAAGACGTTTACGCGCATAAAATTTTTGGAATTTTCAAAAAGTTAAAAATTTACACTCTCAATTAAGACATTCAAACTTTGAGAATGTTCACGATTTTAGTCTTTTAATCTAATAAAGCACAACAGTTCGTCCAGAATTCTTATAACTTTTTCTAAAGACTCTACGGTCTAGGCCTATAACACTTATTGACTCTTTGAGTGAATTTAAAATTTTAATTTCTCAAATACTTGAAGATGTTTCTTTTCCAAAATTTTGAAAACTCTTAACTTAAGCTGCTTAAGTTGAAATCGTTGCACTTTTAGCTTCTAGCCGTTGCTAAAAATTATTAAATCTTCCATCGGTTTTTGGGCTATTAAACAGCCAAATTTGCTCACACGGTCAACTTTGTGAGTTAATCAACAAGTGAAACCGGAAATTCCAAATATTGACACACTCCTCATGTTTGTATGACCTCAAAACCATAAAATAAAGATTTTTATAATGCCTCCAATGCTACCGTGAACTAGTATCCAAAATTAGATCGAGAAACAGTTGAAAATGTTAACTTTTGCAAACTGCGACCTGTTTATCGTAAACTCTTCTGTTTATTTTATTTTCATATTGATGTCAATTACCGGCAGCACACTGTTATGAGTATTATCATCGAGCGGACTCGTGTGAAAAAATAAAGCAAAACTTTTACTTTTGCCGAGTTTTATTGACCATAATCTATCTCCAGTTCACTAATACGATTTGTCCATGACATGTTCGTAAATAGTGTAATCTTTATTCGCCCAACAAGAAAAATCGCTTCGCACATACCAAGAGCGTGTCGTAATCTCTTGCTTCAAAAGTCACCTCCGAAGTAACAAATAGTACCACTACAATTGGGAAATTTCTCATAAAAAATGTCACAATTTGAAATTCAAATCGTCGAGCGTCATCAGTCATCCTCCGGATTATCTCGGAAAATATGAGCGTTGCAGGTGGGTGCAACTAGATAAAGTGTTCTTTATGTGACGTCCGCGAGATGGTCTCGTCCTTGAACATCGCGCGGACAACGTGCAGGATTTCAACGCTGTAAATTGCCGATGGTAATCAGCGTCCATGGCGGTGACCACAAGAAGATGGCACCTTCGACCCATTCAAAACAAAATTCGCGTGCGTTCTTTGTCTCTCTTCACACCATTTTTGTTAGTTTTTCTAGTCCAAAAACCAGCTCGCCTCTAT
This sequence comes from Cynaeus angustus, assembly GCA_030157275.1. Taxonomy (NCBI): domain Eukaryota; kingdom Metazoa; phylum Arthropoda; class Insecta; order Coleoptera; family Tenebrionidae; genus Cynaeus; species Cynaeus angustus. The sequence continues at coordinate 15,086,051 of CM058064.1, forward strand.
CATTACCAGCTCCCTAATTCCGTGTATTCATTATCGTCTCCGTTTTTCTCCACCTTTTTGTCTCCGGATTAATCTTCTCCGAAAGACACGGTCAGTGGGTTCCGCCGTCGATATTAAAAATTAGCTCTGCTCCGGCCGTAATGAAGCAATTCCGAAACGTATTCATCGTTTTTATCGGCATCATCCGTTAGCTTTTTGAATGGGACCACAGCAAAATGGTTCTGAGATCTCGACGTTGTTAAACAATGGAATGTAGTGAGGAGTTGCGTGTCATATCTTCGCTAGCTGTGGAACTCCGGTCATCCTGATTCAGAGGCAGCTCCGCCGCCGGCTGAACAGGTCTCAAGGAGAACATGTGTGCTCATAAAATTTATTCAAAATAGAATGTGATGGCTCGGCTTTGCTGGGACGAAGCGGGACGGGGGCGGAATTCGCCGTTGTCCTTGATTCTGTGTCCTTGGGCCACTTCGAAGGCGGGAACGAGATGGAGGCTTTGCTGAGGTTCGTTGTTTTAACTGTAAAGCTTTCGGGGGCACATATCTTTGAAAGCGAAGCAAGCGAACCGAAATTGGCTCTGATTTTAGGAAAAAAGGGTGAGGCGGATAAATAAGGAAAACTGTGAAGAAGAGAAATCTTAAGATGACTTTTCTTGGAAAAAGTAACAGTGATGTTAGCTTAAGTGAGAGTGTCAATTGCTCAAACAAGACGGCTTTAATTGTGAAAAGATTTTCTCGATGCTTTTACAAGAGAAACTTTTGTCTTCTGTAGAATGGAGAAAAGTTCTAAGAATTGTTAAATCTACAAGAATTTTTTATTAATCTTGAAAATATAGAGAATTATATATATCTTAAACATGTTAAAAGTTAACTCCTCAATATTTATGTTGCATTTGGAAAAATTTGAATCACTTTAAAATGGAAAATCATGGAAAATAGTGAAGATTCTAAGAAACTAAAAATAAATGAAAATCTTTTAAACATTTGGACATAGAAAAATTGTAGAAAATGTGAAAAAAAACTGAAAAAAATGATCCGATGAATATTCTTTAAACCGAAAATCCTGAAAATTTTGTGCTCGCAAACGTTTGGAAAATTTGAATAATTCGCGAAATATGAAAGTTCCTGAATTAAAAATGTTTCAAGAAGTTCTAAGAATCGATGAATTTTTGAAAATTCTACATCTTATGAATATTTCTTTAAAACATTTAAAAATATAAAGAATTTTGTGTATCGTGAACATTTAGAAATAAAAAGGATGCAGTTCCAATAAAAATTTTAAAAAAATTATAAAACGAAATGGAAAAGTTTTGTACTCGAATTTTGAGATGTAAAAAGTCTTAAATTTAAAAAAAGCTTTTCTAAATTAAGTTCTAAGACTTTTATAATCTAAAATTAATTGCTATTGCTAAAAATATTTAAAATTTTGGAATTTTTGTAAATGTTTGGAAAAAATAAATTGTATGAAGTGGAAAGATTAATGTGCGTTTGAAAATGAGAAAAATAATCAAACGTCAGAAGAGTTAAATTCTAAAGAGCTTTCGGAAATTGTTTTCTAAGAATTTGTAATTTAATAATTGTTCCTATTAATAATCTGAAAGATTATTTTTTTAAAAATTTGAAACATTTTGCATATAAGAAACGGCAATCAATGCAATTTACAAAAAGTCTCAAGCTGTCTGTACAAGTTGAAATACTTGAAATTTTTCTTGCAATCGAGAAAATTCCACAGATTTCGTAACTTCAAAATGTGAAATTAAAAATGAAAAACCAGAAACAAAAATCCTGAAATTAATCAAAATTCCTGAAAATATACACCTTCTCGAAAATCACAGATTTTGGAAGAAGCAAATACTTCAGAAATTCCTGAAAAATCTCCTACAAAAGTTAATTTCTTGAAATTATCTAAAATTATCAAAGTCCTGATTAACCTGAAAATATAAATACCCATGTGAACAGTGCAATTTCTCGATTTTTTTAGATAAATGATTTTAAAATTTCTAACAAACTTTAGTTTCAAAAATCTCCAATAATATCTAATATAAATTCTAAAAATTTAAATGACATTAAAGGCAAAAAAAATAATTTGGGAATAATTTTTAAAAACTTCAAATTAGGGAAGCCCGGAAAAAAGAATTTTTGGAATGTTCATAATTAACATTATTATTAAGATTTCAAACATTTTACAAATCCACTACAACTTTCAGCATCTCAAAACTTACAACATGAAAAAAAATATTGAAATTTCTGAAAGAACTCAAATTTATAAATAATTCTGTGGAATCTAAACACTTTGGAAAATTTCAATCCCAACAATTCTAAATGTTTTGTTGCTATTTCAAAGTGCTACTAATTTTCGAAATTTTATGAGTGTTAGAGAGTTTTCAAAAATGTTTAAAATTTTTGGAAATTCGAAAAATTTGAAAAATGTAGGTACATAGACCCTTTTTGGGACAATAAAAGTCTTGACTTTTTTGGGATATTCTAATTTCAAAAAAAGTGCCATAGATGATGGATAATTTTAATAATAGATAAAAATAATAATAAAATAAAATAAAATGGAAAATCATGGAAAATAATGAAGATTCTAGGAAACTAAAAATAAATGAAAATCTTTTAAACATTTGGACATAAAAAAATTGTAGAAAATGTGAAAAAAAAACTGAAAAAAATTATACTCAAACCGATGAATATTTTTTAAACCGAAAATCCTGAAAATTTTGTGCTCGTAAACGTTTGGAAAATTTGAATAATTCGCGAAATATGAAAGTTCCTGAATTAAAAATGTTTCAAGAAGTTCTAAGAATCGATGAATTTTTGAAAATTCTACATCTTATGAATATTTCTTTAAAACATTTAAAAATATAAAGAATTTTGTGTATCGTGAACATTTAGAAATAAAAAGGATGCAGTTCCAATAAAAATTTTAAAAAAATTATAAAACGAAATGGAAAAGTTTTGTACTCGAATTTTGAGATGTAAAACGTCTTAAATTTAAAAAAAGCTTTTCTAAATTAAGTTCTAAGACTTTTATAATCTAAAATTAATTGCTATTGCTAAAAATATTTAAAATTTTGGAATTTTTGTAAATGTTTGGAAAAAATAAATTGTATGAAGTGGAAAGATTAATGTGCGTTTGAAAATGAGAAAAATAATCAAACGTCAGAAGAGTTAAATTCTAAAGAGCTTTCGGAAATTGTTTTCTAAGAATTTGTAATTTAATAATTGTTCCTATTAATAATCTGAAAGATTATGAATCCTTGACGCTTTTTTTTAAAGTTTTTTAAATATCTTACAAATTTGAAACATTTTGCATATAAGAAACGGCAATGAATGCAATTTACAAAAAGTCTCAAGCTGTCTGTACAAGTTGAAATACTTGAAATTTTTCATGCAATCGAGAAAATTCCACAGATTTCGTAACTTCAAAATGTGAAATTAAAAATGAAAAACCAGAAAAAAAAAATCCTGAAATTATTCAAAATTCCTGAAAATATACACCTTCTCGAAAATCACAGATTTTGGAAGAAGCAAATACTTCAGAAATTCCTGAAAAATCTCCTACAAAAGTTAATTTCTTGAAATTATCTAAAATTATCAAAGTCCTGATTAACCTGAAAATATAAATACCCATGTGAACAGTGTAATTTCTCGATTTTTTTAGATAAATGATTTTAAAATTTCTAACAAACTTTAGTTTCAAAAATCTCCCATAATATCTAATATAAATTCTAAAAATTGAAATGACATTAAAGGCAAAAAAAAAATTTGGGAATAATTTTTAAAAACTTCAAATTAGGGAAACCCGGAAAAAAGAATTTTTGGAATGTTCATAATTAACATTATTATTAAGATTGCAAACATTTTAGAAATCCACTACAACTTTCAGTATCTCAAAACTTACAGCATGAAAAAAAAATTGAAATTTCTGAAAGAACTCAAATTTATAAATAATTCTGTGGATTCTAAATACTTTGGAAAATTTCAATCCCAACAATTCTAAATGTTTTGTTGCTATTTTAGTGCTACTAATTTTCGAAATTTTATGAGTTTTAGAGAGTTTTCAAAAATGTTTAAAATTTTTGGAAATTCGAAAAATTTGAAAAATGTACATAGACCCTTTTCGGGCCAATAAAAATTCTTGAATTTTTTGGGATATTCTAATTTTAAAAAGAGTGCCATAGATGTTAGATAATCTTAATAATAAATAAAAATAATAATCAAATAAAATTCCCAAAAACTCTAAAATTCTACACATAATCTTCACTAAACCGTACGCAAAAAAGTGACATTTGAAATGATTAAAATTTTAAAGTGTAAGAATTTAAAAAAAATGTTTCTAAATATTAAAAAAATAACAAAAAAAAATTATTACAAACTTCAGAAAAATTTCAAAAAATGATTAAATTCCTGAAAATTTGATACTCGAAGATATGTAAATGTTATTACAAAAATGTTTAAAAATTAGAAAAACTGCTTAAGGACAACAGTTTTGAATTTTCCGAAAGTTTGATATTCTTGGAAATTAGGAAAAAATTGCAGTTTTGAAATTTGGAACTTCATGTCCCGACAAGTCTTGCTACTGCAATTGGGATAGATGTACTCTAATTTTTATCTTAAATTTTAAAGCTTAAATTTGGATTTGAGCCTTGCAACCCGAAGTTATCTATTTCACAGAGGGCCGATGACTGTTCAATTTGAGCTTAGAAACGCTTAATTTCAGTCCTAAATTGTATGTGAAAAACTAATTTGAAGCTCCATCTGGTTCAAATCCTTTTTACTGTGCTTTTATTATCATTTCTCAAATATGTGAATCAAAGTTAATTATCCTCCTCAACGTAAGATGTAACCTCGCTTATCGGAAAAATGCACATTTTTCTAAAAGAAAACATATGCTAATCAAACAAACAACCGTTAAACCAGCAACTCCCGACCTTCTTCATTCCCAAGAGCATAAAGCGTGCGTTATCAAGGCATGTAATAAACTTTCTGGAAATATGTAACCGAAAACCTGTGTAGTCTCCATAACGGGAAAAAATTTACAAGCATGCCAACCATTTTATCAGCCATTTCGTGGTATATGACGTCCATCGTTGCCTTTATAAACGGTTTCTCTTTGAATTCGCCCAGCGTCCAGTCATTTTTATTCTGGAGTCGTTGGACTCGGCATTCCTCGATGCTTCCGGTCAGAAAACTCGTACTTCGAATCCTAAACACGTGGAATTATACAGGGTGAAAAGAAAAAACGAACTGGTAGTACCCGACAAGCGTAATTATCATGTTCCTGTTATTGTTTTTTGTTTGTTCTCCACTTTATCAGCGTAACGTGAGATTATCGTGTCATTTGTACACAACACTCCAGCAATTTTTCTCAAAACGTGGAATATAAATAATCTGTGTGTTACCTCGAACGCGGGAAGTTCAATTACGAATTATCATAATTTCTCACAAGCGAGACGAGAATTAGGTGATTGCTATCGGGAGTAATTGCAGCCTTGGTGTAATTAACACTCGCCAGCAAACCAGAAAAACATATTTGCTTGTCAAAATTTGAAACATTGGGGCCGAAAAACCGCTCTTATCGGACTCCGGATCTGGTGCGCCTATGTCATGTTGAAGCTTTTTTATTTCGGCGAATTTATTAATCGTAAATCTGGACACGACGGCGTGACATATTCCGAGAAAAGTGATGGCCCTCGCGGCCGAGATGCAGATTCGTTTTTCGGAACAAGGTTTTGTATATTCTCTTATCTGTTTCCGACCGTTTTAATGGAGCAAACAAACACATTATAGTTTTATTTAGCATCTATTAGCGACACTGTGACAGCTATTTACGGTAACCAAATATTTAATCGCCAATAATTAGGTCGGCCCAAATACTGAATTTCCACTCTGTTAATTAGCACATGTTGGAGCGAGAACCGGCACAAACTACCGTAAAATTCGGCTCATTTTCTTCTTCCGTGAAGACCAAGGTTAACTACAAAGAAACAAAACCAAGGTTACCATTAAACCGAAAAAGAACGAGTGAAAGTCATTTCTTTGAGAAAAGTGCGAAATCTGCGCCCTGTCATTCTACCGATTACATCTCGAATGCTAATGAGACTTGTTAGTTATGTCCTTGTCCAGGCTCGATTAATCAGACTGTTAAAAACGTTTCGATAACGGAAAAGCATCCATCATGTGCGATCGGTGGTCGATGCGGACCACCGATAAAAATGCATATCGTTGCATATTCTCCAAGCGCCGAAGCATAACGGAGATTGCAGATGCTGTTTTTCCGCCGCTTGTTATCCAGAAGTTGATTTTTATACTGTGGTTTGGTTTGGTTAGTCGGAAGGAAAAGTTACATTTAATGGCGAAATGCGTAAAATGGGAAGGAAGAAGGAAGGAAAAATCATTGAGGGAATTTGGTCGGTAGAAGAAAAATGGTCAAGATGGTCTGGATAAGTTCTAGGAGGTCCAGACTGTCTCAGGAATTTTAAGAAGCATAGATTTTTCCATTTTGAAACTTTCCAAATTTTTCAATTTTAGAAATTTTTTGATTCTTCAAGCTTTGATATTTTAAAATTATAACATTTGTAAAAACTCTCAAAAACATTTAGATTTTTTTTTTATTTCGAAGCAGTATGATGTTACATTTATTTTAGTAATAGATAATTGTGTACAAAATTTTCAGGAGCATCAACTAACTTTTTTTAATCATTTGAATTTTTGAGAATATTTACTTAAAGGATTTTAAAAGTTTTCATACTTTCAAACCTTTAAGAATTTTGATTATTTTGGGAAGTATTCTTAATTTTTTTTTAAATATTTTTTTTTAAAACAAAGTTTTTATAATTTTCTGAGTTTCTTGGGATTTCGCGATCTTTTAGCACCTTGTAGTAGCTACAAAAAGTTTAGAGTTGATGGGATTTAAAATTTTCAAGATGTTTAGAATTCGTAGAATTTTTATTTATTTGAGTTGTTCAAGAATTTTAATATTTCAGGAGGTTTATGATTCTTCGAGCATTTTCCAGGCGGTGCTTTAAGTTGTAGAGAATTTTTGTGCATTTTAAAAAATGTTTGCAACTTGTATCTAAAATTTTAAACATTCTGTAAAATTCAATTTTTTTCCGGGTTCTCACTAATTACAAGTTTTTTGGAAAATCTTGAAAATTTATTTGTGTACTTCACCGGTATTTCAATTTTAAGAATTGCAACTGTTTTTGAAATTTTAAGAAACTGTTAATATTTTGAGAATTTTTAAATTTAGATGTTCAGGCTTCACAAAATTATTCATATTTTGGGTTTTTAAAAAATTGTTATAGAATTTCTGCAATACTCATTTTGTACGAAATCTGTGAAATTGTAAGTTTTTTTAGAATTCTGAGCAGTTTTAACAATTCCAAATTTTTAATAATTGAAAACTGTTTCAGACGATTTGTAAATTTGTTTGTAAGTACAAGTTTCCTTAAATTTCGATGATTTATTATTATTTTCCTATTTCTTATTAAATTTTCGGACGAATTTCCAAATTTCGACAATTGTTTTTTTGAATCTAAAGCGTTAAGGATTCTTAATTTTTTAAATATTTCCAGTAAATATTTCCAGTAATAAAGAGTTATTATTAAATTATAAAATTTTAGAATTTAATTTGCGAAAGCTTTTTCAATTTCAAGACTTTACATTTTAAAATTATTGTTTATTAATTATTTAATTATTTAAAACTGTTTACGAGTAGAAATTTTTTCTATTTAATACCAATTTTCTAATTCTAAACATTTAGAGAAATTCAAAATTTTCAGATTAGAGATTTTTATTTATTTTAAGTTTCCATTTTCTAAGATTTTTACTTCTTTCATTTTATAGATCATCATTTTTTATAATACAAAATTTCCAAGATCTTTAGATTCACAAAGTTGTTGATATTATCAGAATTTCAGGATCTTTGGGACTTTTTTTCTGAAGCTTTCTTTTAATTCAGAACCGTCCACATTTTGCGAATTTTCAAACTGTTAAAAATCTTAGGCATTTAAAAAAAAGAATGTTCATGATTTTAGGATTCCCATTTTTGTATTATTAAGAAATTCAGGATCTATAAAATTTTTGAAAATTTTAGTTTTTCTATTTTAGATTTTTTAACATTTTAAACGTTTATAACAAATGAATGTAGAAGTCTTTCAAAATTTCAAGAATTTTTGTAATTGTATCTCGTGAAATTTTCATTTAGAATTGTAAGTTTTTTAAAATTTCTACTTTTAAGTAAGTACAGAGATTTTTTGAAATTTCCAATTTTGTGCACGTTTTGCAACGATTTTAAAAAAACTTCTAAAATTTTTAGTATTATCCCAAAACATGACTTGACTCATTTCAAGTTCCTGAAGATTCCGAAACGTTATGGATTTTTTAAAGTTTCTTGTACTTTTAGGTTTAGAGGATATTTAATTTTGTTCCCATAGCAATGATTCTCAGAAGATACAAACTCTAGGAGTTTCCAAGATCTTCTTGATGCCCAAATTGTTTGTATTTTTAAGATTTTTAAGCTTTTTGAGAAATTTATCTTTATTAAGAAATCTTAGGAATTTTGAGCTTTTTGTTGAATTTTTAGAATAACAACAATTATTGAAACTTTTTCAATTTTTTTTTGGGACTTTTCTTTTATAGATTTTTTTCAATGTTCGAGATCATTTACGAAATTTTTTCTTATTTCTTTAATACCAGCGACCTCGAGAATTTTGCTTCAAAATTGTTTGGTTTCTGATTTTTGGGGAAACTTGATGTAAAATTATTATTTCTGGCTTTTATGGGTACTTACCGTTATCATTTATAGTTAAATTTTCTTTATCTACGACTATTTATGTCTGTATATGGCAATACCGGAGAGGAATGTATAGAGTACACAACTAATCTCGTCTCCTTTGTTTAATTTCTCATCTTAAGTTACACAAAAATGCGTGTATTTCGTCAAAACTAATTATCTAGCAGCCACCCACGAGCCAGCTGAAAGTGGCTTCCAGCCAATTCAATTTAATAATCTGTCCTTACATTATTTAGTCAAAATTACATAGATTTCGCAGTCGGCGATTAGCAATTACAGTGTTATTGCCATATAGCCTACTTTTCACGTCGAATTGCGCATTCTCATGCTTCCAACAATAACTAATAATAAAAATAACAGAACGACGTTTCACACATTGGGCACAGTAATTACAATTGCGAGTTTAATAAAAAAATGTCGAAATCGAGTGAAGCAACGGTCCCAATGCAGAACCCTGCGGCGCACCGCACAAAATAAGACGTCCAATAATAAGTTTTTTTTCCGGCCGTGAAATAAAATCATCACGATTGCAGAACGGTGGTTATAGATTTCGAGGCTTGCAATTATCGGTAAAAATCGTTTTTTAATAAGCATAGTGAATAGATTACACGGTGATTATCGGCAAAGGACGTTACGTAAGCTCCTTTAAACTAGATCGAGATTTAGTTTCATCACGCATTGTTCCTCCGGTCCTCCCGCTTGTCAAAAATTGGTGTTGGGAAGTTGCGTAATTTCTATGATTAAACGTTTGTTTCAATTGTCGGCTGACTTTCTCTAAAAGCTGATAAAAAATTTCGAGTCATGAGGTTGTTCAACTTGGACTGTTCTAAGTAATGTTTATGCAACGTGTTGACTTAGGTAGGACAGTCCTGACATGGATCGCGGAGACTAATTAGCGATCATAAATCTGAGATGTCACCAACAAGTTTTGATTTGATTCCAGGTCATCGTGGACACAACATGGCACGATTCTAAGAGCGAAGATGTTTGATAATTTAATTACGCGAATCACGAGCCCTTCGTCGAGGAGGAGGCACACTTATCATTGTCCTGAGGTCCATTCGGATCCTGAGGATAATGAGCCGGTGACGCCGAGAAAGCCGAGGTTGTTGGAAAGAAGGAAAAAGGGGAGAAGAGCGGTGGAGTCGGGGTTGAGACAAGCGAGGAGTTTGGGGAGGCTGGATGGATTGAAAGAGGTAGGTTCTTAGGAAGTTAGAGAAAAAGAAACGCGAAGTTGGAGCTTTTCTAAATGATGGTTGGGCTACTTAATCATTCACCTTTCTTCCTATGACTAGTTTCCTTTTCATTTCCTGTGGGTTTTTTGAAACCATCTGATTTTCTTCGGTGCAAGATTTTTTGCCAATATGCATGTGTTCACTTTTAGACATGTTATTTTGAACCAAGATTCCACAGAAATCTTAGATTTAGGAATGTGTAAGTCCTAAAACTTTCTAAGATTGAGAACATGTTTAAGCACTCAGAAATTGTTTCAACGATTCTTAAACCTTTTTTCTTAAAATTTTGAAGATTTTTGAATCCTTAGCAATTTCTATATTTTCAAATTTTTAGAATAATTTTAAACATTTCAAGAAATATAAAATACAACTTTTTTTTCGAGTACCCAAATTTCTCAAAATTCTTTTATAATTCTAAGAATGTTTAGGATTATTTTAAAACATATTTAAAATTTAAGATTCGTTGTTTTTTATTGGTTATTTTTTTGGAAAATTCTAATAATTTTTTTGTTTGTGCTATAAAGAAACTGAAATTTTTAGAAAAATGTTTAGTGTTATTAGGATGTGCATTTTTCAAGGTGTTCAATTTTGTTTATGTTTTCGTACTTTTCAGAAACTTTAATAATTAAAAAAAAAAACAGGAAATTAGCGACTGTTAGTCCTTTCAGGAAACTGTCAAGATCGTTGATAATTTGAAAATGTTTTGTTTTAAAAAAAAAAATTCCTTTATTTTCAGGTCTTATAAAATTTCCAAAATTCAGCAGTGTAAAATTCCTTATTCAATTTTTAGATTTTTTTTTAAATTATTTCAATTTTGACAATTTTAAGATATTTCATGTGCATTTTTTTTAATGAATTTAAAATTTCCAAAACGTTAGGATTCATGTTTCTAGTTATTAAATTGTAAAGTTCTTAGAATAAGTTTTCGAAATCTTTTTGAATTTTTGTTTTAGAATTTTTCGAGTTTTCCTGAAAGTTCCTACATTTTTTTTAATACCGAACATTTCAATTAATTCAAAATTTTCAAGTCAATTATAGATATATTTTTTAAATTATCATCAATTTCAACTTTAGAATTTCCAGAATTTTTTGGAATATAAAATTTCCAAGATTTTTAAGATTCACAAAATTCTTCATATTTTTAGATTTTTCGTAAATTTTTATATGATGCAGAATTTATCTCTTCTTCAAACTTTTTTCCTGAAGCTTTTTCCAATTTAAAAACCTTTTACATTTCGCGAATTTAATTTTCTTTAGAATTTTGCACAGTTTGAGAAATTCAAAAAGTTGTAAGGATTAAAGGCTGCTTCAGAATTTTTTCTAAAGTTTTCTGAAATTTCTAAAATTCCGTATTTTCAAATTTTAGAATTTCCAGATTTCAACAACTTCTAAGGTTTTCCGGAATAAACCAAATATTTATTTATTTATTTATTCTTGAAATTTTAAACATTCAAAGTTTTTAGAATTTTTAGAATACATATCAAGATTTTTGGTAATTTTTCAAATTTTTCATAATATAATTTTAAACAAATGTTATCAAGTCAAAAACATTCAGAATTTTCACCAGTTTAAAATTTTTCTATATTTTTAGAATTTTCTAAAAGTTTTAAAAAAATTTAAGTCAAAGGTTTCTTCAGAAGTGCTAAGGTTTCCTAGTTTTAGTTCTAATTTTCGCACTGTTTGAAAATTTCAAAAATTTTTAGGATTAAACGCTGCTTTAGATTTTTTTCTAAATTGAGTTTCCTGAAATTTCCATGTGTCCGTGTTTTCAATTTTTTTAATTTTTTTTAATGTTAGTTTTTTTTTTTGGGAAATTTTAAAGCTTTTAAGCGTCCATCTATATTTATTTTCAAGCTTTAAAAAGTTTCAACAGCCAAAGTTTTTTTTATAAGTGTAAATTTTTCTGAAGATTTGTATTATTTTAATTGTTTGGTATTCAATTTTTTTTTAGTTTCTATTTTTAATCCGTTCATGTTTTTAAGAATTTTTCTATTTTTTTCAGAATTTTTTAGAGAATCAAAAATTTTTCGATCTTTATTTTATTAGAGAATTTCTCCGTTATTAGATCTGAGTTTTATAATTTTTTTCAAGTTGGCCAAATGTTTACGAAGTAAAGAATATTAGGGTTTTTTGAGGTGTCAAGAATGCTAAGAATTTTTTAATTTCACTCATTCAAAATTTTCTTGCAATTTCTAGAATTTGCAATTTTTGAATAATTATGTTTCGAGCTTTTGAAATAAAAAAAAATCTCTTTATAATGTCTAGGTATTTAAGACGTTTGAAAATTCAACAACTGAAATTTCGACTAAAATTCTCAGCTTTTTAGAAATAGAAAATTAAACTGGAAATAGAAAAAGGAACCCTCCGCGAATCAAATTTGAATTTGATGAAAATTGCACCAATATTTTCTAAAACGCGGAAACCATTCAAGGAATTTCAAGGTGACACAAAAAAAATTATGTAATTTTTGTTTATTGGTGGAATTTGCCGCGCTGTGGCCAAGCCGGCCCTGAGTGTCACGGTTAAATGATCGCTTGTACCATTCCGCAAGTTCTTGTAATATTTGTGAGCTATTTTAGAAATAACTGCCGTCACAGTAATGAACATTATGGAAATAAATTTGTAGCTTTTGGTCCACTCTAGATCTAAGTCCGTTTCTGTAATTGATTTCGCAGTCAGAACGGTCGACCTTGTTAATCATCGCATCCACGTATGTGCGTATTTTTTCCCTTTTTAGAACACATGTGGCTACATTTTTGCATTTTAATGAGAGCTCATCTCAGTCTCTTTTTTCTTTGTTTCAGTCTTTGGAAATTCCGTCTCGTCTCGTTGTTTATTGTCGGTTTGTTTTTATTGTTAAAGTCTCAAAAATTGTCGGGGATTAACATCTAGACGCAAGTGTACAAATGAAAATTCTCTAACCACTTAAAATTTAATGGTTCGAGTAAGTGACACGATAAAAAGGTGCATAAACGGCACCCATATGGTTGCCGAACTACCGGTCCGATGTAATAAATTACCGTCTTTTACTATAGCGTCGGACATTAACGGAAACCAATAAAAATTGGATTTTGTCCGCCATTTGAATTAATTAATGTTCCGCCAACAAAATGGCCGTAAATCAAGCCGAATCCTCGATTTAATGTCCGATTCGAGTCTATTTATTAAACTCGAGAGGAGTTTTCGAAAACACGTAACTGTTTTAAATCACCGTTTTATTTTCTTTTCGCAACATATAAGCAGACGGGGGATTTTTTCTTGTAATTAAAGTGTCTCGGTAAAATGTGATAAATTCAAATCATTGGAAAAAATTTCGCGGCATTCTGGAAAATAAAATCCGAGAGATCCCACGTTACAACTCGCGATCATGTTTTATTTATTTTCTTCATATTTCTAAAGAAACTAGTTTGTCTCTCACTGCGAAATTTGTAATGGTAATGTTAAAAACTTATAAATACTTACGCGGCTCTAATTACAGACATCGAGTGCTCGCAAAAGAGGCTGATGGCCAAATAACTCACATTCCACGGCTTATATGTTTATAATAAGAAAATCTACGAAGGAAGGAAAAAACGCGTGCTGATGACGTGTGGATGACGCGTCATTGTCGTCATTATAACTACGTAACGGAAACATAATTGGTCATCCGTTAACGGCACTTTAGACACGGTCAGTCGACAAGAACTTACAAAAAACGAACGATTTTTGCTTTGTTTTCTTTGTGGGGAGTAAAATTGGATTTATTTTGGATTATTAGCGTATATCGATTTATTGTATTGGGTTTGGCAGGTGTTCGATTCAGAGTTTCTCATTGCGGAGCAATGTCAAATTTAGCTAGTGGAGAATTTTTTTATCTTCTACTGAAAACGAATTTTTGTAAATGTTGGAAAAATTACCAAATTAAATTTTTCCTAAAAAACATTCTTACAGAAATTTAAAAAGGCAAAGCTTGTAAAATTTTGGGTCGTGGAATCTCGACACTTTTAAATTATGATTTTAAATTTAATCTTCTTCTGTTTCTGCGAAAATTCAAGATCTTTTGGAAAATTGGACACTAATATTTCTACCTTCCAAATTTTTTGGCGATTTTTTTTTTCATATTTGGGGCGCAAAAACTCAAAAATAGTTTAGATTAAACAGATTTTTAAAATTTTTGAATTGATTTGTCTAAGAAGTAATTTTTGTCTCTAATTTTAACGTCAAAATAAAAAATTGTCGAAAAATTTTGATGAAAAAATATATTTTTTTTTATCATCGAAATCTCAACAATTTTTTTTAATTTGATGACTTTGTTTAAGTTCGTTCGTGTCGGAATTAGAAATTTTAACACTTTGAACGCGTTTGAAAATTAGAAATTTGTTAGACCAAGAATCGATTTTTATCTCAATTCGATTTAAATTGTTAAAATAAACTCCAAGATGTTTTTTGTTCAATTCAAAAACTGTTTTAAAATTAAAATACTAAAGTTTTAAGATTTTTAAAATTTTTACGAATTAAAAAAAATGAAATTTAAAAGAAATTTTTTAAACTTTTTTACTTTTAAGTTGAAGACTCTAAAATTGTTTGTAATCATAAATTTCAAAACATTTGACTTTATATTATGTAAATTTCGAAAATTTTAAAGATTATTAAAATTCTAAATACTTTAAGAATTCTAATGAACCCAAAGATTCCAAATTTTTATTTTTTGAGATTTGTTCAGAAAGCTAATCTCCCATTTTCACCTTAGTTATTGAAAAGTCCAATTTTTTTTTGTTTTTGCGAAAATTCAAAATCTTTGAAAATTCTCAAGAAAATTTGATATTTCGGTCTTCAGAAAGTTTTGGCGATATATATTTTTAATGTTGGTCATAAACACTAACTTTATTACGAATTTTAAAATTTGATTTCTCTAGGAAGCAATTTTTGTCTATAATTTCAACACAGATTTTTAAAAACAGAAATTCTTCAAAATTCTTAAGAACTATCAAAAAAATATCCTTTTTGATCGAAAATTTCAACAAAATTAATTTTTTCTGTTTTTTTCTTCAAACTTATTGACTATTTTGGTTTTGTATAAATTAGAATTTTTTTTAATTTGTTCGCCCAAGAATTTATTTTTATCTTTATTTTGGACATAAATTACTAACAAAAATCTAAAAATGTTTTTTTAACTCAAAAACCGTTTTGAATTAGACGATCATATTTTTGAAATTTTTAATATTTTTACGAGTAAAAAAATACTGAAAACTAAATTTAAAATTATAGAACTTCTTTTAATTTGAACTGTAGGCTCTAGATAAGTTCTGTAATCACAGATTTTAAAATTTTTGAACTTATAAATTGCAATTATCCCTAAATTGCAATGGTCTTAAAAATTTCTAGGATATGTAAATATTTTAAGGATTTCATATATTTCTAGATTTCTACAAAATCTCAGACTCCGAAATTTCTAGAGGTTTATTTTTCGAGATTTACTCAGCAGAAACTGAAAACTAGTTTTTAGATCGATGACTTTAAAATTTTTGAATTTATTTGTTGAAGAAGCAATTTCTTTTTCTACTTTCAACGTAACAACGTAAAAAAGTTTTATCTTGGACTTAAATTATTAAAATTTCAAACAAAATTTTGATTTTTTAATGAGTACAGCCAGTCAAATTAAAAATTTGCAAAGTTAAAAACGCGAATTTTTATAACCAAAAACTCTAAAAAATTTAAACCGTTTTCTAAATTAGGTGATCTGCTTTTTAGGATTTTTTTTAATTTTTACAAAAAAACTGAGGGCGCACATTTAAAAGGAAGATTTTTTAGGGCTAAATTAAGTTGTGGGAACAATTTTCTAAACTTTGTTCTATAGTTCTATAAATGAAAAACTATAAAAAAATTGAACTTCCCTTGCAAAAATTTGTTCTTCTGTGCTTTTTCATCAACAAAAGTGACCACTTTTAGAGCGTTTTTTTTTTCTCTTTTTAAAATCCCATAAGTTCATCTCATCTTTAAAAGCATTTTAGTCGTTATTTGAGCATTCCGGACCACCCTGCGTCATCACCATCTCTTTTTTCTTTTCCCCGGAATTCTGTTGCGTCATGCCGAAAATGAGCAGCGAATGCCGAGATAATTTCGGCGCCATTCTCCCGAAGCCCGCCAAGCCCCTTCACGCTTTTTCCCGAAAAGGAATAAGCTTTCACGATAATTAATAATTTCGTTATTGTGCAACCACAAGTTTAATCAGATCGTAGAAACGTGTAGAACACGCCCGAAAAAATTACCATCCGAATTGGCAGTAACTCCTGAAAAATCGTTGATCTACCGATCGCCGCTTCCTCGTTAGATATGCAAACTGGAATTGATCGAATCGATGAAGATGACGATAAAGAAGAACGAATCGCTGTCATTGTAGAAGAGGTTCTTTGAACCGGGGTTGAATTGCGTGGCGCCGACTTCCTAGGTCACTGGGTACAATGTTAGAAAGCCGAGAACCGTACGAAATCAATTCGGCAGCAATTTCGTCACGATTTTCATAGGAAAATCGCAATTTCATGGAAATATTTGCGGTGAGTGACGGTCGGCTGTGGTTCATCATCAAAGAAGACTAACAGTTGTAATGACCTACTAGCGTTTCGTCATGGTTCATTTCAAATTGCTTCCAGAGGAGGAAAAGAAGTCTTTACAAAGTTGCAGCTTCAATTACTGAATAATTACGCTACAAAAAAATCTTGTCACGATCAGTGTAATTTACATCGTACATTGTAAATGACCCCGTTTCTTTCCTCGCATTTCCTGCTAGTTTTTGCTACAGATGAAAAGGAAAAGTTAGAGGTACCCCGGTCTTCCGGCACGTGTCCGCCTCGCGGAATTTCCGCTAGTTCTAGCGCTAGCATCCACGATGTGATGAAGCGAATAAATGAGCTGGAACGCAAACAAGCCTTTGATGCCCCAGCAGTTATACACTCCTACTAAATCTCCCGCGATTGATCGCAGAAGAGTGCACTAATAAGATTACGTAGGATTGCGCTTTGAGAAGCCGGAGGCATCTCGTTATGTTCATTTTTACGATTAACGCCTTGCACGCAACGGGAGCAAAACGAATTTTACGATTGAAAGCAGTAAATCAGGCCAATCGATCCGACACCGAAACGAATTTACTTCAATAAACTCACGTAATCGAAGGAAATTAATAACAAGTGATGTGGTGGTAAATGATTGTTGAAATGGCGAAATGACGTGCGGTTATTACTAATGGAGGAATTCATTTGAATTGCGACAGAGGTTACATGTGCTTTCTTTGTTTGATTGTCACGACTTTTAGGTGAATTTGTTTGAGGGACGGAGATGGTGATAATAAGTGTTTCTAACGAGGAACCAAAGAAAAATCGAAGCTGCTAAGTTCATCAGTTTTCCAGTTTTTAGTTTTTTCGAGTCTTCAAATTTTTCTGATTTTATCTCATATCATTTCCTCATTTTTCATGTTTCATGCTTCATTTTATTCTTGATAAAACAGAAGCTTTTTGAATTTCAATTTATTTTTATTTTTATAACTCTTCACTGTCTTTAGCTTTACTCATCTTGTGCATTTTTTCAAAATTTTGCTTTTTAAAAATGTGTTCGGTTTTAAGGGAATTTGTAGTTTTTTTGAGCATTTTTTGGTCTTAAATTTTAAGTTTTAATTTTTTATTGTTTTTGAGCTTAAAATATTTCTACTTTATTGATAAATTTACATTTTTTTCGCTCAATTTTTGAGTTTCAAAGCAACTTTTTGATTTTCAGCAAAATTTTGAGTTCAATTTATTCCATTTTAAAAATTTTTTGTTTAGTTTTATGTTGTAGTCTAATTGTAATTTGCAAATTTCTAGATTTTTTAAATTTTTTCATTTTTAAAGATTTTCAGTTTTACCAGTTGTCTGATTTGCTGTTTTTATGAGTTTATTTAAATTTTCGCGATTTAGGGTTCCTTAGATTTTCAGGCTTGGAGGATTTTCACAATTTTTAGTTTTTTCATTACTCAGTTTCTTCAGTTTTACTTTTTTTTCAGGTCAGTGGATAGAGATTTTTCTTCAAATTTTCAGTTTATTTTTACTGAAACAGAAACTTTTTTTTTATCCCAGCGTCTTCAAGTTTTCCAATCTTGTGGATTTTTCCAAAATGTAGATCGTTCAAAAATGTTTTCAAATTTTAAGGAAATTGAAATTTTTTGAGGACTTTCTTAGAGCTCTCATTTTATATTTTTTTTATGTTTGGCATATCTTCAGTTTATCGATGAAGTTATTATTCTTACATTTGCTCTATTTTCAAGTTTCAGAACGACGTTTGATTTTCAGAGAAATTTTGGTGTTTTTTTCAGTTTACGCATTTTTTATTTCTTTGAGTTCAGTTTTATGTTTCAGTCCAAGAAGCAAAAATTTATGAGATTTTTAATAAAATTTTGAAAATTTCCTGATTTATTTGTTGCTTGTCAGGTTTGGCAAGTTTTAAAGGTTGTCGGTATTATGAATTTATTAAATTTTAAAATTATTAAATTTTTAGTATTTGGGGTTTATCAGACTTAGTTTTTTCATTATTTGTATTCTTCAATTTTGCATGTTTTTCGGTTTGTCAGTGGAGATATTCTTTGAATTTTTCAGTTAATTTTGAATGAAAAGGTGTTTTTTTGACTTTTAGGATTTTTTGTAGATTTTTAGACGTCTTTTGTTATTTTAGCTTTTCAATGTCTTCAGCTTTGCCAATATTGTGGATGTTTATAAAAATAAAATAAATTGAAGAATTTTTGGTTTTTAAAACAATTGCTTGGCAAATTGTTTATACACTTTCAAGTTTTAAAGCGATTTTTTGATTTGCTAGAAACTTGGAGTCTTTTGCGAATTTCTCACTATTTGTTTTTTTTTTAATTTTTCAGATTTAGCATGATTTTAGATTTGTTTGTTTTTTAATTTATTCAATTTTTTTTGAGTTTAGATTTTATGTTTGATCTATGAAAAAGAATTTTATTGTTGAAGGAATTTGCAATTTTTTGAGCTTTTTTTTTTCAATTTTTCATAATTCAAGTGTGGTAAGTTTTTTAGATTTGCCTGTTTTATGAATTTATTAAAAATTTTGAGATTTTATCTTTATCACACTTAATTGTTGGGCAATGTAGAGGTTTTAATTTTTTTATTTTTTTACTTGCTTATTTTCCGATTTTTAAGTGTTGTAGCGAATTTTGTTTCTTTTTTTTTAGAGAAACTGTTTTTTTTTTCAACAAATTCTTAGTTTTTATTTTTTTCAAATTTTTAGTTGTCTAAATTTAGTATTTTTTAGGATTGCCTTTTATCAATTTATGTTTTTATTTTTTTTTTTTAATTGAGTACAATATTTTATTCTTTGAAAGTAAGACTTTATGAGATATTTTGATAGAAATCTAAAATTTTTTGAACCCTCCTTGTTTTTTTTTGATCTACCAGTTTTGTAAATTGATTTAAATTTTTCAATTTTTAACTTCATCGTACATTTTTTTTTGTTGGGACTAAGTGAGCTTCTAAGAACTTCTAATTTTTAGTTCTTAACATCAAGTAATCATTTTTTAATGCCTTTATGCTTGGCATATTTGCAGTTTATCGATTAATTTATTACCTTTATTTTATTTGCTAGTTTATATTTTTTAGAGAAATTGAGTTTTTTTTAAGATTTTTGCAATTTTTAGTAAGTACTTTAAATTTAGCATAATTTTTAGATGTCTTTTTTAAAATTTATTCTATTACAATTTTTTGAGTTCAGTTTTAATCTATTGAAAAAAGTGAAAATCTTCAGCTTTTTTTATGTTTATTCTTATCTTGTCATATTTCACTGCTTTCCAAGTTTGTTTTTTAAATTTTCCGATTTTATAAATTTATACTTTTGGAAATTTTGAAAAGATGAAACGGTGACATAAATTTTTGGTCAATTTTCAATTCTAGATAAATTTTTCTCCATCTCAAAAAAATAGTTTGCAGCAAAATCCATGGAAGAACAAAGCATTAATCACTTTGTTTTTCACATTTCAACCGACCAATCCCATATCCGCTCCTCTTCGCGTGTTCCGACCACTTTTCTCCCAACTTTGGCCCATAATTGTCCCAAGGCCAACGAAAACTGCTTTATTAGTCCAAGATTTTTTTCCCTTCGAGCTTCCTTCGGCTTTGTCTCATCAAAGGTCGTGCCAAAGGTCAGGTTATCGTCCCAACGACCATGTAGAGCGGAAGTTCATTACGAAGTTAACTTTGACACAATGCGTGCACACACTGTAACGATCCCAACATGATATTTATCAGGAAGTGGTGGGATTGCAAGCCAGACAAGGACGCTGATATGGACAATCGGCGAGCTAAAGAGCGAAGCAAATGCAGACTTTCCCATGTATGTTATATTCGAAATTACCAACTAGATGGTTTTTGGTATGCATCGCTGGACGGCTTCCGTTGGGGAGAAAGGGGGAAGAATCCTGTCGACTATTTCTCTGGATTTACTTGCCTCGTTTCGGGACCCAATCAAGTGTGAAAGGCCACACGACATCCGACCTCGTTTGTCATCTTATTGTTGATACACTTACCGATTAGTACACTCGTGCCTTTGGAATGTTGCATAACGGTTCCCTCCCGACCAACATAAAATACCTTTGTAGTGCTTCCTCAACGTTTTGTTTTTCCACACCGGCCATTAATTAAAATGATAGTAAACGGTCGCTCCCGAACTGGACTCGTCATTTTTACAAATTTTCGATTACCGCGAGAAAAATGAGGCAGATGTTGCAAGCTGGAACTGGAAGACAGATGGCGAATCGAGACGGACAGTTTATTGTTTAAACCGCAGGAGCCCGGAGCGAAGCGCCACGAAAAAACGGCACGTGACGAAGAACAAAAGAGAGTAGATGACGAGAAAAAGTTGGTGAAGTTTGCGATTTGGGTCAGCTTCGAAGGGTGAAAAATAGAAACTTGAACAAAAACGCCGTCTCCTGCAAAAATCCAATCACGCACTATCTCAGCTAGAGAAAAATTTCTTTGAATGCCACGATTCCCGCAGGGGTCGGCTCGGAGACCGCTGCTTTTCTTGCAATACACGATAAATAAACTAGCGTCTCCCTACAAGGGAAATTCGACATTCCAGTCGTCGTCCTGTCTTTTACAACCGCGATCACCTCTCTTCTCGACAAATTGCTCGAAATCTTATCGATAATTGCCCAATCGATTCGGAGAGTGTCGACACTTTTCTTTTTACGACACAATCGAACTTAACATATAATTGCCATTCATCGCATGTGGTATACAGTGTTAACAAGTCGCATTATACGTGCTAACAATAACTAACGATTCTAGCATACTCGGTCTTTTCAAACTGGAGAAATTCGGGACAACGAGACACCTGTCGAAGCACTTTTTCAGTTACGAACGCATTAGTTAGTTCCAGACGATAAAAATCCGTGCTCGTGGACAATCACAAATAGCGAAATGTGGGTTAGAGTATTTTAAAGGCCAAAAAATGAATAATTTCGTTGGCAGTATCGCGAAAGTGTAACGTTCTGCTGGGTTAAACAGAGTGTTAAACAATGCGTTTACATCCATTAAGATATCGAAAGTAAAAATGTGTTAGTAGTGCGTCCATTGGACGGTTATCGCGACTATCGGAAGAAAATTTTGCTATTACCGCAATAAAGAGATAATGAGTATTTATAGAGTGACGCACGAAAAAATGCAATAGTTTTGTAATTTCCTCATTTTTTTATTTCCTTTGCTTTTAGTTGAGACGAATGTGGAAAATTATTTCGAAACAAAAAAAAAAACGAAAATTTCCGTTTTGTGAAATTTTAAAGGAAATATGCTAATTACTGCCTACAATAAAATCACAGATCTAGCAACAAAAAGAGGTTCAAATCTATAAACTTTTTTTTAAAAGTGGATAAACTTGATCATACTTGCTTTTGTTTTTAAATCAAAAATTATTCAAAATCATTGCTTTTTTCTTTGTATTTCTTTATTTTTCTAGACAATTTTGGTAAATTTTTGAGATAGTCACAAATTTAAGAAAACAGGAAGAACTGGCTTTGAAATGCAGATTTTATAGGCGTTTCTCAATTTATGTAAAAAAAATTTCAAATATGTTTATCATTTTTCAAAATGTCTACAAATAAAAAACTGTGAACTCTGCTTCTTTCATTTTCAACATTTTGTAATCAGATTATTTAATTTTCGTGAAAAAGTTTGTTTTTCATTAATTTCAGTTAGACATTTTTTTTGTCAGTGGAAACAAACTTTCTGCAAAAAAAAAACATTTATGGTTAGTCTAAAAATGGAAAATTCTGAAGTTTGGTTTATTATTCTAAAATTAGGTAATTTGGCATAGCGCATAAACGTCTTGAAATAAGTAGAGTCTCAAATTGTCATTGTTTTAGCTGAATAATGGAATTTAGTGTGAAAAGATGGAAATGATTGGTTAGTCTAAAACCGGAAAATACAAATAAAAATCTTTTTTGTTTCAAATTTTTTATTTTACCACAGTTATTAATTGCCTTGAAATAAACAGTGTCTCCAAATTTCATTATTTTAGTGTTAAAACAACTAAAGTTACGGAATTTTATAGAAAGTGATGAACATTTTTGGTTAGTATAAAAATCAGAAACCCTAAAATTTTGCAATTTGATATTATCAAATTTCCGTTCCGTACTCTTTTTAATTTAGCACTTCAAAAGTACATAAATCAAGTAATATGGATTCCAATTTTTATTATCATATCATTAAAACCATCAGAGTTATCAAATTTTAGTAGAAAAATGTGAACTTTTCGGTTACCCCAAAAAAGGAAAATCCTAACAAATTTTTTTTCTTGTTTTAAAATTTTGAAATTTGACAGTTAATAAACGCGTTGAAAGTAGTACTTCTTTTAAATTTCATTGTTTTAGCGTGAAAACTACGAAAGTTACAAATTTTAGTAGAAAATTATGAACTTTTTGGTAGCCCAAAAATGAAAAATTATATCAAAATTTTTTTCTTATTCTAAAATTTTAAAACTTGGCAAGTTAATGAACTTGTTAAAAGTGGTACTACTTTCAAATTTCGTTGTTTTAGCGTCAAAATTACGAAAGTTACAAATTTCAGTAGAAAATTGTGAACTTTTCAGTTAGTCCAAAAATGAAAAATTCTAACAAAATTTTTTCTTGTTCTAAAATTTAGAAATTTGGCATAACTAATGGACGTGTTAAAAGTGGTATACCTTCCAAATTTTATTGTTTTAGCGTTAAAATTACAAAAGTTACAAATTTTAGTAGAAAATTGGTGAACATTTTCGATTAGCCCAAAAAAGGAAAATTCTAACAAAATTGATTCTTGCTTTAAAATTTTGAAATTTGGCATAGTTAATGAACGTGTTAAAAGTGGTACTACTTCTAAATTTCATTGTTTTAGCGTTAAAATTACCAAAGTTACAAATTTTAGTAGAAAATTGGTGAACATTTTCGATTAGCCCAAGAAAGGAAAATTCTAACAAAATTGTTTCTTGCTTTAAAATTTTGAAATTTGGCATAGTTAATGAACGTGTTAAAAGTGGTACTACTTCTAAATTTCATTGTTTTAGCGTTAAAATTACAAAAGTTACAAATTTTAGTAGAAAATTGGTGAACATTTTCGATTAGCCCAAAAAAGGAAGATTCTAACAAAATTGTTTCTTGCTTTAAAATTTTGAAATTTGGCATAGCTAATGAACGTGTTAAAAGTAGTACTACTTGTAAATTTCATTGTTTTAGCATGAAAACTACGAAAGTTACAAATTTTAGTAGAAAAATATGAACTTTTTGGTAGCTCAAAAATGAAAACTTATAACATTTTTTTTTTGTTCTTAAATTTTATTGGTGCAGTTAATGAACGTGTTAAAAGTAATACTACTTCCAAATTTCATTGTTTTAGCGTGAAAACTACGAAAGCTACAAATTTTATTAGAAAATTATGAACTTTTTGGTAGCCCAAAAATGAAAAAATATAACAAAATTTTTTCTCCTTCTAAAATTTTAAAATTTGGTACAGTTAATGAACGTGTTAAAAGTAATACTACTTCGAAATTTCATTGTTTTAGCGTGAAAACTACGAAAGCTACAGATTTTAGTAGAAAATTGTAAACTTTTCGGTTACCCCAAAAAAAGGAAAATTCTAACACAATTTTTTCTTGTTCTAAAATTAAGAAATTTGGCATAATTAATAAACGCGTTGAAAATAGTACGACTTCCAAATTTCATTGCTTTAGCGTTAGAACTACAAAATCTACAAATTTTAGTACAAAATGGTGAACATCTTCGGTTAGGTAAAAAATTAAAAAATTACAAAAATTTCTCTTCTAAAATTTAAAAAATTTGGAACGATCAATAAACGTATTGAAAATAGTAAGGTCTCCAAATTTCATGATTTCAGCGTTTAAAATACCAGTTACAGAATTTAATAAAAATTGGTGGAAATTTTCTACAAAAATCCTGCAAATATTGGGTAAAGATTTCATCGTTCACACTAATTTTAGCTATAGTGACAGACTTAAAAAAAAAACTGGGAAATGGAGGAAAACATGAGAAAATAAGAATATTAAAAATATCAATAGTATTAGAAGTAAAAAATTAAATTAGAAATTTAAAGAATGCAAACCTGAAAAAACTAAATATCATCTCATTTTCCCAGAAAATTAAAAAAAAGGTTCTTACTAAATCACAAAATGGTTAATAATTGTGGTAAAATTAGTAAAACTACTAAAGGAATTTATTCAACAATGGTTGAAAATTTTGGATAGTCTGGAAATGAAAAATTCTAAAATTAAGCTTTTAACTTTAATAAAAAGTTTGTTCTTGATCAAATTTTTTTTAAATTTTGCCGTTTCTAGAGAATTGTTATAAATTCATAAATCATTTTATTTTAATAATTTAAGGTTTTCTAAAACTTCAAATTTTAGTTTTTAGAATTAAATCTAAAACTAGGTTTATGAGTTAAGCTCGAAGAAGCACATTTTTCCACATTCACGATGCCATCCAAAGATAACTCCATAAAATGAAGTAATAAACACAATTTAAATAAACAATGACCCCACATCCATGCACCGATTTGAATCTCCTTTTATATCTTTTCTCGGGATCAGCGTCTGCAGGAATTTTCACCAATTTAACGACACCCTCGTAGGTGAAAGACCCCCAGTTTTCTCATGCAAGCCAAACTGGAACGACCGAAATAAAAACTAAAACGAATCAAAATAAACGAGAAATTTCAAGACAGCGTGAAAGT
The DNA here is from genome assembly GCA_030157275.1 of Cynaeus angustus. Taxonomy (NCBI): domain Eukaryota; kingdom Metazoa; phylum Arthropoda; class Insecta; order Coleoptera; family Tenebrionidae; genus Cynaeus; species Cynaeus angustus. The sequence goes on from CM058064.1 coordinate 15,111,315, forward strand.
TATAGTTTAGCGTTATTATTTATGATTAATATTTCTCTCAAAGTTATGCGTTATAAACAACATTATGAAACGATTCGTCCATAAAACCCAAAACGACGTCTACCGCTAAATGTCAAAACGGTACAAGTATGAAGCAACAACAAATCACTCAACTCGTAATTAAATTAATTTAACAGAGAATGATCCTGCAAATAACATCTTAGAACGGGCACAGTAATTCCAAATTAAATTATCCCCTAACGCCCCGCATGCAATTAAGAATTTTCCACATCACAAACGCCACAGTTTCAACCGATAATAATTATCGGGTTTTAATATTATTTGCATTCCAGCGATTCGGTTTATTGGCAAATCGTGACGCGTATTAAAATTAATAAACTGGGCTTGTGTTACCGAGAACACACGATAGGTGTGCGTTATTTATCGTTATTATTTTAAATACTTGGGATTTTTATCAGTTCTCCCTTCGATGTTGCGTAACTAGACTGCAAGGTTAATAGAAATTGTATTTTTTGTGACTAATATGTCGGAAAATGTTAATTGTACGGCCACTTGAAATTTCGAGTGTGGGTTTCAAAGCATGGCATTGTTAGGGTTCATCGAGATTATGGTTAAAAGCTTGACGAGTGATTAAAAGCGTTATGACGTAATGCTTCTGAATTTCGACAGTTTTTATGTGGTTCTGTATGTTAGTGAGATCAATATTTGATTAGGCAGGGAGTGCCAAGTACAGCTGAGAGAGGATTTACAGTTTAACATCTTCATCTGACGTTTATTAGCGATGGAATTGCGCACAGATGAAGAAATGAGAGAAGCCGTTAGAGCAATTTTAGAGTTTTGCAAAAGATTAGTTTGCTCTAGATTTTTTGTTTTAAGGCGATTTTCAGGCCCCACATTGGAGCTCTTTGCTTTTTTCGTGACTTGGAATTATTTTTGGAAATTTAGGCTCATTTTTAGGATTTAGAACCCTTTCTAATTCTTAGGGGAATTTTTGACACTATTTTAGTTTTTTTCAGGTTTGCTTCCTTTACATTTTTGAGTTCATTTTTAACTTCGAAAACTTAATGATTCTATTATTATTCAAATTTTCTAAAATTTTCCTTCATTTTCAAGTTTTATTTTTTTATTTCTGTCACTGCAGCTACAATTTTATAATTTACTGTGCCTAATAAAGAAATAAAAATTGGTTGATTTTTTTGATTTAAAATTAATATCTAAGACACAATTTTTTTCTTCTCTTTTTTTATAGTCAAAATTTTAACGAAAATCACTGGAAGGAATGAAAACAAAAAAGTAGAAATTGATAATAATCAGAAATTTTATTCAAGGAGACAATATTTTTTGAGTAATTTTTAATTTAAAAACAAAAGTAAACCAGGTTAAATTTTTATTGTAAATCTTACCACCTTTTGGAATTAAAAAACCCAGAAATGGTGAAATCTTTATTCGATTTTTTCAGAATTTTTGAAGTTTACTCTTGGAAGAAAATTGACTTTGAATTTTAGAATTTTTATTAAAAAAGGAATAAAATGGGGGGCTTTACTGTTTTCGAGACATTTATTAATTGTGTCAAATTTCTAAATTTTATTAGAATAAATAATTTCAATTTTAGGCTAACCGAAAATGTTCACCAATTTCTACTAAAATTTGTAACTTTAGTAATTTTAATACTAAAAGCATGAAATTTAGAAGTGGTATTGTTTTCAAAACATTTATTAACTATGCTAAATTTCAAAATTTTAAAGCAAGAAAGAATTTTGTTAGAATTTTTCATTTTTAGGCCAACCGAAAATGTTCACCAATTTGTACTAAAGTTTGTAACTTTCGTAATTTTAACGCTAAAAGAATGAAATTTGGAAGGTGTACCACTTTTAACACGTTCATTAGCTATGCCAAATTTCTAAATTTTAGAACAAGAAAAAATTTTGTTAGAATTTTTCATTTTTGGACTAACCGAGAAGTTCACCGATTTTCTACTAAAATTTGTACGTTTCGTAATTTTAACGGTAAAACAATGAAATTTGGAAGTGGTACTACTTTCAACACGTTTATTACCTCTGCCAAATTTTAAAATTTTAGAACAAAAAAAAAATTTGTTAGAATTTTTCATTTTTGGGCTAATCGAAAATGTTCACCGATTTGTACTAAAATTTGTAACTTCCGCAATTTTAACGCTAAAACAATGAAATTTGGAAGGTGTACCACTTTTAACACGTTCATTAGCTATGCCAAATTTCTAAATTTTAGAACAAGAAAAATTTTTGTTAGAATTTTTCATTTTTGGACTAACCGTAAAGTTCACCGATTTTCTACTAAAATTTGTACCTTTCGTAATTTTAACGGTAAAACAATGAAATTTGGAAGTGGTACTACTTTCAACACGTTTATTACCTCTGCCAAATTTTAAAATTTTAGAACAAGAAAAATTTTTGTTAGAATTTTTCATTTTTGGACTAACCGAGAAGTTCACCGATTTTCTACTAAAATTTGTACCTTTCGTAATTTTAACGGTAAAGCAATGAAATTTGGAAGTGGTACTACTTTCAACACGTTTATTACCTCTGCCAAATTTTAAAATTTTAGAACAAAAAAAAAATTTGTTAGAATTTTTCATTTTTGGGCTAATCGAAAATGTTCACCGATTTGTACTAAAATTTGTAACTTTTGCAATTTTAACGCTAAAACAATGAAATTTGGAAGGTGTACCACTTTTAACACGTTCATTAGCTATGCCAAATTTCTAAATTTTAGAACAAGAAAAAATTTTGTTAGAATTTTTCATTTTTGGACTAACCGTAAAGTTCACCGATTTTCTACTAAAATTTGTACCTTTCGTAATTTTAACGGTAAAACAATGAAATTTGGAAGTGGTACTACTTTCAACACGTTTATTACCTCTGCCAAATTTTAAAATTTTAGAACAAAAAAAAAATTTGTTAGAATTTTTCATTTTTGGGCTAATCGAAAATGTTCACCGATTTGTACTAAAATTTGTAACTTCCGCAATTTTAACGCTAAAACAATGAAATTTGGAAGGTGTACCACTTTTAACACGTTCATTAGCTATGCCAAATTTCTAAATTTTAGAACAAGAAAAATTTTTGTTAGAATTTTTCATTTTTGGACTAACCGTAAAGTTCACCGATTTTCTACTAAAATTTGTACCTTTCGTAATTTTAACGGTAAAACAATGAAATTTGGAAGTGGTACTACTTTCAACACGTTTATTACCTCTGCCAAATTTTAAAATTTTAGAACAAGAAAAATTTTTGTTAGAATTTTTCATTTTTGGACTAACCGAGAAGTTCACCGATTTTCTACTAAAATTTGTACCTTTCGTAATTTTAACGGTAAAGCAATGAAATTTGGAAGTGGTACTACTTTCAACACGTTTATTACCTCTGCCAAATTTTAAAATTTTAGAACAAAAAAAAAATTTGTTAGAATTTTTCATTTTTGGGCTAATCGAAAATGTTCACCGATTTGTACTAAAATTTGTAACTTTCGCAATTTTAACGCTAAAACAATGAAATTTGGAAGGTGTACCACTTTTAACACGTTCATTAGCTATGCCAAATTTCTAAATTTTAGAACAAGAAAAAATTTTGTTAGAATTTTTCATTTTTGGACTAACCGTAAAGTTCACCGATTTTCTACTAAAATTTGTACCTTTCGTAATTTTAACGGTAAAACAATGAAATTTGGAAGTGGTACTACTTTCAACACGTTTATTACCTCTGCCAAATTTTAAAATTTTAGAACAAGAAAAAATTTTGTTAGAATTTTTCATTTTTGGACTAACCGAAAAGTTCACCGATTTTCTACTAAAATTTGTACCTTTCGTAATTTTAACGGTAAAACAATGAAATTTGAAAGAAGCACCACTTTTAACACGTTCATTAGCTATGTCAAATTTCAAAATTTTAGAACAAGAAAAAAATTTGTTAGAATTTTTCATTTTTAAGCCAATCGAAAATGTTCACCAATTTGTACTAAAATTTGTAACTTTCGTAATTTTAACGTTAGAACAATGAAATTTAGAAGTAGTACCACTTTTAACACGTTCATTAACTATGCCAAATTTCAAAATTTTAAAGCAAGAAACAATTTCGTTAGAATTTTTCTTTTTAGGGCTAATCCAAAATGTTCACCAATTTTCTACTAAAATTTGTAATTTTCGTAATTTTAACGCTAAAACAATGAAATTTGGAAGTGGTACCACTTTTAACATGTTCATTAGCTATGCCAAATTTCTAAATTTTAGAACAAGAAAAAAATTTGTTAGAATTTTTCATTTTTAGACTAACCGAAAAGTTCACAATTTTTTACTAAAATTTACAACTTTAGTAATTTTAACGCTAAAACAATGATATTTGAAAGAAGTACTACTTTTAACACGTTTATTAACTGTGTCAAATTTCAAAATTTTAAAATAAAAAAAAAATGTTAGAATTTTCCTTTTTTGGGGTAACCGAAAAGTTCACATTTTTTATTAAATTTCGTTACTTTGCTAGTTTTAATGTTATAAGAATGAAATTTGAAAACCTGACTACTTTCCACATGTTTATTGAGTATGCCAAATTACAATTTATACAATTTATACAATTATACTACCAAAAATATGTATCAATTGATATAAATTTCTGTCGCTCTGGTAGTTAAAAAAATCAATACCTAAAACAATAAAATTTTGAGGTTTTACTACTTTTGACACTTTTATCATTTGCGCCAAATTACAATAATAAAGAACAAGAAAGCGAAATTAAAAAAAAATGAGACTAAAAATTTTTTACCTTTTTTTTGAAAATTCGTACCTCTGGTAATTTCAACGCCACAAGAATAATATTTAGGGACCATACTACTTTTAACACGTTTAATAACTGTGCTAAATCACAAAATTTTAGAACGAGAAAGAAAAGCTTTACAATTTTTTATTTTTGGGTTTACCGAAGAAGTTTTCTAGAAAAATTTGGAACTTTGATAGTTTTAACGTTAAAACACTAAAACTCGGAGGTGGTGCTACTATCGACACATTTATTATCTGTACTAAATTACAAGATTTTAGAACAAGAAACCAATGAATTGTGAAATTGAAAATTTAATTTTTTATTATTTTGACGGAAGTGAAAAATTTTAAGCCAAAGATTTAACAATAAAAAAGTGCACTCTAAAAAAAAGCTGAAACCTAAAATTCACGCCTAAATTAGAAGTTATTCTGGATTCTAAAAAATCTAAAACGTTTGAAAGTACAGAAGCTGAAAAATCTGGAAAATCTGAATAAAATCTAGAGATCACTGAAAATTTGAAAACTGAGAAATTGCTGAAGTACTGAAGGATTTAAGTATTATAGAAAATACGAGAAATTCAAAGAAATTTAACGTAATATGTAAATTTAAGTTAAAAATAAATCTACAATTTTTTTTTTTGACAAAATCCATTAAATTTAAGATTTGAGCTTAAAGTTTGGAAATATCAAATTAAATTGAGAAAATACATTAATCAGAAAATTAATTTAATTTAGCCCAACTTGATCCTGTCTTGTCCAAGTTTAGCCTAATTCTGTCAGCCCATTTTACTTAGTCCGTGTTTTGGTCCAGTTGAATTTGGTGTATAGTTTGTTGCATACATAAGCAGCCAAAGTGTCCATACTTATTGTGATTTTACTGTCCCGAAAATAAAATGTGAAACTCTGAAAATACGGAAATTATTAGAGCATCACATATGCTCGAATCTTTTTCAAAAAGTGAAATGATACTGAAACTAACGGTTCCAAAGCAGCGAGAAATCGTGAGAAAACCTTCCGCATTTACGATCCCATTCTTAATTACATAATTTTTCCATAGTCCCCGTTTACGACATCCCTGAAATTTCCATAATTTCTCGCACCTGAAAGACCGTAAACCGATTTTTCCAAGTTCCCACAATAAAGCAACAAATTTAATGAGTTTTACGTGACTTCTCCCCGAAAGTTTCGTTAAAGGGTGCTTTCCCAGTCAAAACACTCCCCATGGTCATCGTACGTGCCACGTAAACTCAAACACTGATTAAACAGAAGAGAAAGGTAATTTGACATTTTTGCGAGACCAGTTAATAACTGTACTAGGCAAGTAATGCGTGGAATTCGCCATAAACATCGGAGTGCCTATACAATTTCATTTCTTCGGAAAAAACGAATTAGAAAGTCCGTTCCTCGGATCTGTACTCTCATGTCATCAAATTTGCGTAATCTTTTCGGTTTCGTTAATTAGGTAAAGGCCGCGCAATTTGTGGTCGCATTTAATTAATTGATATTACGAAAAGAAGACGAATTGCTGCGACTGAAACGATAACTGTAAACGAGAGTTTTCAGTTTGCATCGGTTGGTAAATGGGTTAATCAAAACGCGTCAACCGTCACTGAATTTATGTAATTTGTTGTGAGGATTCTTCACTAATTAGTGATAAAAATAACAAATTGCCCGATGACATTGTAAGTAATCGGCTGTCACAATTGATAACAGAAGATGCCGTTTAAATCGCAGACCGGAATGGCAATTTTAACATGCATGGATGGAACAAAACGGTTTTTTGATGCGAAAATTGCTGTGTTTTTAGTGCGGCATTTTTCATGTGAATACAATAAACGTTTATTTACTTTCTACAGGAATGCGACGGTGGAGGCTTTCATTATATTTAAATTTTAATTGGAAATATCTGAAGATTTTTTTTGATGATATAATCCATCTGCTGGTTTTTGAATTTTCAAGAATTGAGAGAAGGTTCCAATTTCGAATTCCACAGAACTATCAAAAAATGTGGCATCAAATCTTGAAAATTTCATGAAAGTGAATTCCTAGACCTGCATAAATGATGATACTATTTCCCATGAATCAACGTTAAAAGTATTAAGTATTAAGTTTCCCAGAAAGTTTTAAGAACGAATGGAAAATTATTAAATTTAAAAATCTTTTTATTCAAACTTTGTTTAAAAAATGTAAATATATAAATTGTGTCAAATTTAAAAAAAATGTACAAACAAGCGAAGTTTTAGAATTTTTCATCTTTAGACTAACGAAAATTTGCATCAGCTTCTATTAAATTTCGTAACTGTGTTAATTTTAACGCTAAAGCAATGAAAGTTGGAGAGTTTACTCTTTTTGACTTTTTTTAAAATTGTGCCAAATTACAAAAGTTTAGAACAATAAAGGGAAATTTTAGAATTTTTTTTTAGACTACCCAAAAACTACCACTATTTTCTTTAAAAATTTCATTGAAACTTTGCTACTTTCAGCGTAAAAACAATAAAATCTTACTATTTCTGACGCGTTAATTGACTGTTCTAATTTACAAAATTTTAAAACAAGAAAGAAAAATTTGAGAATTTTCCATTTTTAGACTAACCGAAAATTTCCATTTTTTTCGAATAGATTTTGTAATTCTGGTATGTACTTTTAACGCTAAAACAATCACATTTGGAAGCCTTACTATGTTCGACGCGCTTATTTACTGTGCTAAATTAGAATTTTTTAAAACTAGAAAGATGATTTTTAGAATTTTATTTTCCATCTTTGGACTAACTAAAAAATTTCTGTCATTTTCTGTTAAATTTTGCAACTTTGCTGATTTTAATGCTATCAAAATAAAATTTGGAAGTCTTACTACTTTTGATATGTTTAATAGCTGTGCAGAATTACAAAATTTTAGAACAATAAAGAGAAATTTTAAAGTTTTTTATTTTTAGCCTCACTCATAAGTTTCTATCATTTTCTAATAAATTTTGCAACTTTGTTAGTTTTGATGCTATAAGAATGAAATTTACAGGCCTTACTACTTTTGCTACATTCGTTAACTATGCCCAATAGCAAACTTCTAAAACAAGAAGGAGGAATTTTAGACTTTTTTATCTTTTTCAGAACCAAAAATTTCTGCCATTTTATCTTAAGCTCCGTAATTTTACTAGTTTTAACCCTATCAAAATAAAATTTTAAGGTTTTACTTTTAACGACACTCTCATTTAATGTGTGTAATCACAAAATTTTTGAATAAGAAAAATTTTTTTTAGAATTTTCTAATTTTAGGCCAACCGAAAATTTCCGACATTTTAAATTAAATTCTGTAACTCTGGTACTTTCAAAGCTAAAACAGTAAAATTTGGAGGACTTACTACTTTTGAGATGTTTATTAGCTGTGCAGAATTACAAAATTTTAAAACAATAAAGAGAAATTTTAAAAATTTTCATCTTTAGATTCACTAATAAAATTCTACCATTTTCAAATAAACTTTGCAACTTTGACAGTTTTAATGATATAAGCATGAAATTTGGAGACCTTACTCTTTTCAACATATTTACTAATTGTGCCAAATACAAAACTTCTAAAACAAGAAGGAGGAATTTTAGAGTTTTTTATCTTTTTCAGAACCAAAAATTTCTGCCATTTTATCTTAAGCTCCGTAACTTTGCTAGTTTTAACGCTATCAAAATAAAATTTTAAGGTTTTACTTTTAACGACACTCTCATTTATTGTGCGTAATCACAAAATTTTTGAATAAGAAAGAAAATTTTTAGAATTTTCTAATTTTAGGCCAACCGAAAATTTCCGACATTTTAAATTAAATCCTGTAACTCTAGTACTTTCAACGCAAAAACAATCAAATTTGGAGGTCTTACTACTTTTGATATGTTTATTAGCTGTGCAGAATTACAAAATTTTAAAACTATAAAGAGAAATTTTAAAAATTTTCATCTTTAGATTCCCTAATAAAATTCTACCATTTTCAAATACATTTTGCAACTTTATTAGTTTTAATGCTATAAGCATGAAATTTGGAGACCTTACTCCTTTCAACATATTTACTAATTGTGCCAAATACAAAACTTTTAAAACAAGAAGGAGGAATTTTATAATTTTTTTTATTATTTTCTCCGAACCAAAAATTTCTGCCATTTTATCTTAAGCTCCGTAACTTTACTAGTTTTAACGCTATCAAAATAAAATTTTAAGGTTTTAGTTTTAACGACACTCTCATTTAATGTGCGTAATCACAAAATTTTTGAGTAAGAAAGAAAATTTTTAGAATTTTCTAATTTTAGGCCAACCGAAAATTTCCGACATTTTAAATTAAATCCTGTAACTCTAGTACTTTCAACGCAAAAACAATCAAATTTGGAGGTCTTACTACTTTTGAGATGTTTATTAATTGTCCCACATTTTGTAACGTAAACAAACTAAAAATCTTAACCCACAAGAAAAGTTCCAGGAAGTCCAAAATTCCAGAATTATTTTTGACGAATATGATAGAAGTTTGCCCAAAAAACAATAATTTTGAATTTAAAAAAAAAAAAAAATTGACAGCAATAATTTGGTTTCTCAAATTGGCCAGCAGGCGGAACCACTTTCCCAAAGAACAAACATGTTCTTGTTTGCCAATTTAGAAGTTTGCTAAATATTTATCGTCTTTAAATGAAGGTCAAGAATCCCTTCTTGATATTGACTCACGTTTTATCTTGGTACATAACTGTAGTCCTGATAAACTAAATCTGTCCATTTTTCTCACCTCGTCTAAAAAACTCCTCTTTTTCCTCGTCTCCAAAATATCTGTCACCATTCTCGCAACTCCACCTCAATAACAATAAAAGCTTTGCGTGACTGCTCAAAGCTGTTTTCTTCAGTTTTTGCATTCCTCTCACATTTCTCACTCCTAGCCTTTGTCCCGCGAACCTATTTAGTCTTTTCCCAAGAAACGGTCCTATAATGGATCCTTGCGTCGCTCCCGCTCTCTCGAAACCGCATAAACCGAGCGTGGCATCTCTAAAAAATAAAAATGAAACGGTAAATAAACAAAATTCGTCAAAGGCACTTCTCCACAATGCTTTTGCCGAGATCATGTACCTTGAAACCGGCAATTTGGCACGATGTTAAAGACGTCGTGTAAAAAAGGTCAAAGTACCCAATAATGAGCAGTTGGAAGGCAACAATTTCAAAATGCATAACTTTAGGCCCTAAAACAGTTATTAAGCCGAAACAGAGTAACGGCCTTTTGTTCTTATGCACGCTGGCGTGTAATCAACTCGTGCCAAATTTCGCCCGGTTTTGTATACAATGTCGAGGAGGAAAATCACGTTTTTTCTGTTGGAATTAGAAGGATAATTAGCGCCACAGATCATAAATTACGCAAATTTGTTCCGGCGATGATGGCGGACTCCCTTTTACAGTCCAACAAATCGAGCAAAAATCGGAATAATTACATCATATATCTAGTAAATACTCCAATTATTTATTTTTCCATTAACGAGAACTAGTCGTGTGAGGCAATACATCCGCGACCATGATTCTCGGAATTTGCATCGAGCTCGCATGCGTTTTTCTCAGTCTGTTATTTTTCCTATGAATATTAATGAAACGTTATTACTAAATTGAATTTGTTCTCATCAACTGGACGCGAGCCTAAAAATAAACCTCATTCATTAAGCCTCCTCCCCTATCATTTCTTCCACGAGTTATTGTACAACAAGAACACCAAAAGAAAACTGTGAATAGTTTCAATTAGTTCGAAAATTAGAAACGAAGATTCGTTATCCTCGGCGCGCAATTTTCATGAATTCAAATGGTGGGAACAACGGATCGGGTTGAATACATGGCCATAGATCAATTTGTCATATTCTGTTCGTACTACAATGTATTACATAACGTCATTCATCTTAATAAGCCGTCTACACCTTGGAAACAAGACATGATACGGTTGGAGCTTTAATTAAAAGATTATCTCGGGAGGTTTGCAAAAAAATTGATGATGTAAGATGGACAGAGTCATTGGAGGTCATAAAATAATAGACGGGCCAAAGGTTTGATGGGTTCAACAACACTATGATCATAAGAAATCTAAATAATTTCTGAGAAGTTATACCGAACGATTGTAACGTTTTTAGTGAAGAAACATACGAAAGGTCCAAAAATTCATAATACAAAATTGAAATTTTAGAGAACCGAGGCAAAAAAAATCCAAAATTTTAACAATGTTTGAGGAATTAAAAGATTGAAGTGATCCGACGCGATCCTTGGGATTCTAAATTTTTAAATTTTAAGTTTAAAAAATCGAAAACATCGAGAAGTATCAGAAATTTGGAGAAAGCAAAGAATAAAGAAAGTAAAAACGAAAAGAATCCGTAGCTGGCAAAATTAGAATCTACCTACTAAAATTTTAAAATCTGAACCGTCAAAATTCTAACGCAAAAAAGGTGCAGACTTCACAAAAACTTATAACTGAAAACTATAACGAATCTAAAAATTTCAGAAAATCTAAGGGATCTAGAGAATCCAGATATTCTGAAGGATCCAAAATGTAAGAAAATCCTAAAAAAAGTATAATAGAGCGAAAATCTAAAGAATTTAAGGAATTCCAAATTACATCAGAAATAATTTGATTTCAGATGAAAATGAAGATTTAGTAAAATCCTAAGATTGTCTAAAATAATAATGGTTAGTGTGTTGCATACCAACAAATATTTTACAATTATTCGTTCCAGGGTCATATTTTAATTGTGACTAATAAAAATGAGAACGGTTTTGAGTTTTGAAACTTTGTACAAATTTTATTTAGGAACTATCATTGGCGTTTTAAAATTTTTGGATGTCTTTTGAATTTGACTTTTGAAGATTTTTGGTTCAAACAGCTCAAAATTTAGAACAAGAAAATAGTTATCGATTTTAAAATTCTCATTACAGCTGCAATTTTGATGTCGAAGTAAAAATTTCAAAATGATATTACAGCAGTTATAATTCCGTACTTTAGTACATTGAACACTAAGAAATCAAAACTAGAAAAGGAAGAAAGTTGATAACTGCAAAAATTAGAATGTAATAAAAAGTTTTTTGAAAAAATTAAAAATCGACTGCAAATTTTTAATTTTTTCAAAAAACTTTTTATCATGCATTAAAGCTTAGAGTTGTTTCACTGGGGATAGAATTTTGCAATTTAATGTGGGTAATGAAGGAGTTGAGAAAAATTTAAGTCGAAAGCCAGAAAAGTATCTATTTTGTGACAATTAATTTGAAAAAGTTTTTAAAGTTCTTAAATCTTTCACATTCTAGCAAAAATTTTATAACATAGTGTACTTAATGAAGAAACCAAAGCTAGAAAAATCATAATATTATGATTATAAAAAAATATCTAAAAATTCTCTCACTGAAGTTATAATTTTACAATTTGATGTGCGTAGTAAAAAATTCAATTGTAAATCCTGAAAATTGACAATTTTGGGAGAAATAATACAAGATTTTGTCAACAAAATGTAAATTTTTAATCGAGGAATCGTAAAACTTTCAAGTTGTTAACCCAAAAAATAACAGTGCTATAAGATCTAATAGAAAGTTTTAGGAAAAAATTGATAAATTTTTTGATAATATTGATTTTTTTTTCATATTCCAACTATGATTGAGCAATTTAGTGTGCTTAATAAAAGAACTAAAACTAGTAAACCCTAAAACTTTGAGGTCATAACTCGAAAAATTTCAATTTTGTGAAAAAAATGCATTCTTTTCTAATTTTAAAATAAAAATTTCTTAAAATTTTCTCACTGCAACTAAAAATTTGTAAAGTGCTTAATAAATAAATCGAAGCTAGCGTATCCTTAAAATTTCAAATCGAAAATCGTGTAAATGACATTTTTATAAAAAAAATAGTACATTTTTAAATTTTTTGTCGCTCTTAAATTAAAAATTTCTAAAATTTTTCTTATTGCAGCTATAAGTTTATAATTTTGGGATCTTAATAAGAGGATCAAACGTAGCAAATTCTAAAAATTTAAAATCGGAGAACCTAAAAATGACAATTTTATGAGATATAATAAAAGGTTTTATGAAAAAAAAATGCTAAATTAAAAATTCTAAAAATTTTGTTACTCAATACTATAATTTGTGTGTGCTTAGTAAATAGATCAAAAGTAATAAATTCTGAAAATCTAAAGACGATAAACCGAAAAACAACTATTTGTGACAATTGGAAAAAGTTGCTATTTTTTCGTTGATCTAGAAACATTTTTTTTAATCTTTCACATTCTAGCAAAAATTTGATAAATTAGTGTGCCTAATGAAGAAACCAAAGCCCGAAAAATCACAGTTTTATGATCACAGAAAGTTTTGTAAAAAATGATTAATTTTTTGTCAATCTTGTATTAAAAATTTCTAAAAATTCTCTCATTGAAGTTATAATTTTTCGATTAAGTGTGCTTAATGAAAAAATGAAAACAAGTAAATTTTGAGAATTTTAAGTCGACAACATAAAAAAAACTGACACTTTTTGGAGAAATAATAGAAGGTAAAAAACATCGCAATTTTTTGGCCGATCGTGAATTAAAAAATTCTTAAAAATCTCTAACTAAAAATATAATTTTCAAATTTGGTGTGATTAATAGAAGAATCAAAGCTAATAAGTCCTGAAAATTTCAAGTCGCTAACCCAAAAAATAACAATGTTTTAAGATATAACAGTTTTCAGAAAAAATGTCAATTTTTTTATAAATATTAAATTAAAAAATTCTTAATTTTTTTTACTGCAACTATAATTAAGTAATTTAAACTAGCAAACTCTGACACTCTTAGGTCAATAACTCGAAAAATGTCAATTTTATAAGAAATCACTTTTTTTCCTGATTTTAAACTAAAAATTTTCTAAAATTTTTTCATTGCAACTGTAATTTTTCAAAGTGCTTAATAAATAAATTAAAATTAGCGTATCCTTAAAATGTCAAAGCTATAATCGTATAAATGACTCTTTTATAACAAATGGTTTTGTGAAAAAAAATTGCAATTTTTTTTTGGATCTTGTATTGAAAATTTTTCAAAATTTTCTCACTGAAACTATAACTTTGCAATTTTGGAAGTCTTATGAAAGATGCCCCCAAAAATGACAATTTTATGAGATATAATAAAGGTTTTTATGAAAAAATTTGATAAATTATAAATTCTTTCTTCTGTTTTTAGAATTTTATGTACTTAATGCAAATACATTAAAAATAATAAATTCTGAAAATTTAAAATCGATAGCACAAAAAATAACCGAGTTAAGAAAATTCTATACGCCTAAAGTACAAATTTTTCGTGATCCTACCAGGAATTATTTAATACGTTTTTTTCTTTGCGGTTCCTTTTAAGAAACTTCAAAATAGTACAAAAAAAAGTTTAAAGTTTCTGCTAAAAAATTTCTTAAAAAAAAAAATTGGCTGGAACTAAAAATAAAACCCACGCTTCGGCTAAAGCTAATTTGGAAATTCAAATCGGTCCTGATCTTTCAGAAGCCAGAGCCTCTTTGTTAGAAAGAATTCGTTCCGCCTTGAACAAAACAAATAATTCAAGCTTTCCCAAAACCGCCTACCACAACAAGAAGTAATGATTCTAATATTTTGTCCTAACATCCTCAAAATTAGCATAAATCCGCCACATTACGCCACATCCCACCGTGTACTTTGTCATCGATTCTAAATAACTCATTAAGGTCACCCCGCAGGTTGCACATGTAAAAATCCTCAACCACGTTCGTTTCCCAGCAGGTGTTTGCACAGCCACTTGTTTACAAAATTCATAGAAATACCAGCAAGTCTCTAAATTAAAAGTTGCGTGGGCGCCCTTATACGATACAAAAGACACATCTCTAAAAACCATTAACGTACTCGTTTTATTAGCACAAGTGACCATTACGACTTACTTTGTAGCAAGTGCTCTAATAAACACTCAATTCTACGACGATCGTGCAGTTAATTAACAACCAGTCTAACCGCAGCGTTTCTTCGCTTTTCCGAAAATGTAATCGAGAGTGAGACATTCTTTAGGTCACGTCGATCCTAAATAAAACTCATCCATGCATGTCATATTAGTTTAATCCCCTTGACGAAGGTCTTCTTTTTCCCCGTGACGAAGATCTAGGGAAGAAGAGAGATAAGATGGCGTAACGGGGCCGAAGATTGAAGAACGCATTCCTTCGAGATAGGAAATCACCGGCCCCGACTTGGATTTATTGTTATGGGTGTGATACTCGCTTGTTTAAAAACATACCAAGGTATTTACAGGAGGATTAAATCGGGGCATCGCGGGGTTAAAGACTAACATTCGTGGTTCGTGGAATTTTGATACGGATGGAGGCTTTGTTCGGCGATCGGAAGATGCCAATCTCCGTCGACAAACCCTAGAATTTTTCCAATTCCCGATTAATCCTTGGAACAATGTATTTCAGAAGGCGGAACCGATCTGCACATATGCCGTTAACGTTCCGTTGCTCGTAATAGCACTTTGTGCATAATCGTAATTATCTGTGCATAACGAAACTAAATTGGTTTGTTGTCGAAGAAAAAGGCACGAGTTCCATAAAACGTTCGATTTAGCATGAATCCCGCGGTAATTAATTCGCGATGTCCGTGTTGAGCGCTCGCATTGTAGCTTGGAAAAATGCGTAATTACGCAACTAAACGAGCTGTAAGTAATCAATTGTGGTTTAGATTGGCGCGGGACGGAAAAAAACGGAGAATTCCTCGCAATCCACCTTGCATGTTATGCAAAATTCCATTGCATAATATCCGAGTTCGCTATCCTGCGGACAGATTGGCTTAAGCATGCCGCTGCAGGAATTGTTTCATTAATCTCGGAGTTGCTGAGAACGAGGATGCTGAGCGAAAAGCAAAGACACAGAAACTATTTGTCCACAAAAATTACACGGAGGAACGGAATGCAAGTTTCTAAAAAAATTACTTATTCAATCGTAACTTGCTAAATGATAGACAACTCAAACTTTGTAAAAAAAAAAAATAAATAGAATCCCCAAAATAAAAATTACAAAAATTTGAAGAAAAATCTAAAGTCCCAAAACGTTGCTTCCCACATTTTTCTTAACAAGTTAATGTTAATAGATTTTTACATTTTAATGTAACAGCAATTCACGTAAAATGAAAATTACAAAAATTTTTGTTTTAGGGTTTTTATAAAAACGGCAATTTTTTTCACAAAATTTCCACAAAAAAGTCAGTTTATGGGTTATCCACTTGGAATTTTTAGAATATACTAGTTTTGATTTTGAGCGAATTCTTCGAAATTTTTAATCCAAAGTTGACAAAAATTACAAATCTACTAAGTTTGGTTTCTTATTTAGCATCCTAAATTGCAAAATTATAGCTTCCGTGAGGAAATTTCAGGAAATTTTCTTTAAAAAATGTATGTTGAAGCTCTGGAAAAAGGAAAATGAATTTGGAAAAATCCTCAGAACGTTTTTTATGGAAAATTCACGATGGCTCTATTTTTGACAAAATTTTGTCGTACCTAGGGATAAAAGAAATTTTTTTTCTCTTCCAACATTTTCAACTTTGATTTAACAAAAACTTTATCAGAAAATTTGTAAAAAAAAAATATTTAAATTTAGAACAAGCGAGTTGGAAGTTTTAGGATTTATTAACTTCGATTTTCTTGTTAAATTAATTAATTTACTAAATTGCAACACTATAGCTCTAGTGAGCGAATTCTACGAAATTTTTAATTCAAGGTTGCCAAAAATTTAGCAATTTTTTAACAATACTGCTTATCAGTTCTTCTAAAATTGTCAATTTTTAAGTTGTCGACTTGAAATTTTTAGGATTTATTAGGTGTGGTTTCTTAATTTAGCACCCTAAATTGCAAAATTATAGCTTCCGTGAGGAAAGTTTAGGAAGTTTTCTTTAAAAAATGTGTGTTGAAGCTCTAGAAAAATGAAAATGAATTTGGAAAAATCTTTAGAACGTTTTTTATGGAAAATTCACGATTTTGTCGTACCTAGGAGTTAAAAGAATTTTTTTTTTTCTCTTCCAAAATTTTCAACTTGGAGTTAACAAAATCTTTATCAGAAAATTTGTAAGAAAAAATATTTAAATTTGGAAGAATCGAGTTGGAAGTTTTAGGACTTATTAACTTCGATTTTCTTGTTAAATTAATTAATTTACTAAATTGCAACACTATAGCTCTAGTGAGCGAATTCTACGAAATTTTTAATTTAAGGTTGACAGTTATTTGGAATTTTTTTCACAATACTGCCCAATAGTTCTCACAAAATTGCCATTTTCAGGTTATGGACTTGAAATTTTTAGGATTTACTGGCTTCGGTTTCTTTATTTAGCACACTAAGTCGTAAAATTTAAGCTACAGTGGGATTTTTTTTTATTTCGACGTTGATGAAAAACTGCAATTTTTTCATAAGATTTTCTGTTGTCAGAAAAAAAAAACAGTTTTTGGGTTATCGACTTGAAATTTTCCGAATATACTAATTTTGATGTCTTTATTAAGTGTACTAGTTTGCAGTATTATAGCTCTAATCAGCGAATTCTACGAAATTTTTAAATCAAAGTTGACAGAAATTTTGTAATTATTTTGACAACACAATATTCGTTCTCACAAAATTTTCATTTCTCGGGTTATAGACTTGAAACTTCTAGAATCTACTGGCTTTGGTTTCTTTATTTAGCACACTAAATTACAAAATTAAAGCTTTAGTGAAGGAATTTCTAGAAAATTTTTTTCGACATTAATAAAAATAGCAAATATTTCACAAAACTTTCTATTAGTTGTCAGAAAAAAATCAGTTTTTGGGTTATCGATTTGGAATTTTCCGAATATACTAATTTTGATTCCTTTATTAAGTGTACTAAATTACAACATTCTAGCTCTAGTGTACGAATTCTACGAAATTTTTAATTCAAGTTTGACAAAAATTTGGCAATTTTTTCACAAGATTGCCCAACAGTTAATAATAATTCTCATGAAAATAAAATTTTTGCGCTGTCGGCTTGAAATTTTTAGGATATACGAGCTTTGATTAAGTTATTAAGTTTACTAAATTGCAAAAGTATAGCTCTAGTAAGTAAATTTAAAGAAATTTTTAATTTAAGGAACAAAAGTCTGTTTTTCACAAAACTGAATATCATTTCTCACATTTTTCACGTAATCGACTTGAAATTTTCAAGAATTCCTAGATTTGATTTCTTTATTCAGTACATTACAAAATTATAGCATTAAGTGGAAGAATTTTAATAAGTTTTTATTTTGGCATTGCCAAAAAAAAAACAGCAATTTTTAGACAAAAATTTCTATTAATTCTCATAAAAAGTGAGTTTTTGGGTTACCGACTTGAAATTTCCAGGATTTACTAGTTGTAATCTCAAGATCAACACATTTTTTTTTTCTTAGAAAATCTTCCAATGTTTTTCACAAAATAGTAATAACTATTATTAACCAGTTTTAGCTTCTTTAATAACCAAACGCAATTCGAAAATTATAGTTATTATTTTTATTATAAAATTTTCTATTATTTGTTTTCAAATAGTAATTTTTTCATTATTGACATGAAATTTTATTAAGCACCATAAATTACAAAAATATAACTCTAGAACAGAATTTTAAGAATTTTTTTAGTTTTGTTTCAAAACGTTTTACCGCTCTTAAGTTTATTATTTTTGTTGATGTTCCTGTAAAATTATTACCTAATTTAAGAAGCTTCTATGTGCTTGAGCTTAAAAAGTTGAATTTTTGTGTTCTCAAAAAAAACTGTCGCTTAATTTTGGGTACCAACATCTTTTTTTGCAAATATTCCTCTCAAGATTTTTTAGTGACTCTAAAAGAAAACCTTTCAAATAGAATTCCTCGTCGAATGTGATGCAAAATTCCATTGTATAATATCAAAGTTCCCAGCAGAAATAGTTTCATTAATCTGAACCACTGTTGAATGCAAGGATTCCGGAAAATTTTGCCATTCCCATTCGGTTGTGTGGTACGCGATTTTCTCCCGTTCCATCTCGATATTTATGCAGCCATTGTCACATAAATGGAACTAAACGCAGAGACTTACGACACGTTAGATTAAATTATTCGAGGATGAAATATGGCTAATGTTAGCGTTGTGTATTCATGTTTGTTATGAACGTGATTACGGGATTAAAGAGATAAATAACTGCCATTATAAAGTGAGCACGCAAAAGTCGAGACGGAGAAAAAAAGCAGCCTGAAAGAATCGTGTTTTAGTGCCTACGCAATGCAGAAAAATCCGAAAGAAAAGAGCTTTTGACGCCATTTATGCGCCATTTAAGGGGATGATACGCCATTAATTCTTTTTGTGACTTGACGTCGGCTCCTCTGTAATTTTCAATTCGAAAATTGAAAGAGCGGCGCGCTTAATTATCGTTTTCAGTGGAGTTTCGAGATTTGCCGTGTTTTTGGGCTCACGTGTCACTAATGCGACAATCATTTCTAAAAGGCAGAAACGTGTTTGGTTATTAGTTTTAATTAATTTACAGAAAGATCACTCCAATTACGTCACCACAGATAATTAGCGATCACTCGAAGATTGCCGGGTCATAAACATGAACATCATCACATCCATAATGCATTTAAGTTAACTCTACCACTGCCTTAGATCGAATTATTACTGGAAATTTAGAGCCATAAAATCAATTCGTTCTATCCAATAACCACGCCATAATTTTACGCTCAAAACATTTTTATCTGTTTTACTGTAATTACGAGATCTTATTTAAGAAGTTCACCTTTGTGTATGGAATTATGTTCTCGACATGTCGTGATAGGTCTTTTCATTTTCGTAATTTTGCGCATCTTCTATATTTTCTAACTTTGATTGCAGCTGTAGCCTACATTTTCTAGGCTTCTAGGCGCAAATTCGGGTCAGAGGTCCCGATTTTGCTCGGATCAAAAATGATAGAAAAATCGTGATCCGGTTTGGACGTGGAATATGAGATTTATTATCAATGTCAACTGTCATTGTGGACAGTAATTGATCAGCCTGACCTGGTTCGAAGCACTACAAATAAATCTAAAGCTCAGAGAAGAAATTTTTGTTTCGTCATAGATAATTCTGACATTTAAACAACGAACGTCAAACTTTAGTTGAAAGTGAGACTCATCTAGGTTCATAATTACCGTTTGTTTTGTGTAGCTATCACGTTGGCACAATTGAAACGGTATTGCGAAGAAACGCGAAGTACTGTAATTACCAGGATTAAATTTTGTTATGTTGGCATCACTGATTATTTAGTTATTGCATGACGTGATTCTTTTGGCGTCATTGAAAAAACTTACTATTTGTTTTTTTCACTTCTATATTTCCAGGTTTTTATTTAAAATTGCTGAAATATAAAATTCTAGGTTAAATTAAAACTGAACCCAAAAATACAAACTTTTTTGCTGGTACATACATTTTAAAAATCGTAAAACTCCTAATTTTGCAGTTTTAATTTTAGCAAGCTTCCGTTTATCATTTCTCATCTGAAATTTTTTGTTGATCTTGAATTGATATCGTATGACTTAGTAATTTGGTTGCTTAATAATAATTTTTTTTTTCTAACCTAAATTAGTAAATTCTGAAAATTTGACACCAATAATGTCAATTTTGTGAAAAAAAAAATCGGATGAAGAAATTTTTTTTTAATTTTTTTCAGGAGAGCTTTAAACGTGCAATTGAGTAAGATTAACAACAATATCAAAACTAGTAAATCCTGAAAATTTCAAGTCGATAAATTGAGAAATGTCTATTTTATGCAAGTTAGTATCCAGTTCAATGAAAAAATTGCAAAATTTTTTCAATGTAATAAAAATTTCTTTAAATTCTCTAACTAAAGCTGTAAATTTGCAAATTAACGTGTGTAATAAAGAAACCAAAGATCCTGAAAATTTGAATATGCTAACCCGAAAAATGAAAAT
Organism: Cynaeus angustus; assembly: GCA_030157275.1. Taxonomy (NCBI): domain Eukaryota; kingdom Metazoa; phylum Arthropoda; class Insecta; order Coleoptera; family Tenebrionidae; genus Cynaeus; species Cynaeus angustus. Next base: position 15,132,010 of record CM058064.1, read on the forward strand.
TTTATGAGAAATAAAAGGTTTTGTGAAAAAAATACAAATTTTTTGACGATCTTGAATTGAAAATTTCTTAAAATTCTCCCACTGTCATTGTATAATTTTTTGTGCTAAATAAATGAATCAAAAGTAGTAAAACAGTGCAGCTTGAAAATTTCAACACCAATAATGTCAATTTTAGAAAAAAAAACGAAAAAAATCGCAGATTTTTGGTATTTTTTTTAAAATTTTTTTACTAGAGCTTCAATTGAACAATTTAGTGAGCTTAACAAAAAACCAGTAAATCCTGAAATTTTTAAATTAAAATTATAGTGCAAAAGATGGCAATATTGTGAGGTTTAGGAAAAAAATACCAACTTTTTCCCAATCTTTAAATAAAAATTTCCTGAATTTCTCTTATTAAAGCTACACTTTTGCAATTTAATGTGCTTAATAAAATGATCAAAAGTAATAAATCCTGAAAATTCCGCGTCGATAACTATAAAAATGACTGTTCTATGAAAAGTAATAGAAGATTTTGTTGCAAAATTTCTAAATTTTCTGTCGGTCTTCTATCAAAAATTTCTTAAAGTTCACTCACTTAAGATATGATTTTCTAATTTAGTGCACCTAATAAAGAAATCAAAAGTAGTAAATTCTGAAAATTTCACGTTGACTAACCGAAAATTGACAATTTTGTGAGCAATCATACAAGCTTCTGTTAAATAATGAAAAATAAAATAAAATAGATAAATCTGAAAATTCTGTCACTAAAGCTAGTAAATTCTGCAAAATTTCAGTCATTCAAAAACACCCAAAAATTGACATGGAAAAAGGGTTAACGCTGTTTAATTAAAAATTCTATTACTGAAGCTATAATTTTGCTATAATACAGCGTGCTTAATAAAGGAGCTAAAACTAGTAAATTCGGAAAGTTTCAAATCGGTGACTCGAAAAATGACCATTGTATGGTACACGGTTTTGTAAAAAATTGCCAATGTTGTTGATGTTGAAGCAAAATTTTCAAAAATTTCTCTCCCTGTGGTTGCAGTTTTATAGTTTGGTACCTACATCTAATAACTAAATTAAGGCTAGTAGATTCTGAGAATTTTGATTTGCTAACCGGAAAAATTACCATTTTGTAAGAAATAATACAAGGTTTACTAAAAAAAAGTTAAATATTCGTAGATCTTGAATTAATTTTTTTTTTTTTTTCTCACTAAAGCTATAATCTCAACATTTTGTGTGCTTCATTAAGAAACCAAAACTAGTGAATCCACGAAATTTCAAGTTGCTAACCCGAAAAATGTCAGTGTTATGAGATATATTAGAAAGTTATGTAAACAAAAATCTTCAATTTAAAAAAAATGTCTTAAAATTCTGTTACGAAAGCTGTAATTTTGTAATTTGGTGTGCTTGATGAAGAAGCTAACACTCGTAAATTTTGAAAAATTCTACTCAAAAAACTATCATTTTATGAGATACGGTTTTGTGAAACTTTTTGTTGATTTTGAAATAAAGTTTTTTCACTGTAGCTACATTTTTTTAGTTAAGTGTACTTAATAAGGAACTCAAACCTAGTAAATCCTGAGACTTTCAAGTCAATAACCCGAAAAATTAGCATTTTGTAAGAAACAAGAACGTTTTCTGAAAAAATAATTAATATTTCGTCGATCTTGAAGCAAAATTTTTTTTCAGGTTTAATTTTGTAATCCACTTTATTTCACTAACAACAAGTTAATATCCTGAGTTCACAACTTTAACATTTTTATACCTCTCCTATATATTAAATTAATGAGATTTTTATCAAAATTTTTAATTGACTGTTGTTTAATTGCCATCCCGTTATTAAGATGACGACAATGATAATTTTGTCCATGAGATTTCAAGTGATACCAACCAACGAAAAAAAAAGTATAAATCCAAGCCCGTTTCTTCGCCCAAATCCATCGCCTCCAAATCCCAATCCGTTATTTTTACCTCCAATAATTTTAATCCTAAAAATTCCATTTCGTTTTACGACTCCTTCATTTTTCCGAGGGAAGTAAACATTCAGACCCCAGCCAGTCATTACGGCATTAACGACGATATAAAAAACCCCACTAAAAAACCGGCGTCGTCATTCTTACATCATAATGTCATCCACCGCCTGTAATTATGTCATCATTTGTGATACCCTAGAAAATATTAGATGCTCCCTAACGAACTAATAATTATCCGTTGGAGAATGCGCCCGAAATATGTCGCTGTTACAGATTTTCTAATAACACGTTTTTTTTTTCAGGTACGTATTAAACCGTCTGGATGGTAATAGAGTGAGTGATAGCGTAGGTGTACACTTTTAAATAAAATTAATTAATAGAAGCGACGAATTTAGAAAAACGGTTTTAGTTTAAGCTTACGTGGTACAAGTACCGCCTTGAGGTACATTTTCTATTTACGTGAAAACTTTCACGTTTAACAAATACGTCACGTTGTAATTAGAGGGTCTGCTAATTGGAAATGTTTTTTGTAATCACAATCGGAGTTCTGTCTGGATTAACAGAGCTTTTATTGTGTTAAGATGTGTCACAAGTGAAGTATTCGGTAGGCGGTACCACCAGCATCTTCTTGGAACGCTGTAACCACTGATTACTGCCATCCTAGCCCGGGGTTTTCAACAGGTATAAGTTCAGAACGAGCCGTGGATTAGACCGATTTTGTAGACATGAAAACTGTAGTAGACAAAGTAAGATAGTCACGCTTGGCTACTTTCCTTTCAAATTCTCTGATAAGGATGCATCCTGTCAACATCAAATATTACTATCAAAGACAATGAATGACATCTAACAATTAATATTAAATATTTACTGTTACGTCAAGGACTGTGTTATCACAGCTATCTCAAGACCAAGTATTTATAATGGACATTTAATGTGATGTTTGAGCTAAAATTACGTGGTTTGTTTTATTTTCTATCATTAATTTGTGTGTCTTGATTGAAAAGGACGTGTTTTTTGTGTTGTGATAAAACTGACATGGCGCAACAACAGATCACGAGAAAGAGAAAAAATGATGGGAAGAAGCTGACGCGAATGGGCAGCCAGGAAAAAATTCAAAAAGTATGTGAAAGAAAAACCAAATCACTTTTTATTTTCGATGAATGTAGCCGGAATTTCTGATCTAATAAAAAGCATAGTTATGATGTTATGAATATTCATGTCCACTCAAGTATGTTTGTCTATCAATCAAATTTGATTAATTGATTGGTTTTTTACAAGGTTATGGTTATGGTAATTAGGAACAATACGTGTTTTTTGGATGGATTCAAAATTTATGACAAAAATGGGCTCCTTGTATGACGAATACGGGCAGTTTCAAGCATCGAACGGATTAATTGATTATTAGTGGATTTTACGATCTAAAGATCTCAATCTCTATGTTTGCAGATTTAATTTTGTAATTTGGCGTGTTCAGAAAAATATCAAAGAATCAAATGTTTTGAGAAAATACTCCAAATATTTCGTTTTTCTTGGAATAAAATTTCTTAAATCTCGCAATTTGCAGCTATAAGTTTTTAATTTAGTTTGTGTAATGAAGAAGATAAAACTGGGAAATTCTGAAAATTTCAAGTCGGGAACTTGAAAAATAATTCTTTTATGATTTTTTTTGTAATCTTTTACGTTACAGTTTTAACTTTGTAATTGAGTTTACTTGTCAAAAAGATCAAAACTAGCAAATCCTTGAAAAATTTAAACGAGTAGCCCAAAATTTACCATTTTTTGACAATTAATGGAACGTTTAAAAGTGGATCTTCAGCTTAAAATTCCGTAAATTTCTAAAACGGCAGCTAATAGTTTTATGATTCAGTGTGTTGAATAAATAAACCGAAACTAGTTAATCCTAAACATTGCAAATCGATAATTCAAAAAGTAACAATTTGGTGAGAAATAATAAAACGAAAACAAAAATTGCATTTTTTTGTCTTAAAAATTCCGTAAAATTCTATCATGACACTTACAAATTTGTAATTTAGTACACTTAACAATTAAATCAAAACAAATAAATCCTAAAAAATTTAATTTGATAAACCGAAAAATGTATGTTTTACGAGAATTAGTAGAGAATTTTGTAAATAATAAATGCTAGATTTTCATCAATCTTGAAAGAAAAATTTCTCAAAATTTTTCTACTACTCCTGTAATTTTCTAATTATGTTTATTTAACAAAGACATTAAAACTAATAAATTCTAAAGTTTTCAAGTCTATAACCCAAAAAATGACAATCTTATAAGAAATATTAGAAGGTTGATGAAAAAATTGCAATTTTTATGAACCTTAAATTAAAAAATTCTTAATTTTTTTTTACTAGAGCTACTATTTTGCAATTTAGTAAGCTTAACGAAGACATCAAAACTAGTAAATTTTGAAATTTTTGATTCTATAACAAAAATGACAATCTTGTAGGGAATAATAGAAGCTTGTGTGGAAAAACTGCATTTTTTTTCGATCTTGAAATAAAATTTTTCGAAAATTTGTTCACGACAACTACAATTTTGCAATTAAGTGATCTCAATAATGACATCAAAACTAGTAAATCCTGAAAATTTCAAGTGGATAACTCTAAAAATGACAATTTTGTGATAAATAACAAAAAGTTGTGTAAAAAAAAATCTGTTTTTTGTCGGCCTCAAAATTCTCGTATTAGAGCTACAGTTTTACAATTCAGGAAGCTGAACAAGCTATTACAACTAGGAAATTTTAAACTTTCAAGTTTATAACCGCAAAAATGTCAATTTGTGATAAATTATAGGAGGAATAAAAAAAATGATTTTTTTTGATCTGGAATAAAAAATTCCGTAAAATTCTATCGTGACTCGAACAAATTTGTTATTTAGCACACTTAACAGTGAAATCAAAACAAATAAATCCTGAAAATTTCAACTTGCTAATCCAAAAATTGTCTGTTTTAAGAGAATTAATAGAGAATCTTGTAAAAAAAATCCTAGATTTTTATCGATCTTGAAAGAAAAATTTCTCAAAATTCTTCTACTACTCCTGTAATTTTCTAATTTTGTTTACTTAACAAAGACAGCAAAAGTAATAAATTCTGAAGTTTTCAAGTCTATAACTCGAAAAATGACAATCTTATAAGAAATTTTAGAAGGTTATGTGAAAAAATTGTAATTTTTTATGAACCTTGAATTAATTTTTTTTTTAAATCTTTTACTAGAGCTCTTATTTTGCAATTTATTAAGCTTAACGAAGACTTCAAAACTAGTAAATTTTGAAATTTTTGAGTCTGTAACCGCAAAAATGACAATTTGTGAGAAATTATAGGAGGAATAAAAAAATGGTTTTTTTTCGATCTGGAATAAAAAATTCCGTAAAATTCTATCATGGCTCGTACAAATTTGTTATGTAGCACACTTAACAGTGAAATCAAAACAAATAAATCCTGAAAATTTCAACTTGCTAAGCCAAAAAATGTCTGTTTTAAGAGAATTAATAGAGAATCTTGTAAAAAAATCCTAGATTTTCATCGATCTTGAAAGAAAAATTTCTCAAAATTCTTTTACTACTCCTGTGATTTTCTAATTTTGTTTACTTAACAAAGACATCAAAACTAACAAGTTCCGAAGATTTCAAGTCTATAACCCGAAAAATGACAATCTTATAAGAAATATGGAAAAATTGTATTTTTTTGTCGATCTTGAAATACAAATTTCTAAAAAATCTCCTACTAGAACTATAAGTTTGTAATTTAGTCAGCCTAACAAAGACATCAAAACTAGTAAATTCTAAAAATTTTAAATCTGTAGCCCAAAAATTGCGAATTTCGTAAGATACAATAAAAGCTTGTGTGGAAAAAAATCCTTTTTTTGTCAATCTTGAAATAAAAAAAAATATTTAAAATCACTTGCAACCGCTACAACTTTGCAATTTAGTGAACTTAACAAGGCCATGAAAACTTTAAGTTTATAGCATGAAAAATAACAATTCTGTGATAAATATTAGAAAGTTGTGTAAAAAAAGCTATTTTTGTCGACCTAGAATTAAAAATTTCTTAAAATTCTCTCAGAGCTACAATTTTGTAATTTAATAAATCTAACAAAGCCATCTTTTAACCAAGCCAAACTTTTAACTCTATAATCTAAAAAATGTCAATTTCGTGAGAAGTAGAAAGTTTTATGAAAAAACCAAATTTTTCCTAGACGTTAAAAAAATGTCTTCAATCTTTGTCAGTGCATTTAGAATTTTGTAATCTAGCGTGTGCGATGAAGAAATCAAATACGATAAATCTTGCAAATATCAAGTCTATAACCGAAGAAATACTCAATTTATAAACGTTTCGAATAAATTGCTAGCTTCTCGCCCATCCCGAAAAAAAATTCCATAAATTTCACTCACCGTATAATTTTGTAATTTAACAACTTTAATAAAGAAATCAAAGCTAGTGAATTCTAAACAAAAACATAATAAAATAGTTCGTATTTTAACACATTTTTTCCCTCTGTTCAAAGTCTAATCAAATTGAATAATTTCCGCAAAACTAGCCCACTTTACCGCGCCATGTCGCAAACATAAAACAAAACTCAGCATTCCAGGCATCAACCTGACTTTCTCGAACCCGAGGAATTTCGATGACATTGTAAAAATTATCAACAACAAAATATGCCAGAAAAACTAACGGAGATCACTGCGCAATTCTAAAAATGTCGAAACTGGGCCAGCTTGCAGGAGCACTAATTTGACATAATGTAACAAATCCGATTTATTATTTCTTCTCGCAATCAACATTCCATTCTTCTCATCTTTATGCATTTGTAAGCACGTTGCTTTGAATCAACAACTATCAATAACGGGTGACACTAAAAGCATTTGTGATTTTTTCCCAATACCACACACCGACCGGCATGAATACTTTTAATTGCCTCGCATTATCGTTAACGATTTTAATGTTGTTGCCAATGTAATTGTACGCAATCGGCTTTGATTTTTTCACCGTTTCAATGACACAGAACGTAACGGTTTTATTAGTTTCGGGATCATAACTAATTTCCGTTTTGTAGTAAGAGCAGGAGCGTTCTGTGGAGCCGCGTCTGCGGCAACTACACCAGTATAGTTAACCGACTTTTTATGTGAAAACCCAAGAAAAACAAAAAAGTTGATCGGATGTTGAAGTTGTTATATGAAACAGAGCTAGGCCTTGAGACGACTACTCTCGGCTTCTTAAAAAATAACACTGTACAGACCGCGGTTAATTACATCCGAGACGAGATATTTTAATCATTATGTTGGTGGAGAACTGGAGACTTCACAAATTTTGTAATTTACTTTTTGTCGAGACGCCCCGTGAGGATTATATTTAATGAAATAAGTTTAATAAACGATTATGTTTTGATCCTGACTTGACATGACAGTTGCAGAGTGCTGCAACTGGACGTGGATTCTCATTTGCTACCGTTTTTGCTCACGGAAAAAATGTGATGGGTTCGCCTTCTTTGACTACAAAAAGAGAGGAAACACAGGTTCTTTTTCTTTAGACTAACCCGAGCAGAATACACCATATGGCCAAAAGAAAGGAAAAGTTTTATCAAAAATGACATCAGTGCAAACAGGTTCCATCATCTCTAGAAACAAAATAAAAAGTAAGGGACCAAGAGCTGCACCTTGGGGCACCCCAATACAGACACCACGAGTTATCTGTAAAAACAAAATTCTTTAATCGAGTCGTTATCAGTAACAACACGAAATATTTACAAGCGGCGCCAGCCAATCAAAGTTACTACGATATCTGAAATTTTCACTCGGCTTGAAGCAATTTCACTTTATGTACTGAACCGTCGTTGCAGCCAACTTAAACAAATTTAATAGTAATAATTACAGTACCGCAGCATTTTACTACTGTATTTATTATTGCCGAGGAGAAATTGGTAATACTGCCGGTAGTCTCAGTACGTTTAATTAAATCATTAGTTATGCCAACGCAATAATGACGAAAATAATTTTATGCTTATATTTACAATAATAAAAACAGTTTGTAATAATTATAATTAAGCCTGTGTAAACAGAAATGTTGTTATTTTATGGCTGAACATTTTTAGGAGATTTTATTATTGTTTACCGTCAACAGGATCTTATTAACTAATTAATTAATTAATTAAACAATCTATTTCAAGGAGAATTATAAAAACCACAAAAAATTGTAAACACCTGTTAAGTGAGGGTGTTTTTTTAATTTTTTGGACTTTTTTAGCTGTTTTGGCAAAAATGCAGTGTTTGAAAACTGCTAATTTTGAGCAGTTTTTATCGAACATTCTTGTAATCTCTGAAAATGTGTCAATTTGGGGCAACTTGAAATTTTTAGGATTGACTTATTTTAATTTTTCAGGTTATCAATTTGATATTTTCAGGATTTGCTGGTTTAGTTCATTTATTATACTCATAAAATTGTAACATCATAGGTGCACTGAGACACATTTTAAAAAAATTATTAGAAAATGAACGATTTTTTTCTAAATTCTCATGAAACAGCCATTTTTCAGGTTGTCAGCTTTTTGTCGTTTCAGTTCCTTTACTATATTTAAGAACAGTAGCAATTTTTTTACAAAACGGTGTCCATAAAAAACTCGGTTTTTGGGCTATCGATTTCAAATTTTTAAAATTTACTGGTTTTAGCTTCTTTGTTAGACACACTAAGTTACAAAATTATAGCTCCGCTGTAAAAAAAGAAAGTTTTTATTTTAAGATGAATGTAAAATAAGCTTTTTCTTCAAGCATTCAAATAATTCACATAAAATATCTAATTTTTGCGTTACCGTTAAAATTTTCAGAATTGGCTCTATACTCAATTATAAAATTGTATGTGCACTAAGAAAGATCTAAAAAAAATGTATTTTAAAATTAACTAAAAGTTAGCGATTTTTGCTCAAAGCCTCATAATTCCTATAAAATCTCATTTTTTTGTACATCGGCTTGAAACTTTCACATTTTGGTGCCTTTAGCCACTTTATTATAAACACTAATTTGCTAAATTATAACTGCACTGAGATAGATTAAAGAAATTTTTATTTTGAAAGTAACGAAAAATTAGGATTTTTTTAAACAGCGTTCTATTTGTTCTTATAAAATTCCCATTTTTTTGGTTATCGATTAGAATTTTTCGGGATTTACTAATTTTAGCTTCTTTATTAAATTACAGGAGTATAGCTGCCGTGAGTGAGCTTCAAGAATTTTTTTTTCTCAAGATCGACGAAAAATTTGCGATGCTTTCTTAAAGCGTTCTAATAATTCTCATAAAACAGTAATTTTTTGAGTTTTCGGCTGGACGTTTCCAGGAATTGGGAGTTTTCAGCTTCTTTATTATAAACACTAAATTTCAAAATGATAGATGCACTTGTAGAGATACGAAAAATATGAGAATTTTTTATGTCAAGAAATCGAAAAATTTGTATTTTTTTACAAAGCGTTCCATTGGTTTTCATAAAATGGTAACGTTTGAGGCTATCGATTTGAAATTTTGAGAACTTTTTACTTTTTGTTTCTTCATTAAGCACACTAAATTACAAAATTATAGCCCCACTGAGAAAGATTCAAGAAATTTTTATTTCACGATGAAAGAATAATTTTCATTTTTTCCCATTTTTTTTTAAATTTTTATATAAAAAAAGACTCTTTAGATTATCAGCTTGAAATTTTCAGTACTTTGTCGTTGTAGCCTCTTTGTTTTATTCTCTAAATTAGAAAATTATAACTGCCACTGAGACAGATTAAGAATTTTTTTTTCAAGATGAACTAAAAATCTGTAATTTTTTCTCAAAGCGTAATAAATTCCATAAAACACACATTTTTGAGTTATCGGCTTAAAATATTCTGAATTTACTGGTTTTAACTTTCTTATTATGTACACAAAATTGCAAATTTATAGTGGCACTAAGAGAGGCTCGGAAAAATGATTTCAAGAATTCAAGGGAAAATGAGCAAAATTTTACAAAACGGTTTCCATAAAATACTCATTTTTTGGGTCATCGACTTGAAATTGTTAGGATTTTAGGATTTACTGGTTTTAATTTTTTTCTTTTTTAGACACACTTAATTACAAAATTTTAGCTTCACTGCAAAAAAATAAGAAATTTTTCTTTTAAGATGAATGTAAAGTAAGCTTTTTTTTTCAAAAGTTCTAATAATTCACATAAAATACCTAATTTTCCAGTTACCGTATTAAAATTTTCAAAATTAGCTCTACACTCAGCTACAAAATTGTAGCTGCCTAAGAGAGATCTAAAAATATGTATATATATATATATATATATATATATTAAAATGAACTAAAAGTTGGCGATTTTTGCTCAAAACCTTATAATTCCTATAAAATACTCATTTTTTTGGTACATCGGCTTGAAACTTTCAGAATTTGGTGGCTTTAGCTTCTTTATTATAAACACTAATTTGCAAAATTATAGCTACACTGAGACTGATAAAAGAAATTTTCATTTTCAAAGTAACGAAAAATTTGAATTTTTTTTCACACTGTTCTATTAGTTTTTTTTTTTAATTCCCATTTTCTAGATTGTCGACTAGAAATTTTCGGGATTTTCTAATTTAAGCTTCTTTATTAAGCACACTAAATTACAAAATTATAGGCACTGTGAAAGATTTAAGAAATTTTTATTTCACCATGAAAGAAAAATTTTTATTTTTTCGCACACGGTTTTAAAATTTTCATAAAATAGCCATTCTTTAGGTTATCAGCTTAAAATTTTGAGTACATTGTCGTTGTAGCTTTTTTGTTTTATTCTCTAAATTAGAAAATTATAACTGCACTGAAACAGATTAAGGATTTTTTTCTTTCAAGATGAACTAAACATTTTTTCTCAAAGCGTTGTAATAAATCTCATAAAACACACATTTTACAGTTATCAGCTTAAAATGTTATTAATTTACTGGTTAAGCTTTCTTCTTATGTACACAAAATTGCAAATTTATAGCGGCACTAAGAGAGGCCCGGAAAAATGATTTCAAGAATTCAAAAAAAAAATAGCAAAATTTTACAAAACGCTTTCCATAAAATACTCATTTTTTGGGTCATCGAATTGAAATTGTCAAGATTTACTGATTTTAACTTCTTTATTAGACATACTTAATTACAAAATTGTAGCAGGATTTCCTAATTTCAACTTTTTTATTAAGGACACTAAATTACAAAAGTATAGCTGCCCTGAGCGAGATTCACGAATTTTTATTTCAAGATCAACGAAAAATTTACCGTGGTTTTGCATAATTTTCTACACGATGTTCTTTTATGAAAACTTTTTACTTTTCTCACACTGATGAGACATTTTCCGTCTTAGATAATTAGATCAAACATTTCCATTTATAGAAATGGAATTCATATTTACAATTTTAAAATGATGACAAGTTTTTATTCTGGCAAAAAATTACTGTCAGCTCATGCCATAATTAGTGTCATACTTTATAAGTTATTTAGAAATTAAAACAGGAAATCATCGCACCATTTGGGTCATGTTAATAATTCAACGACTAGATCTATTTTTTTTTTTTTTAAAAAGGTGCTATTCTGTGAATTATCATTTTTAAATTCTATTCAATCTAGTCTATTTCAGTCACCAAACAAATAGGTAATACGACGATAAAAATCAATGAAAATAATGATTAATTTGGGTTGGTAATTATTTTACCAAAAATTTTAATCTTCCGCTCACGTAAAACTCACTTTTAGCGCATCTAATTCACTACTTCACAAACAATTATTCCAAACGGTGACACAGAAGTTTAGTCATCATCCTGTCACATCCATTACTCAAGAATTTCATTTCTAAGACACACTCACTATTCCCTCGTTTCCTCTTCTATCTAAATGAACCAGAAATTTCAATTAAATCGATAAACCATTAGAGAGCGCGTCCATTGTGTCGATAATTTAAAATATCAAATATCGGAGAAAGTAAATCTTGATCCTACAACGAGAAAACTTAATTAAGACCTAGCCACCAATTCAGCGTGAGCTTGCACTTTAAAAGCAGAGTGCTTTTCCTTGTCCAAAAAGCGGCTTTGTATCAGTGAAAGGCTCGAAAATTTCGATTTATTCACTTTCGTCCAAATTACATAACAAAGAAAGAAAGAAAATCGGTCAGATGTAATGGACCTATTTTTCATCGGGCGGATCCTCGACGATTCTTATCACAGGCTGTAGAATCCGAGATCAAAAATTAAAAAAATTAGTTACTTTGATATATTGCGTGCCAGTTTAGGCTCCACTTCTTCACTAAGTGTGATTGCGTAACAAATTTAAAATACGGAGCTGAAAATGGGTCACATGTGATGGGTCCATTTTTCATCAAGCGCGCATCCTTGACGTAATGACCTGACCCAAAATTCTTATCAGCCCATGAGAGCATTTCGTATTTTAAGTACGTTATCTTTACCTGTCATGTTTGGAGAATTTCGTCGCCACCCGTTGAGCCCCGGCTGAAATTACCGGAACTAGCTCGAGGGGGGTCCTAAATGCGGCGACAACGTGACGAAGAGCATTTTTTCGAATTAGAGAGCTGATAAATATGCAGTTTTATGCATTGTTAGTCGGGTCAAAATCGCAGTAAAGCGTGGCGACCTTGTTCGACTTGAAAGTCAATATTTATTTGCGGGCGTGAATTATTTATTAAATTCTCTACCTTTTACTATTCCATTCATGAGTTTTCGGGTTAAAAAAACGGCGACTTCTTTAGAGAAACTGAAATCTACAACAAAAATAAAATCCCGAGAGGGGGAAAGTTGATTTGCTCGTTGTAATTGCAAATCTCGAGAAAGCTTGCTATCAAACGGCAACTTTTTAGTATTGTTCCTTTATATGAAATTCATACCATGCTGTCTTGCCATACGCGAAATAGAAAAAACGCAATAATTAATCATAAATTAACTCGCATTGAAAAATCGCACGTGACCATCACGATAAAATATTTCCACTGAGAAAACAGATCGGCCCAATTATTCAGTTTTATTCTCCTTCGTCCTCGTTTGGAATTAATCGCCGTTTCCAACGAAGAAAAACTTATTTAACAAGCATGTAAAACGGCCAAAACGTAAAACGGCAGCATCAATGAATCCCGGAAGAGAATATTTACAATGTTCTTTCAGGGCACTTTTCTCAATGATTGAAATGTTAGCATGAAGCGTATCGCTATGAAAGGTTATTAAACGAGCGTGGAAGAAATTTGTAATTTACAGCCTATTCATGAGAACATGGCGAATGCTGTAAGGATTAAACCTAAAATCTGTATGATATTCCAAGTTTTTTCATCAAAATTATCTGTTGAGTCGTAAATCGCCGTCCTAAATCAAATTTCTGATGACGTTTAAATCTCGAAATTAACAAAACTTGGCTATTTTTTAAAGAGATTTTATTTGTTTAAACACGAAGACGAAGAATTTGTTAAATGTCTACGAAATTACGAAAAATACGTTTTATTGAAACTCAGCAAAATTTGTTGTTTGCAAATAAAATTTCTAGTTTCTACCGGAAGCGGAAATATTATTAAATGGGGTTGTTTTCCAGTGGATTTTGTCTGCGAGAACGCGGAAACAAGAAGTTTCATATATATCCACATATATATCCACAGGAAAAATGGTGGATGCTCCAAAATTCTTTTTTCAATTATAAGAAAAGTTCGAATTTTTTAAACGGTTCCAAATTTACTAATTGCAAATAAAATTTCTGGTTTTAACAAAAACTTAAATTTTGCAGATATTCAGAGGATTTAATAAAAATTCTATTTTTTTGTCAAAATTGATAAACTCTCTGAATCTCTTTTTATTTAATTGAAATTTATACTTTTTGCTTTGAACTTCATTTGAATGGAGTTCGATCATATTTTGTAGATATTTTAACTGAAATATAGAAATGGAGATTTTTTAAAATTTTTACAGAATTAAGAAAAATGTTAATTAATTACTTAAAATTGTCTGTTTGCAAATTAAATTTTTAGTTTTTATTAATAGTAAAAGTTTAATTAAATGGACCTATTCTCTAGTAGTTTTTCTTCGAGTTAACATGAAAACGAGAAATTTTACAGATATTTGCAGAATTTAGAAAAATATGAATTTTTAAATGTAAAAATGATGGATGCTCCTTTTTTTTCCAATTATATTTCTATTTTTTCGCTGTTAATTTTATTTATTTGAAATAAGGCAATTTTTGGAGATTTTGACTGATTAAACGTAGTACCAAGAAATTCTCCAAGTATCCACGCAATTAAAAAAAATGCAATTTTACAAGACTTAGAAAAATATAAAATTTCACATATAAAAATTAAAAATTCTTCAAATCTTTTTTTTTTGCTATAAACACCATTTGAGTAAATTACAGCAGATTTTTTGAGTTTTCAACTGACTAAACATAGAATGGAGGAATTTCCTAACTATCTACAAAATTTAGAAAAACTCGAATTTTTTTTTTTTTTGGTAGTTTTCGGAGGTGTAAATAAAGAAACGAAAGTATTTACAAATATCCAAAAAAAATCACGAATAAAAAATTTTTTAAATATAAAAATAGTGAATGCTTCAAATCTCATTTTTTCAAATCAAATTTTCAATTTTTGTTTACGAACTTCATTTATATTAAATTTTACGATTTTCTTAGGAATTTTAACTGACGGACCATTCAATAAAAAAAAATTCAAATATGCGCTGAATTAAAAGCGAAGCTCGAACTTTAGAAACTACTTGCAAATAAATTTTCTAGTTTTTACTAAAAGTTTAAATTTCATGAAATAGATCTTTTTTCAAGTAGACGTCGACGAGAAATTTTACAGATATCCACAAGCTTCAAGAAAATAGTAATTTTTTAGGTGTACGTTCCAAATCTCTTTTTTTGAGGAAAATTTCTGATTGTTGCTACTCTTTATTTGAATAAAAAATGGCACTTTTTTGAGATTTCAACCGACTTAACAACAAGGGGGGATTTTTTAAATATCTACAGAAATTAGAAAAGTTAGAATTTTGAAACTGGTAGTTGCAAATAAATTTTCTAGTTCCTTCTCAAAGCTTAAATATATAAAAATGAGGCTGTTTTCTAGTAAATTTTACCTATTTTAACGCGAAAACGGGAAGTTTGATAGATATCTACAGAATCCAGAAAAATATAAATTTTCGATGTAAAAATGATGGATGCTCTCAATTATTTTTTTAGATGAAATTCACAATTTTTAGTTGTAACACTGACTTGTACGAAATGCGGCATCTTTGAGAGTTTAACGAACTAAACTAGAGAAGGGGAATTTTCCAAATATCTCCAGAGTTAAAAAAAAATACAAATTTTTAGAACACCCCGAATTTGCTATTTGCAAGTAAAATTTCTAGTTTTTGGTACATTTTGGCGGTTTGAACGTAGACACGAGGAATTTTCTAAATACCCGCAGGACTAAGGAAAATATAAATTTTTAACATTATTGCAAAAACGGTAAACCTAAAATTTTAGACACTGCAAAAGTTATAAAATATTGCTAATATTTTAACGTCAAGTTTAATTAATTCATTTAATTTTAACGTTTTCAAGTTGAGATACAAACGGCAGGAGTCATCTAAAAAATAAAATTTGTAAAAATCTGATTTTGAACGATTTGAATTTCCCCCCGTCAGGTGGTCGCTAATTAGCCTCATAATTGCCTTATTATACCATCGAGCATATTTTTCTTTCTTTGACCCCCCAAAATTGGATTTACAAATATTTTTTTATGCCGTTTTGTGTAGAGTGAGCCCAAAGACCCTGAAATTAACTTTCGCAAGAACATATCAATCTGAAATTTTTCTACCATAAAGGTATCGATTTTTATGTACCTATTTAGTCCGTGTTTTATGGTTTTATGGTCTATATTTCATCATTTATTGTAGTCCACTTTCAAAGCCAATATAAACGAACGTAAATGCACCACCTGGAGATAAATTTCCAACTCACGTCTCATTCGAATTATTTTCCGCGACAAAATAACAGCAAATAATCGTTCCATTCATCCTTACACCTTTTTGACTTGTCTCCTTCAATTAAACGATCTCTAGAAGCCATAAAGCCGCCGTTAAATCGAAAATACGGCCTTAACAACTTTTCCTAGCACTCCCATCCGTGAACTTTGAAATCCTCGGTTGTAAATAGTAAACCTTTCGTTGTCGCCGTTGTAAATCTGTCCATTGTCTGAATATCACCCTTTTCCTGGTCCCAGTCCAGACGTCGGACGGATCGTGCTAGCGACAATCCGACTCGAATTTTTCCCTAGAAAACGCCTCCAAGCGGTTTCTACGCCTATTACGAAAGCACCGAGTGTTCAGGTAGGATCGAAAACGTTGTCAGTTTGTGTCGAGCCATCTTCAGGTGTTGGTGCTGTGGCCAGTGATCGGTGCGGACGAGCGCGGGATGTGCAAGATGCACATTTATGAGAAGTTTATACACAAGGTATGTTTTTTTTTTGTTGAAAACCGCGACCTGTTGATTCTATTACCGTTTTTCATCATCGATTTTCACTTGGAATTGTTTCCCGAGAGGCAAGCGCAAGTGAATCGTACCCAGTGATTACTCAACGCATTTTCTTTTCAATTAAAATTAATGTGGTTGCGTGAAAAGTGTTCACACACCTTTATTCGAATTTCGTCATCGTTGACGTTTATGGCGCGAGCCCAAAATATGACAGTCCCATCGTAATTCCTATCTTTACAATTTTAATATCAACACCGAGTGGGTGAAGAAAGTTAAAATAAATTTCACGCATTTTATTCTAATTTAAGATTTTCCACAGCCAGGGGCCATCTTTTCTCTATTGTTTCGACGTCGCGTTTTTCCGCGCTTGGTTATAAATAATTATTCAAATATTAAAACAATACAAGCTCGTTAAAATTTCTACAGAGAGTAATGACTGTAATTGTGGCCAATACGGAAATATTTGAGCCTCTTTTCCGTAAAATCTGCGTTAACAAAGTGGAACGAATAATGGCGAAACTGGAAATTATGTCGCATTGTTTCGTGGTCTTTATCGGATTTCCAATTTTTATTGACCGCAGAAAACTTGCGAATTTGGCTCAATGTGAATCATTGGGATCTAAACTTTCGTCACGATTTCTGCTATTGTCTTGGTCAAGTTTACGCAGATGTCATCGGGGTCTGATTAGTGTAATTGGTTTTTAATGATCTAATTATGGGGCCGATGGAATGTGTTTGAAAACCGCGAAATGGGCTAATGGGTTGGAACGAATTTGTGGATTTAACGCGAAAGTAGAGCGTAGATTTTTGTTTAGGTGCATTTTTTACTCTAATATTCTTCGTCTTTGCTTTGATCTTGTCACACTATGTGAATACTTCCAAATCTGGACCAGTCTGGCAAATCTGACGATTGATTTCTAATAGTGTTTTCTATTGACGAGAAATTATCATGAATTTTCTAAATTAAGTTTGGAATGCGTCTTCTACTTTTCACTTTTTCTTTTGTCAAAGGTTTCAAGCAAATGCTCCCATTTTTAGATTTAGCAATTTTTATATTTTCAGTTCATAGATTCTTGTTTTATTCAATATCAAATTAATTAGTTCTAGATTACTAAACCTTAAAACTTAGAGATCTAAAATGTTAGATCATGGGAAATTCTCGAATTCAATTTCAAATATTCTCAGATGAAAACTTCCTAAATCCTTTGGAAACTTCAAAATTTCGAAGAGCTGCACTAAGTGGGATTTAAGAAATTTTTAATTTCAAGAAGAACGAAAAACTTTATTTTCTAAAATTCTTATAAAAGGGCAATTTTTCGGGTTATCGGTTTGAACTTTTCGGAATTTGCTGGTTTTATCTTTTTTATTATATACACTTAACTGCATTCATAGCTGTTCTAAAAAAGATTAAGTGTTTTTCAAGATTAACGAAAAATTAGCTTTTTTTTAAAGCCACCCAATAATTTCCATAAAATAGTCATTTTTTGTGCTATCCGTTTCAAATTTTCAGTATTTGGTGGTTTTAAGCCTTTATTGCACACGCAAAATTGTAGATAAATTATAGCTGCACTGAGAAAAATTTTAAAAAAATTGTGACAAGGTGTTACAAAAATTATATATATATACATATTTCAAAGCGTTATAATTACACTAATTTTTTGAGTTTTTTTTAAGGATTTGGTGGCCCTAGCTTCTTTATTGTACAGACTAAATTTTAAATTTGTAGTTGCTTCGGGAGGGATTTTGGAAATTTTATTTCAAAATGAACGAAAAATCAGTCAGCAATTTTTTTTCAAAGATCCTAATAATTTCCATAAAACAACTATTTTTCAGGTTATTGCATTGAAATTTTCGGGATTTAGTGGTATTAGCTTTCTTATTATATACACTTAATTGCAAATTTATAGCTGAACTAAACGAATTTTTTTTTTCAAAGTTAACCAAAAATTGGATCTTTTTAAAGCGTCCCAATCGTTGTTTTTCATGTTATGGGTTTGAAATTTTCAGTATTTGGTAAATTTAGCTTTCTTTATTGTACACACTAAATTGCAAACTTATAGCTGCACTGAGAGAAATTCAAAAAAAATTTGTTACAAGGTGACTGCGAAATTATAATTTTTTTCTCAAAGCGTTCTAATAATTTTCGTAAAATACTAATTTTTTTATTTAGTGGTCTTAGCTTCTTTATTGTACAGGCTAAATTTTTAAATTTATAGTTGCTTCGGGTGCAATTTAAGAAATGTTATTTCAAAATGAACGAAAAATCTGCAATTTTTCCAAAGATCCTAAAAATTCCCATAAAATAGCCATTTTCCAGATTATTGTATTGAATTTTTCGGGATTTAGTGGTTTTAGCTTTCTTATCATATATGCAAAATTGTGAATTTATAGCTGTATTAAAAGAGATTTTTTTCAAGATTAATAAAAAATTAGCACTTTTTTTAAAGCGTGCCAATTCTTATAGAATCGTATTTTTTTTATTTTACGTTTGGAATTTTCAGTATTTAGTAGTTTTAGTTTTGTTTATTATACATACTAAATAGCAAAATTGTAGCTGCACTGAGAAAAATTCAAGAAATTTTTGTTACAAGGTGAATGCAAAATTATATTTTTTTTTCTCAAAGCGTTGAAATAGTTTTCATAAAATACAATTTTTTTTGGGTTATCGACTTGAAATTTTAAGGATTTGGTGGTACTACCATCTTTATTATGCACACTAAATTCCAGATTTGTAGTTGCTTTGGGAGGGAATTAAGAAATAAGTAATAATAAAAAAAAATGTGCAATTTTTTTCTCAAAGCTATAAAATATCAATTTTTTGGATTATCGAGATTTTCAAGATTTACTATTTTGATTTTTTATTAAACGTGCTAAATCGTAAAAATTGAACTCTAATGAGAAAACTTTAAGACTTTTTTTATTTCAAAATCGAAAAAATAGCGATTTTTTCACGAAACTCTCTATTAATTGTCATAAAAAATAGAATTTTCGGGTTCTCGGCTTGAAATTTTGATTACTTCTTTATTAAGCACATTAAATTGGAAAATTATAGCTGCACTGAGATAGGTTTAAAAATTTTTTATTTCAAGATCAATGAAAAATTATCAACTTTTAAATTAAAAATCATAAGCTTTAAGAAATAATTTTCCTACATGATAGCTTTTCAAATTTTTTGGTTTTTCGTATTTGAAATTAATGGCTACAATGTGATCATTGATCACTATTTTTTTGCATAACACAAACATGAAAACATTTATACTTTCGTCTCCAACATCAATAATTTCCTTGGATCCTAGATTTCCCAGAAGAATAACATTTGAACTTTGAAATGAGTTCAAGATAAATTTATAATTGTAAAATGCATCGGCTAATTTTCTATACGTCTCGGTTTAAGGAAATAAAGAATGTAATTGCAAAAACCATGAGAATAATTGAAAACTGCCTCATAAATTTCCCATGGGAATTTTTTCCATCGAATTGCACAGGAAACTGTTACAATTCCCAGCAGAATTCGATATGGAGAAACTGTACATTTGGGAATCCACGGTCCTTCGAGAACGGAAGATATTTCTTACAAATTTGAGAACACCTAGGATCTCCAGTAAATAAAAAGTGACGAACACAAAAAAGAATTTGTGAAAGATGTAAAATTCTCGCCAAATTTTTAGTCTTTTTAGAATAGTGAAAGTGAAATACGTATCAGTTTCACGTATGATTAATTCCAAATTCGTTGGTTTTGTTCGTTTTCGAGAAACCGAAAGTTTTTTAACCCAAGCGTGTTCTACTGCAGCTAGAAGAAGAAAGTTGGCTTCCAACTGACGGCGAATTGATAACTCGCACACACCATCTGTCTCTTCTTTATCGATGGTGTCATTGACTTAATTTTTTGGTGTATACTTTCATTCTAGCAATTCTTCGTCCCCCTCGGCTTTTCCTAATGATCGACGCTTCGTAAAAATGCTCGTCCTTCAAACACTTAAACTTAGCACTTTCAATTCGTTTAATTTTTCTAATCCTCGTCTCAGGTAGTTAATACCTTCACCTTTTCGTCAGGTGCAGGTAACGTGACCTCCTCGTTCTGTTAGATGGCCTCATAAAATTCACCTGTTCCTGACCAAGTTTATTATTTCGTCTCCGGCTGCCATTATAATTCATGAAAGACCACGCATTCCATTCTTACGCATATCATATTCAACCACAATGTCTTTTTATCGCCTCATCTCTTTGTACACATTTAAATGTTAATTAACGATGCACAACAAGTCGATGCTGCCGCGTTTGCATTTAAAACATCGTCGAGCTCGCGATTTGCATAATAAGGTCCCTTCGTGGGTTTCGACAAATTCGAACGAGACAACTTTTACGTCGATTACGTTTTAGAAAGACTTTCGCTGAGAGGTTAGCGACTCCACCTGAGGCTGTTGCTGCGGAACACTAAAACAAAGGCTTCGGATAAAAAAAGCAACAGTGTTAAAGTCACGCGATACATGGGTGGTAATGTTTGAAATTCTAATTAAATTTCTTAGATCAGACTTCTTAATTGGTTATTGCTTCTTGTAATTGCCTCGGATTTTTTGCACCCGGCGATCGAAAAGACCATCCAGTTATCTAACAGTAAATGTTCTGAATAGACGAAATTAATTAACAATGATAACGTGCCATTTATGGAGAACTTGTGTTGTGTCGGAACAACACAATACGTATGCTAATGTAGACGTGGGCGCGGTAATACGTTACTATTATTATTGTTACACGTGGATTGGAACATTTCGGACGTATGTAAATAGCAACGGACCGAACGTGGAGCCTTGTGGGACGCTTTTTTTCCGCACGTTCGAGCTACGATGCGATTATGGGTTTTTACTTTTTCTAAGTAGGTTGGGTATGAAGCGCCGTCTGAATGGAAAGGGGCGAGGTTGACGGTGAAAGCGAGACCTAAGGGCATCAATGGGTAGACTGAGTTTTGGGCCTTGGGCCTCGAGTCGAGTCACGATATGCTTTTATTTGTATGCAAATTATCTACTTTCATATTGTGCATCTTCGTAATTAGGCGGCCGGTTTTGGGTGAGGAAATTTCTCTTTCGATATTTATCTAACGTTGGAGATGAAGGCGACCATCGCGATTAAGCTACAAGAAATATGAAATGCGCAGTTGGCAAATTGGGATGCACGAGATGGTTATCGGTGGCGGCAAAGGTCGCATGCCAAAAAAAGAGATGTGTTTGAGGCCAATTTATGATTGATGACTCAAAAATTGATAGAATTGGGAGTCTATTTTTACAATATTTGTACTTTTGATGTTTTGATTTCTAAATGTCGTAATTGTGAATTTGAGGATTTGGGATTTTAGGAGCTTAGATTAACAGATTCCATGATTAAGGTCCTAGACAACATTTGAGAAAATCATTTAAAAGGTTTTTAGATAAGAGAAGCTCAGTGACAAATTCTCAGATTTGAGATTCTCAATTTTTGGATTCTTAGACATTTATTTAATCCTAAAAATCTTAGAATCAATTCTTCTTTGGACTTTAGTTTTTCAAATAATACTTTTAAATTTCAAATTGAAGATTCTAAATTCCCAAATCTGATTTTTACACATAGAATTCTTCGAGTAGCGATTCTAATTTCTTATATCCTATACTTTTAAACTTAGAATTCTCATATGCAAATTCTAAAATCCATAGTTCTAAATCTTTGGTTTTCAAAAAAATTTCACAATGAAAATTCTTATATCTTACGTTTTTAGACTTAGAAATTTTGGATTCTAGATTCTAAATTCTTAAATCTTATATTTTTAAACCTACAATTATCAAAGACAGATTTTAAAATCTACAATTCTTAGGATCCCCTAAATTTTCGAATATTATTTTTTAAATTTTAGATTTGAAATTCTGAATTCCAGAATTCCAATTCCAAAGAATCAACTTTTAAAACTAGAATTCTCAGATAGATTTTAAATTCTTCAAGTCTTAGGACCCTGGGCTTTCCAGTATTATTTTTTTAATTTAGTATTGGAAATTCTAAATTCTCAGATCGTATACTTTTTAACCTAGAATTCTCAAACAGATTTAAAAATGCACAATTCTTAGGACGTTAGATTTTTTATTTCAGGATGGATATTTTGCATCTTTAAATTCATTTTTTTTCACATAGAATTCTTAGATTAGAGATTCTCAATTCTCAGATCTTATACTGTTAATAATCCTAGAATTCTCGGATCTTACACTTTTAAACCTGGAATTCTCGGATCTTATACTTTTAAAGCTAGAATTCTCAGATGCAAATTTTAAAATTCACAATTCTAAATCTTTTGTTTTCAAATTACGCATTAAAAAATTCCCAATTCTCAATCCTTCTGTTTAATTAAATTAAAATTCTAAAATTCGAAATTATCAGAGACAGATTTTAAAAGCTATAATTCTTAGGCCTTTGAATTATCAGATATTATTTTAAAAATTTGGAGGTTCTAAATTGTCAAATTCTATTTTTTTTACACTTAGAATTCTTAAATTCAGAATTCTCATGTTTAATTTTTTAACCCTAGAATTTTCAGATAGAAATTTTACAATTTACAATTCTTAAGACCTTAAGCTTTCAAGTAATATTTTTTTAATTTCATATTGGAAATTCTAAATTCTCAGATTTTAAACCTAGAATTCTCAAAGACAGATTTAAAAACCTACCATTGTCAGTACGTTAAATGCCGGAGATTAAAAATTATATAAATATTTTAAATTCTCAAATGTTTAAACCTAGATTTTGAAAACTACGATTCTTATTACCTTAAATTTTCAAATATAATTTTTAAATTTCAAATTGAAGACTCTAGATTCTTATTTCTTGTAGTTTTGCATTTAGAATTTTTAGCTTCACAAATTTCCATATTTTAGGTATTTAGATTCGTAGCATTTTAATTTTAAACTTCTTAGGTTCTAGATTCTTAAATCTTTAATTTTGGGAGGCATTCTTAGGTCCTAGAGATTGAGGATTAAATCCAACATCAAACGATTTTCAGAGCCTAGAAGCTTATACGGGGAATTTCCAGATTCGAGATTCTAAATTCTTAGATGGAAAGTTCCCAGAAACGAAACTTTCAAAAATTTTAAGTTTTAAATCTCATATTTTTAACCATGAGACTGTATTGCATATTTAGTGGGTCGAAAAAAAAAGTAGATTGAAAATTCGTGTAACGTATACTTTTACAAGATTAAAAATTTCTTTGTCGTTTCATTATCACCAATTAACAATTGTACTTTTTCACGAGCGACTAATCATTGTAAAATTCTCCAATTCTTGTAAACGGTAATTAATTGTGACTCAATCAGTGCTTGTTATGTTCACTCGTTTTGTTTTACGGCTCATTACGGTAAAAGGTGGATTTGGAGTGTAATTGCAGTCATAAATAATCCTAGCTTGATGTACTGTACGTTCACTAGTTCCTTGACAAAAACCAGCGATCACTTTTTCATTCCGACAAAGTAATTAATAGTGATTATCGTCGCGGTGAAAAACTCTCTAAAGAACTTTACATCCTCAATTAAACACCATTTGCGTGGTACTTACATCTTCACGAAGTTCGTGAGCGGTAGTAACTCAGAGTGACAGCTCATTGATCTACTCCTACAACTAAACATCTTTATTTCAATGGTACTAAAAACCGGCGTTTTTTAGAGCGTCCGTTGATAGCCTACTGTACCAATTACCTTTTTTGTTCCAGGCCGAGCGACTCGCGGATTATGGTCGTCTCTTGGGTGGTTCCCAGCCTTCTTTGGACGGTCGACGGCGCGATTTAGACCGCATACAAGACTTATTTCCGCACGATTACCTAGCTCTACATGAACCAGAACCCAATTCTACGTATCACGTGGTAAGTGGGACTAAAAATGCCGCAAGCGCCAAGAAAAAATTACGAAACGATAGGGATCGTTTCCATTTTTATGACTTCTCCCGAGATGCGTAACTTTCAATCTCTACGAGTTTAACGAGCGCGATTAATTGATTTGGATCGATTCTCTGATTGCTCAATGATGGGTTTCTAGTTGACATTTGTCAATGAGCGTCTTCACGATGTTGTAAGCGAGCACGACATTCCGAGACCGGATTGTTTATTTAAATTACTGTAGTTTTAATGCGCATTAACAGACCGTTAAAACTGCATAAACGTTGCAATACAATGTGCAAACACGCAGAATCTTTTAGAGATCGTGTCGCAAACTAACGGTTTTCTTGTTGCGGAAGACATGTCGGTGCCGACTTGAAAATGTGTGTCTTTCCAGAAAAAATCCTTCCGGAAGAAGTCTCTAGGGGATCTCAACTTGATCGAGAACACGAGGGAGACATGCAAGAGGATATTTTTGGTGGAGGCGCCGTGTGCGATGTCGCCGCCACACCTGCCACTCAACGCCAAGCCGAGACATCTGTTTCTCTTCTCGGATCTGCTCCTGGTGGCCAAGCCCAGATCCGCGAGCACCTTCAAACTCAAGGTAGGAACACCCTTTTAGTTCTCCGCCGATGAAGATATCGATTCGTGCGCGACCAATTTCCGGTGAAAGTCACACTTGGAAGTAATTTGTTTGCTATAATAATTATCGCCGAATGATGGCTTTATTCTCTGGAGAAAGTGTTTAAGTTGAGACTTCCCGGTTTCAGGAAAGCGTCCGCGTGTCGGAGTTGTGGATTGCACCGTGTCCAGAATCCGAAACGGGCTTCCTTCTAGGGTGGCCTTCCCCCGCTAGGACTTACCTGGTGACGTTTTGTACTCAAGCTGCCCGAGATTCGTGGTGGCGCGAACTTCAGCAAGCTTTAGAGGCTCAACTGCGCTTGGAGCCACCGACCACGAACATCAAAGTGGTGTTCAGAGATCCTCTGAGTGGTACCGAGTGCTCGAAGACTTTAGGAGTCGGACCTGAGATGAGCTCGGGAGATGTGGCCAGGTTGGCTTTGGACGAGTCTCGGATCGGAGAGTGGGCTTACACTTTGTACGCTAGAGACAGAGATAACGCTCCGTGTCCTCTTATCGGGTGTGAAAGACCTCATTCTATCCAACTAGCGAGGTTAAGACAGTCGCTGTGTGCAGAAGAAGGTTTTGATCTCACACATTGCAACAATAACAGGATACCAAGCGATATAGTCTTCGAGTTGAAGCCCAACATCAAACCGTCACCTAGAAAGTGAGTACTAGATCAATTTTAACAGTTTCATGACTTTCCTTCGCAGGACTCCTTTGAAGTTGTTCCGGAAGACCACCGGACGGTTGTTCGGAGTGCCTTTATCTCGGCTTTGCGCGAACAACGCTTTGCCTCCCGCTATCGCGGCCTGCCTTCGAGCGCTCTTCCAACGAGGTCCTCACACCCAAGGCATCTTCCGAAGGTGCGCCTCCGCTAGAGCTCTGCGCGAACTTCGCGAAAAAGTCGACACCCAAGGAGCGGCGGTGTGTGAAGAGATCGCCAACACCCCCGCACTACTCTTGGCAGCCCTCCTGAAAGACTTCTTGAGGAGTCTACCGGAACCTGTGTTGACCGGGAACGCGCAAGAATGGTTGAATGTTGCCAGTAGTGGACGAACGGACCACCTGCGAAGACTCCTCGGGCTCCTACCGAGAGAAAACCACCTGCTTCTAGCCAACGTCATCTGCGTGTTGTACAGTATAGTCAAACGTGCCAGATTCAATCTAATGTCGGCAGCCAACTTAGGTTCGTAACTTACCTTGAATCATTTCCTGTGAGTAATTTTTTAAATCAGGTGTCTGCGTTGGCCCAAGCTTACTCTGGGAGTCCGTCCAAAACGCCCCCTTACGCACCTTACCCACGTTAGTCGAGATGTTAATCAACAACTGCCAAGTTCTGTTCGGGCCCCAAGTCGTGTCTTTACTCGGCGAGGTCGCCAACGACAGCGGAGCCGAGGAGTCGGACAGCTTACACTGTGAGTCGGCTTTTTTATAAAGACCGTGCACGAACTCACCTTGTTGTTACAGCTCTGGGTCTTTCTTTAGACAGTGTAGAGTTAAGCAAAGACCAAAAGTCCCTAAGTCGCGACTCCGGTCTCACCCTCTCCGAAGACGACCGTGACAGTCCCGGTTTGAACTACCACAACCCTTCGTTCCACCGGTCCGACTGGGCGAGGCAAGCGGCAAGAGTGCGTTCTTTGGACAACACGTGGATCGAAGAAGACGAGGCTTTTTGCACATCGAACGAAAGTCTGTGTGGGCCTCCCATCCCGCCTCGGAGACCGCCACCATTACGTCACTTACCTCCCGTTCATTTGCCTCCCATGTATCGGCCGCCTCCTCCTCCACCCCCGATCTACGCCACCGCCAAGTTGCTCCTCGTCACCGACGCGGAGAGTGAGAGTTACGTCTGATTCAATGTTAAGTTGATGTACATAGAATTATGTTCCGATTTTTTGGAATCTGTACATTTTGTAAGATATGTAAATGGGAGGTTGCTCCATATTTTTGAAGCCATATTATCGTAAGTTAGGGTTTGTAATTGCCATGGTATAGCTTACTCGCGTTTTTATAGCTTAGTTTACATGAAAACGTAATGATAATTTTGTAATTTCTATTTTTTCAAATACAATAAAACATATAATCGCGAGAATCGTTATTGCTTTCCTCGTTTTTCTTCCTTTAAAGAGGTAATAAACTCGAGCCTGGTAGGCTCGGAGAAGCTCCATAATTTCAAATTACAACCAGCAGAAGTAATAATTATTAGAAAAAGAAGGATTGTGCTTGACAGCTACAAGTTTAGATGCCTTTGGGCCGATTCCGTAACCACATTAATTGGCCCTATGTAGTTTATGCAATGCGATGGGCGGTATTGGATGTCTGCTTCAATTACAGTGGTACTCGTAGGAAGACTCCAATGTTCAACTATCAATTAAAAGAGAAAAACGAGAAAAAACACGTGGGAAACGTCAGCAGCTTCGAAGTGAAAAAAGAAGGGAAATGACATTTGCGAACAAATGAGGATGTACATACAGGTGGACAAAAAGTTGACAGGTTTTTTAAAACCTTCGTGTATATACCATATAATTTATTAGGAAATGCGAAAAATACTGATTGGGTATACAATATAAAAATGACTGCTGCGTTACGAAGACGAGAATCACAACAAATATTAAATAATACTGCCAACATAATATACAAAGGTTACGACACGAGTCAGTAAATATTCTAAAAAACACTTATAGAAATTCGTTTTACATGAGGTATAAATATAAAAATGTGCGTGTGCATTGTAATATCTATATAATCACAAACGTCGTTAAGAGAATTAAGTACTAATCAGATCTATAAGCATTAGTAACATTCAACTTAGTACCCCCCTTACTTAAGTAAGATGGATCCCACGGTTCATACGTCAATAGTTTAAAATTATTCGATACTGGCCTTGGACGCAAAGGACGTAAGCGATGAAATTTCGTTCGGACTGGCATCCGTAGGCAACCTGCTGAATTCAACCTCTTCTCCGTCGTTACAAATGGGTTCAGCAGGCCATTGTTTATGACTAGGCGCATACAGCATCAACATGGCACAAATGTAAACATTCCACATTCCATAAACTCCAGTATGCAAGGCTGACGACAAATCCAATTCCATGTTTTCGTCCCATTTGTTCTGACCTTCGGCGACTTGGCTGAGAATGAACGAGACCACCGTCACAGCGGCGCACACCACCGTAGCCAACATAAGAAAGTTGAAACGATAAATGATACCCTCATAATGGAGACGGCGCGCTTGGGACATGCTCGGGAGCACCGAACGCTTGATGCTGATGTTCTTGAAAACGCGCCAGATCATATAACACAAGAAGATGAAGTACATGCTGGCGGAAATCCCGGCGAGGATGATGAACGACAATGCGAGGTTGGTGCCGATAGGTGTGACCCAGATAGAGTAGAAAGGGTTGACGAGTTGGATGCCTCGTTCGCAGAGATCGAAGACGAGAAGGGAGAGACAACCGATGACGATGGTGCTGAGGTGTTTCCAGTACAGTTTGATGCTGTTTTTCTCGCCGTTGTCTTGGATGAGCATGTGCTCGCCGGCGAAGACGAGCCAGAAAGAGAGCAGAGAAGCGTAGAAGACGCCTTGGCGGATGTCGCTGAGGAGGAGCATGTACGGCATGTTGAACCATAGAGTGAGGTACTCCACGGGAAGGTCGAGGAAGGCGAGAGTACCCCCAAGAGATATCAACATGTATTCAAGAAGCGCGGGAGTTCGCGAGAGCATGTGGACGCGACGCCAGAACCAAACCATGATTCCGATCAAAATTGGGAAAAAGAACGTTTTTAGGGCGACCCAAACTCGAGTGAAGCCCCCATTCATATGAATCATGTGAACAAAGACGTCTTGGATCTGTTGCAAATCCATGTTTTTCATTAGTTTCTCGTCGTACGGTAACCGGATGTTGAGTAGGTAGTAGTCGTGATAGAGAGCCCCCAATTCAAAGAGGGGTACCATGGAACAGTTGTATGGATAACCGTCTGGGTCCCTCACGCTCCTTACATCAATATTACAATCCATGTAGCGTTTTTCTTCAGAGTGAGCGTAGTAAGTCCACGGAGTGCGCCCCCCATTCCGAGTTTTATCGCTATACGCTAGACGAGAATCAATTGTCAACTCCACAATAAATTCAACGGGGGCTAAACCGCTGTGGTAGAGAAGATCAAACTGGAGAATCCCTACCAGGTTTTGTTGCCATCGGGAGAAGTCCAAACCATGGAGGGGCATCTGAGCCACAAACACCTGAAATCAACCTGTAAAAATTGAAAAACAAAGACATCATTGTACTCACAATATCATCCGCAGTGAGTCCAGGCTCAGTCTTCACCAAATCGACTTTCTTACATTTGAGATCCACCCAATGATCTATGCTTTTCGCCGCAGTGTGGTTGTCGAAACAAGCCGTGGCGATAATACCCTGGGACGTCGCCGGTTTAGGGGCTATCAGACCCACAAGAAAACATCCTAACTGACAAAGCAGCAAAATAGCCACTAAAATACTTAATTTCCGACCGCTCAAATTCTCCAATATCGTTCCAGGCATCGTTACCACTTCACTCAAACACCGGATATGTTAAAAATTCTTGAGCAACACGCCATTAGCAAACAAAAACAAATAAAGTTTAGGAACTTTAGCGCTGCATGGTTGACGTTTGGGGATTTTCGTGTTTAGAGGTCGACGCCTCAGCCGGTAATTTTGACATTTGAGTTTAGGACTACGATTTTAAAAATAATTCTGTTTGTAAAAAGACTAGATTGTTTAAAAACTGTGTTAATTCACATTAAAAATATATGTTGGTTATTCTAGGCAAGCATGAATTTTTTGCAACGATGTTAATAATAGTTTGTTACCAAATCTGAGTGCCCTCGTCTATTGTTCGTTTGTTTTTTTTTTTTCATGTCAGGTGCAAACACGCAATAATTTTTGAGAATGGTTTTGTGCAAAGGAAGAGGTGGACAAAAAATAAAATGCAAAATTTGTGTCAGAAACTACATGTTCAAGAAATTCTGGATAACTATATGAAGTTCTGAAGAACTCCCAATGAGGACACGCTGGTGGAAGCGCAAGGGCCAGAATAGAGTAAGACTTTTTATCACTTATTTATTATTTATTATTTATTTAGAAATGTTCGCTTAATTCAGTGAGTTTAACTTCGTTAGAAGTTCAGATTTAAGTTATGTTCAATTTTTTTAACATTAGCGTGGGCAGTGGAAATGTTTTACATATCTTTGATTGGGTCAACAAAAAATTCAAAGATGTCTAGATCATATATCCCTAGTCCCGTACAAAATCGATCGTAATCTTTTTTAGATTTTTGTTTCTTGTTGTGCCATTTAGTTCGAATTTTTGCAAAACATATTGTTATTTGCATGTTACATTTTATTTTACAAAAATAATCTTCACTTACATTAACAAAATCTTATGAAATGCACAAAGGTATTACTTTGTCAAATCCGAATTCTGAATCATTTCTAGTTTATATAAAATATTGTCATTATTACAAAATAACACAAGGCGTCGTAAGGTGTAAACGGTGAAGGACCAAAAGAAGCTTGGAATCGAAAACAATGTGGTTTGCTTCATTTCTGTGCACTCTTTGTTTCTAATATACTAGTTTTTGGAGGTTACAAGTTAAAGGCGGTTAATATAAGGCTTTTATACAAGGGATGTCTTTGGTTTTCCTTCTTATTTTAAAATTTTCTGTTTCTAGTGAAACAAATGTTGGAGCGTGCATTACTGGTTGCATATTAACGCACGTATACTCTTATTTGACAAAAACACGTATTTACATTAACAAAATCAAAACAGGTAGCTATCACTCTGTTGCTTCCGAATTCTTCCGTTTTATCTGAACCATTGCTAATTCAAATAAAATGTTATTTATTTTATGCTCCGCCATAACACGTAAGTCAGGATCCAATTTTTTCACTTTGTTTGAAATATACTCCCCAAACAGAAAACATCCATCTTTTTCTTCTTCGAATTTTAAGTCGTTTGTTCTTTTACGTTTTCGCTCGTTACTTTGGTTGGTTATGTCTATTTTTGGAGTTATTTCAATTAGAAGAGGATCTTTTTCATCCTCAATTCGTTCTTCTTGTTCTGTTTTCAGGTTGTGCTCTTCAATATCCAAGAAATCGTACTCCGTTTTTATTTCAGACGTCGAAGTATCCTAGAACGAAAGTGTAATCAAAATAAAACAAAACTTGAATCTCACCACAAGTTTTCCCGGTGGATTTCTAGAATCTAAGAACGACATCGCTTCAAAAGCATACCACTGAGAGAAGCACTCTTCATCTTCATAAAAAAAACATTTAAAACTAAATCAATCTTAAAATAATTTTACCTGATATCTTCAATTTATGTCTGATTCTACTCTTCTCCCTCCTATAGGACCCCCGCAAGCTCTCCATCTTTTTCTGTAAATCATCTACGCTAACGTTAAGTATGTCACTGATATCCTTCCAAGCCTGCTCTTTCTTTATCGAGTTATAGTAGGATTTATCTTTGGGATTCCAGAGGGCTTCGTGTTGTTTGTATAGAAATATGAATTGTAGAGTTGTTGTTTGATCGAACGACATTTTATAGAAGTGACGAACGCTTGGGACAACGCGACACAAATGGTTGCCTCGGTTCATCGATCTCTCTCACGAAGTCGCACGAGGCGAGCCGAGGCCTCAGTGGAAGACGCGAGGAAGGTTGGAATCAAGAACAATGTTGCGTGTTTAATTTCTATGCATGCATTGTCTCTATTTTGGCTAATTAATTGCTCTTTTTTCAGTGAGTCCAAACGTCTGGCTAACGAGGGTTGCTGTTGAGGCCAGGGATTTTTATTGTGTGTTATTTTAGGCTCGTTGAATGCACGCGAAAAAGGCGGATTTCCTGTGACAATAAAAAGCTCTAATTCTCAAAATAAATAGCGATCTCCGGATGTAGCTTTCATGAAATTAGATGAAAAGTCGGTTTCTTGGAAATTATTTAATATCATAATGCTAAACGGTAAATACATTCTCTATAACTATTCTTCGAAGCTTACAACTAAAGATTGTTAACATCTTTACACAAGCGCGG
The DNA here is from genome assembly GCA_030157275.1 of Cynaeus angustus. Classification (NCBI taxonomy): domain Eukaryota; kingdom Metazoa; phylum Arthropoda; class Insecta; order Coleoptera; family Tenebrionidae; genus Cynaeus; species Cynaeus angustus. Next base: position 15,164,020 of record CM058064.1, read on the forward strand.
TATAAAATTATATAAAAGAATACAATCAAAATACAGACGCAGCTTTACATACATCACATTGCACTTTTTCACATCTAAAAATAAATAACACAGATCTGTTTCAACGAATTCAATACATATTTGTACTTAAATGAGCAATAAATAAATTTTCTAAATTTAGACAGGTTTAATCACTCCAAGATCCGGGCGTCCCAGGACTGTCTAAATTGCTCGACGAACTCCCGAAACTTTCGCAAGCTTCCAAAAATAAATCAGGATTGACCATCTCCATGACTCTCCACGCCAAAGTTTTTCCTAGGAAAAGTCATTAGTCGAAAAACTTGCAACTGATTTGTATGGCTTACCTATGTGAACACTTTCTTTGATTTCTTCTGAATTTTCGCAGTAGTGTAAAGCAGCCTTTCTAAGGTTGTCACAACGACATTGATCGGCTAAAAGAAGGATATTCGCGACGTTGCTGGGCGTTAGACTTTCTAATAACGTCCTTTCACATAACGCCGTTAATCCTGGCAATTGGTATCTCGTCGACAGAGGCAGAAGTTTGTTTGCATGAGTATCAGCGTTATCGACTTTGTCTGTGTAAATATACCGCACAAGTTCCGTTATTAAATTGTGCTGACAATCGGAGAGATCCAGTTTGTATTTAATGTTCGGTGTTTTTTCATCTTCATGCTTTTGTAACTTGGCTCCCAACTTCCCGCTTCGCGTTCGTATAATCCAACTGTGAACTCTGATGGGAGATTCGCCCTCTTTTCTCGTGCATTCAATGACCGTGTCCTTGTCATCGGATTTTTGGAGTAATCTCGCCATGTCTTGGGATAAGCTGTGGACTTCCTCGTCGCTCTGGATTATTTGCAGTTTCAGCATAATACTGACGTCTTTTGCTGGAATTTCGTAAATTAAAAAAGGGCGCGTGGGTGGATAACGCAGACTTACAACTATCTAAATGCCTGTCTATAATTCCTAAGCTTTTATACCCGACGGAAAGTAATTCTTGGCTGTTTTGAAGATTAAGGACCACGCTGGAGATAGGACAGCATTCCCAATGTTTTATGGTAGCGTCCCAGACTCCGAATTGGAATCGCACTCTCGCCTGGCCGGTTTCTTCGGTTTCGCAACCGGTTAGATTCAGGCATACGACCAAAGGGTTGGTGATTTTTTTGCCGTTTGGGCCTGAAAAAGAAAAGTTTTGGTAAATCCCAAGGCACAAAGTGAATTTAGTTAGATCAAGACTCAAGGCTGTAAATTTTTACATTGTCCAACAAGCAACAGCGACCGGCTACGAATTCATTTGCCGGTTGCAGCTATTAATTCTCAATTTCCCACGAATGATGCCATTTCTATTTCTGATCTGGCATTGTCTTAGATTTGAAATATTTAAGATAAGAATATCATTGATAGTGTGAGCTTTCCTCGGTTTTCCACACGGCACATTACCATTTAACACTCGTTATCGCCTTGAAACCGCAACAGGATCGTTCAGCCGGCGCCAAAACCAATAAACTTTAAATATTAACTACTCTTTAAGACTGGCAAGTATTCAAACACGTGCCGGACCCACCTTTCCAGAATCTGACCGAAATGTTCCAAAACGTGGCCATCCCGTTGACTGAACATCGAAAAACGGGACTATCCACTAGATCTCTTTTCGCGATGGTCTTATGGAAGCGTTTGATCCTCCATATTTTCCTGAAGACGACCTCGGACGCAACAGGTACCTCGATTTCTTCGGAAACTGTACCAACATCTAATTCCACCGGTTCTTTGTGGTTGGTTTTGGGTTTCGTCGGCATTTTCATTCTGTAAGAAGTGATGTTGCATTAATGTTCAAACGTTGCGAAATTTTTACTGACGTTAGTTTCACCATCGTCGTCGCCGTTCGTGGCAACGCTGCACATAAAACTAACCGAAAAAAATATGTCGACGTTTATATAAAAGGTGGATTTGTTGACATGCTATTTTCGGAGGTTCGTGTTAATTCATGCGAATTTTATAGTTGGGCTAAAATTAGACAGGGAATTTCGCTAATTAGAGATAATTAGAGTATTGACTTGTGTAATATGATTTTGAGTCTAGTTCGCGTAACTCTGTGGCACTCGGGGCCCACGTGGAGTGTTATCGCCGATTGAAACCGCAATAACAATAAAGTTAAATATTTACATGGCATTTGATGTATTTGCTAGTCAAACAAACACTTTAATGATACATTTTAACAGCAAACATTGAAACATTCAAAATTCTGCTAGAGGAAGTGGATGCATGACCAGTTTCTAAAAACAATGGACAAATTAAGATAAAGATAAAATCACTCGGTACTCAAGTGCCTATTTTCAGACCATTTTCGAGTGTTTTTTAGTGATATGGAGGTAAAAATAGCTAGTCGAGAGCAAAGTTTGAATGGAACAGATTTAGCGTTACATAAACTATTCACCTGTTTAAACCGTAATTTGTTGAAACGGTAAAAATAGAGGTCTAAATTTTTCCCTGGAAACTACAGATTGAAATAATAGTTGATTACCCTGACCATGTTAGTGAATTGGCACAAAAATGTGGGAGGACTGCCTTGAAAAAGGAGTAATTAGAGCGAAACGTTTGTGGTTTTGATTGAATTTATTATGACTTCGGGCAGTTTGCATAGTGTCTGAATGGAGTCACTGTAAGTGACATAAATCTCAAACAAAACGATTGTACGTAGTTTACTCGGATTTCGTAAACTTGGAGACAAAAGTAAGTTCTGGAAACGTTAATGACGTGAACATTAGGGAATTTTGCGAACTACAAAATGCGTTGGTAGCTCTACCCGTTACTTCAAAGCGGTTCTTCAACAGATAGAGGTAAGGTTCTTAACTGCCAAAATCGATATAGGACAGCACTACCAGCAGCCAATGCTGTATGCTGTTTTTTTGATCATACAGTATAAAGGACCATGATTAATATGATGTCAAAGAACGTATTTTATTTCTTTATCGATGAATTTTTTCGGTCATCTAAATTTATTGCTACCGGGAGATACAACGAAGACTCATTAAAATATGACAAAAAGGGCCAACATGGAAATGAACTGGGGAAGCAAGAAATAAGAAAAAATATGAAGTCGGAATATGATATATAAGAAGGCGTAGCCAGAAAAAACGGGTAAAAAAATTCGAAACGAAATAAAGACAAAGGAGAATACATTATAATGCAGTGAGAAGAGGAATGGAGTCTGAAAAATAGTACAAATTAGACGAAGAATCAGCAGAAAAAGCTCAAAGAATAAAAAGGAAAACATTTAAGCACCTTGATAAAAAATATAACAATGGAAGTATAGTAAAGATAATAGAAAAATATTTTCTAAAGTGTGTTGTGGAGTATTTTAGGGTCCTAAATCCCGAAATATCAAATTACGAGCTCGAAGAGATCGACGAAAAAAATAAGAGCCAAACTGAAGAAACAACCGAAACCTACAGAAATAAAAGGCTAAAAAAATACTTTTGAAATGATGACCCTTCGTACCATCAAAAATTTTTGAGAGGGCCACCGCAACGGGGTGACTTTTAAGGAATAAAATTTATTTCCAATTTCTTTCGTTTACTTCTAAGTTCTGATCCTGTATTGTAACGTCACTCTTATTTTTGGGTTCCTTTATTATTTTAGCCTATCTTTCACCTTTAAGATTTTAATATTTTGAAAATCTTGGTTTAGGTAGAAATATATCAACTAATTGATAATAAATAAAAATTCCTATCAAAAAGAGGTCCTAATCAAGTTAAGGACTTTGATAGAAGGACGGTTTCTACTTAACAATGACTAGGTACAAACATTTAAAAGGATCTACGACAATTTCTTTCCTCGTCATCTTACAAACAATCACAATCTAAATTAAAAATTAAATGCAAAAAAATATTTACTTGTTCCACTTCATGTCGTCTCAGGTACTCTTCCACTTTCTCAAATCACGTACAATTCGAACTAAACTGACCTGAATGTTTCTCGCACCTAGTTATATCTCCAAATTTTAAAGATCATTATCACTATCTACAAGTAAACATGTTTTAATCTTTCCATGTGTGATATCCAAAATCAATTGTCTAAATTATGAGACAGCCTGGCTATTGTATATTTCTTTTTATCGGAAAAGTTTGGTACCAGCTCAAAACTTTAAGTAAATATTTGTGAAGTCCTATCAACGGTCTTTTTTCGTCTTACAACAATTGAAGTGGACGTCACAAAAAAGTCGATGCCTTTTATTATTATCATACTTGTTATGGATTAGAACCATGCATTGTGTTGATGTATGAAAAATTCGCAAACGACCTCGAGTACTCACGTCTTTTGACAATGGTTGTCCTCCACTGACATTGCAATTTTAATAAATTTCAATTACTAGCTCGATCTGCTTCGAGCGCGTCACAAGTGTAAACTGTTTGGAATTGATGCTCTTGCTCGGATGGGGAAATTATTTTAAGCGCTTTTAATAAACATCGTCGAAATTTTGACGAACTGGATGTTGCCAGCTGGAAAAAATGTTCTCCCGAATTAAGGAATCATCATTGTGAGAAAATGCCTATTTATAGAAATCTCAGGTTAAAAATAAGCACCCAGATTAAAATCGAACGTTATCGTTCTACATAGTTGTCGTTGTCATGTGAGATTTCAATTGATTACTTCTATTGTGGGATAATCAATTAAAAATTCATGATAGCCCCCAATTGGTTGTTCACGTGCCGGAAGTGTAAGCATTTAACTTTCTGGGGCCTTGGTGCAACCACGTGGAGAAGCAAGCATTCCAATTCACACGACCTTAGAAATTCTTAAACAGTCCTTCTAATATAAAACGGGTTAAATTTGATCATAGTTCAACTTGGTTGTTTTCTTAACGCAATTCTGGCACTCGTAGACACGTGGACGTGCTTAATTCCTCTGATTAATGTGCATTGTGGGCGGGCTTTGTAAATTTACAAAATGTGTTTATGTTACCATGATGAATGCGAATTAACCGAACCGGCTACGACTGGAAAATTAAGGATAGCTGATTAGGGAAATTGTTCTTTCCTGGGACTCGAGTAAATGTTTGCTAAACGGGAAATTGCAATACGAGAGATCGAGGATTATTATTAGATTGTTACGACCTTCCTTGCCTTTCTGCGAAGGAAATGTTAAATTGGAAAGTAACGGAAAGATTTGGTTAAACGAGCTGAAAAAAGGGGCACTTTGACGATTTTGGTGCTCGTTTTTATTATCAACTTCTTCGAAATGTTCTCCGTGCTAAATAAACACCTGAGAATAACAACCGGCACGTAAATATGCATGAAACATGAATAAATATGCCATTATAGAATTATTTATTTTAACTTTGTAGTTTTCTGGAACAAGTTTGGTGTGTTAAAATTTTCCAGCGGTTTAGAATTTAATTTAAATAATTTCCCAACACGTAGCATCAACGTGCATTCGCAAAAATAAACGTTTTAACAATACATAACTTGGATGTTTTATAATGCTTATATCATCAGCGATTAATTAAATAAAATACAATTTACAGTCTGTTTAATGCCGGGATGACGTAAAAGAACGTCGGTTGGCATTTATTCATATTAATTTCGTAATTATTTAATTTAATGCTTAATTTTTAACAGAATCATGCCAAGTATCAAATTTATTAATATATTGCGTCACGAGGAAGAGAAGCTCGTTTTTTTGTTGCGGTTTTCTCCGATAAAATATTTTTAGATAGAAAATTGGTAGGACGTTCTATGGCTGTCAAACCCTATATCAACTAATCATGTTCTATTTAAAGACACCGAGATGATAAATTAGTTATTTGAAAGATAAGCAAAAAAAACGACAGGGATTATTTATTTACATAGTACGAAATTTGAAGTTGCGTCACAGGAATTCGAACATTTTCTGGATGTTCCAAATTCTCGTTAACCATGGTTTTATCGCATTTCGAAAATGATTCATTGGAATATTTGTAACAGTGCGAAGAGCAGACTTTCTTTGACTCTTTTTTTTTAACTTTGTAGGATTAAGAAAGTCAAATTTTGGTTCCGTGGGTGTAAATTTTCTTCGGTCTCTACAACGAAAAGAACAATATTTAGAGGCCATCAAAGTAAAGATTTTTTTGCTTTTTTTAAAAAAAATAAAGTCAAGATTTTTAGGTTTTTCTATTTGCCAAGTTTTAGCGCTAATTTTGCGATTTTCAGGTTGTTTATAAATAAATTCAAATGAATTTTGTGGTAAATTTTTATCATCAGAAAATTTGAATTACAGATAAAAAATCTGAAAAATCCGATTTTTTATGTTTGTACAAGATTCGAAAATTTCTAGCCTGTTGTCATTTTTTTTTAATTTGAAAATTTTGTGTTTCCCTTGAATAATTTTGTGAAATTTATACGATATTGTGAGTTGGAATTTTTCTTAGGGCGCAGAAATGTAGAAATTGTGGAATTTAAAATATTATTGACTTCTAAACCTTAAATTTTTAATATTTTTACCATTTCTGTAGTTTTAAACATTCAAAATAATCTACTGATTTTGGGCTGTAGAAAACTTTCAGTGTAAATTTTTTAGGAATTTTCTTTATTTTATTTTTGCATTGCTTTGAGTGTAGAAGTTTATGTTTTTGAAATCGAAATTTTTTTGCTAAAATCGAAAACTTTAAATTTTTGAATTTTTTGACTATTTCGGAGTTATATAATTTTTAGATTGTTTTGATTTCAGAACTTTTAAAAGGTTTCATTCTCAATTTTTTTATCACTATCCAAGAGCGCAGAATTATATATTAAATTTTTTCAAAATTGGTAGTTTCACATTCCCAAATTTTTAAATATTTTTTCTATTTCTGTAGTTTTGAGCATTCAAAATAATTTAGAACTGTGAGATAAAGAGACGCTTTGCAATTTTAAAAATTCTATTAATTTTTGGAATTTTTGAAAATTATGCAGTTTTAAATACAGAAGTTTTAGAGATTTATGGTGTCTAAATTTTTAAATTTAAATTCATTTTCAAAATTTCTCAGCACTTTGTAAAATTTGTGGAATTTCAATGATACTTAAATGTAATATAGATGAAAACTTTTTGTTACTTCTGAAATTTTGAAAATTTGAAACACTTTTCAATATAAATAATTTTATGGCAACTTTAAAGTTTTTGGCCTTTTTCAAAACCAAGAAAGCAACTTCAACGATTCAAAATTTGCGGAATTTGTGTTAAAAATTAAAAACTAACTAAATGACTCATCCTCAACGTCTAATGGAATATCCAAAAACTCATATTTTAAAATAGCTGTGATTTTTTAACATTTAAAAAAAATAAAAACATTCCAACAATTTTGTCTTTACTTTAAAGCATGTTTTTACGAATATTACGAGAATGTTGCTGGATATCTGAAAATAATCACATTTTATTGAAGCTGATCTTGGGAATATAGCATAAATATTACGCAATGGCTGTTTTATTAAATAAATATTGATATTTCACTTTTACATTGCTATGGTTAATATTTACTCAGATAACAAATACAGACGAATCTTTAAAGTTATTGAGCCCTGGATTAGAAACCTTCGGTCGCTGCAAACGCCTCCAGCTGAGCCCGTTTTCTCTTTTTGCATGAGTCATCATCACTTTCCAACTAAGATTAATAAAATATTTATAAATAAGACGGTCCTTTTATACATTTATCACAAGTTGAGCGACATTATCCTCAAGGTTTTCCATAAAATGTCAAGGAACTGCAAACTGCAACCGCGTCTCGACAGGATCAATGCGGCTGTCACAAAACTGTAATAATCCAGGACCGCAATTACGCAAACCCGAACATTTAGACGACGATTATATAAAAATCAATTTGTTTTCGAAAACCGAGCTCCTTGTGGAAAATCTCGAAACGAAAATAAACGGACAAACAATAATATAAATTTCCCGGACTGACACACGTTCTCTTAATAAAACAACAAATAAAGTATACACAGAGAAAGCGCAAAAAGAATAGAAAAAGAGAGTGAAAACTGATTACCACTTACCAATGTTCACTGATCACTCTAGTTCGTTTGATTCGCTTTCTCTAAGTTTTCCTCGCAGGTTTGACTACGGCGGCGGCACGCAAAAAACTAAACACTAAACCGCCACAACAGTTGTTTGGAGTCAGCGCCGTCTTGTTGACTCGGTTTCGCAAAGTGTGGATGCCACGCACAGTCCCACGTGGAACCTTGAAAATGTGGACGGAACAAAGCACTAGACAGCCAGGCGCTCTAAAGTTTGCGTCATTTTGCAGGCACAAAGTTCGATTCGGACCAGGGAAAGCCGAATGTTTATCACCATGTTTTTCTAGGTGATTTTCCGCAGATTAGAAATGTGTCGTAAAGACGAGGATTTATCGCGAGCGCGTTAAATTGGGGAATTATTCGGTAATCGATAAAGATGTTAAGTGTCACTATTTTATCGGAGTCAATATTTACAAGGCGTGAAAGTAAAAATGTTTGTTTGTACAAAATCTGAGGCTAATCGCAAGTTTTTGTTATTTTACACGTGGAGAATTCTCAGGTACTTAATTTACGTCGTATGTTCCAAGTAAACACAGATATTCTGTCATAATTTATTTCCTGCTTTCTGCGTTTTGGCAGACAATAGGGTCAAGAGAAAATTCGCTTGGCAAGGGTCCATGAATTTAAAGGAACCTAAAAGTCAGTCCTGGAAAATATTTGTTTTTCTCCACTTTGCTGTGACGTTTACAATATATATGCATGTGGCAATTTTTTTTTTAAATATTTTGATTCTTTAGATATTTTTTGACTGTTACAAACCGTCGATCTGTTGGATGTTTTTTTCTCATATTCTTTAGATTTTAGATTTTTTAGAATTTGCCAACAGCCTTCAGACTTTTGTACTTGTTTTTTGAAATTTTGAAATCTGAAGGGCGTGAGGGTCTGAAAACTGGTGTCAAAATAAAAATTTTTATTGTTACTTCAAATTCCTTAGAATTTTTGAAAAATTATAGAAAGCGTAAATCTTAAATTGTTTCTAATTTTGGAAATTCTATAGTTATCACAAATTGCTGTACTCTCAACAATACTCAAGTTTATTCAAAATTTTAAAGTCGATTTTCTGAATCATTGTTGATTTGGAAAAACTTTTTCAAAATGGGAATGAAAATTAAATTTTTAATTTCTAAAATGTGCGCAATTTCAAAAAATTTGTAAAATTTAAAAATAATTACATTTTTCCAAAAACTAAACTATGGTTTTTGTTTTTGGAAATGACTACTTGTAGTTTTATATTTATATATATGTATATAAATTTTGCAAAATCCGTTTCAAGTTGTAAATATGTTTTAACTTCGAAATTTTCTTTTTTTGCTGTTTCTGAAATTTTGGGCCTGTTGCCATTTGAATTCGTTTTTTTTTTTGGAAATTTGATTTTTAGTCAATTGAAAAAAAAGGTTGCAGATTATAGAATTCGTAGAATTTCAGATGTGGTCATTTTAATATTTTTAGCTTTTCGGTGATTTTGGATATTCAAAATAATGAGATTCTAGACTGCACCAAATTCCTTAAATTTCAGAATTTTGAGTTTAGAGTTTAATTTTAATTTTACGAATTTTCGGATTGTTTAGAATTTAGAACTTTTAGAAGCTTTTAATCTCAAGATTTTTTTGCCTTTATTTCTGAAGGCGCAAAATTTATAATTTTTTATAAAATTTGTAGAATTTCATAGATTATTAGGACATTTCGTCTTTATAATCTCCAGGATTTTTGCTATTTTTGTAATTTTGAGTATTTAAGATGCTGGATTCTAGGGTTTAAATGTAATTCTATTTATAATTATAATTATAATTTATAATTATAAAAGTATCCAAAATTATTGTACGTCGAATTTTTTGAATTTTGTTTTCAATCTTCTGTAAATTACACACAGTATAAAATAATAATAAAATAACCAGATTTTTTTTAAACAACACGCGTTTTTTAAACCTGACAATTTTGATTTTAAGGACATTAGAATGCTCAGTTTAATTTTAAGAATTGTTTGAACATTTGGAATTTGCAAAACTATTTTTTTTCCAAAGCATATTATTATATTCCATATATAATTATTTATTTATATTTCCAAAACATTTAAAATTTTGATTCTCAAGATCTACAGAATCTCAAAAAAGTCTAGAATTTTTTAAATAGCTTAAATTATTTTTTAAAAATGAAGCATTTTTTGTTTCTACGTTGTTTATTTTTGGAACCTGTTCTTCGTGGAAATTTCATTTGTCGTTTTTTTATTATCTTCAAAATTTCCAAAATTTATTTTTTTCTGATGCAATTTTTAAAAGTGTTCTTCCATTTTTATATTTTTTTAATTTTTGGAACATCCATTTATAGTTTTCGAATGAAATTAAAAAAAAGAAACTCAATGAGTTCTTTTAAATTTGTAGTTTTTCTTGATTTTTAGATTTTTATGGGGTTTTCAAATTTTGTTGTAAATTCCTGTCAGATCATTTCATTTTTGGGGCTGTTTTTTGATTTTGACACTCTTGTGATCTCACTGATATTTGTTGGATTCTTTAGATTATCTAGATCTGTTTAGATTCTTTAGACTTCTTCGGTACTTCGTAATGTCCATACGGATTAGTTTCGAATCTATGATGGTATTTATTAATTATAGATTTCTACAAGCAGCTTCACCAGCCGATTTTCCCCGCTTTATGTAAATCTAACTGTAAATTGCGGTTATGGAAATCATTCACGGTTCACCTCCACGGTCACTTCACAATCAAAATACAATGCTGTTATGTTAATCAACTTCGCAATTATTATTTACGCTTGTTACAACAATCCCACTTCCTTATTTTCGATAGTACAAATTTTTATCACCGGACATTTGACTCACTTTATTATCATTTTTACATAACAGTGTTCTTCGGCTTCAGTGTTGAAACATTTTAAAAGTTAAATCTTACCTTGCAAAGGACCTTCGTAACGGTTTCGGATCTGGAGTCAGCAAATATGGATGGTATTAATTAATAAACGAGAGATTTTTAACAAATTTATTTTATCAGCTGTTATAATCATAATAATTATTAATTACACAGTTTCTTCTATATGTAATGTGATATCAAATGAAAATCATATGATAATGACGGAATCCGCACTTGACCTCAAATTAAGGTTTTGTTGCGGTTAAATTAATAAGCGTGTCCTAAGTACAGGGTCGGTTCTTTAATTTTGTTATGTTTATCACGAGAAAGTGTTTGTTCACATAAATACCAGACTTTGTCTGGAACAATGAAAGTGTCACTTTCCGACTTTGTTATTGCAGCTAATTGTTTAGAAATGTTTTTAGCAGATAAACAATTTAAGTATCTCTAATTGGTAAAATAAATCAAACCATTAATAAAAACAATATTGCTCCTGTTGACGTCATATCAGCTCGTAGATCAGATTAATATACTTAACGCTAACACACAAATTGGTAAATAATTATTAATTGGAGATATAATATTTATTTCATTCGTAAATACAAACTTCCCTAACAACCACATCTAAAAATTCACCTGACCTTACGTTGATTAATGGCGGCTTTAAATTTCTGATAATCCAGTGTTTGTTAGTTATTTTCTGGGCAATAAAAATGTCTGACTGCGAATTTATTTTTCTTTTATATAAATATTTACGTTAAAAATTAGCCGAGACGAATAAAGTTGTAATTGACTGCAGAAAACTGAGAGACTTATAAAACATACTGTACATATCTTCATATTTGAATACGGTAAGGTAGAAAAATAAAAAAAATACTTCAGGAATTATGGGATTTTATCCATCCACAGTGGCACCATCTATGCGTGGTAACTCTAAACACACCGCTGTTATTATAGAGTCCTACTAAAAGCCCGCTAAATTCAAGCTAAATTTCCATTCTCGACTTCTTCATTTCGTTTTCATCGTTCGCCCCGTCACCCTCTTTCTCTAACCTCCGTTTATACATCTTATTTTCATCCGCGCATTTCGTGGTGATAGCATTTCTAACTAACGACTCCGTGACTCCACATTTTCTCATAACAATTTCGATTATATCCGAAATGGTGGTGGGATTCAATCTGGAAAAACTCCTTAAAAAACGTGGAAACTATAATTTCTACCTTACTGTCTTTTCGTCTTCTTCGTGGATATGAAAGCCGGGCTCGGCTTCCCCGTCAAAGAATGCGTCGCTAGGACACTACGAGGAAAAAGGGTGATGAGCAATTTCCTCGTTGCCGCCGAGTAATTTGTCCATTTTATCGAGTTGTAAACGTGGCGGGGGATTTTCGTGCCGCCCACGCCGATTTCGATCAGGCCTTTGGAGTTTTCTTTGTTTTCGTTGGAGGGTTGAAGGGGTTTGTTTGGTATCTGTTCGCCGTTGTTCAAACCTTCCAGTTTGAGCATGGTGCTCTGGAGATCAGTCTTAACTTCTGGAATTTTATCGTTAGAATGTTACTCTGGAGGTGGGAACCAACCTGTGACTGCCGCTTTCAAATTGTTGTATTTGTTCTGTAGGTCTTCGTATTGTCGCTTTAGTCTTTCGTATTCCGTGTTTTTCGTTTCCGGTTCGGTTTGGGTTTGTTTATCTGCGATTTTAATTAGACACCGGACGCTCTTTTTCTCGCTTTTCTGTCGATTTTGTTTGTTATTAAGGGATGAAAGCAATAGAGGAACTTACTGTCTCAAGTTTCAGCTCTTTGTACTCTTGGACGTGGTCGTCGAAGCTGGCGTAAAGCCCGTCGTAGTCGTCTGGAAAATACGTTTAAAAAACGGAACGGACCTCGAGGAACTTACCAGAAACCGCCACCACGATCCCTTGCACCTTCGCGTTTCCATACTTAACGGTAACTTCAGCGCTTCTTTGCAAAACTTCCCAAGAATCGAAGACCAGATCTTTGTTACTCACAATTTCGTACTCCGAGTCCGGGTCGCTACACGGGTAATGGACGATTAACCAGAAATTCTTGATGGACAAATCCATCAACATGTCGCTCGAATTGAGTGAATTATTTGTCGTTGAAGTCATCTTGAATTCGATCCAGCTCTTGGGAAATCTTCTTCAAAAAAAAACGTCGTCGGTGATTATTTACGATGCAATTATCGTCGCGTTTCACTTTACAAATTTTGATTTATTTTTGAAATTATTAGCGATTACACTCGCCCTTACAGCACATCTGCTTCTAACCAACTCTAGTAAGATTCACATAGCAAACCCTCGAAAGTCGTTATCCTATTAGAATTACGTTTCTGAGAAGAAGCGGCAATGGAGGGCTACAGGGGATCGTCCGTCCTTCTTCGATGCGTGCTTACAAAGAACGAGGGAGAGAGACGAAAAGTGAGTTGTGGAAAAAGGAAACTTGTTTGGAACTACCCTTATTCACAAGGGATTTATTGTACTCTAAGATTTTTACCTGCGAATTGGTGGACGCTGGCAAATGCCGTTAAAATTAAACAATCTGAGGAAAAATGGAAACGCCAAAGACGCTAGTTGCTTGTAATTAAGACGAGGCGAAAAGAGAAAAGTAAATTAACTGGATCTAATTTTTATGGGGCTGGTTTATTGTTGCAAATTCACAAACTCGAGTACGCAGTTCGGACATCCCACTTGGATCTCATGAAATTTTACGAGATTTGTAACGAGTTTCAATTTAAATTCGAGTATTGTCGAGTGTGGCTATGTATATCAAGGTTGTAATTGAGAAATTGCTTAAAAACCATTGAAAATTTCATGGTTTGGTTTGTAAAAAGTTGGTAATGGTTCTACGGCTCTTAACATTTACAAATGAAAAAGGTGTACAAGTTTTAAACGTTCGCACAAATTTGTAGAATATTCAAATTTTCAAGCAGACAGAAAGCCAAAGTTGTAAAAAATTAGTAAAGGGGCGAAAAGGCAAAAAAATTTGGGATTGAGTTTTTTTAATTTTAAGAATTCATTACATTCTTGAAAGCTTTGCATTTCTTAATTTGTTTAGAATTTCAGTGTTCTTTAGATCTTGAGAATTATTCAAAATTACTGCTTTCTAGCTTTTCTAGATTTTTCAAGTTTTTCTTTAGAATGTACGAATTTTTCTATTTTAAAATTTATGTACATTTTACAATCTTTTTATTATTCATAGTCCTTAAAATCTTTGTTTCATTTTTAATTTTGTATTCGATACTTCGTAGATGTGTTATATTTTTTATATTCAGCATTTAGAATCTGTAGATTTCTGGAAATTTGTGCATTACTCGCATTTTTTTAAATTTTGATTTTTTTGTTTTTTTTTTAGAATTCTTAGATTTTTAATTTTTTTTTGGAATATTTGTTCCATTTTTTGGATCCACTGGATGTTGTGAATGTTTTTATTGCTCCATTCTTTGAATTCTTTGATTTTAAAGATTTTTGATAATTATAGATTATGTAGATTTTTAATTCTGTCTAAATTTTTTAGAATTTTTGAGTGCTTTTAGAGTGTCTAGAATTTTTGTACTCTTGCATTTAGAATTTCTAGATTCCTAGAAATGTAGTATTAGTCGCATTTTTTTAAATTTTTATTTTTTTTTGTTTGTCTCTTCCGTTTCCTAAATTTCTTGATTTTTTTGTATTTTTTTCTTAATTCTATTCGATACTAAAATTTTTCAGATTCTAGCTTTAAATCTCTAGAATTTTTCCAACTTTTTAGATTTTTAACGTTTTGAATGCAAAGTATTTTTAAAATTTTTGCACATAATTTAGATTCTTTGGTTCCTTTATTTTTCTTTCTTTCTATTGACTGTCTTCAAAATCTATGAAGGTTTTCTATATTTTTATAAATTCTTAGTGTTTTACAAAATATTGTAGATATCTTATTTGTGACTTCTTCGTTGTTTTTGTTTGGATTCTCTCTACGATCCTGAATTTTTGAATTTTTTTAAATTCGAAGTTTAGAATCTTAATATTTCTAGAATTTATTGTATTAGTTGCATTTTTGACTGCATTGAATTTAAAGTTTTGTTTAAGGGGGGAAATAGGTGTAGGAGCTTCAAAAAATTCATTTTTTTTTCTTTTCATAAATCGATTGTAGAACTATTCATAAATATATTTTCAAAATTTCAAAACAAAATTTTATGCGGTTTAAGAGTTATGACCGATAGAGTGAATGTCCCTCTGTCGAAGAGTTGGAGCGCGTGGCATGTAGTACGGAGCCGTCGAGCAGCTAGTCACTCTAGATCTATGTGGAAGGCATTAAAGATAAAAAAACACATCAAAGATGATTTTTTGTTCGTTGGAAAAAAAATTTTAGAAGTGTGAAAAATTTTAAATTTCACTCCGACTTTTATCGCAAGCGTTTCCTTAGGTACATAAATAAACGCGTTTTTCTCGAACCACTTTTTTCGAATTTGTGTACACTCTAGCTTCTACAGTTTTTGATCATTCGTTATCAAACTCGGCACATAGTTGCTTTATATAATTACGCTCTATGTGAACCTCAAACATAAACAATATCTTTATTTTTACAATTTTTTTCATTGCAAAAAATGGTAAAAAATCATACTAAATTTCCACATTCCTCAGAAAAAAATTAATTTTCGATATTTTTTGGGGGGATTGAGGTTCACATAGAAGAAACACTTATAAAGAAAGTAGATTTTTTTTGAAAAATTGATTTCGGATGAAAATTGTGACCTCCAGGATGTACACAAATTAGCCAGCCCGATGGCGACTTATACAATGCACGGCAGCTGACCTCTCCGAAATTTTTCGAGGAAAATGTTTGAAAATTTCATAATATACTCTTGAACATATGCATAACATAATTCCATAATATAAATGAAATATATTTATTCCTTATGTGTAAAAAAAAATCGTAAAATACGCCGTCCTATACATTTACTTACACCTATTTCCCCACTTAAAATCTTCACGAATTTAAAATTTCTTTAGGATGGGGATTTTGTTATTTCATTCTTTAAAATCTGTGATTTATTATATTTTCTATATTTCTAAACCGTACAAATTTCAGTTTATTCTTAATTTTAAGACTTTAAAATTATTTTTTTTAATTCTTTAGTTTATCTTAATATCGTTTTTTTTTTGGATTTTTTGGATTTTCCAAATTGTCTAGAATTTTTCTTCGATTTTTTGGATTTCTTTCTTCCTCCTAGTGCTTCATTCTCTATCCTAGTTCTATGTTAATCCGAAAAATTTCTCTGTTTTCTCTATAGACAACGCAAAACTTTAAATTTTTTATTGAATATTAGCATAAACATAAACAAATATTTCTCTCTGTTATTTCTCACAACAAACCCGTCAACAACATGCGACATAGTTCCAAATCAATATCCAAACCATGTCTTTCCTATCGATCATACATGCATACAAACATTAACAAATCCAACAAACATTATTCATATTCATATCCCCATCTGCTTGACTTTTCTTTCCTCTTCATTAACACATCATTCGCCGACCTTCCCCGAATTTTCTTCCTCAATTGATTAATCACGAATTTCCCACCGAAACCAGCGATCTTCAAACACAGAAACGATAACTCAAATCCATCGTAGGCAGTTTGACAGGATAATAGAAGAGAGAATTTCGTGTCCTAGTCCCGGATCCTGCGCGCGTAGCACCCCAATCTCGCATATCCGCCGCCCCCGCTGTTTTTCCTAACTGTATAAAACAGACGGCGGGCGTCACGACGGTTTGTGAGCGTCCGTCGACGGTTGATACGACGTGTTGCATCTGAAGCAACAGTGTGGATTATATTTTCTCGATTGGCGCCAATTTGAAAGGATGGCTGTTTTCGGTGCGCCGACATTTTTCTTTGGGACTGGGATTTTGATGTTTGCCTTATTTTTTACGGTAAGGGAAACTTATTCTTCTACTTTAGTAGTTTAATCTAATTACCTGTTTTTTTTTATATATATATATTTATATTTTAATTAATGTTATTTTTAAACGACATGAATATTCATGGTTCAAATTCAGTAAAAATTAGCATACTGTGGAAATTTCTGGAAAGTAATTCTGTAATTTTTCCATTAATTTTGATGTGATCGTATAGTTACGTTAAAAAATCAAAAATATTATTATTATTACTTAATTTTATATTGTTTTCCACAAAATGCGATCTTTTCATTTTATCTTTTTATGATGGCGTTATAGTCCCACAAAAACAGTAATTATTCTGTTTTTTGCATAAATGTAATGAAAATAGTATATTTACTCTGCACATTAAGGTTAGAATCTCTGTTCAAATATAATTTAATTCTGGAGTTTACTCATTAAGAACCTAAAAAATTTTGAATTAAATTCTTCTTACGACTACTAGTCATAATTTTCGAAAGATATTTCTCGTTTTTGTGTCAAAGCAAAATTGTGTAATAACATTGATACAAGTTTAAATTGTCATTCCACCAATGCGAGCTTTAAGTCTTCTTTAACGAAGTTAAGCTTCTGGGGGAGAATCTAGGACAGCATTCTTTGGCTAATAAGTCGTACCAATTCCTTTTGATTGAAATTTCCACGCTTCATTGATCTTCAAACAAATATAGTAGTGATATCGAACATCAAAAGAAGACATTAATATCTTTTTCGCAGCGTATTACACCAATCTGCAGATTTAATCAATTAATGTTTTGACATTATGTCGATAGGAATGAAATATGATCGCCTTATACACGGTTTAAAATAAAATTGGCTATAAAGTTATATAGGTGTGCTAGTTTTATTAGAACTTCGAATAGTCTACTTTAGAGATAGAACACCGTAATTCCTCGTACAAAAGAACAAGAGGATAAAATTGTGAACATTGTGAGAACCAAGTGCGGCAAAATAAGGAGCTTTATGACTAATCAGAGTTTCGACGAGCTTTTATTCGCTTTCTCGTTTTTAGCATTGTCGCAAACTTATAGACGCTACAATCCCCAATCAGTTCATTAAATCGGTCAACTTTTGTATAGTTACCTTCACAGAATAGATAAAGCCACCCCCGTTGTATGGATATGAATTAACTCAATATTGACTGGAGTGCTCTGAAAGCGAGGGTTCTAAACTCTTACTTTGATCGACAATTTGTACCAATAACTCAGAAAATAAATCCATGCCAGGTTGAAATTCTACCTCGTGTCGTGAATTTATGTTTTTAATTAAACGAAATTAAATTCTCGGAAAAATTTGATTAAATGATTAGATGTCATCGGGACGGTGACAAAGGCGATCCTTGTTCTCTCTAATTGGACATTACCAATACTTGAATAGGAGATCACTCCTCTGCTTGACAGGAGCCTCGATTTAATTAGAACACGTATTCACGAGAATTTCGTGTTATTGGAATAACCTAATAGGTTTACTGTCCATTAAATATCTGACTAACATGTTTGTAAAGTTCTGTGGGCTTCTATTTTGAATTGTAAAAGCTTTTTGCCTGGATTTATTCAATTTTAGGAACACTGAAAGCACCGATCGTGTTTTATCCGTGATAAATTCATTTTAGTTTGTGTTAAAATTTGGTATCGGAAAAATATGTCGGGCAGCAGATGGCGGCGCGAATGTAAATTTTCAAATTGAATACTATTTTGCGATAGATTTTTGAGGTATATTTGGTTGCCTATGATTAAATTCCGTCGTCTCGACAGGCTTTGGAAACCAAATGTTGGTAGCTTTGAGTTTTTGACACAGTATCAAACTCGATAGATAAAAAAAGCAGGTCTACCAATTACGGTGTCTACGTTAGTTAATTCCTATTCTTTGATTTATCTAAATTTAATTAGAGCTTTTATTTCGGTCGCCGCGCAATATTGCTATCGGCGCTGCAAATGTTTCAAATGGAATGTGAAGGCAATTAAGTTGCCCCGGGAACTATTTAGGCACTGTTTATAACAATCATTACAGAAACGACCGCAGCCGTTCTATTAAACTCAATAAGTTAGATACGGAAAATACTAGTGGAATTGTGCCGTGCGTTGGACTATTTCTTCTAATAAAGTTGACGGTCGTGTGCTGAACTGGTCCACATTTGCTTTTTTAGAAGGTTTCATTGTTTCTCAGGTTGTTCATAACAACAGAAAATCTAAAATATCCGGAAGGATTCTAAAATTTTGGAAATCAAAAAGATCTAAATATGCAGAGATTGCAGCGAACACAAAGATTTAAGGCGAATTTGAAAAATACAGAATTTTTGTGCAACGAAGCCAAGAAGGGAAAGAATTTGAAGAATCCGAAGAAGATAATTAATAATTTAGTATCCGTACTATTTAAGGGATACATTAGAACCAAGAGATACAAATACTCGAATCAATCAAAAGATTATAGGACGAGTTTGAAAATATTTAAAGAATTCAGACGATATGGTGAGTGTTATAAATCTAAAAAAAAAACAAGGAATATAAGGAACACACAAAACGAAAAGTATCCAAAAATCGAAAGGACCCAAGGAATCCGAAGAATCGAAATATTCAAAGAAGAATTTAAAAAAGATCAAAAAGGTTCTAAAAAATCTGATAAAACATCGAAAAGGGAATTTGAAAAATATTCAATTCAAGCTATTGAATAGATGTATGGAATGTAAGCGATAAAGACACTAGAAATCTAAAGAATCCAAGAAAATCTAAATAAATAAATAAATAAAAACTTATCATCCCAAAATTTGAAGATGCATAGTTTGGAAAATTTGAAAATTTTAAAAAATAATAAAATATAGCAAGATCTAAACAATCTAAGACAATCCGACAAAATTCAAAAATCCGAAGAATTAAAACAGCATTCAGGAAATATATTCAGGTAATTAAAATTCAGAAAATAAATATCTCAATAACGCAAAGGGATTTGAAACAATTAGAATTCAAAATTTTCACGAAATTTAACAGTTCTACAATTCTACAAAGAAATCCAAGAATGTTTAGATTTTAAAGTGCTCAAAAGCAAATGTAAATAAACAAGAAATAAACAAAATAAAGAAAAGGAAAAAAATATCTATGGGAATTCAGACTAATTCGAGGAATTCAAAAAAAATCCAAAAGAAATTTGAAATGCCTAGAAAATCTAGACTTATTTTTCTATGTTTGAGAATCTAGAATCTAAAGGGTATGTACATCTCAAAAATCTGAAGTAGTTAAAAATATTAAGGAATTGAAAGAAATCAGAAATTGAAAATGCACAACCGATGCCAAAAATTCACAGGTATCCGAAAGACAATTTGAAAATCTAACGAATTACAAAAAGAATTTGATATCTTTACAGAATATAAACAAATTTTGAATAATATAAAGAATATAATTTAAGGAACAGTGTGAAAAATCAGAATCATTGAAAAGATCAATGGGATTTTAAATACAAAAAGAAACTAAAAAATTTAAAGATCTGAATGAAAACAGAATGCACACGGTATCGGAAAAAATGTCTAGAAATAATAATATTATATTTTTTCAAAACTTTGAAAGGATCTAGTGCCCCAAGTATATACCTAAAGATTCCGAAGTCTAAATAATTCAAATAAATTTGGAAAATTTTGATTTTTTTTTATAAAATGACCAATTTTTTGAAATTGGGTTTCAAAGTTTTTGACTTTTCATATTATTGTTAACTCTAAATAAAAAAAGGTATATTTTTATCGCCCAGATTTTACAAACTACTAAATATAAAAATTAAAAGTTGAAAAACTTTTTATATATTTTTTTAAATCGTTTTAAATTATTCTTTAAATAAAATTTCTGTTGTTGCAACCAAAGAATGCACGTCCTAAATTCACACTCAAACTGTACACACTGAAAACTTTTTTCCTAAATCATACTAGTAACAATTGCAATTTTACTGATGCCTGTGAATATTGATCGGCAATAAAACATTTTCTGCTCCAAAATGTACTTTAATTAAGCATGCATTTAGTAATTAGGAATGCAAGAGAGAACGTGCATGTTTGTTACCGCTTTTATTACCAATCAATTGTAACGATTATGTTGCTCCAAACCAAGAATACTTCCCAAAAACATATAAAACAATGATTTGTTGACAGTTAAAACTTGACGCAGAAACACCGCTTTTTTTTTAGCCTGATTTTTCTCTATTACAAGTTTAGAAGTACTTTTTTCCTTCATTGGATATAATTTGTTTCATTATTGATGATTGTAGGTAAATTCGGATGAAACATGTGATATAGAAATAGAAAACACTCTCAAAACTCTTCTTTCTCCGCAAGAATTTCCTTCGATTCAACAGCAAGCTTTACGAAGAGATTTGTTGCGTCGCTTCCAAGAGGTTCTCGATCAAACCGACGCCGAAGAGGAAGCGGATTACAAGCGCTCTATCAGTTCCCTAGCTCAATGGGGTAATTTACCTGGAAAACGCAGTCTGGAAGCGTTAGCTAGGGCTGGATACGTTCGCACGTTGCCGCTTCAAGACGATGAAGATGCTAACAAAAGAAGTTTGGCTACGTTGGTCAAAAACGGACAACTCCCGTCTTTCCAGAATAACGAAAGCAAAAGAGGGATCCAGTCCTTGGCTCGCAACGGCGAGCTCCACAATCGGAGAGAAGAAATTCAAGAGTTGTTAGACGAACTGTATACCAAAAGGAATATAGGTAGTCTAGCGCGTAATTTCAATTTTCCGTCTTATGGCAAACGATATTTAGGGAGTTTGATGCGGAACGGAGATTTCCAATATACTGGCAAAAGAAATATCGCTGCTTTAGCCAGAGAAGGCGGAAGGTTTGTCGGGAAACGAAACGCGGCGGCGCTTCTAAGACAGAGCAACTATTTAAACGGGCAATCGAACGAAGATAAGACAGCAGAAACAGACGCCGACAACGAGAAAAGAAATTTAGCTTCGATCAAAGCTCAATATTCGCCGAAATTCAAAAGAGCCACCCGGAATAAACGAGAAGCTAGCTATTATGACGTTGAAAACGGAGAGTATCCTTCTCCGGTCTACCAGAACCAGAATGACGACGATTATGAGGAACTCATGAATGAGTTGACCGAGGCTTATCCTACCAGCGACAAACGATTTCTAGGTGAGTTATAAAGAATTTTATCAAGGGGAAAATTAATTTCAAGAGAGAAATTTAATTTCGAGGATTATCCCTCGAATATTCTCCGAGATTTTATGATATAAGCTAAATTCTGCCGTGAGTTTGAAACAGTGATTACATTGCGAGGTCCGTGGACACGAATTTATCGATTCTTAAGAGAAAAGCCAGGGGGGTGTTTCTTTTCAATTATTTGAATCGATAGCGTTCATTTATCTTACGTTGTGTACTTTTTTATCATTCAATTATATCGAATAGGCTCGGTTGCCAGAACCGGCTGGTTCAGACCAACATCACGCTTTCAAGCTCCTGAAAAAAGACACATAGGTGCTTTAGCTCGCTTGGGTTGGCTACCGACGCTCAGAAATGTTAGAAGATTCAACCGATCTGGTAGATCGACCAGTGTGGAAAGCTGCAGGTTGGAAAGATGGTAGCTGTTGGTTAAGGGGGCGTTGAGGGCTGGACGTTTTGTGATTATTGCATACGTGAAAATGTTTCATTTTAAGTTTTAGGCGTTTTTAAAATCTTTAAACTATTCAGAAGAATATTCAAAATTGCAAGATCTGGGCAGTTTTTTTCTTACTTAAAGTTAATGATGACAATCACATATGAGACGTTTTTTATTTTTCTTTAATTTTAAATGTTTTTAGTACCTCAACAATAAGCAATAATTCTTGAAAAATGTATACATTAATAAATTCAAGAATTTCAAGATCTACAACAGCTTTTTTTTTATTTAAAGTATGTAGTTTTTTAATTTTTATGAAGATTCATTAAAAATCTTTGGCATCTTTATTTTTTTAGCTTTTTTCAAGAATATTTTGTGGGTCTGATTAAGATCATTTCATACGTAAAGACGTCTCACTTTTTTTTTTACTTTTAAGCATTTTCAAAATTTTTAGAATGTCTAAGAATTCTAGAACAATTTAATATTTCAAAATTTTAAGAATGTTAAAATCTACAACAGTTTTTTTATTTAAGGTTTGTATCAATCAATTAGTTTAAAGTATTTATCAAAAATCTCGTGCAACTCCAACTGTAGGTCCTTTTAAAAGATATTTTGTGTGTGTAATTATGGGTATTACATGCGTGAAGGTGTCTCATTTTAAGTTTTCAGGATCTTTACAATATTCAGGACTTCCATAAGAATTTATGCGTCCAAAATTGAATTTTAAGGTCTATAGTAGTTTTTTTAGTTCGTAATTTTTTTAATTCTATCAAGTTTTGGGAAAAATCGATGGCATTCTTCGATTTTCGATTTTCTTTTGCGCCTTTAATTATGTCAATCGCACACGAGAAGTATCTTTAAAACAATCAAGAGTTATTGCAAAAATTATTTATTTCAAGATTTATTAAGTTCGTAGGTTTTCTTCCATCAAGGTCTGTAAAGAATCTTTTTAGCCTTTTTCAAGAATATTTTGTGGGTCTGGTTATGATTGTTCCATACGTAAAGAGATCTCGCTTTTTTTTAGTTTTAGGCGTTTTCAGAACCTTGAGAATATTTAGGAGTTCGAAAACAATTTACAAGTTCAAAATTTCAAGAATGGTAAAATCTTTAACAGTTTTTTTTTATTTAGGTAGTTTGTAGATTTTTAAATTCTACTAAGATCTAAGAAAAATCTTTGGTATTTTCAAAATTTTCCTGCTTTTTAAAAGATTCAATTATACGTGAAGATATCTCCTATCTCTCTTTTTGTTTAGTGTTTAAAGGACTTTTAAAATACTTGGCAGTTCTTGAACTTCTACGTTAAAAATTTCAAGATCTACGGTTTTTCGGATTCTAGAGCTGTAGCAAAGTCTAATAAAAATCTTGGACATCCTGAAAATTTCCGAGCTTGGGGTCAAATTGGGGTTTTTAGGAAAATTAAAATAGATTTGTGCAATAGTCACACAAAACTGTTTTCGTCCTTCCCGAAGGCTTAATTTTATTTTTAGATTAGGCGAGTGCACATCAGATTGTCACTTGTCCAAAATCTAATTTAACAGTCAAATTGAGCTTTCGGCGCCAACGCCTCCTCACTGTAGTTCGATGTGTAGCCTTGCAAGGACTGTGTAGATGGCACCCAGGACGAGGAGTTTAATAAACGGGTGTTCCTGCTTGTATAATTCCTCGGCCCGAAATCGTAACTTAGTCTGAATGTTTGTCGTGACGCACATTCCGCGAATTTCACATGGTACCGTGGATGGAAGTGTTGCGCGTTTCATGAAGTTCGTTTTTCAGGGAGACTTCCTCAGATGGGCAAACCGAAGACGACGCCCTCTCCCAAAACGCGCTTTCATTAGAAGATAAGAGATTCTTACTACAACCAGCCGTTGATCAGATTTTGTTACGAAAAATGTTTATGCACCCCAGGACGCACACGTTCCTTTCAGATATGTCCTAGTTTGGTTTCCTTCAGGTTCATCACATATCTGGCAACTTTACCATATCCCGTGGATGTGTATCAGATCTTTCGGTATTTTTAATATGTCTCAATCAAGAATATCATCCTAAACTTATCATTAGTGGGTTAGCGTAGATTAAGGCCAAATGATCATTTTTAGTATTGAATGTTACAAAATTTCATACAGGGCTGGACTAAAACTGACAATACTTTGCTGTGTATGACAATAGTCTCCTAAAATATATAATGACAATAAATGTACTTGTAGACAATAACGGCCGGTTTTTACAACGGCTCTGTCTTCATTCAAGTTAGTGTTAACATAAATGTGAATTTTGAGCGTCAAATAAACTTTATTGACAACGGCCTCTTTTACTTAAACCTACCTAAGAGTCAATTTAATTCTAGTTATGTTATGTCCAGTAGTTCTTCGAGTACTGCCCTTGCCCGAAAACTTCGCTGTTAAAACCCCCCGGAACATTCTCCTGAACGTTCATCCACTCCCCGTTTTTCCCCCACGAATGCGTCATCCCCCCAGAATTCCCCGCGAGAATCCCATCTTTCGTGTCACTTTCCTTCGTTTTGGCAGCCTGTGCCATCTGAGCCTGGGCCAGCGCATAATTGGCATCAAACAGTGCCGAATAGTCCGTTCTATTCTCTTGATGACTCGCATTATACGAAGTCTGCGGAAACATATTGTAGTTGGTAAACTGTGCGCTTCTCCAATCGTGTTGTGTGCTTTCCGCGGAATATTGACAAGCCATGTTGGCTAAAGGAAGCGATGCGAAGCCTAAAGCTGCCGGGTTTCCGTTGCCTACATGCTTTCTCAGACGCGCCCTCCGATTGGAAAACCACACCTGCGACAGAGGAAGTTTTAAGAAAGAGATAATTGTTTTTACGCGATCATACTTGTATCCGGGCTTCGGTTAATCCGGTCTGTTGAGCTAATTCCTCTCGAGTGTAGACGTCGGGATATTGAGTCCGACTGAAAGCTCTTTCGAGCGCTTCGAGTTGTTCGCCTGAAAATGTTGTTCTCGAGCGGCGTTGTTTTCTTTTTAATGGAATTCCTGGTTCGGATTCGGTGTCGCTGTCGTCCTCACGGCCTGTAATTAAAACGGGACATGCAGGAGATGTTTAAAAAGGAAGATCTGTTGCACGTTGCTACATAGTAACATAATGTTCACCCGTGCATAAACGGACAAAAAACAAAACCAATAAAGCAGAGAGTTTAGGAGGAAACCTCACACGCGCAGGTGGTACAAACGCACACTCTACAATTGAAATTCTCAAAATCCATAAACAATTACCTTAAAATAACACCACAAACAATATACATGTCAGGTGGAACAATAACGTCTTGGATCGTATATCCCAGCGGCTTCAGATAAACTATTTGAAAACCACGAAACCATATAAATTACGTTTAGTTCCGCCAACCAGTTTTTCATAAAACACATCAACCGCGTTCTCTGCCTTATAAAATACAGAAGCTTTCGCCGAATGTGACTCCGATGAATTATTAATACTCAAACATGCGCGAAGATTTAGGGGGTTCATCAGTTTTTATCGAAAAAACAATGAGCGCGCGGATGTGCTCGGGAATAATTTCGAAAGATAAACGCGATCTGGGCTGTATTTTTAGTTGCATAATGTTAACATTGCTGCGATTCCACAGAAATTGTTTGTTGGGTATAATTCACGGACATGAAACGAACGCTTTTAAAATGTGATTTAGTCATGAATATCTTTATTGGGTGTTACCTAATAGGAAGTTTTATAATAATTACAATTTCAAATTCGCATCGTGATATTTTAAAAGATGCTTGAATGTTTAACTAGGCAGGTAGTGTCAAGTTTTTTTTAGACCGCAAATAAAAGCACAGAAACGGAAATTTGTTAGAAGCTCATACACACTTTTAGAAGATGGCTTTGGTGAAGTTAGATTTCAATCAGATAAATTCGCCACCGGATATTATTTTCGGAGAATCTGAA
Organism: Cynaeus angustus; assembly: GCA_030157275.1. Taxonomy (NCBI): domain Eukaryota; kingdom Metazoa; phylum Arthropoda; class Insecta; order Coleoptera; family Tenebrionidae; genus Cynaeus; species Cynaeus angustus. The sequence continues at coordinate 15,190,366 of CM058064.1, forward strand.
AGGATGTGGTATCGAGACGACTTTTATAAAAAATATTGCTGGAGGTGACCGAAACAAACGCCAGGGAAAATTTAGTTCGAATTAGGGCCAAGTTGGTGTTTATTTGCGAATTTGCGGTTTATAAAGTCGCTGATATAACACTGAAAATTTTTTGTGTCAAAGTTCATGATGTTCATTTCAGCACCAATTTTTTTCTACGCTTTCTCTGAGAGTTGTTTTGAGCTTGTTATGAAAATTTGAAAATTTGTTACCATCCTAAATGCTCTAAAAATGTCTTAATGATCAATAATAAAGTTTATTTTAAATTACAGTTTATCTGTTAAAATAAAATACAGCCGAAAAATTAAATTTTTGTAATTTTTGTAATTTGAATTTTTAGGACAAATAAAAAAATGTCAACATTTTATATTTGTTAAAATCTGTAATTGTGGTCTAGCTATCAAACTTTGGTAAGAAATTATAAAATAAACTGAAACGAACAAATTTGACAAGTTTTCATTTTATGTTTTGTTCATAGAGCTTCATAGAGCTAGTAAATTCGGTAGGATTATTATTTTTGACTTTTTTTTTAATGTGGCAAATCACAAAATTATAGAACGGAAAAGACAAATGTAACAATATTTTATTATTGGGAAAAACCAAATTTTATATTTCAATTTTGTATTCCAATAGTTTTACTCATAGAGCTGCTAATTTTGGAAGTGTTACTTTTTTTGACTTCTTTAATAAATGTGATAAATCGCAACATCACAGAGCGGAGAAGACAAATTTTAGAAATTTTTGTTTTTATGATAAACCAAATTTTTTTTACATTTTTAATTAAAATCAATATAATTCTGATAATTTGGACTCTACAGCTATGACATTTGGTAAGGTTATTATTTTTGAATTACTTATTAACTACGCAAAATTATAAAATAATATAACGGGAAAGTCAAATTTTAAAAACTTTCATTTTTTGGGACGAACCAAAAATTTTCTACATTTTTAAATAAAATCTGAAATTCTGGTAGTTTTGACTCCGTAACTATAAAATGCTAAGCTTACCGTTTTTGACTGCTTTATTAATTGCTCAATCATAAAATTATAGAGCATAAAAGTCAAATTTTAGAAATATTTATTTTTAGGACGAATCTAGAATTTTCAACATTTTATACTACAGCCTATAATTCTAGTGGCTTTAACTCTATAGCTACAAAATTTCTGGAGGTTACTACTTTTGACTCGCTTATTAACTGTACCAAATTATTAAATCATAGAGCTAAAAAGTCAAATTTTGCAAATTTTTATTTGAAGGACGAACCAAGAATTTTAAATATTTTTTAATCCAATTTGTAATTCTCGTGGTTTTAACTTTTCAGCTGTAAAATGTGGGGAGGTTACAATTTTTGACTCTCTTAATAACTGTGGTAAATCACAAAATTGTAAAGCTGAAAAGACAAATTATAGACATTTTAAAATTTTCAACATTTTTTAATATAATTTGTAATTTTCGTACTTTGACTTTATAACTAGAAAATTTGGTAAGGTTACTATTTTTGACTTGCTTATTGACTAGACAAAATCATAAAAATATAGAGCGAAAAAGTAAAATTTTAGAAACTTTGATTTTTAGGATCAAGAAAATATTTTCTATATTTTTAATTGAAATTTGTAATTCTGATAGTTTCGACTTTCTAGCTATAAAATTTGGTAAGGTAATTATTTTTGAATTGCTTATTAACTACGCAAAATTATAAAATAATGTAACAGGAAAGTCAAATTTTAAAAACTTTCATTTTTGGGTTAACCAAAAATTTTCTACATTTTTAATTAAAATCTGTAATTCTGACAATTTTGACTCTATAACTATAAATTGCTGAAGTTACCATTTTTGCCTGCTTTATTAATTGCTAAATCATAAAATTATATAAAAGTATAAAAGTAAAAATTTTAGAAATATTTATTTTTAAGACGAACCAAGAATTTTCAACATTTTATATTACAGTCTATAATTCTATTGATTTTAATTCTATAGCTACAAAATTTAGAGAGATAACTACTTTTAACTCGCTTATTAACTGTGTTCAGTTATCAAATCATAGAGCTAAAAAGTCAAATTTTGGAAATTTTTATTTTTAGGATCAACCAAAAATTTTCTATATTTTTAATTAAAATCTGTAATTTTTATAGTTTTGACTCTATAGCTATGAAATTTGGTAAGATTGCAATTTTTGACTCGTTAATTGATTGAAGTGTACAAAATCTGAAAAACTCAAAGGATATAAAGATTTAAAAAAATCTTGAATTTAAAACATCGAAAGATTGCAAAGAATCTAAACTTGCTAACAAAATTTGAAAACTTTACAAATGTAGCATTTAAGTTCTAATTACTAAGAGTCTCTAAATTCTAAAGAATCCCAGGAAGATAAAAAAAATCAATAAATCGCAAGAAACCCGAAGAATCTAGAAATTTTTGATAAAACATAAGTATTTATTTTAACAAGGCACAAAATATCACAGAAAAAATGAAAAATGTGTTGAAAGTAATAATTTTAGAACCACGACGATACCATCATGGTCAATGACTCGATATATGAAAATGATCTTTTTTCTCTCTCTGATGAACGTACGCGTTTTACACCTCGGATGTGATCGATCATCGTGCTAGCGGGATTCATAATTAAAGAATGTATTCAAGATAAACTGAGCAAACATGCGATTATTATTAGGATATTAATTATTGTTCGAGACGCTTTATTTGTCCGCTATTTGCTGATGTCGGTCATAAATCATTCGGCCATTTAAACACAAAACGCGGCCATGAAACAAAAAGGAATTAATTAGAGTCAACCATATTTCGCTACCGGTAATGAGAGCAGATATGCGTGCGTCTTGGCGTCCACAAAAAATACGTGCATAAGAATAATCACAACTAAAATTCCGCTCTATTAATTCCATTCTTCGAAGGCGCAGAAATAGCATTCCTGCTGCGTCGGCTCTTATAATTCCAACTCGTATCAGGTGAATTATGAAAAATCGCGCAAGTCGTGTACGTTGTCAACTGCAATAAGTGTTAGGACAAGACAACAAATGGCGAACACACCATAAATCTCACTAGCTCAGAGGGTGGGCTTGTAAAGTGCCGCCGCCAAAGCTGCCGCGGCCCGAGACACGACCTTTCACAATGAACACCATTGTCAGTCGACACCGCCAAAGGGCCGACCTGGAAAACCACACTCTTACAACACACATCGCCCTTCCGGCTCAGCCAAAGGTTGACTTTTTGTCCAATGAGACTAAGAGGATTTTTTAGACGGTTTCGCAGCTTCCTGGGGATTAGATTTAAGTTTATATAAAAGTTAGAAGTCGGATTTAAGGCAGGTTGGATTTTTTTAGCTTTTACGAACGACCACGGTCGGAGAACTATCATTGTTCATTGTTCCCTTTACTGGAGCGTTAAGAAAATTATTTTCCGGCACCTACGAAAATGTTTCCGCTAATTTTAAACTCTGTTGACATAAATACAATAAATTTTTATTACTACAGGGAATCTTTGTGTTGGTAATAATTTTAAATTAACCATCGAAAAATATCGCATTCCAGTCAATTTCAACTTATTGCGTTCTTTGGCGTGAAAACAAAACAATGAAATCGAGAATCCAGATAATAGCTTGCATAATTTAACAAATGAACTCAATATATGAAATTAATTATAGAAATAGCCATAAGTGTCGGAGTTATTTAAAAAAAAGGAATTGGTATGGTGACAAAAACCGTCCACAAAAACGGCACTAAAAATATGAAGCTAATCAATGAAGTCAAACTGAAGGCGGCAAAAGCTTTCAAAGCTGAAGCTTAATATGTTAATGAGACAGATTATTACTGAACACGTGTGATATCTATCTCTTTCTCAATCACAAAACGAAATGTTACCGTCACAGTCCAACCAAAGGCTAAACATCAACCGCCGGTTCATAAGTCGTATAGTCTTTCGTCTCTACAACTGCATATCGTTCATCATTTTTACACCTCTCTACACCCATCTTCATTTCTTGTATACTTCTCGACGACTGTTCGTCCTTTTCTATATCGAGAACCGATCACATATCGCATTTCTCAAAGAGGCCGACCATTTAACAATTTTACATTATTGATTTGGTGCCGCAGGTTATAGAGTCACCATTTAAACGCTCGTGTATCGGTTATAAATCCGCAATGAATTGAAATATTTAGAAGACGGAGATTTTTTCTTCAAAGACGGCGCTAATCAAATTACACCAACAAGACCGGTGGGTGGTTGCATTATTTATCTATTGTATGTTACAAATTGTCGGATGCTATTCAAGCGGCGGCTTGCAAAAAGGAAGTCGGTTCGGCCGCAAAGTCTTGTTCAAACGTCAACCACGTGAAATGTTCTGAATACTGGTGAAAGCAGTCAATTGCTTGTAAACATGGCTATTCTTCGCCCATCCACGACTGAGTGCGGAGGGCGCGATGAGGAAGCGCCTTTTCGACCTTCAATCATTGATTTATTCTATTTCCTTTATTGTTCATCTCTTATGAAAGGAGACGCGTTTTGACCGAACTTCCTCGTTATATTATTCCCTGCTTTTTTTTTGTTAAGCTCTCTCTGAAAGCGGAAGAGAATTATTGCTTTTTTTTCAAAGCTGATGAACAATTATCTTTATTAATTTTGGATAACGCTGAAAAGTTGGGCTTTTTTGTTGCAAGTTTATCGAGTGCTGAAAAAAGTTAAAAACTAAAATCGATTTTCTGTTGCTTTATAAGCTGAAAATTTTAATTTTGTTACTCTAGAACTTTTTGGTTTGTCAGAATTAATAAGTAAGAGACACAGAGGACTCTGTTGTAATTTCATAGTTCTAAAATCAAAGCTATCAGAATTACAAACTGAAATTTTTTTATTTGTCCTAAGAATAAAATTTTTTAATTTTGACTTATCCGCACTATATTTATACGATTTCGCACAGTTAATGCGTGAGTCAAAAATTTGTTTACTAAATTTCATAGCTATAGAGGTAAAACTACCAGAATTACGGATTTTGTTAAAAAAATCAAGAATTTTTGGTTTACCTTAAAAATGGAAATTTCTAAAATTTAAATTTTTGGTTTTTTAATTTTATAATTAAGCACACGTGATGAGAAAATTAATGATCGTAACTTTACCAAATTTCGTAGCTATAGAGTCAAAACTACCAAAATGTTGAAAATTATCAGTTCGTCCTATTTTTTTTTTTAAATTTGTCTTTTTGCACTATAATTTTACGTTTTGGCTCATTAAATAAACAAGTCTCTAATTGGAACCTTACTAAATTTTATAACTATAGAGTCAAAGTTACTAGAATTACAAATTTTCATAAAAAACAACATTTTTTATTATCTTCAAAAATAAAATTTTCTGACATTAAACTTCTTTACTCTAGAATTTTATGATTTGCGTAGTTGATAAGGGAGTTGAAAAATGCAATCTCCCCAAATTTCAAAGCTATAAAGTAAAAATTACCAGAACTACAGATTGTAATTAGAAATGTTAAATTCTTTGTTCGTTCTTAAATTGAAAATTTCTAAAATTTGTGTTTTTCACTGTATAATTTTATAATTTAGCATAATTACTAAGTTAGGCAAAAGTAGTAACCTTAGTAAGTTTCATAGCTTTAGAGTCAAAAACACAAGAACTACAAATTCTACTATAAAATATTAAAAATCTTTCGTTTGTTTTAAGAAAAATTTTTTTTGGAAATTTATTTCTATAAATTTATGTTAAAAAATATTAACCAATAGCTAATGAAACTAATAACTATTTAAAAATTATAGCTATAAAGTCAGTATTACCACAATTATGAAGTATAATAAACAATTTGAGCGTGTTCTAAGTGAGCACTTCTAAAATTTTAATTTTCCGTTCCATATTTTGACGATTTAGTACATTTATTAAGCAAATTAAACATAGTACACTTATCAAATTTCAAAGCTGTAGACTCTAAACTGCCAGAATTACAGATTGTAATATAAAAAATTAAAAGTTCTTGATTCGTTCCAAAAAAAAAAAATTCTAAAATTTGTATTTTTTGCTCTACAGTTTTATGATCTGACACAGTTAATAAGCAAGTTATAAAGTAATAACTTTACTAAATATTATGGCTCCAGAGTCAAAACTGTCAGAATTACATATTGTAAGATAAATTTTTGAGAACTTTTGGTTGTTCTAAAATTAAAAATTTATTAAATTTGTTTATTTTGCCTTATAATTTTTATGATTTGGCACAGTTCAAGAGGGATTTAAAGGTATTATCCTAACCGAGTTTTATAGCTCTAGAATTGAAATTACCATAATTACGGATTTTCATAAAAAAAAATTAAACATTTTTGATTTCCCTGAAAATTTTTTTTTTGAAAATAGGCTTCTTCTTTTCTATAATATTTGATTTAACACAGTTAATAAGGAAGTCAAAAATAGTAACCTTCTCAAATTTCAATGGGGTGAAAATTACTAGAATTGCAGATTGTAATTAGAAATTTAAAAAAAAATCGTTCATTCTTAAAATGAAAATTTGTAAAATTTGTTTTTTTTTTCTCTATAAATTGATAATCTAGCCATATAAATAAGCGAGAATAAAACTAGTAAGTTCACCAAATTTTATAGCTCTGTAGTTCAAAATACAAGAATTACAGATTTTACTATAAAATATTGAAAATCTTTAAAATTAAAATTTGTAAAATTTCTTTTACGCTCTAGAAGCGGATGATTTGGCCCAGTTGAAAAATAAGTCAGAAATAGTAACTTTTTTCAAATTTCATAGCTAAGGAGTCAAAACTATCACAATTACGAAGTTTAATGAAAATGATGAAAATTTTTGGCGTGTTCAAAAATGAACATTTCTAAAATTTGATTTCTTTGCTTCATATTTTTACTATTTAGTACAGTTAATAGACGAGTTAAAAGAAGTAAACTTACCAAATTTCACAACTATAAACTCAAAATTATGTAAAGTTGTAATATAAAAGTTTGAAAGTTTTTGGTTCTTTTTAAAATAAAAAAATTCTAAAATTTTCATTCTATACTTATTTGATTTGGCACATTAAATAAACAAGACAAATAAGTAAATTTACGAAATTTTATAGCTATAAAGTTAAAATTACCAAAAATCCAAATTATAATAATAAATGTGGAAAATCTTTCATTCGTCCCAAAATTTGAAAATTAAATAAAAATTGACATTTCCTCTACAATTTTTTAATTAAGCACAGTTGATAAGCTAGTCAAAAAGTAGCAATTTTACCAAATTACATAGCCCTAGAGTCAAAACTGTTAGAATAACAGAATGTGATATAAAATCGTGAGAATTTTTGGTTTGTCTTAAAATCAAAAAATTCTAAAATTTGTTCATTTCGCTTTCTAATTTTTATGAGCTGGCGTAGTTAATAAACGGTTCAAAAGTAGTAACCTTATTAAATTTTACTGTTCTAGAATAAAAATACCAAATTTTCAGAGTGTGATACAAAATGGAAATTTTTGGCTTTGTCTTAAAAGTTTGACTTTTCCGATCTAGAATTTTATTATTTGACACAATCAAAAATTGTAATTCCGAAAAACTTTATAGCTACCAAAATTACAGACTAGTTTCCAAGTTTTAATAAAATTTTTATTTTTCATATTCATTTAATTCTTCGAATTTCGTACTCTTCAAATTTTTGAGTGCTTTTTTAAAATGATACAACTTTTGGAATTTTTTTCTTAGGATTCTTGATATTATATATTTTTGTTTTAGATTTTTGAATGCCTTTTAGGCAATTTTTTATTGTTCAAACACAAAATTTTTTTCAAAATTTCACTCTTTACGAACACTTTTATTTGCGCCAAATTTTTCCAATCCACGGCAGAATCCAGCGCCACCGGCGTGGTTACCTCTGTTTTCATTTCATTATTTTTGAATGAGAGAACAAAGTTTTTATAGTCTTTCAAAATTCACAGATGACCGCCCGTTCAACCCTCCATACAATTTTTTTACGATGTCCCGCATTCTTGGCGATCTTCAGCCTCTTTGATCAAAGGAAATGGTTGACAAGCAGGAACGCCTTCTCAAACACCTTGACTGTGGTAGACCGCTCGTCGGCCAAATTAGGCCACCCAGTGCCCTGATTCATTCGTTTTCAGGGGGTGATTCCCACCCCTGCTAATGAACGAGGGGACGTATTATGGTTGAGTTAGGGTCGCAGTGATTTATCTGGGAAATGGTCGGCGACTTTGTCACGTTTCGAAATCCGAAGAAGAAAAAATACGAATAGACGCTTGTCGTGATGAACGAAATTAATTACGGAAATTAGTATTTCGTGTACGTAAACGCGTTCGGTGAGTTATTCGAGCAGTTCGAGGGGGGTCAGTAAAGACTTGCCCCCTGAGGTCGCTGCTGTTATAAGTAAGGGCATTTATCATTTAACCACTCAGATGCACTATATATTTCATCTGTCATTCTGTCTTTTTAACCGATAAATTACCTCTGTTCTTTCCATGTGTGGAGATATGTGCTTGAAATGAATTGAATTTGTGAAATTTATGTTGGCAGTATTGCAAGAATTGCACATATGCTCGCAAATAGCGCAGTTTATGTCTAATGTGAATTTTAGATTGCGTAAACTAAATCTGCTATTACATGAGATTGTAATAGAGAAAACCGTAATAAAAATACATAGTCGACACACATTTAGGGAAAATTAAGTTTTTAAGCTTTTAAATGGCAATAATGTGGCAATTTGGAGATTTTTTGACATTTAAACATTTTATAAAGAAACTTAAATTTTTATCTGACAGGCTTGAGGATCAAATATATTTCAAAAAAAATAACTAAATATATTAACATAAAATTCCTAGCTTTTAGAAACGTAAATATAACCAAAAATTATTAGGTACTTTACAAAATTGCAGTTCAGAGATTCTGAATACTTTTAGAGAATTTAGAATTTTGATAGTGAAAGTTTTTAATATCTTTCCGATTACAAAAAATTATAAGAATTTAATTATAAGTGTTAAAATACAATAAATTACAAACTTCTTAAAAAAATATATTAATTTTCGAATTGTTTTTTTTATATTAAGAGAAAATATGTGATAAACTTCAATAATAATAATAATAATTTTAATTCAAGAATTCTAAAGATAAAACATATAAACAAGATAAACAAGATAAACATGTTAACTTTCAGGAGCTTCAATTATTTTCTATTTCAAAAAAGTGGGTAACTATCTTTCAAGAGTAAATTTTTGAAATATTGAACATTTTATATTTTCAAAGTAACAAAAATAATTTATGATTTTTGATAACTATGAGAAATTTTTTGTATTTTTTTTTATAATGTGATTTTGTAATGTTTTTCCAATTTTCAGAAATTATAAAATTTTAGGACATGATTCTTAATTTTAAAGACTTTTTATGCAAAAACCTACAAATATCTTGAATATTTTAAATGTTAAAAGTTTAAAAAATCCAACATAGGTAATGAAATTTTATTAATTTTGGAGTCAGTTTTTTTCGCATTTAAAATCGAAATATCCAATAACTTTCAAAACTCAAAAAATTCTGTACAGGTTCTTTGGAGCAAACATATTCAAAACATTTTAGGATTTCTACGTATTTTGATTTCTAAAGCTTATTTTATTTAAATAAAACGTTGATGTTAGCCGTTATGCAAATATAAATTTCTGAAAATTTTTTAGGCACAAATTTTCATTTTTTTTTGAATATTTTATAACTTCGTTTTGACTTTCGAATTTTCAAAAGTCATAAAGTTCCAAGATTCGCAGTTTCTAATTCATTTTTACCATTTAACGATGTTAAAAAAATCCAAAGATCTTGAATATTTTCAGTGTTAAAAATACAACAAGATGAAATCAATTGTTTTTTTTTTAAAAAAAACAAAACGTTGATTTGAGCCGTTTTCTACATACAAATTGGAATTCTGTTCTATATTGAGAGATTTTGATAGTAAAAGTTTTTAATTTTAAAAAATATTTTTTAATTTTCCAGTGACTCTAATTCCAAAAAAATCCAAAAATCTTATGATTTTTAATTTCAAAAAATTCTCAAAATCGTTTACGATGCTGAATAAGGTTTTGAATATATGTACAAAAAATTCTAAACTACGTCTCGTGGCTTGTGTCCATTTTTTTTAATTAAAGACAAACAGATTCTAAAAATCTTGGAGTTTGATAATAAAAGTTTTTAATTTTTTGAACATTTTGTAATAATTATTTAACTTATAATAAAATTCTTAAATTCAAAAGTCGTAAACTTCTTTATGTAAATTCAGCAAATTTTTTATAGTCTAAGTTCCAAAAACTCTGAACGCATTAAAAATGAAAGCTTTTAAAAATCAAAAATTTTACAATTGTAAACATAAAAATGCTGAGAATCTAAATCTCGGCAAGCTGATATGAATTGACGTACTCAGAAAATCGCAGAACTTCTAAAAAAACTTTAATAGTCTTAGACATTTCAAAAATTTGTAAATTTAGTGCTTGGATTTGTTCTTTTATGTCAATTTTTGTAAAATTTATGTTTTTTTCGCAATTAAAAAGAGTCTCAGGTTTGAAAGTATAACATCTCAGTAGGTACTAAAGATTTTGGGAATTTAAATTCTGGGAACTTTATATTTCTCAAATATTGATAGAGCATCTTAGAACTAAGGTATTAAAATTTAAAATAATTAGACAAAAATATAAAGATCAAGAAGTCTAAACTGTGAAATTTAAAGTTTGCTTGTGAAAGTTCCATGTTTATTAAGGTCTGGTTGCTAGAAGCTTTAGATCTGAAAATTTGTCATATTAGTATCAAGAATCTAAAAATTTTTGGAAGAGGTTTTCCATTTTTTTTAGGTTACATGGGTTCCGAAGGATAAAAAAAGCATATTTTCTTATTGTTGTTTTTTTAAATATTATATAGTAAATGAACTCTTTTATTCAAACTTTTAATTAAACAACAACATTTAAACAATATTTTAGTAGATTTTCATTTAAAAAATTTAAAAATTCAGCTGTTGGGACCTAGTTTTTGGATACCTCTTAGAAAAAAGTATTCTCGCGGTGATCGGAATAGCTCCTAATATATTTATATAAAATCAAGAAACTAAAAATTTTTGGTACTAGATGAGTATAGCTTGTAATTGAAAAAAGTGAAATTTGAATTTTTGGCAAAGTTCAATGCAAAAAAGTACAATCTTCCGCAAAATCTAAACCACGTTTTGTCTTGTAAAATAATTTGCCATCAAAGATGTTCCATCACTAGTCAGTCATATATAAAAGAAGTGTCAAAATTTTAGTAAAATCGAAAACCATCACTAGTCTTGAGACAAACACGACTAATTGATTAGTGATTTCTCTTATTAAGCCTAATGAAAGGAAATTTCCAAGACTCTTTCTCTTAGAGTTTTACTCAGATTGACTTAAGACTTTGTAAAAACGTTCTTGAGCTGTTGCATTATTAGACAAAAAATTAAAAAAAATTTTTTTTTTTGAAATCTTCAAACCCATGTATCCCCTTAAATGTTTTAAATTGAATCTGAAAATATCAAAATTGGACTGTGTTTTCATCACTCGAATTTTCTAGTAAAAGCTGAGAGACTTTGGTATAGCAAAACTTGTATTAAGGGGGGAAATAGGTGTAGAAGCTTCAAAAAATTCATTTTTTTTTCTTTTCATAAATCGATCGTAGAAATATTCATAAATATATTTTCAAAATTTCAAAACAAAATTTTATGCGGTTTAAGAGTTATAAGCGATAGAGTGAATGTCCCTCTGTCGAAGAGTTGGAGCGCGTGACATGTAGTACGGAGCCGTCGAGCAGCTAGTCACTCTAGATCTATGTGGAAGGTATTGAAGATAAAAAACACATCAAAGATGATTTTTTGTTCGTTGGAAAAAAAATTTTAGAAGTGTGAAAATTTTTAAATTTCACACCGACTTTTATCGCAAGCGTTTCCTTAGGTACATAAATAAACGCGTTTTTCTCGAACCACTTTTTTCGAATTTGTGTACACTCTAGCTTCTAGAGTTTTTGATCATTCGTTATCAAACTCAGCACATAGTTGCTTTATATAATTACGCTCTATGTGAACCTCAAACATAAACAATATCTTTATTTTTACAAATTTTTTCATTCCAAAAAATGGTAAAAAATCATACTAAATTTCCACATTCCCCAGAAAAAAAATAATTTTCGATATTTTTTGGGGGGATTGAGGTTCACATAGAAGAAACACTTATAAAGAAAGTAGATTTTTTTGAAAAATTGATTTCGGATGAAAATTGTGACCTCCAGGATGTACACAAATTAGCCAGCCGGATGGCGACTTACAATGCACGGCAGCTGACCTCTCCGAAATTTTTCGAGGAAAATGTTTGAAAATTTCATAATATACTCTTGAACATATGCATAACATAATTCCATAATATAAATGAAATATATTTATTCCTTATGTGTAAAAAAAAATCGTAAAATACGCCATCCTATACATTCACTTACACCTATTTCCCCCCTTAACATATTGTAAGTTAACTTTTCATCTGGTTTATTATACACACTGAACCCCCAGAGGATATTACATGTACATATCTAAAGGGTAGGCAGATAAGGCACGTATTGATTCTTGCAGCAAAGCACAAATGAGACCTTAACTCTATAAAACTAGGAAACTACAGCTTATTGTAGTCTCGTTTTCCAACCCTCGATACCTGCTGGACCCGACCAAGAGAATGTATTCAACATTTTGTTTCATCCGCCGTTGGAGGCGTCTCCAAGAAAATTGTTGTATCATCTTAAAAACAATTAGATCCGACTTAACACCTGATGGAAACAATTAAAAACACCCACTCGATGATATTCCATTTCGGTTCTGTAAGACTTTAATGGAAGCGGAATGTTGTGGTGCAGGCACGAGCCGCTCGGAGGATACTAATCCTTATATTATAGTCAAGTAAGTGACAATGGCGACTTGTGTGGGCCAGAATACCTGTCTAATTGACCAGCGGGCGGTCCGCGAGATCTCGTGATTAATATGCCATAGACAAAGATGAATGCCGACTCATTAAGTGGGTGTAAGTGCAACAGTTAGGGCCGTTGTGACGCTTCTTGCAATTGCATGAAACACATTGGACGTGCATTTTTTACCTCGCTGTGTTCACTGGTTCGGACGATTTTTGTTTCTTAGACAGAGCCGGATTTAGATTTTTAAAACGAAATGGAATTCCACCTTGCTTGCTTGGAGAGTTTTTAATTCATGCCAAAGATTACAGTTTAATTGCTGTAACATTTAACACTTTTCATATTGTTCTTCCTCAGCATAAAGAAGTTTAAATTCAATTTGCTTGACAGTTTTTCAACGCTTCTGAAAACTGTGGCTTACCGTCCCGAATCCCATCGATTATACAGAGTGATTAAAGAAAACAAATCGAAAGTGTTTTGAAGGATTTTGCATGTTAAATTTGTTAAAATGGTCGACTTAGTTTCTAATCTCTTTTTGAGGTTAGCGTTGTCACAGTTGCTTGACAGTGGCGTCTCATTTGGGTAGAAGTTGATAAGAAGCTTCCTCTTGACTATAGGAAATTTTCTTACTCAGTAGTGTTTGAGACCATGTGTTGTCGGCGCCTATGAATTTGAAGCTTTTGTTCAAGGAAATTTTACTAAGACGCTCGAAAATTTACGTCTGCATTGATTTGGATTCTTTTTTATCACTCTATATAATCATTTTTCCTGTTAGGACCACCATCTCTGCGGCTGCCTTAATATTTTTTATATTTCTTAAAAAAGTTTTAAAATCTCTAAAATTTCTACAGGTTACAAAAATTCTATATCTACAGATTGAAAGACACCAATAGAACTTTTGGATTTTTTGTAGATTTTTACATATTTTAATAATTTTAAACATTACTAAAGTTTTAAAAAAAACGAGTTTATAGAAAAATTTTACATTTTGCAAATTTAAAATATTGCTGGGGTTTCTTATATATCTACCAGCTTAATAAAATTAGGTATTGAATTTGCAAAATTTCCTTTACTTTTAGCATTTTCGTGACTTTCAAAACCCATCCGTTTTCTAGATTTACCTAGATACATTTTCATATTTTTTCCTGAAAAATTTAAAAAGTCTAAGATAGTCATAATTACTGAGATTTTCAGGGCGAAAAGTTTTAGCTTGTGAAAAAGTTTTTACATATTTTAGCAATTTTTCTTGACTTTGCAACATTTGAAAGTTTGAAATATTTTTAAAAATATTACATATTAAATATTTGAAAAACATTATAAATATTTTAGCACCTATAGAATATTTACAATTGTTGAAAGTTTCAAAACAATAGTAGTTTTGAAAATTCTAAACGTTTTAAAATTTGTATCTACCTAAAAATTATGTCTACAATTTTACAAATTTTTAGATATTTGTGTACATATTCTTGGACAAGTTGGTATTTTTTTTATGAAAATTTTAGACTTAGTGCACTTTGTAAAATTTACTTAACTGCTAGTACTTTTACGACTTTTAAAACCTCAAAGATTTAAAAAATTCATTATTTTGTAACTCATAATTAAAATTTTATATTTTTCCATTTTTTATAAATTTTAATATTTCTTATAAATGTAACATTATGCAAAATGCCCACCTTAAAACTTTTGGATATTCTGTACATTCTAACATATTTTAGCAATTTTGAAAGTACTCGACTGCAACATAAATTCTTAAATTTTAAGTCTCATTACGCATTAGAAAGTTATATGTTTATAGAAAATTTTAAATTTCAAGAATCCGTAGAATTTGTGAAATTCACCTAATTTTCAAAAGTTTTATGACTTAAAAATTTTATGCGTTTATTAATTTTACCTACACATTTTCGTACTTTTTCAGGGAAGTTTTTTTCTTTCTATTTCTTTATTCTAACTACAAATTTCTAGAGGTTTCAAAAATTTGGTTTTGTAATTATGCTGATTTTACGGATTTCTACATATTTTACCGATTTTTCTTAATTTTGCAACATTTATGAAAGTTTGGAATATTTCTAAAAATACTAAAATTGTAGCATTTTTAAATAAATTAATTAAATTTTAAGCCAATCGTAATTTTTAAAATTTCAAACGTTTAAAAAATTTATATCTACCTAAAAAGTTGCTCTACAATTTTACAGATTGTTTAAATTTTAGATTTCTGAAGAATTTAGTTTATTTTTAAATTTGTAGAAATTTTAAAATCCGTAAATTTGTTGATTTCTAGTACGTCTACCTTAATACCTTAAAAATTTTAGAAATTCGTAATTGAATTGAATAAGTTTATAGAGCTTTAGTTTTTATTTTAAGCATATTTCTCCATGTTTCAAAAACTTTATATATTGTGAAGTCTGTAAATTTATGATTTATCTCCGAACTTGCGAATTTGATATTACATTAAACATTAATCATTGAGAGTTTAGTAATTTAATTATTAAGAAATCTGCAAAGATTCCAGAACTAGGAATTTGTACGTGTACGTGTATGTAAAAATTCATAAATTGTGGTCAAAATTGAATCAAAGTAACATGGGAATGTGGGAATGTAGAACGTGTAATTTCCGGAATTTTGGAAATTGAAAAAATGCTAACTTGAAATAAAAACCTAAAAATTTCCGAGCTGGAAATTTAGAAAAAAAAGATCTTTATTATATAGCTTTGTAATTCAGGTCTGAATTTGAAATTTAATATTTGAATTTGAGGATAAAAAAATTGATTCTAAAATTTCATTAATATAAAATCAACAAAAACTGATTTCCCCAGATTCTAAAAAAATTAGAGATTTTCAAAATTACTACAAATTACAGTAAAATTTTAGAGATTTTAATAATTTGTATTTGTAACATTTTTAAAAGTTTGAATTGTCTTCATTTGTATAGTTTTTCGTCTCTAGAATATTTACAATCGTTGGAGCTTACAAAACAATTTTACAATTTTCAGTTATTTGTGTATATTGAAGAATTTAGTGTTATTTTTGCTTAAGGAAACAACACGAAAATTGGTGCAAATTTTAGAATCCGTAGTTTCTTATTTGTTTTTGGCACTCTTACTTCTAAAACGGCAGAAATTTTAGAAACTTGTAATTTAAACTGCATCAGTTAAAAGCTCAATTTTCTAAATTTTCCCATGTGTTAGAAACTTAACTTATTAATTTTGCAAAATTCTAAAAGATTTGAAACAAGAATTTCTGGACATTTAAAAAACTCTATGGAATTTCTGGTCGTCCACCGCTGTAAAATTCTACAGATTAAAAACGCTCGTGTAAAATTATGCGGAACATCATATAAATTACAAGTTGTGAAATTTACTTTATTTCGAGCCTCATGATGACGTTTAAAATCTTTTTTTTTTTTGTTTTTCTATGAGAATTTGGAGGTTTTTAAAATTGTAAGAGTTTCTCTAAATTTTTCATTCGCAGAGCCTCTAGAATCTGTTTTTTCCCAAAATAAGGAAGTTTAAATTCCATTTGTTTGATCCTCCGATCCTCAGATTATCATCGCCCTTCCAAAAACAGTCAGACTTACCGCCCAGAATCCCATCGATTGTATAATCCTTTTTCCCGTCAGGATCACCGTCCCTGCGGCCGCCACCACGAAGTAGACGACTAATGGACGAAACACTCGGTGGGTCCGTCACTCCTTCCTGAAAGAAAAAAAACGTGACCTTCATTTTACGAAAATTTAGGGCATACGTCCGGGAAACGGACGAAGCGAGAAAATATGGTGAGGTAGATCTTACGGCACAGGTGTTCGGTAATGACCATTCATAGGCGAAATTATACACTTTTGTTGAAAGGCGTATGCAAAACAACAGAGCTCGCCTCGATACGTGACATTAGAATGGAATGCGTTCGTCCGTCCGGTTGCAAGTTTTAACGGCGCAAAGTGGGAATGTGAACTTTCGCGAAAAATAGAATAGATTGGTCCGCTAATCTGATTTTCTTCTCCTCAGTAGCCAGCCTTCTCCCTCGTGTAATTAAGAAAATTATTTTGTCGCAGTATTCACATTCATTAGAGACCCGAAACTTTCCCGAAATGACTTCATCCTCGTAAACGGAAATGGCGTGAAATTATCTACGTACTTGTCTCGGTTTTGTAGATATTGGGTATTTCGCGACAGAGGGAAATGTCGTTTGTTTCTGTCTTGGCTGTTTAGAATTCGATTTATTTTTAATTTACAGTCGACGATATGTCTTTGTGACTGTCTTGCTTTTTCAGAAGTGCCAATATATCAATCTTGGGCCTAGAAGAGCGATGAGTTGCCACTCGCAACGACGAAAAAGCATTAAAAGTGTGTGGAGTATTTCGTTTTTTGATGTTGGTTATCAGAGTCGAGGTATTGCTGGCCCTAATTAAGGCAGTAAAAGGCAACGAGTTCGAGACGTCTTGATCGTAATGATTTTGGTCTTTATAAATGTTTTCAGATATTTTGATGTACAGGGTGATACACTTTGCTGAAGTTGGTCTTCAGAGATTCGGCGGTTTGAGAATTTCAAAGAAATTTTTGATGACATGCGGACGCATACCTTGAGAACTTTGGGATATTTTTACATTTTTTAAGCAATTTTAAATTTTCTCGACTGCAACATTGTTAAAAATTTAAAACTTTCGAGGTTAGAAAATTTGAATGTTTTTCAAATGTAAAAATCCTGAAAGATTAAGTATTTTTTTGAAAATTTTTAAATTTTAAAAAGCCGTGGACTTCGTGAAGTTTTTTTTGCATTTTCATGACTTTCAAAATTCATCCATTTTCTAGATTTACCGAGATACATTTTCATATTTTTTCCTGGAAAATTTAAAATTCAATCTATTATAATACTTGTAAAAAAATTATGAATTTTTACATATTTTATCGATTTTTAATGTTTATGGAAGTTTAAAATATTTACTAATAAACTAAGATTTTTAGCATCTCTAGAATATTTACAATTTTTGAAGCTTTGAATAAAAGTTTGTGGAAATTGTAGATCTAGCAGTGTTTGTAAAATTTCCTTCTACTATTTTTATGACTTTTAAAATCCCAAAGATTTTAGAAACTCACAATTAAAATTGCACAAAATATAAAAAGCTTAATTTTCTTTATTTTAATTTTTTTTATATTTTTCCATATATTAATTTTAATATATCTTATAATGTAACATTATGCAAATTGCACACCTTTAAAACTTTTGGATATTTTGTAAATTCTTACATATTTTAGCAATTTTAAAAAATTTTGACTGCAACATTGTTAAAAATTCAAAAGCCGGCCATCTTAATATTTTTATATTTCTTATAAAAAATATAATTTTAAAAAATAAAATTTAAGTTTTAGTGTCTCTAAATTTTCAACAGGTTGTAAAATTTTTAAAATTATACAGACTGCACACCTATAAAACTTT
Organism: Cynaeus angustus; assembly: GCA_030157275.1. NCBI lineage: Eukaryota > Metazoa > Arthropoda > Insecta > Coleoptera > Tenebrionidae > Cynaeus > Cynaeus angustus. Next base: position 15,208,770 of record CM058064.1, read on the forward strand.
TGGATATTTTGTAAATCTTTACTATTTTTGCAATTTTAAACATTACTAAAGACTTAAAAATCGAGTTTCTAGAAAAAAATATTTTTTTCCAAATTTAAAAAATTTCTGGGAGATTTTAAATATTTGGAGTCTTTTTTTTATATATGTATCTATCTGTTTTATAAAATTAGATATTGAATTTGTAAAATTTGCCTAATTTTTAGCATATTCATGACTTTAAAAACCCATCCGTTTTCTAGATACATTTTCATATTTTTCATAGAAAATTAAAACGTCTAAGATATCCAGAATTACTGAGATTTTTAGCTTGTGAAAAAGCTTTTTACAGATTTTTCCAATTTTTCTTGATTTTGCAATGTTTACTAAAGTTTGAAATATTTTTTAAAGTATTAAGGTTTTTAGCACCTCTAGAATATTTACAATTCTTGAAAGTTTTAAAAAAATAGTAATTTTGAAAATTCTAAACGTTTTAACCTAAAAATTATTTCTACAATTTCACGCATTTTTAGATATTTTTGTGTATTCTTGGTACTGTTAGTACTTTTACGGCTTTTAAAACACCCAAAATTTAAAAAATTCGTAACTCACAATTAAATTTTTATATTTTTTCATGTCTTATAAATATTAATATATCTTATAAATGTAATATCTTATAATGTAAATCCGTAAAATTTGTGAAATTTACCTAATTTTCAAAAGTTTTATGACTTTAAAAATCGGTTCGATTTCTAATTTTACTATTTTCGTATTTTTTTCTAGATCTCTAGAATATTTAAAATTCAACTTCTGACCAAAAATTTCTAGAGGTTTCAAAAACTCGTTTTTCCAATTATATTAAAGATTTCAAGATTGTTGATTTCAAAAATGTTAAAGATTTCAAAACAATCTGAAAATTTTAGAATTTTAAAAATTACGATTGTTTTGAAATCTTTAACATAAGTTTCTTTAACTTTAAGTTTCAAAAATTTATGGCTACAACTTTACAGATTTTAAGATGTTTATGTGTATTCTTGTAAAATTTGGTATTTTCTCCTTTCAAGGAATAAATGACGAAAATTTATGTGAAATGCAGAATTCGCATAATTTCATTTTTACGACTTTTAACACTCAAGATTTTGGAAACTCGAAAAATTGCATAAGTTCATAAAGCTCTAATTTTTAGATTTAAAAATTTTCATATTTCTCTGTGTATTTAAAAGGATTTCTGTTCTAAAATAAGAGTCTGATTTTGAAAATTTGTTTAAATTTTATTTTTTTTAAAATAACTTTGAAAATGGTTCAGTGACGGTTGTTTACTTAACAAATGTGACAGCAAGTGGAGTTGTAATTTTTCATTTTTCATAAACAATTTATTTATTGGCAGTTTTGAAAATGTATGAATTTGTTATTGTCAACGACTGTAAACATTTTACAACTAAAAACAATATATAAAAATGTTTAAAATTTTGGTAGCCGTGTTATATCCTGTCTGTCTTAAAAGTCTGGAGTTTTCAAAGACTCAAAATCTTCAGAACATTTAGGTATATTTTTGCATATTTTATGTGATGATCGCAACGTTTTTGGAAAAAGTTCTTAGAGATTTTAAAATTTCCATTTTTAAAAAACCCAAATATTTGTATAAAAAAAATCATAAAATCACAGAGGAGGTGATTTCTAGCACTCTTATGAAGAAACGCTAAAATTTTACGATGCAGAAAATAGATCTCTATAAACTCAAGCAGTTTTAATTTAGTTTATAGATTCTTTAGGGATTTAAATGTAAAATTCCGGAGATTCTAGAGAATTTGGAGGTTTTCAAAATTTCACAAATTTCAAAGAAATTTTTGAATCGTTAAGACTCGGGAATATTTAGAATTTTAGTACTCTCTGTAACCTCTTCGGCTGTAAGATCCTAGATACGTCAAAGATTCGTATTTTAAAATCATGCAGAATATTCAGGTAAATTTTTGAATTTTTAGCAAATGAATTTAGTATGAAAAGTCTGAAATTGTAAAGATTTTAAAAAATTTGAAGGTTTCCTAAATAGAAAAATTCTAAACTTTTTTCAATTTCTAGAATATTTCAATTTTTTCAAGTTTTTAAACATTCATTTTTTTAATTTTAAAGATTTGTATCTAAAAAAATAATTGCAAGTGAACATTAGTAATTATATTCTTCCATGGCTTATTGTTTTTTGAGTTTAATTATTAAAGAATTTTCTTAGAATAAGTACATTCTAGAAGTTTAAGTTTTTCGTATTCTGACACGTTCTAAAATTTTTTAAACATCGACTTTCTAGGACTGTAAATATTATAGAATATTATAGAAACTGAGATTTTGAAAGGTTTACAAAATGGAGGCAAGTTTTAAATTTTTCAAACTGCAAAATTCGTAAATCTTAAGAATTGATAAAAATTTATTTTAACACTTCTAGAATCTTTACCATTATGAAATGTAAAGTTTTTTTTTTTAAATTTTATGATTTGGACAGAGTTTGGAGGCCCAGTAGAGATTTTAGACAGCACAAAATTTTTTGTGAATTTTTAAATTTTCAGAATGTGTAAAATTTGTGAAATTTACCTAATTTAATTTTTAGATGTTCTCTAGAATGTCATGAAACTCTGAAAGCCCAAAAAACGAAACCAAATACATAATTTTTTAAAATCTATTCTGAAAATTGAACATGATTTCATGACTGCAAAAATTCCAATACCTAAAAATCGATAGTATCAATACTATTAATATATTTTTTTCAATAACACAGTTACAGACAATATCGAACCGTTCGCAAAAAAGTATAGTTCTCCTGAAAGCTGCCAAATTATCTCCGCGTTCACGCTCCATTACTGTCGTGCAACATACATAATATATCTGTATCTTTCGTTGCACTGGGAAGTCATCGAGTTCTCCGCCTCTGGTGCGAGTCTCTAGCAAAAAACCCGAAGAAAAGGAGGCGTTGCTGTTCGTTTATCGGGCCCGAAGCGGTGCAGATACGTTTTACGACAACATACGCGGTCCCGAGGAAGAGTGAAGAACCAAGCAAGAACCGGTGGGTCCGCGAGATGCTATCGCCAGATGTCCCGGCGCTAATTTGAGGGCGGTAACATCGGCACGCTCGCTACGTCAGGACCACTATTATCATTGTGATGTGTCCTCTGGCACGCTGCCGGCCCTTTGATCCGATGCCGACATATCGCTATTATCTACAGATATTCCGTGGTAGCCCATCCGAACGTGACGTACTGTTATCGGGATGATAACGTCGACTTCCGTACGGTGCTAACGATCGCAAAGAGAGATAATTCGGGATCGATACGATCGACGGACTGAAAATGACAGCCGTTGTTGACAGGAACGATCAAACCTGGAGGCGAAGATAAACCGCTAAGATAATCGACGTTTTTTATGTATGAGGTGGTGTGGAAGTCTTATTATTGCAAGAGAAGCCTCGGGGGAACATGAATAGCACGACCGGCATCGCCAATGTTGCAAGGCAGCATATGGACGATAGATACGAGAATTTACATTTAATTGCTTAAATTAATTGCTATTTCATTGAATTCTGTGTTTGACATGAATCTGTTTATTTGCATAATTGGGACGATCAATATTTGTTCTCGTACGTGCTAAATTATATTAAAGTGACTTATAAGTGGTACTTTCAATCAATCAATCAACCAATAAAGAAGAAAAAGTCACGACTATTGAATTCGTTTATTTTAAGTTGAGCTTTTGAGCTTTTTTAATTCTAAAATTTTAAGAATTTCAAGAATTATTTCTAAGAATCTAGAAAATGACTTTTATAAAATGGCTTTCTTGGAAGCGAAGAAATTGAAGAATTGAAGAAATTATTTTTAGATAATATTTTAAAAACTGCGAAAATATCTAAAACCTTCTTGTGTTTCGTAAAATTTTTAAATTGTCCAAACTTTCCAAAAAGATAGAATATGGATAAGCTTAAAAATTTATAGAATGTTAAAGAAAACAAAAATTTTAAAATCTAGGACCTACATTCTAAAAAATTTTTCCGAAAACGACAAACGATGCAAATTTAATCTTTAAAATTGCATCTTGTTTTGTAATTTCATGAATATTTTTCTACAAACAAATTTTTGGAATTCAGACAATCGTTTTGGAAACTTTAAAAATTAAAAAAAAAATAGAAATCTCTATATATATATTTTTAATTGGAAAACCTCCAAAATCTCTGGCATTTTTACAATTTCAGATTGTTTAGCTACAGTTTCAAAGATTACAAAAATTCTAAAAATTCTGAAGGTTTAAAGAAAATTTATAGTTTTTGCAATTTTGAAATCTCCAGGATTTTTAGGATGTTCGTAATTTTAATGTAAATTTTAGTTAAAAAGATTTATAAAATTAGAGAAATATAAAAATTTAGAGCTTTATGAATGTAAGTAGTTTTATTTATGAACTTCTAAAATTTTTGTAATTTTTAATATTGTAGACGTGTTAGAAATTGGGTAAATTTACCAAAATCTTTTGAAAAGTCTAAAACTAAAAAAACGACAAGGTATGAAATATCGACTTTCTCTGTAATTTCATAAATATTTTTTTAATAAAAGATCTGAAAAATAGCGCATCTTTTGGAATTTTTTTATAAAAGAGCCCCAAAAACATGCAATCGCATTTTAAGTCTTTTAGACCTTGAATACTACACAAAACGCAAAAATATTAAAGATTTAAAATTTTGGATCTAAAATCTTTGAAATTTTGAACCATGGAGATCTTAAACAATACTTTCATTTTAAATATTCTGAAGGCTTATCAATTTAAAAATTCTTAGACATTTTGGAGCCTTAATAATTATGAAAGTTTAAAATTCTCGAAATTCCAGAAAATTTTTAATAGTTAAAAATCGAAAAATTATTAGTTTTTAGAATCTCTTCAGAATATGTGCAATTTTTGCCCTCATGATGCACCAACGATCTTAGAAAATTGAACTTTTTCCAGAGTTTGGCGTTTTTTTTGAGTTTCTAGACTTTTTATGAAATTCTGAAAAACATGGAAATTTTAGAAAGCGTAAGAATTTGTGCAAATCTGAGAATTTTAAAATTGTTAAAATTGCACATGTTAGCCTGTTTATATTCTAAACGTTCTATAACGATTGAAAAATTCTGAGAATTTTTTGCAATTTTTTAAACCTCCAAATGCTCGTAGAAGAATATGAAAATTCTGGAAATTAAATAAACTTTACAACTTTTGCAGATTCTAAACTTTTGTGTTTCTAAAATCTTTATATTCTCGAGAGTCCTTTTTAAAGTGCAGTTCACCAGTTCTCCAAAAATGTATTAAATATCTGAAAATGTAAAAGATATGGATTAAGTTTATATATTTTTTTGGTATAACATTTAGAATGTTAAAAATTAAATCTGCAATAATTGTAAATATTCTAGATGCTAATATAAACTTTAGAATTTCTAGCAAAGCTTCAATTTTGCATAAATGTTATATAAAACTGTTATGAGCTCTATGATATTCTGCATAATTTTTATACACCATTTTTTTACAAATTATAGAATTTTACAGCAGTGAAAATTTTAGAAATCATCTAAATTTAAATTTTGTAAATTTGAAATTTTCCAGAAACTTTTGCAATTTTTGAAAATTCTAAATTAAGAACCAAGGATCTAAATTGTAAAGAGTAAACAATTGTAATTGTCAAAAACCTTCAGGGAATCGAAAAATTTAAGAATTCAAAAGAACTTGAAGAATTCAAAAAAAATCACAAAGCTCGAAGGGGTAGAGAATTAGAGAGATGTAAACGATCCGAAGCAATTCTCAATAGAAAAAATCAGAAAATTTGAAGAATCTAAGGTCTTAACAATCTAAAGATTTGAATCTTAAGAATCAGGAAGATTCCAAAACATTAAGAAACTAATTTGAAGTAACAGGAAGAAAACAAAAACTTGACAAAATTATAAACTCTAAGAGGATTGCAAAAGTTGTGAAGATAATGAAGAATCTCAATCGAAAGAATCCAAAAAATTTCGAAGCAGCTAACAAATTTAAACGATCTGAAGGATTTGAAGAAAATTAAAGAATTGAAAGAATCATCTGTGAAAATTTAAAAAAAAACTAGAAGATTCAAACGGATTGCACGGTTTCGAAGAAATCAAGGAATGTAAAGAATCTCAAATCTATAAATCGAAGAAATCAAGGAAACTAATAAACTTCAAATATTAAATATCAGGAAGAATTTATTTATAAATCTGGAAAACTTAAACCTTTTAACGAATTGAGGAAATTGAAGAAATTTGGAGAACTCTAATAATCTGAAAAATTTGAAGAAAGAAATTCTCAGATTTTGAGCTTGCCAAATTCTCAGAATAATTTTTTGGAACATTACATTCTCAGATTCTGAATATTTAAGATTTTAATTTCTCCAATTTTGAGGATTTTTTTGTGAAGACTTAAAAGTTTTAGGCTGGTTATGGTTTTTAGATCTTTCGGTTTCTAGGAGTTATCACTTCTAGTTTTTCAAGTTTTCACGTTTAAAAATTTTCATTCTTCGAAATTAATAATTTTTTAGATGAAAATCTGGAAACACGTAAAATCTTAGAACACAAAAAAAGAAAAAATTAAAGAATAGAAAAATTTGAGGAAATTAATTAGAATTGTAAAAGTTGTAATGATTATGAAGAATCCCAACAATCGAAAGAATCCAAAAAATTCAAAGCAGCTAACAAATTTGAGAGATTTGAAGGACCTGTGAAAATTCCAAAAAATCTATAAAATTCAAACGGATTACATGGCGGCGTAGTTTGAAGAATTTTAGTGATCTGAAAGATTTGAAGAAAGAATTCGAGGAGTGCAAAAATTTTAAAGAATCTCAAAAAAAAAGTCAAGGAATGAAATTTTTGGAAGTAGCTTCACAAATGTAAATTCCAGGACCGTAATTTTAAAGTTTGGTAGTTATGATTGTTAAGAGCATAAATGCATAAATTTTTTGAACGACTTCTTTAATCTCTAACATAAAATAAAGTATGTTTGGATATGACGTAATATAAAAAGATAAACTGCCGATTTGATTTCCTTATTTCTATCAAAAGTAATTAGTTATAGTAATATAAAACGCTTTATAGCATACTGCTAGGATATAATTAAGTTTGATATATTATCAGACTACGTAATGTAAATATAAACATTTTACACGCTGAGAAATTATTGATTATTATAGCTATCGCACTCCTAATATTTGTTTATCGCAAAAACCCGCTACCTTTAAATTATCACGGATAATAATCACCATCTACCTTAATCAGCCTCTCCCGAATCTCCCAGGAAAAAATCGCCGGATTCTCCTTCTTCATCTGCTCTATCCTTAATTCAACTTCCGGCGTCGCCACTCTCGGTTTCGACCCTCCAATAACCCCCGGTCTGATACTCCCAGTCTCTTGATATCTATTCAAAATTTTCGAGACACAACCATGCGAAACCCTCAACTGTCTTGAAATAACACACGGTCGAATTCCAGCAGCGGCCATCTCGACAATCTTCAATCTTATGTGATTTGGTAAAGGTCTTCCGTTGATGAAGACTCCTCCAAGTTGGTTAACACGTCCTTGACCTGTTTAATTAAAGAAAATCTTTATTATTGGTGGCATTTTTGATGAATTATCGTTGATTATGGCGTTAGGTGAACTGTATTAAGTCGGAATTAAATTTCTATTAGCTTTAATTAGTTCGAGTTTAATTGTAAAAGTAATGACTTTTCTGTGGAGAGGTATTAACACTATTACTGGTCGTGGGTAATCAGAGGCCAGTGGTTTATTATTTACCAGTTAAGTAGTAGAAAATGTTTTAACTTGTTGGTTGGTACTAGTCAAGGACTGCGATCTAGGAAACGATAAAATTAACTATTGCAACGAAATTGAATTCTTCTTGACGGTTCTGTGGCGCCTCGAGCGAGGTCATTCTTTATTTATCCATTTTGATAACAATCCCTAACTTGTGGCGCCCAGTTTATTTTACAAAAATGGGCGAAAAATGCGCCCAACGAGATAAATTATAATTTATTATCAAAGTAGGTATATTTTCCAGGATGCGCTCGAGCGAGAACTGTTGGAAATTATCTCTAAATTAACATGCGATTCAGCTACGAAGAAATATAACTCGAAATACAGGTACCGGCCATTTTAAAACAACTTGACCAATTAATCATCATAGCTCTAAATAAATTATAAGCAGTAGGTATTTCTACCAGGAAGCCATTCATCACATCCGTTGACAAAAATCTGCAGTTGACACTGATTTTATTAAAATTTTATTTTTTTTTCCGGTTGCAAATTGCAGTTGAAGAGGCAATTGTTCTTTATTATCTTGAATTAAATAGTCTTAGAGATAATCAGCGCAAACGGTAGCTTGCTCGAGCCTTAATGATAATTTAATCACATTTGCAGGGGTGGGCTTGAGTAATTTGGAAGGCCATATCGAATCCCGACTACTATAATTTGTTGAGATTGCTGATTTTGCCCGCGGCGGCGGTCAGAGTGATAGATGAACAGCTTCGGCCGCCTTTACCTTTATTAATTATGTTATTTTTATGATCACTTCTAATTTCGAAAGATTCCGGGGAAGTGTAATTAATATAGAAATTCCGGACTCACCTTGGAAAGGGTAACCACCGAAAATTGGTCTCATATCCATAATTGTCTTTGATTTATCTACATAGTCAAGAAACTTTCATTTTACACATTTTCACCCTAAACTCCCATCCACTAAAACAACACTATACCAACTGCATTATGAGAAATTCACATTGTGTACGGGGCGAGAAAAAAATTGTTTACCATCTGGTAGTAAAATGAGTTCGTGCACTATTGGTCAAAAGCTTCATATGTCGCTATTGTAATAACTGGAAGTCAGTTTTGATGGTTCGAAGACGTACCATGAAGGGTGCTTTTCGACAAAAATGAGCATGAAACCTATTACCGAGCCGAGCAAACCGATTTTATATATGGGAGGGTCCACAAAGCGGCATTGTAAAGCTTGAATGGGAGGTACTTGCAGCGAGTACTGCCTTACAACGGCGATATATTGGCCAGGAAAGTATTACATTATTTTTATGCCACTACACTGTCTCATGTTTGTAGGAAAACACGCACGGGAAAATCGCCTCCAAAATGGCTACTAGGAGTCTCACTTTGCATTCATCAAATTTGGAATGTGCGAATTCGAAATGGGGAAAAATCGTGAAAGAAGCTTGACTAATTTTTTACGGTCTAAGACGATGGTCGGGTCTTTGTGTGCGAATTTAGGACCACCTGGAATATGTGAAAAAGAGTTTTGCACGGGGGTTTCGGATTTCTCAACATGAAAAATGTTGAAATGAAGAATTATGGGATGTTAAAGTCGACATTTTATAGTTTATTATCTCGATCGTGGAAAAAATTGTATGCGCAATTCGAACCCTCTATTTATCGCGATTGTGCAAAAATCCACTCTGCGCTCAGGTTGTTACATAAGTAGTTTTTTTCTGGAGGAGAGAGGAGACGTTTGTACTTGACTTTACGTTCAGATTCTCAGAACTGTTGCATTTAGTTTAATTAACTAATCAAATACTGTAAATAATAAGCACTTGACGCTTCTCGGAAAACCGTAATGTAAAACAGCTTCTGTAATAAACGAACCAAAACATAATAAACAATTTGAAAGTGTTGAACTAATTCTTTAATTTAATGACAGTTTTCTGCATTAAACTGGTGGCTACCTATCTAACGGTGAACGAAAATTTTTGAGATTGAAATGCCTCGTAAAACTGTTTCGCTGCCTGAATAAAAAATGGCAAAATTTGAAAGATGTCAAAATGATGAAAAGACAAATTTGTGAAAGTATAAACAGTATTTTCAAGTTCCCAAATTCTTCAATTTTAAAATTCTTTTGACTTTTAGGTTACAAATATTGGAGGTTCTCAGGTTCTCAAATTATTAAGTTCTAAAATTTATAGATTTTTAGATACTTTAGTTCGTAGATTTTCATGTTTTCAAGTTCCTAAATTCATAGATTAAACTTAAAATTTCGAATTTCTATTTTTACAATTTTTTTAGGTTCTGAGAGTTATAATAATCTCTAAATTTCTCAGATATTGAGCTTGTCAGATACTCAGAATAAATTTTTGAAACATTACATTCTCAGATTCTGAATAGGTAGGAACTTAAGATTTCTCCAGTTTAATTTTTTTTTTGTGAAAGCTTAAAGTTTTCAGGTTGCTTGCGGTTCTTAGATATTTCGGTTTCCAGGATGTTGAGTTATCACGTCTCGTTTTTAGAGTTTTTTAATTTCGAAATTTTGTTTTCCGAGATTAATAATTTTTCAGATTTAAATCTGGAAACACGTAAAATCATCACCTGATGATCTAAATCTAAATCTGTAAACTTAAAACTTGGAAAATCATAATCTAAATCTAAGCTGAAAACGAAGTAATTTGAGAGAATCTGTGAATTTTCGAGTGCTATTGTATAAACTTAAAAATCGAAGAAATGAAGATCTGAGGAGCTGAGAATACAAATACAAATAATTTGAGAACTCGCAAATTTCAGAAACTGAACTTGAGGAATCTCAAATTTGACAGGCAAGAAGTTAAATATTTTAGAATTTAGAAATCTATGGACTTAAGAAATTAGAGAACATAAAATTAAAAAAGATAACCTATAAATTTGAAATTTTTATATATTAAGTGCTTACAAATCGAACTTTCAGATTCTTGACTCCTTAGACTTTATATTTTTTAACTTAAATTTTTTTTCAGTTTTAAAGCGTATTTCTTGTTCTTTATATTTTTGGGTACCAGATATTTGGGTTCTCATTTTTTCAAGTCTCGAGAGAAAAAATATAATCTCGTTAGAAAAACCGCGGTTTATTTATTTATTAATGTTTAAATGTTTTAATTGTTTTATATCTTTTGGTTATTTGGATTTTTTGTAACCTTTGTATTCTTTTAGTTCTTTAAATTTTTAAGACTTCAAAAAAATTGAAAATTAGAACAAGTGTTTCTCTAATGTTTAAGATTATTCAAGAAAATTTAATTACAACTTATTGAGTCTTTTTTGCTGATTTTCAGCTAGTTTTCATAAAACTAATTTTAAACTTTAAAAAATCCTAACAGTTTTATAAACTATGCTTTTGAAAAAAAAAATTGGAAGCTTATTTTAAAGACTTTTCAATTTTAAAGTTTCTGACTTAAAAATCTTAGAACTCAAATTCTTAGGTCTTTTCCTAGTTCCTAGATCTTTTTAATCCTAAGGAACTTATATAAAGATTTAAAGATTTAAAATCACGGTTTTCTAAATGAACTCCTTGAGGTCTTTTTCTCACATTTTCAATTCGGAATACCTAGAAGACAGAAAGTCGAAAAAATCTTCTTTGGTTACTTTAGATTTTTCAAGTTCTAAAGATTTTTAAAAAATTCTAGATCGAACGGTTGCTCTCTAGATTTTCAATTTTTTTCAGAACTTTTTTTTGTTATATCTATATCTTAGATCTTTTAGTTTATTCGATTGGTTTATTACAGCAGTTTTGCTAGAATGTACCACCAATTGTATACTTTTGGATTCAATTTTTGATGCGTCTTTTTGCATCCTTTATCTTCTTTCGACGCCTTAGGTTATTCAAACTGTCTTCAAAATCTACGTATATGTTGCAAGCTGTTGATCCCATAAATTTTCTAGATTTTTTTCTAGATCTGTCTAGATTCTTTGAACTTTAAAATAATTTTCTCAAACTGTTTAAATCTCTTAGATCTTTTATATTTTCACATTTTAAAATCTGACTTCAACCTGTCAACTTAATAGATCTGAAAATTTGAAGATTTCATGACAAAAAAACTTAAAAACCAAGTACAAAACGTGGAAACTTGAAAATCTAAAGAACGGCAACTAGGAGTAATCAAACCTAAAAACCCAAGAATTTGAGAAGAGAAAGAATGAAATAACATATTATTATCTGAGTATGTTATGATGGCTCTTTTTCACTCACGAGCGAATTTGCGAGCGAGTGGTGTATGTCATCCGAGTGAATAAGAGCTAAACATGCGAGTGTATACTTTGTTTTATCTACGACTACGAATCTTGTTGTTCCACCTTCCACTTCATAAAATTCGTTTTTATATAACTTTTTGTAGTTGTCATAAATGTGCTAATAATTATTATTTAACGGGTTGGAGTCAATCGGAGTTCAAGATGAATTACATTATTACATGGGTTTCAATAACGGCTATCATTATTTGGTTGAATTCATAGATGTAATGAGCCAATAACTAGTGTGTCGTAGATAAACCTAAAAACTGCAGACTTGACAACCTAAGGTTATCAAAAACAAAAGAAAATGTGATAATTTATAATTAATGTGCTAAACTTAAACCTAAAAAGTAAATGTGTTTTAATTATTCATTAATATAATAAATTTATCACGTTTGACATAATTTTTAACATTACCTGTAAACTTTTGAACAATTTGAAAAGTTGCAGAATTTCAGTGAGTACAAAATCCAGAAACTTGACAGTCTGAAAAACTGAAACTAGGATCATTAAAATCTTAAAACCTAACAATTCAAGAACAAGAAAGTCTTCAGAATGTGGAATCTGAGTCACTTAATGTCTTAAGATTTTGAAGATTTAGAATTTTTTTAGGATTATTGTAAATTATCTTATAAGATTTTAAGCATTTTCACAGGTTGAAACTGTTTTGATACAAATTAAATGTCTCTTAATTGTTGATTAAATTAATTCACACTCGATACATTCATTTTTAACGTTACTTCTAAATTTCTTGTCTAATTGAGACCTTTCGTCAAATTCTTGGATAAAAATTTTCTAGAGTTATTGAATTGTCTAAAATTTAGTGATTTTTGGTACTTGATACTTTTTGAAGATTTTTTAAATTCCTAAGATTTTCAACACTTAGGAGCAGTTTAGAGAACATCTGCTCACAATTATTTTAATCGACGTTTTTAGACGTAAAGTTGATGTAACTTATTTGTTGATTAGTAATTTTAAACGGTTCTAAATTTCACTAATTTTCAGAAGTTTAGAGAAACTCAAATATGAAAAAGTCTGAGAGGTGCCTAAAACATGGAAAAAAAAATAGGAACCCGATTTGTGCTATTCTATGACTTTTTTTTTGAAGTATTCAATGGTTTTTCCTGTTTTTAGTTTCTTTACGGATACTTCTTCTGTTTTTTTTTTTATTTTTGATATTTACATCTTCTACTCTGCTTCGTAAGCACATTAATTCCACATGAATTTTTTCTACAGTTGGATATTTTTGTTGTCTGACTTGTATGAAGTTTTTCTCAAATCTTTGCTATCACATCTTCTGTGAAGTTTGCCACTGATTCTCTGCTTCGTTTCGTTTCTATTCAGTTCCTTATCAAATTTATTGTGATGAGCTGCAATCTCTAGTAATATGACATAATTTATCTGTCGATAATGAAAAAATTAACAAATTTACTTTGAACCAATCTTCGCATTTTTAAATGAATACCAACATTTTTCCTAAAAATTCTAGGTATCTGTACCCGGTGAAAGCGAGAGTCGAACGTGGCCGAACATAATAAAACCCAATAAATGCCGAGAGTTTGAGACCAAAAGAGCCGCTTTAGCTCGCGGCGGGCATTAATGTGTCGATGGGTATAAACCCCTCGTGTTTTAGGAGCCCTCAGGTCTCGCAACACATGTTAGGTTGTGACCCCATTACATCAGATCTTGGGAATTGTTTTCTGAAATGAGCATCGAATATTCCTTCGAAATTCGTTGATAATTCCTTTATAGGTGTTTCTAAAGTTTTTAATTGGCTGTTTAGTTTGAATAGACTTGTCCGAAAATCTCTTCTTTTCGCCGCCTCTGTCTCAGACGCAACAAAATAATAAACAAAATTATGTTATTTATATGACGACATGATTTTCAATATATTTACCAGTATAGTGGTCGCATTATGGCTATTGTTGTAAGCCGCCAGAATGAGTTAAACATGCATTCAGAAAGCGCACAATGAACCGGTAAAGAGAATACCGCCCTGGAAGCACAGGACAGTACATCACAATTTTCAAAGCTTACCAGTGATCGAGAGCGTCATAAAAAGTTTTTGAAAGAAAATAAAGTGACGGTTGGGCGTAAACAACGATGAGATAAACCACTTTTTGATTTGTTAACCAGATTATGGAGGTCTAAACTGAAATTTCTCCGTACTCCGGACCTGACTCAACATACTCTTGCTTAATTGGTTTGAGAAGTGGTTGAAACATTGAAGAGGGGTTGGACAAGTGCAATTTATAATCGGTTAATTATGAGGCCTTGCTCAACATTGTGATATTAGAAGGATGTATGGAGATGAATGAGACACTTGGCAATGACGACAATGAGGGAAATTTCTAGGACGGATGAATGTAATTTTGAGACAATGTGTTCAAGTTGCTTGAAGAAGAAGAAGAAATAAAGTTTCGTTTAAGTGTTGTCGAGTTTGTGACAATCTCAAATTATTCAAGATTAATGAGAACGTGGTCTAAAAATATTACTATTATTCTATCGTAGTCAATAAATAAAAATAAAAAAACTCTGAAACATGCTTACAACACCTAGTCACATTGTAGCTTAACGAACATCAGATATCCATCTCAATCAATCATTTATTGATTCCATTGGCGGTAAATCTTCACATAATCTTCGACCTACAGCGACGTTTTCATGGGCTCGAAACGCATACAACACTTCTCGTATCATCGATCAATGTATACTTTTTTTTCGCAAAACAGATTATGATGTCGAAAGACTCGTTAACAGCGTCAAAAGTTAATTCTTATTGTCCGATTTAATAAATCAATTTGTCTTCGTTATTTCCTGAAAATCGACATTCCGATTAGTCTCTGGTGGTGTGAAGGTATGTACACTGTCTCAGACGAATTTGTTTTAAAGCACTTGGGACTAATTCATTTCCAACGGTGTATTATACTGTCCAGGTCTCTGTTTTCTCATGGGATGGCAGAAATTCTGGGTTAACAGAACATCCACTTCTCTTGAATAGCGTTTAGGAGTGTATTCTTGTTTATTGAAAAGGATGAATGAGGCATATCAGAAGTGAATGCTTCGTCAATCGACAATGTCATGGAGTCTGGATTAATAATGAAGGGATTTTTGAATATGTTTACCTGCAAATTTGGTTACAGGATAATCCGGAGAGTCCGCAAAAGCTTAAAGAAATAAACATTTTCAGACTTAAGGCATAAATCCTTTATTCCCAACAATAACAGTGTTTGCTTCAAATATTCTAAGGACTTTATTTGGCAAAAATAAGATTAAAGTTTGGAGGAACTTTAAATATTTTCCTGATGGTGTTTAGGTTTATGATATTTTATTGTTATTCCCTCTTTAAGTTTCACAAAAAAATACTTTTATATTAACAAAAAAAAAACTCTCGCGCTTAGGTTCATCTTGTTTAATATTTTAGATTTGATAAAATTTTCGGAAGTTGTTTTTTTTTTAAATTTTGATTATAATAAAGATTCGTAAACAGTTTCTAAAATTAAGACCTAGGACAAAAATTTAAAAATTGATTTCAAAGATTTTTAGATCCCAAAAGTTCATTCTACAAATTCTTCGACTCTAAATTCTAAATTTTCAGATTCCCACGACTCAAATTCGAAAGTTACATTTTTGGGTGTTTTTAGGCTCTCACATTTTGACATCTAGAAGACGAGAAGGTTAAGGAAAAAATCATAATTTCAAAAAAAAATATGTTTAATGTATGTATTAATTTCTGTAGTTCTTATTGTGTTTATATTTTTCGATTTTTTTTATTTTTTACATTTTTTGTAGTCTTTATATTTTTTCAGTTTTTTTCTTTCCAAATTTAAGATTTTCTGTTTTTCCAAGTTTTTTATAAAATTATTAAATATTTTTGATTATTGCTGTAGCTCGTTTTGCATTTTTTTGACACATTTTTTGACGCATATTTTAGGAGTACATCCTGTATAAATTTTTCTACTGTGAATTATTTAAATTATTTTCAAAATCTGGGTGTCAAGTGCTGTTGATCCCACAAATTCTTTACATTTTTCCTAAATCTGTTTATGAATTTTTAGAACAATATTTTTCTCAATCTGTTTCGATCTCTTGGATCCTACGTATTTTTTTGGTTTTCTAAATTTTTTGAATTTTACCTAAAAACAAACTACATATATTTGTAAACCTGAAAACAAATTTTACAATTCACAGTTTTTATAACTGAGGTAAAAAAAAAATTTACAGCTTGAGAATTTTATAGCCTGGTTAACTTAAAAATGTCGGGAAACCTTAAAAACTAAAGATGTAAAACTGGGACATAAGAAAACCTTAGGATTTGAAAACAGGAGAAATGAAGTCTTCAGAATGTGAAAACCTAAAAACTGCGGGTTTGACAACCTGAGGGCTTCAGGTTGTCACCAAGAAAGAATCTGAAAACTGTTAAACCTAAAAACTAAAATACGTAGAATTTAAAAATGTAATAATTTGAGAATCTGAACTGAAAATCTAGAGCAAGAGAATTTAGAGGAACCTGAAAACCTGAGAGTCTGCGGAGTATTTTACAGTCCTAAGTTTTGAGAATTTTGAAATTTTTTAGGATTATTGTGGATACTGATTTCATCTAAATTTGATCCACGATTTTGATATAAAGTAAATGTTTCTTAATTGTTGACTAATTTATTTAACGTTCGATACAATTTTAAATTATTTGAAAAGGTTGCAGAATTTCTGTGATTTTCAGTATAGTCTCAAACTTTTGAGCTGCTTTATTTTAAACTTATTGAATAATAAAAAATTTCAAGATTCTGAATGTTTGAAGATTTATGGTCTTATTAAAGATTAATTTGTTAACTTCGTAGATACCTAGACACTTTTTAGACTTTTTAATGAAATATCAAGTTTTGATAATTTTGAGTGTTTTAAAGATCTTTATAAATTTCTAAGATCTTTAGCACTTCTGGTTTGGATTCTAATAACTGTTGGGGCCAGTTTATGGATTTGCTAATTTTACCCAACGTTGTTAGAGAGCAATAAAAATTAAGAGGACCTAGAGAAACAGAACATCCTGAAAAAGAAAACAAAATATTCTAGAAATAATTAAAAATTTACAAAATCTAGAGAGTCTGAGAAATTGGAAGAGCATAAGAAAGCAAAGAATCCAAAAAATCAAAAAATCATAAATGAACCAAAAATATAAAAGACCTAGAGATCTGAAAATTCTTAACGATTTAAAAAGTTGCAAAAATTCTGCGGCCCAAAAAAGTCGACGGATCTAAAGGATCTAAAAATAGAAAATTTGGCACAAATAAAAGATTTTTTTAACATAAGAATTTTAACAGAGTTAAAAAATTTAAAAATATAGAAATAAAAGTTCTCAAAGGGCTCAAACGATGCAAAGACGTCAAGGGATACCAAGAATCTGAAATTTACCTACAGTTTTGTATATTTCAAACATATTTTTGCATATTTGGAATTTTAATAACCACGTATAAAATTTTTGAATTTTTCATCCCTCATATATTGAATTTTCGTTTGAAAAACTTCATAGTTTTATATTTAACATTTTCATAGTTTTGAGAAGTCCTCAAAATTTGTAACAGTTTGTGGGAACAACAGATTTTCAATTAATTTTTAACGTAGATAGAGATTTTTTCCATTTTTTTAAATTTTTAAGCAATTCCACACAAAAATTTTTAGACAGTCAAATGACCGAATAATTTTTACCATGCTTAATAAAATTTGTTATTAAGCAAAAAAAACATGCTCTTGTTCAAGCGGTACGGTTTTTCAGCGAAAAATTTTTTGGCAAATAAATTTGACATTAAACTTGGTCCAATACAAACTAAATGAACGCAAAGTTATTTCAGTAACATTTTCTCAAATTTTGTCTGAAAATTAACACATTTCGGAACATTCCGTTACAACAGTTACTCATCATTTTGAACAAAAATTTTGCCGGAAAAAATTAACCCGCTTATTATTTAAATAAGAGGATTTAAGCTCGTCGTTTGATTGTTCTTTTAATGAAAAATGAATCCGGTTTGCTATAAATTCACCAGCATTCATCACATCCATCTGAGCGCACTCTCTATTTAGCAACCAGTATTGTTTCGACACCCACAAAATTCCTGTTCGATCGCCAATTTCCTATCTACATTATGTCAGCCTAAAGCTCCAAACAGGTGTCCACTGATGACTGGTTAATGAACTACCGGCATGAGTTTCCACATGCCGACGATGAAAGATGCCACGTCATTGTTGACTTTATCTCTTCACATTACAACATCCATAACTTACCATTTTGATTTTTCAGACGATGATCCGCATTGAATCTCGATGTTTTTCTCGGTAATTTTTAATGGTGTGCCCGATTCTCAAAACTAAGGGATGAAGAAGGCTTTCAATTCAGACGTATAACAGTTCCCAAGCGAATATGCTACGGTCATAAAATCGGTGCACATAAAGTCACCAATTAGGTAGTAAAGTGTTAATTGCATTTAAATCTGTGACGTGTGACGATGATGTTATTTTATAATTACCGAATGGCACCGTGAAGAGACAATTATCATTTTAAATGACATAGAAGATGACAATGGGCCTGGGAACTAGTAATAGACTTAAATAAAAGAACATGAACAATTTACAGCTTTAGGTTGTGGATTACTCTTTGTATTTGCGACGAGGAAGAAAAAATCGTCGCCTCGAACACCTCGAACTTCCTTTAAGGAAAAACTCATCCAAACTCTTGTAAAATTAAAACAGCCGATCGAAAAAAGGATCAAGCCGCAACCTTTGATAAAAAGTGTCAAACCACAAGCCGTCATGGGAAACGCTTCCAAAGACAAAAATCTTCACAATTAGAGTAAACAGAGCATAGACGCTAATCCGAAGAAATTATTACCATTTGTTGACAAAGGCGGTCCACTTCTTGAAAAAATTTGACTGACAACTCTTCAAAAATCACCACATCAAGGGTGGTCTTCATGAATGAACATGAAGCATCAAAACCACCTATGGTTGCTTCGAAAACAACCTACAATACCACAACTCCGCCCATGGACATTTCCACCAATCGCGATCGACAACGCCAAGACCAAAATAACTACTATGGTATGGGCGGTCTCACCCAACACCTCCAGCATCAAAGCGTGTGGTCATCCAGTTGGCTCTGGTCAGTTTTCTTCAAGAACTTCTGCGGTGACGACGAGACGCGATCTCGTAATTTTTTTTTGGTTGGCCACGATACTGACCGGGTTTGGTGCTTACGTGCCGATTGTGGACGTTAGTTGTGTTCATTTTCGGGGATTTTGGGCTACTGGAATAAATGGCAGTTTCGACTCTCAACATGGCACCCTATTTTACTGGATATCCGTTCCAAGGTTTGTCTTGTAGTAACACTAGAAGTTGTCAAAAACACCAAGTAACGGCTTTTCGCCAATTTTTGCTCAGTGGTAGACTCTGGGAATTCCTAACTAGTATTTCCGTCGGATCTTTCGCTTTTTTAGTGTATGCAATTCGCGTCGGACACTTTCAACACTTGTTGTCACTTAAGATTAACTAACAGGTGTAGCTAATTAGGTAATATAATTATTATAATTGAAAATGTTACGCCAGATTTGATCTGAACCATTATCGTTACATTAAGGAGTCATTTTCACATAAAGAAAGCTTAGTCATCTTGTGGTTGCTACAGGTTTTCATTAAAAGACCTTATCAGCATAGCGGAAACGAAGTGACCACAAAATATCTAGTTATTATTACGGATGAGAAATGATTTGAATACCAACAAGATCATTTGTGGGTTACACTCGTGTTATGTAATTATTGAGAGTTCCATTATAAGTTATGAGTTTATAGCTATAAAATCAAACCAATGGTTACTTGTTTATGCTACTGAGAGGTGTTCTACCTACGGAGACAATAGGAGCGGTAAATGTGGTATTCTTCTAGAATTTATTTGTGTTCGTTTAATTCAGTTAAATTAATTATTAATTATAGATTCTTAATTACCTTGCACTCATAGAAGTCAAATTGAATAGAATACAAACCTTTCCCTGACGAGAATTAATCGTTTCAATTTTGATAATAATTGTGAATGACCGTCGCTTCGGGTGTTAAAAAATGTCTCAAGAATTTCAAAATACTCCTTCCCCGCTGGGATTTTCCCCTGGAAAAAGCGACGTTTTTTATTTCCAGATTTGCCTTCTGCGAAAACACTTAAAAGTTTGCCACCAATTTTAGCCAAACTCAACGATTTTGCCGCGATTTGTAAGAGCTCCAACTCAAAAAATGAATTCCAGACGCGCGTAACCGAATTTTTCCATGTTTGATGTGTGTAGTGCCGATAGTGGAAATTAATCTTTATCAATTGTTAACGAAATGGAACCAAATCGCGATGAATCTCATTTCAAAACAATGGATTCAGGATTAACCACTTAGTTATTATTATTTTATTCAATTTTCTCCTGTAAAACGAACGACAACTAACGTGCGTAAATAAACTTCCTTATTATCGCGTTCCTACGTATGTTTGATGATGCGAATTTATGTTCTAGAGGTGGGGTCAAAATCGGGGAATTTTATAAAAAAAAATATAAATTTTTCGATAAATATGTTATAATTTCACAAAATGTTGAACAAGAGAAAGCTGTTCGTTGTGCGTTAAAACCACCTGAGTTCCAGATTTAAATTGAAAATCGGTTCGTTCTAAATATGGAATTTTTTCCGCTCTATAATTTTATGGCTTGGCACAGTCCATGAATAAGTCAATGTAGTAAACTGCCCAAACATGGGGTTTAAAGAGTTAGAACTAACATGTTTTGGTTTTTGGTCCACATAAAAAAATCCTAAATTTTTTTTAATAATATTTTTTATAATTTGGCGCTGATATCAATCAATTAGAAAATAGTAACGTTCTAAAATTTTATTGCTAAACCACCAGAGTTCCGGATTTTAATAAAAAATGTAATAAATAAATAAATAATTTTAATTCAGTAATTTACCAATTAAAAAGTAACAATTTTTTAAATTTCTATTATTCAAAAAACGATTTTTTTTTTGATTTTTCTAATTGACACACTAATGTCGGAAATTGTTGATTTGTAGACTCGAAATTGATTGACTGATTCAAAGTAGGCTTTTTCTTAAAATGCTCAAATGTTTGATTTTCTAACTAAATCAAAAATTTTCTAAACTTGGACAAATTCCGTTTTCTCGAAAAAATTAAATGAAAAGCCCAAAATTTGTGCTGTTTTTTAGTATAATTTAATTATTTGACACAGGTAAAGGCAAGTGAAAAATGGTAACCTCCCAAAATTAAGTAGCTATAAAGTCAAAACTGCCAGAATTTCAGATTGTAATTTAAAATGTTGAAAATTCTTCGGGCGTAGTAAAAATGAGATTTTTTTTGTCCGTTTGTTTCAAAATTTTATATTTTGGTGCTGTTATCAAAGAATATAAAATTATAACTTTCTAAAATTTCAGAGTTTCAGATTTTAATAAAAAATGTAATAAATAAATTTGTCATTTTTTTAAGTTCAGTAATTTGCCAATTAAAATTTTATTATTAAAGTTATCAAATTTTCAGATTAAAACAATAATAAAAAAATGAGATCTAGAAAACGAAAATTTCTAAAATTCGGTTTTTTTTTTGCTCTATAACTTCGAATTGGCACAGCGAATTGCACTGTCAGAAATTGTTGATTCATTGACTCGGAATTGATTGATTTACTCAGAGGAGACACAAATGTTTGATTGTTTAAACCAATAAATTTTCCAAATTTGAACAAATTCGATTTTGTCGAAGAAATGAAGTGAAACGTCCAAAATTTCTCCTGTTTCTCAGTAGGTATAATTTTATTATTTGACACAGGTAAAAACAAGTGAAAAATGGTAACCTTCTAAAATTAAAAAGTTATAAGGTCAAAACTACCAGAATTTGAGAATGTAAAATAAAATGTTGAAAATTTTTCTTCGTACTACTAAAAATGAGAATTTTAAAATTTGTTTTTTTGCTCCATGATTTTATATTTTTGTGCTATTATTAAACAATTAAAAAAAATTAACTTTATAAAATTTTATTGCTAAACCACCAGTTCCAGATTTTAATCAATAAAATAAATTTATTTCATTTATCAATTAGGAAGTAAAAATTTTCAAAATTTTATTATTAAAATACCAGCTTTTCAGATTAAAGTAATAAAAAATTGGATCTCGAAAACAAAAATTTCTAAAATTCGTTTTTTTTTTTGCTCTATAACTTTGAATTGGTACAGTTAATAACAATGTCAAAAATTGTTGATTTGTTGATTCAGAATTAATTAATTAATTTAAAGTAGAAATAAAAATGGTCTTTTTTAAATGTTAGCAATAAATTTTTAAATTTTGAACAATTTCAATTTTCTTAAAAAATTGAAGTGAAACGCTCAAAATTTGTCCCGCTTTTTAGTATAATTTTATTATTTGACACAGATAATAAACAAATAAAAAATAGTACCTAAACTCCTCAAATTACATATCTATAACGTCAAAACTACCAGAATTTCAGATTGTAACATAAAATGTTGAAAATTCTTCGGTCGCACTAAAAATGAGAATTTTTAAAATTTGTCTTTTTGCTCTATGATCTTATAATTTAGAGCTGTTATCAATTGATTAAAAAATTGTAACTTTCTAAAATTTTGTTGCTAAACCACCAGAGTATCTTTAATTTCAGTAATTTAGCAATTAATTAAAATTAATTATTAAAATAATATTATTAAAATTACCAGAATTTCAGATTAAAATAGTAAAAAAAATTGCATCCAAAAAACGAAATTTTCTAAAATTTGCTTTTTTGCTAATTGACACAGCTAATAACAGTGTCGAAAATTATTGATTCGTTGATTCGGAATTGATTAATTAATTCAAAGTAAACCAAAAATTTTCTAAATATGAACAAACTCGGTTTTCTCGAAAAAATGAAGTGGAACGCCCCAAATTTCTTCCGCTTTTAAGTATAATTTGACACAGATAATAAGCAAATGAAAAATAGTAGTCTCCCTAAATTTCATAGCTATAACGTCAAAACCGCCAGAATTTTAGATTCTAATATAAAATTTTGAAAATTCTTCGTTCGTAGTAAAAATGAGAATTTCTAAAGTTTGTTTTTTGCTCCATGATTTTATAATTTTATGCTATTATTAAACAATTAAAAAATAATAACTTTCTAAAATTTTATTGATAAACCACCAGAGTTGTAATCTGTAAATTATAATAATAATAGCAAAATAAATGTTCCCTTTAGAAAAAAAATCTTTTTCTTATTACATGACACAGGAAGCTTCAATTAGAAGCTAAAAATAAAAAACTTAAGAATTTTTTTTTCCTGTTGAGAAGAAATTTACAATTTTAACTGCCAATCTTCTAAAAATCAAACTAAGAAAAAAAATTGTTGTTTAAAATAGTTTACTGATTCGTAGGTATAACGTCGTCATCCAAGCAGTAGAACTTTAACGCGTTTCTTAGCAGGTCTAGACTCAAACCCTTCAAAGATTTTAAAAGACGACATCCTCTGATGCATAAAACGAGCCATCAACAAAACCGCCTAAAGAATTCCGTAACAAACTAAAACCCGCCCCAAGAAAATTGACAGATCTTAACAAACTAATTTTTCTGGTGAAACCGTACATCAAGCGACCGTACCCGGTTCCCGGACTATGAATATTTAATTCATTCACGAAGCGCTATCGAGATCCCCAGATAAGGTAATAATACAGATTTAACGTGAATTTTACATGTATTAAAGGCCTTAATGGCGTGTAGGTCGGTGTAACAGACACCGACAGCGTTAAGACGATACTTATCTTAACACATTTGACATAAGCTATCGGGGATAACATTATACACCAGATCTGACATCGGCACTCAGTTTTTATTTACTTTTTCTGACGGAGCGGCCCCTGTGTTGCTCTGTCGGACAACATTCGGTGTTCTCACAGGTAGGAAAGCCCCCGGGGGAGCGCAGATTTCAAAAATTTTAAGTTTAGTCACGTTATCGCAATGGAAATGTACGTTTCGGCGGGGTAATTGCTGAAATCGATGTCAAAACATGTTCATGGAGGTGCATCGACAAACGCTGATGAATTGTAATTAAAGATTGAATGTCGGACTCGTGTTCACGGAGGCCGATTAGGTTTCAACAAATATGATAATTGATAATGATTGTTCCGCAAGTGTTATGTCATAGAGCGGGGATTGAAAGGTTCGGCTTGGGAAAGGCGGCAAAAAACGGAAAGGGGATTCATTATGCGCACACCCGGTTTTGTTCGTGAAGATTTTCACTTTTTGGGACTTTTGCGGGTTGCAGGAGCCGGTGAATAAGAGAGATAGACGATTTATATGCGGATTCCCAATCACAGAAGAGTACTCAGAAAAAATATTTTGTGGCTCTAAGAACTAAGGTCTCGTTTTTCCTACTTTTTCGGCAAATTCTTTTTATTTCCTCCTTTGGATTGTCTTCCAATTTCCCACAACATGCTCACTAATTGTGCAATTAATTCGAGGGTTTGTAAACATCACTGATATAAATTTTTGGTTTGTTTTAAAATGAAAAACTTCTAAAATATGTCAAAAATTCATAATTTCACTTAGTTAATTGGTAAGTCAAAAATAGTAACCTCCCCAAATTTGATAACTATAGAGTCAAAACTAACAGAATTTTTGATTCTAATATGAAATGTTAAAAATTCTTAGTTAGTTCGGGAAATGAAAATTTCTAAAATTTGTCTTTTCTGCTCATTTTATTATTATTTGACACAGATAAACAAACAGTCATAAATAGTACACCTACCAAATTTTATAGTTCCAAAATCAAAACTATTAGAATTACAAATTGTAACATGATGCATTGAAAATTTTTGGTTTGCCCTAAAATAAAAATTTCTAAAATATTTCTTTTTGGCTCTATAATTTTATAATTTGGTTCTTTAATAAACAAGAATAGTAATTTCCTCAACTTTCATACTACCAGAATCCTAGAGTGCAATATAAAATGTTAAAAATTCTTGGTTAGTCCTAAAAACAAAAATTTTTAAAGTTTGCCTTTACTGATCTATCATTTTATTGTTTGGCACAGAGAATAATCAAGTCGTCAATAGTCAATCTCTCAAATTTTGTAGCTCTGGATTTAAAATTACCAGAATTAGAGATTTAAATAGAAAAGGTTGAAAATTTTTGGTTTAGTCTAAAAATTGAAACTTTAGTTTGCCTTTTCCGCTCTATAATTTTATGATCTGCAAAAGTTAATAAACATATTAAAATAAATCCTACCAAATTTAATAGCTCCAAAGTCAAAACTATCAGAATTGCAAATTGTAATATAAAATATTGAAAATTTTTGGAGTATCCTAAAATACAAGTTTCTAAAATTTGTTTTTTTTTGCTCTATCATTTTATTATTCAGTACAGGTAATAAATAAGTAGTAAATAGTAAACTTACCAAATTTTGTAGCTCTAGATTCAAAATTACCAAAATAACAGATTTCAATATAAAATTTTGAAAATTTTTGGTGTCCTAAAGTATAAATTTTTAAAATTTGGCTCTTCGGATCTACAATTGCATAATTTGTTTTTTTATAAACAAGTCAAAAATAGAAACATTCTTAAACTTCCTTGCTAGGGAGCCAAAACTACCAGAAGCCTAGATTGTAACATAAAATGTTTAAAAAAATTTTGTTAGTCCTGAAAATGAAAATTTCTAAAATTGGTCTTTTCTACTCTATAATTTTATTATTTGACACAGGTAACAAACAAGTCATAAATAGTAAACATACCGAATTTCGTAGCTGTAGACCAAAAATTACCAAAATTACAGATTTCGATGTAAAATGTTAAAATTTTTTGGGTATTACTGAAAAAGAAAATTTCTAAAATATGTCTTTTCTGCTCTATCTTTTTATTATTTCACACAGGTAATAAACAAGTCATAAATAGTAAACCTACAGGTTTTTGTAGCTCTAGATTCAAAATTACCAAAATTACAGATTTTAATATAAAAAGTTGAAAATTTTTGGTGTGCTCTAAAGTATAAATTTTTAAAATTTGACTTTTTGGCTCTACAATTTCATAATTTGTCTTCTTTATAAACATGTCAAAAATAGGAACAGCCCCAAATTTCCTAGCCACAGAGTCAAAACTACCAGAAGCCTATATTGTTATATAAAATGTTAAAAATTCTTTATTAGTCCTGAAAATGAAAATTTCTAAAATATGTCTTTTTTATTATTATCATTTTATTATTTGACACAGGCAATGAACACGTCATAAATAGTAAACCTACAGATTTTTGTAGCTCTAGATTCAAATTACCAAAATTACAGATTTCAATATACAATATCGAAAATTTTTGATTTGTTCTAAAAATTGAAACTTTAGTTTGTCATTTTCGCTCTATAATTTTACGATTTACAAAAATTAATAAACAAGTTAAAGGTCGTAATCTTACCAAATTTAATAGCTCCAAAGTGAAAACTATCAAATTTTTTAGCAAAAGGTCAAACCTATCAGAACCTTAGATTGCAATATAAAATGTTAAAAAAAAATTACTATATCATTTTATTATTCGACACTGATAACAAACAAGTCATAAATAACAAACCTACCAAATTTCATAACTATGCATTTAAAATCACAAGAATTACAGATTTTAACATAAAATGTTGAAAATTTTTAGTTCATCCAAGCACTAAAAGTTTAGAAATTTTTGCCTTTTCAGCGCCATAATTACACGATTAAAATGATTTTTTTTTAAAACTGGTCTTTTCTACTTTACAATTTTATAATTTGGCACAGTTACAAGTCAAATATGGTGGACTTCTCAAATTTCATAACTGTAAAGTCAAATTTGTCAGCCTTACAAATTTTAATCTAATACGTTGAAAATTCCCACTCAAAATTAAAAGTTTTAAAATTTATCTATTTTATTATATAATTTTATTTTAGTATAGCTAACAAACAACTCAATAATTGTCCCTCTATATAAATTTCATAGCTCTAGAGTCAAAATTCTTGGAATTAAAAATGAAATTTTAAAAATTTTGGGTTCATTCTAAAAATGAAATTTTCTAAAATTTCTCATTTTTTTTCTATAATTTTATGACTCGTCACAGTTGATAAGCGCGTCGAACATAGCAACCTTGCAAATTTCAGAGCTCGAGAGTCAAAACTGTCAAAATTAAAAATTGAAAAATTTTTGGTTCGTACTGCTAAAACTAGAATGATTTTTTTTTAAATTTGTCTTTTCCGGTGTACAATTTTATAATTCAGCTTAAATATTAAGTAAGTCAAAAATAGTAACCTGCTCTAATTTTCTAGCTTAGAGTCAAAACTACCAAGAATTTCACATTGTAATAATAAGACGCTTTTTCCCCCTTTTCTTGCAAAATTTTCTCTATATCCCCTTTCTTATTGTCTTCCATTTTCTTTCAACTTGCTTACTAAACGGGCAATAAATCCGGGGGTTTGTAAACATAACAGATATGGCAGTTAACTCTCCATATCGCGCGTGGGATTCGCAGCTTTTGATAACTCTAATAATTTATCAAACGTCATTGTGCTCCTGATAATAGGCTCCATAAAACTTTATGTCCCGATCGTGAAAGCCAATTTTTCCAAAACCGATTCGCTATCACCGGTAGTA
Organism: Cynaeus angustus; assembly: GCA_030157275.1. Classification (NCBI taxonomy): domain Eukaryota; kingdom Metazoa; phylum Arthropoda; class Insecta; order Coleoptera; family Tenebrionidae; genus Cynaeus; species Cynaeus angustus. Next base: position 15,236,439 of record CM058064.1, read on the forward strand.
AACTTTTCAGCTCCACATTGTCAAGGTGTGAATCCACCTTGAAATTACGGGGTAGCCTAAATAGCCTCCGTTCCGCTTAACATGTGGTCAAGGCGTAACCTTTGTTTTTAGAAACCTGCCATCCATCGGTCCTTTTAAAGCTGCCAATCACGGACTTAATCCCTGTCCAATTCCTAGATGTGCGTGTCTAGTTAAATATTCAATGATTGAAACAACCAACTGCCATCTGTTGAAAATGGGTGTTTATATTACGTATTTCTTCGTGCGTTTGGGGCTGGACTTGTTCATGTTTAAAATACAATGAGGCAACCACGCCTGTTGCTGACGCTATTGTTTTCCATTGTAACACGTGCGTACACAAAATTACAACATTTTCATGTTTGTGGGATAATTGGCACGGGGAAGTCGTCGGAGAACGAAACCTGCTGACACTGTTACAGATGGCGCGGTTGCGAAACCATGACAATTTTTATTCACCCACACAACTCTTGGTGTTTTTGGATTAATTTCGCCGGGTTGGCAACATTGTCTTGGAGCCGCCACAGAGAAAAGAACCTCGCAATCAGCGAGTTATCCATCTACTTCTTGTCATACACTTCTGATTTATAGCAGTAAAGTCACTTTTCTTCTCATACTACGTCATTAGTTTTTTCCTCATTTGACAGTTCCAATTTGACCTCCTTCTTTGACTCTCGGCAAAAAGTGGTCTCTTCTTGGTAGGACGTGAAAAGGGGCACAATGCGATTTCAATTAACCCAAAAATTGCATAACCGTAAACCATCAGCAACCAGACGGTTATATTCCGGCAAACACTCGAAGTGTTGTTATTGTGTATGTGAGAGATGTGCGAGGTGGGCGTGCGGACATTTAACAAAATGAAAAGCCGGCCCCGGTCAGCGGCCGCTTTGATCTCACTAATGTCTGTTTTCATCAGCCAGATCCTCCACCTGATTCGGTCCCATCGAAACAGAGCGGCAAATTTAGGAATTCCGAGCGGCTCGCGCGATTAATTAAGTCGTACGGTATCAAAGCTACCTTTCGTGATTTCGTCCGAAAATGAATCTCTGTGGGCGCACAACACCGGTACCAACACAAAACATTCAAATCCAATTCCGCCAACAATGAAACCATTCTTGTGTCCACCATTTAAATTCCAACAATGACTGTATAAACTTTTTGTAAATAAAACGGGGTGGTCTTCAGAAAAACGAGCTCTTCATGGTGTTTGAGTAAGCGTTCACGCACTATTGAGCAATTTTCTGTCCAATTCGTTTTTCACAAATTTTACGAAAAAACGCTCATTTTATTAACCGAAGAATGTTTTGTGCACCTTCAACCTTGGTCGAAACACCATCCGACTCGAGCGGTTCCACTTCACAAATCATCAGGTGTTATTAGGTTCATAAATCCGCCGGTCATAATTCAACTTCTTTTTATTCCCGTGTCATTGCTTGCAGACACCCTTTCGCCTTACAAAGTGGTAGAAATTCACGTCAAATAAGATGAAACAAGCTTCAAAAATATCGTTCATGGTTACAGGTCAGGGCCGTGTTAACCAACTTGGCGGGGTGTTCATCAACGGGCGTCCTTTGCCGAACCACCTTAGATTGAAGATCGTCGAAATGGCAGCGGCGGGAATCCGGCCCTGTGTGATTTCGAGACAGTTGAGAGTGTCGCATGGCTGCGTATCGAAGATTTTAAATCGGTACCAAGAAACTGGGAGTATAAGACCTGGAGTTATTGGAGGATCGAAACCGAGAGTGGCCACCTTGGAGGTCGAAGCGAGGATTGAACAGTTGAAGAAAGAAGAGCCGCAGATATTCTCCTGGGAGATTAGAGAGAGACTAATAAAGGTGAGTTCGTTATTTTGTTTGAAGAGTCCTTGTTTACTGCGAATTGCGGGGAAATTTCCGAGAATTAATTTTACTTCAAGGATGGATGGTTATAATTGAAAAATGTCTTTTATAGGCAACGTTGTGCATGCAATTACATTTTTTACGTGCGCACAGTAGGATCTTAATTAAAAAAATCATCCGAGGAAGTATATTCTAAGTTAATTTTTTTTTCGGAAAACTGCCAAAACAGAACCAAAAAAGTCATGAACCAAAAAAAATCCAAATGTGCCGATTTTATTAATGAACCAATCGTGAGCATAAATATGTCAAGCAGCTCGGTATTTATCACAAACAATTCTGATTTGACGACTTGAGAGCTTTTTTACGTAATTTGTTTGATAGATGACTCCAATACTAATATCGAATTGTATTTTTTATTCGTATGATTAGATTTGTATTTTTGTGGGCTGTGTTAATAATGAGCATTGTTAATTTAATTATTGTTAGCGCTGCTGATAAAATGTAGGAAGTGCTCATGTTTTTATACCGCAAAAGTGATGAAATTTGTTGTGTAGGTCGTTGAAATCAACAAAATGTCAATATTTATAAAATTGCTGGGCCCCAAAGAAAGTAATTTAGTCTAAATTGATTCGAAATTGCCCCAAATTAAGACTAATTTATTCTAAAATTAGTTCGTTGCCACACTATTTCAAATTAGTTCATTTTGGTCCCTCTCAATCCAAATTAGTTCATTTCAGTCCAAATTAGTTGAATTTAGTTCAACCTTGGTCTGTTTTAGTTTTAACTAAGTTTGTTAAAAGTGTGGTACGATTAAGTTTAGTTTAATTCAAATTGGACCAGTCAGCAAAAAATAATTCAATTAAATTCAGAGTACTGTAAAATTTGAATGATTTTATTTTATTTTTAAATTAAATTAAATTTATTTCAAATTGAACATAACTTTTAGTCTTAGATTAGTTTTAATCTAAACTAATCTATTTTAGTCCAACTTCAGCAAATTATTTTGTAATTCAACCAATTAAATTAATTAGTAAATTAGTCGAACTAAGGCCAAATTTTCTAAAAAAGTATAAAAGTTTTACATCTAAAATTGTATCTAGTTTTGGAATTTTATAATTATCAAAAATTGCGGTAGGTACTCTAAATAATCCGCAAAATTGTTTAAATTTAAAAAAATTTAAACACTCATTATTTTCTGAGTTTATTTAAATTATGTAATTATTAAAAGTTCTGAAAAATATTCCAAAATTTCCAATTAATTTTATTCACATTTCACAGTTTAATTTTACAAACTAGACATTTTCTGGGTTTTCTTTTTGAATTTTTAGAATGTACATTTTCGTTTTTATATTCATTTAAATGTTTTATTTTTCGATTTTCGGAACGTTCGACTTTTTTTTAAAATTCCCAAAATATTTAAAATTTGTACAATTTTACGATTCCAGAGGTTTTTCAAAATCCTCGCATTTTTAAATATTTTTTTTATTTATTTATTGAATACGTTGAATAAAAATATCTAACTTTTATCGAGGCTGTTTTTTGCTTTAAAAACTCTCAGAAAACTTTTGGGAAAGAATTTTAGAATCTGTTCAAATCAGAAAATGTGCACGGCCATGAAAGCAACACGAATTTTTCAATTTTTTTTTTAATTATTAAGGTTTTGTAAGATCTTTGGAATTTCGATGTATAAATTTTCTATATTAATACAAAATAATATTAATATGAACTTTTATTCTGTTGCCATATTTATTAAATTCTGAAATTTTGGATCTTTATTTTATATTTTCGTTTATGATTGTACGATCTTGGATTGTTTTGAGTTCAGAACTATCAAAAATTTTCATTCAAAAGACTTTTCTGGTTCAGAATTTTTTTTAGGGCGCAGAATTGTAGAAGTTGCTTAAATTCAAATATTATCAAGACTTTTAAACCTTAAAATTTCCTAACTTTTTTCTATTTCTGGTTATAGCAAACTTTTATAATTTTAAAATCTTTAATTTTTGTTTGGCTATCTTTGAAATTTTTATTACTTCGGTTACAGAATTTTTTGGTACTAGATTTTAATAATATAGAATTCTATTTTAAAATATCTTGGGATTTTGTAAAATTCAATGATCTTTAAACATTTAAAATCCGTAAAATTTATATTTTTTGTGATTTTTTTTGATAATTTGATGATTTTTAGGTTGTTTTAAATTTATAATTTATAGAAAGTTTAATAATTAAAATTTTATTTTTTTGAGGCGCAAAATTCCTAGATTTTTGTAAAATTTGTAGAATTTTTCATATTATTAGATGTTAGATATGTCAATTTTTTTCTAAAAACATCTTAAGAGTAAAATGTTTAAAATCTCAGAAATCCTCACATTTTTCCAAAAAAAATCTTCAAATTTCTATGAATTTTTTTATTTTACTAATTATAATATTATTGTCGTTTTCAGGAAGGAATTTGCGACAAGAATTCCGCTCCATCCGTCAGTTCCATCAGCCGCCTCCTGCGTGGAGGGCGAAAGGAAGATCCTGACCGAAAAAAGCATTCAATCGAAGGTATTCTCGGTGAGCACCTCTCGAAAATCTTTTTCTTCAAAAATTCCCATCCGTTTCCCCACAAAAACCAGCAATGTTTGTTTTAGAAAATCTTTAAATTAGTGTAAAATCAATCACCTACCGATTCATACTAAAAACTGTCACGGTTATTTCCTCAGTAATCAAGCGCAGCCGTTCAATATTACCCAGAAGCAATTCGGAAAACACATCGAAATTCCTAATTTTTCAATTAACACCAATAACCACAACATGAAATTTCCGTAAAAAGCCGTTTTTTCGCGGCAATCAAAAAACCATGACCGGAGCGACCAAATTGATTTATTGAATAAAATAAAAGCGGCACGATGGGGCTGTCGAAAAAAAGGCTCGAAGCAACTCAACGTTAAAATTGACAGAAAATTTTATCACACGTAATTTTTGGACCTCACAAGATGAGCCATGACGCAACACAAAAGAGCTGCACACCAAGACCACGTCGGCATAATGACGGTTCATTTTATTATTACCACATATTAACTTTATTGAACCCGTTGATCTTCTCTCGTGATTGATTTTTATTGCACCTTAATTAAATTCATCGGCGGCGGCTTCCAGCTACCAATTTTTTGGAAATTACACCGCCGGCGCTGGCGATTTCTCTTCGAACTTCCGGGTTGCGAATGTGGGGTCGCCCAGTTAGTTTGAAAATTAGCCATGACCGTTGTGATAACGTCACGTTATCCTCCCTTAAAATAAAAATCAGCTGCTATTAACGTTCAACGGCGATAGCTCACGGTTTCCGTGCTTAATTTTCTTGTTAAAACGAGATACGACCGTAACCTTTGTTACTTCGTTTTTAACCGATCAAAAAATAATTAAAACTTGAGCTCTTTGTGTTGCATTTCGAAAATCGTTGTACAGTTTGAAGAATAATTTTTTCGAGTACGAATCCCGTTGATTTTTTTTCTCGACAATTAATCATTTTGTCAGACTTGAATAATTCAACGATGAATGAGCCACAGCGAGTTTATTTCCATATTTATTACAGTTTCCCTGACAATAATTTGAAGCGTTAACAATCAACAAATAATAATTCACGTAATTGTACTCGGAAAAAACGAAATAAAATCGCCGCCGCACAAAGCAAATCTTCATTTCTCAATCCGTTACTCAATCATCTTCGTTTATGCACAATGCACAAAAACATGCGCCTTACGATAACCTAAGTAAGTAATTGTTGTATAAAACATTCTTTACATTATTAAAATAACGCACGTGTTCGTATATACGTCTGAACTCAATAAGCAACGGAACGAAAGGGTAGCCCTGGGGCGTAAAAATCTAATTCACATTTGTTCGTTATCGTTAAACGACAAAAAAGTCACTGTAGGTACACGAGGAAAGTACGATCAATCACGTCTCGGAAGACAAATTAAACGTAATTAATTAATTAACGTTAATTGATGGTCGCGCTACCGCGCTCCTCATGGTAAATTTATTAGAACTGAAACGCTTCGAGTTGATCCCGACTCTTCTGGCCACACATAATTACAACTTATAATCCATCTTAATAATTACTTCGGCTCAAAGTATAGTTGTTTATTTTGAAATTTGCAGTAGGTCTGTGCACGGAGATAAGAAAATTAATTCTCAGTCATTAGATAAAACGGGTTGGTGTTTGTTTTTTCGTTATTATCAGTGGCTAAATCTAAGTTTTTTTTGTTCTTATAATAAATATGGGTGGGTTAATCTGTCATTATCAAGCATAATAAGACAAAATAAAAATCATTGCTAACAGAAATTAGATAAAAAGTTGAAAATTGACATGTAATCACTCTGATCATATGCAAATTATGCATCTTCAACTGAAAACACAAATCGTTCTTCTTTGAGATTTTAAGATTTTAAATTTTCAATAATCTCTAGATTCTTCTGAGTTTTCAGATTTCCTGCTTCAATTCCTTAGATTTTTATTCATCGCATTGTTTAGATTCTACAAGGGTGTTGGCTGTAATTTCTTGATTTTTAAAATTTTTGAAAATTTATATGTTTATATTTTTTTGTATTCTTTTGTGCCTTTTTTTTCGGAATTTTGTAGGTTCTCCTGCTTATCAATTTTCTATATTCTTAAGATTTTTTAAATTTATCCTTAAATTTATTATTTATTCTATTTTATTTCCTTTTTGTGCATTTATCTAATTTATCATTTATCATTTATCTCTGGTGTTTCTATTTCAGCTCTTGATATGTTCTACATTCTTTCGATGCTCTAATTGTTTAGATATCTAAATTATAAATTAAATATTATTAAATTATAAATTTTTTCTAGAAGTGTAAAAATTTGTAAACAATTTTGACTATTTTTTATATTTTTTTCACACTGTGTTTTTTTTTATTTTAGATATTGTTCGAAAATGCAAAATTTGTAACTTTTTAAAATGTTTAACTGAAATTTTTGAGCTGTTTAAATTTTTTTTTTTTTTAATTTTAAAAAACTTATTTTATAACATTAGTTTTATTTTTTCGTTTATCTGAACTTAAATCCAGATAAATTTGAAACACTTTTAAAAACTAAACGAAAGAAAAATAACAAAATGCTTTAAAATGCGCGAGCAGTTTTTAAAATTGAAATAAATTTTACTTAAAAAAATTGTATTTATATATTGTATATATTATATAGTTACATATAATCTTAAAATAAACAAATTTGAATAGTGCTATACAGCCATCTTTCTACGTTTTTCTGCCTTTGATGTTGGCCAATTTTTAATAGTACTAAATCGTGAAATTCCAATTTTTTTTATCAAAACTTTTGGAGTAAAATTTGAAATTAAAAATGTTAAAAAATTAGCAACTTTAACTAGTTTTATGAAATCATTCTGGAACTTTTTTTTTCTTCTCAGTCAGTGCTAGTTCTTAAAAGTGCTAAATTGTTCTACTGCGTGCAATATTAGTAAGCAGCTTTTGGAACGTTCGAATTTAAAATGTCAAAAAATGAACAATTTTTTAATTTTCAGAAAATAACTTTTCAGCCACGAAATTACCAATTTTTGTTAAAAATCTCAAAAAATTGCAATTTTATTTGGTTCCAAAAACTCATTTGGTTACCCGTTGTCTTATTATTTTTGGTTTATTTTTAAAAGTGCTAAATTTGCCAGTTATTGAATTATGAGTGAATTTAGGCTTTAGGCTTTAGACTTTAGGCAAATTGAAGTCATAAAATTTTACTACAAATATCAATAAGTTGATATTTTTGGGCATTTCTGGGGTCACTATCGACAATTTCAAAAGTCGCTGATTCCGTCCATCAATGAAGTTTTTGAGAATTTCTACATTTTCTCCACTTTTGAAACTTTCTTTTTTTATTAAATTGTTCAATGTGATCTGGATACCATTTTTGAGCTTGGAATTTTTTGAATTTTTAAATTCGCAGATTTTTTTATTGGATGATTTAAATTCTGTTAGCCTTATGTTTGAAATTTTTCAAATTTTTGAGATTTTCTCTATCTCTAAATTTTCTAGATTTTTTAATTATTTTTAAAATCTTTGCAGGTCCATGATTTTTTTCTTCTTTGCATTTTTTAACGCTTTCTCTTGATATTTCTTATTTTTTTTACATTTTTAGATTCTATTGGCTTTTTGGTTGTCTTGGATTCTTTGAATTTTATGCATTCTTTGTATAGTTTCCGTTTTTTAGACTTTCTATGCCTTCTAGAACCTCAAAGGCGGTACTACCTGAATTCTTTGTATTTTAATTTTGTTCAAATTTACAAAAATGTTTAGATTTGCTTGCGATTTTGTTTATCTAGATTCTTTAAGTCCTCTAATTTTTTTCCCTTGTTGCCACTTCGTTACCTCTTGCTCTTACTTAACACCGCCGTTTTTGTTCCAGGTCCCAACTCCTCCTGCGAAGAGAGCGACACCGAATCCGAGCCGGGAATCCCTCTGAAAAGAAAGCAGCGACGTTCCCGGACGACTTTCACCGGCGAACAATTAGAAGCCCTAGAACGAGCTTTCGGTCGCACTCAATATCCCGACGTATACACTCGCGAAGAGCTAGCCCAAAAAACGAAATTAACAGAAGCCCGTGTGCAGGTGTGGTTCTCCAACCGCCGAGCTCGCTTGCGAAAGCAACTAAACTCCCAACAGCTCAATCCTTTCAACTCCATGTCGTTACCGTCAGCTTTCCCGGTTCAACACCAGTACGGCGATCCCACTTTCAACCAGGTAAGTTCAGCGTGTTTTTTCTTCGGGCCACCAGCTTAGTTCTTTTCTTTTTTCAGAGTTCCTGGGCGCAACAGAGCTACGCTTCGGCGGCACTCAGCGGCAGTACCATTCCTCATAGTGCTTTGACGGCGAGCACCATCACCGGTTCCGGTGCTACGAGTACCAGCGTCGCATCTTCGACTCCTTACAACGGTTACAACTCCAGCAGCGGCACCCTCGACCAAAATAACGTTCTCAACAGTGCAGCAAATCAGTTCGGGTACAACATGGCCCAGGTTTCACCTAATCAGCATAGCGTCTCGCCAGCTCAGCAAAGCACCGTTTGGACGAGGCACGCTCAAAACAATAAAGTCGCCGAGAATCTGAGCACCTGGCACGAGAATTACAGGTGAATTGTGCATTGTAATTATAATGGAGGTCGACACGAAAACGACACCGGATTAAATCGGCACCGACGATATCAGAGCGACCATATTTCACTGTCGGGTGTATGAAGAAATCGAACGCTTCGATTTGCACGTACCGCTTTGTTATGCTTCAATGTATTAATCATAATTTATGCATTTAGTGTCGGGTTGTCACAACTACGAAGTTTTCTGCATGCGCACGGTCGAAAATGGTACTACGTATCGGAAGACGAAACAAAATCCTAATCCATTCAAAATAAACACAAAAAATTGAAACTTTGGACAAACTCGCACAGAAGTGAAAATTGGTACGCCTTAAAAAAAATTTCAAGGTCAAAGATCAAATTTTTCGCAAATATCTCTTTAAACGTAAGTGGTACCCTAAAAGTAGTTTATACAAATTTAATAGATTACGCGATTTTCTACAAAAAAGGTATTATTAAGGGGTTACATGGATTTCAAAGGTTAAAAAAAACACTTCCAGTATAGTAAAAAAATTACTTTATTTAAACTTTTAAGCTTAAAAAGAGCAACTTGTAAACAAATAGCTTGATCACGATAGCTTTATCCGAATCAAAAAATATTCTGATAGTAGACGAGTATAGTTCGTGATTAAACGGAGAATTTAAGAAAAAATTGAAATTTGAATTTTTAGCAGAGTTGCATGCAAAAAACTGCAATTTTCGGTAAAATCTACACGTTGTGATCGAAGAAAAAAAACCTTTTTTCCATCACAAGCCAATTCTATCTCAACATTTCAAGATTCGTGCAGTTTTTGAGAAATCGCACCCACCAAGTTTTGAGCAAAAACGATTAATTAAGTTCTAGAGTCTTACTCCGATTGACTTGAAACTTTGAGAAAATATTCTTGAGATGTTGTATTAGATAAAAATAAAAACGGATTTTCTGAAATTTCTAAACTCTTCAAGCAAAATCATTTTTGACATATTATACACTCTTTTCCTCACCACCTTCGAGATATAATATTTGACGTGTTTTTTTTGTAATGTGGTACTCCCTGGAAGTATAATCTATATAAACTTGTTTGGTCAGACAGTTGTCTATAATTTACAAAAAAAATGCTACAACTAATTATCAAACAAGAAAATAAAATATGATTTCGACATTTTTGTTACTCTGAGCTTTTTCAGGTTTTAAAAAGTAAAAGTTCGTGCAGTAGTGAACTGTCCTAAAGCTGTTTTTTTTTTCAATCAATAGACAACTGTCAGATCAAGCAAGTTTAAACAGATCGTAAATTATACCTCCAGGAGACCCCACAAAAAAAGCGCCAAGTAAGGTAGACGCGCCAAATATCATCCCCTTTTTTTAAAAAATAAGTTTTAAAAAAATATAGAGATTTTAAATGAAAAAACGACATGTCGAAGAAACTACTCTATTAGTTATATTTTTAAAGAAATCATGAAAAAAAAATTGTCTTAATTCTGTCATCAAAATTTATTTATTTGGTGTTCACAATACTTTAGAAAAGCACAGCAAAAATTTGTTAGAAACTTGTTGACGCGCGTTTCGGCAGCTAAGAAGCGAATAGTTTTAATCATCGCTCTGATGGTGGTAGCCTCGCTGCCGAAACGCGCGTCAGCAATTTTTGGTGTGTGGCTTAGCAAGTGCTTTGCAAAGTTTAACAACACACATGAAAATGTTTGAAAATTTTTTGGGTTCTTAATTTCGTCCTCGGCGGTCGATATAGAGATCACAGTAATATTATTATTATTTTGGTCTTTAGTTTTAATCCAGTAAAAGGTTGTTGAAATGAATTTTAGACCTGAATTTTCAAGCACCTAGTGCATCTTATCCAGTTTTTTCGCTTTTTATTTTGGTGAAAAATTTTGTCATCTTTATCGAAGCCTTCTTCGTCGGTGGAGACTAAAAGAGAAATTTGATCATGGGACGTTTCTTTCTTAGAAAACTCTCGTCTAGGGCTTGTTATGGTTTAGGTCGAAGTAGGGGGACGATATTAGGATCTTGCTATCAAATTATTATTTTTTACACGTCTACAATACATCAAACAAAAACAAAAAACTCACCTTCCAAATATTTTTTTTATTTTCACAAATGACGCAAGAGTTTTAGTATGAAGGTTTGTCATAACTGTCTTGCAATTCCATGTCTATAATTGATAGCATTAGTTACTTAGAGGGGCGAAATTAGGTTCGGGGGCGAAATTTGGCGACTTTGCCTCAAAGGTGGTGTGGAAAAGAGTGCATTTTAGGTAGACAACGATTTTTCCATTTTTTGAAATCAAAAATGATTTTGCTTCTAGTTGAAGATGTACTACAAATCAAGCAAACTTTATATTTTTGGAAAATTATCTAAATGATGGAGTAGTCGGCAGTTGTGCGAATTTAGACAAACAAACGAATTTAAAATCGCGATTTCTCATGAATGATAATTCGCAGAAAAAAAGAGATAAGACCTTTTGTGTAGAAAATCGCAAAAAACTTCCCGTTTAAAAAAAAAATTGACAATTTATTTGTAATGGTGTATTTCAGATGTACAAGTTTTTTATTTTGACTGGATTATAATTTATGAATAGATCTTTTTTCTCGAGGAAATTTCGAGAAAAATCAACACGGTTCCTCCAGGGACCAATTAAATAATCCAAGCCAATGTATATAAACATATTTCATTCGGTAGCCGTACTTTTATGTCTTAAGTAGAGAGCGGCGCGGCTATACATTAACTAACACCGTGTAATTTAGCTTAGCACGAATCCCGTTCAATGATTGCGTACTTTGGTAGTTCCGTCCCGAAAAAATCCGAATGACAAGGTTCCCCACTGCAACCGTCCAAGATGCGCACCGCCTCTTGGCCTGGACCAGATCAATCCCGAAGACGGCACTGATCAACTGTATAATTGGTGGGTGCCGGCACGTTTGAATAATACACTACTAGACGCAATTAATTTACGTCCGTGGTTGAGATAATGAATGCCTTACTGGCTTTAAATACGGTCTCCGGTTGTTTATTAAAATGCCGTAATTAATTTCGTTTTTGTATGTACATGGAAGAGCGTGAGTACCCCGTTTGCCATTGCGCACAAATTACTCAATCAGTTAAATGCGTAGGTAGGAAACGATTTATTGCCGCCGCGTTTTGACCCGGACCCGAATCGATTATTTTGATGGGACATTAAAGGATCCTTTCACCGATGTCGTGCGTGGTACTTATTACGTCTTTCTTTTGCAGTCTCTTTGCCAGTAGTCACTATGGGGCGCATTCTCCGGGCGAAGCCAAATCGGGGTATCCGTATTTGGGAACCATGGACATGTGCGCGAGTCGCGTGCATTGAAAAGTCTTCGCTGGGTCCACACGAGCTTCTGTATAGTTAAAATAAGTACTCTAGTTTTATTGACTTGTATTTATTTCGCACGGCACCTTTGTACTATTCGTTTTAATCATGTACATATTGTAAAGTCGAAATCTTCTAGATTAAGGTAGCTTTGAAATAACATTTTAACAACTCTGTCTGTGAATATTTGTTAGTTGTACGAAACTTTAAGGGCAATAAATTTATTCTAAATATCTCGTGAAGTTTTTTTTTTATAAATACACACACCTCGGGTGTAACCTCTATTGACTTTCCAGCACTTGATCCATTAATAACCTTCAAACCAACAAGTGCGCGATCTTCTCAGCAAATTACGATAAAAGGTAGTGAACGGACTAAATGAGGATGTAGTCACTGAAAAAATATTCCACGATGAAATTGCAATGGCACCGGGACTGGAGAAAGGTCTAATCTCTGAGACTATAAATAATAATTTGTGGAAAATTGTACATATCAGAGCCCTTGAGGCTACAACACCAACACCTCCATTAGCAACAAAAAAAGCAAAATGTTCGCAAAATGGAAAGGTAAAAATCTAATATATGAAAAAATATATTTACAGCTAACGTAATTGTTGAATGTAGATAGTTATTGTGATTGTTTTGTGGTGAAGATATTGACCTAAAAGCGCTGAGAGGAAAAAATTGCTCGTGACTAAGGAACGGTTTTTTCACAAATGTGACTTTTTTTTCGTTGTGTATTCGTTGAAGATGCTCAAGCTCAAGAAACGGTTCTCTGCTTCAAAATTACTTTTAGACTTAATTTTGTAAAAATTGGAATAAATTCAAAAAATGGGAAGAATCTACAGAAAAACTGAAGAATTCATTGAATAAAACGAAACTAGCTATCCAAAAAATTGTAAAAAGTCCAAAAGAAATTAAAGTTTAAGCAATATAAATAAAAAAAATAAAAGAGGTAAAAATTTAAGAATTTAGAATGAATGAAAAATCTAGAAATTTAGAAAAACTAGAAATTTTGATCAATAAAATAAGAAAAAAATAAATAGCATCTAAGAGAAATAAAGAAAAAAAAGAGAAAAAAAGTAAAAAATAGAGTTCCAAAAAACTCAAAAAACTGAAGATTTTCAAAAATTTTAAAATACAAAAAATATTAGGCTCCAAGAAATATATAAAAAAGAAAAATAATTAAGCAAATAAAAAATTTAAAAAAAAGTTGTTTTAGTAAGAATGAAAAACATCCAGAAACCAAAAAAATGAATAGTTAAGGAATTACAAGCTCTCAAAAAATACAAATAGCTCCAAGCGGTATAAAAAATTCTAAGAAGTCAAAAAAAAGAATTAAAAAAAACGCAGAATCTAATCGTTGTAAAATTAAATAGAAAAACCTTTGAGAGTATTTAGAGGTTATAAAGATTGCAGCCCGTCTTAAAAATTTGGAAAATCTACGTAAAAATAAAACTGGAACATCCAGAAATTCTAACAATTAAATTGCATACCTTTGCATAAAAAATTAATAATAATAGAATTAATTTGAATAATTTAAAATATGTACAAAGTACAAAAGGGAATATAGCTAGGCAACCTAAAATTTTAAGATTATATAGAATCCAAACCATCTAAAAATTTAAAAATTATAAAAAATGTGAGAGAAGAAAAAACCAGAAAAATAATATTTCTGAAGAAAATCAAACGTACCGACGAATCTGTGAAATTTATAAAAAGGAAGAATCTAAAAGCATCCAAATGATACAACTAGTTTAGCACTTTGTAGAAAATCTAGAAAATTTCGAAAAATGAGTCAAACCAAAAAAAATTTCAGGTTTCTAAGTTAAAAATCCAAGCACTCAAAATAAAATGTAAAAACGTTGAAATATATGAAAATAAAAAGAATAAAAGGAACAAAAGGCATTTATAGGATAAACTGCCTGTGAAAAAATTGAAGAATTTAAAGAACTCCAAAACTTTTAAAAAAATTAAAAAAAGGAAAGAAAATAGTCTCAAAAATCTAGAAAAATTCGAAAAATGAGTCAAACCAAAAAAAAATTTCAGGTTTCTAAGTTAAAAATCCCAGCACTCAAAATAAAAATTTAAAAACGTTGAAATATATGAAAATAAAAAGAATAGAAGGAACAAAAGGCATTTATAGGATAAACTGCCTGTGAAAAAATTGAAGAATTTAAAAACTAAGAACTCCAAAACTTTTAAAAAAATTTAAAAAAGTAAAGAAAATAGTCTCAAAAATCTAGAAAAATTCAAAAAATGAGTCAAACCAAAAAAAAATTTCAGGTTTCTAAGTTAAAAATCCCAGCACTCAAAATAAAAATTTAAAAACGTTGAAATATATGAAAATAAAAAGAATAGAAGGAACAAAAGGCATTTATAGGATAAACTGCCTGTGAAAAAATTGAAGAATTTAAAAACTAAGAACTCCAAAACTTTTAAAAAAATTTAAAAAAGTAAAGAAAATAGTCTCAAAAATCTAGAAAAATTCAAAAAATGAGTCAAACCAAAAAAAAATTTCAGGTTTCTAAGTTAAAATTCCCAGCACTCAAAATAAAAATGTAAAAACGTTGAAATATATGAAAATAAAAAGAATAGAAGGAATAAAAGGTATTTATAGGATAAACTGCCTGTGAAAAAATTGAAGAATTTGAAAACTAAGAACTCCAAAACTTTTAAAAAAATTAAAAAAATTAAAGAAAATAGTCTCAAAAATCTAGAAAAATTCGAAAAATGAGTCAAACCAAAAAAAAACAGGTTTCAAGGTTAAAAATCCAAACACTCAAAATAAAAAATGTAAAAACGTTAAAAAATATAAAAATACAAAGAATAGAAAGAATAAAAAACATTTATAGGATAAACAGCCTGTAAAAAATTAAGAATTTAAAAACTAAAAACTCCAAAAATGTAGAAAATTTTAAGAATTCATGGAATACAGAGGATTCAATTCATCCAATAAATAATTAGAGATAAATAACAAAAAATAAATAAAATATTTAGAAAAAATTGTGAAAGAAGAAAAAATAAATAAAATGTTTAGAAAAAATTCTAAAAGATGTAAATTGAAAATTTCGAAAAATGTCTAGAAAATCTAAAAAAATAGAGATTCTAATGAAAAAAAAACAAAATTTTGAGATAATAAAGAATCTAAAAAATATGCAAAAAACGAAACAAAAACGTTTTTTTCTCTAAAATTAATTTAAAAATTTTGAAAACGTGAGGAAAATAAATCTAGAGAATTTACAGGTGCAGAATATTTAACGAATTTAGCAAATTTTAAGAATTCAAAAAATCCAAAATCTTGACTTAGATATAAAAAACTGCGACGTTTTAGCTGTTAAAAAAATTAGACTGAATAGTGTAATATTTCCACAAAAAATTGCAAAGTACAAAAAGATAACTTATATTGAAAAATGTAGTAATTCAAAAAAATAATAAAATAAAAACGTCACAAAATTTAGAGGAAAATTAAAAAAAAAAATTAAATAATTCAAAAAGTCAGTTTTACAGAAAATTTGAGAAAAATCATTCCAACCTAGAAAATCCAAAAAAAAATGAAAAGTGTAAAGAATTTTAACAATCAAGAGCAATAAAAAATCGCCTAAAATCGAAGAATAAAAAAAAATCGAAAATAGCAATTGCACATTTTGTTGCATTTTTTCGCTCTTACTCTACCTCCAGTATTTAAATGTACACAATGGAATTACATTTGCCGCTCTCGGTTCAACACAATCTCCGTTACTACATCATAAACAACATGTTAATGTAGAAACTTTAGTTCCTTTCGTGGCTTTATCTTTTAATTTCGACACCTACTACCCATAATAAAAACGATGTGCGTAGGTCAAACAACCTACTCACAAATATTAAAAAAAATTGTTAATTATTCTGATTACGATTCAAATATTCTGCAATATTTCACCTCAACTAACCGCAGATAAAACACACGTTTTCCTTGCGACGACAGCTGAAGGAATTCGTGCTCCAGAAATATATAACCTTTTTTTTTTCATCACTTTATTCTCTTATTCTTCACTATTCGTAATGATAGTAATACCAAATAACCCAAGTTATGATTTTCCCCATTTAAATCGTTCGATGCAAAGTATCCATCACTCAAACCTCTCTTTCCTGCTTAGTAAAATTAGATCGAAAAAGTGGCTACCTGTATAATTTTCTAAAATAGCGCTTCGGTGCTATAATTATACATCGATCGGAATTATCTAACCTTATTTCGAAACGATATACCTTTAAAAGCCAATATTTAACAACTTTTTTTCGTTTTTTAGATGGTACGTTCTATTGGTGGTCCGCCATTAACTAATTATATGGATTTAAAGGACTGTTATTCGAGGCTCTTTGCCTTGGGCTCGTTACGAAATGCGAGCAACGGAAAACAAAGCGAAAATTGCAAAATTTTGAATGTTCTGCATTTTCAGATCATCTACTTACAATTTTCAGGATGTGCTAATTCGAGTTTTATTATTACGTGTCATATAATAAATTACAAGATTGCAACTGCAGCGAGAGTTGGGAGAAATTTAAATTACATTTTACATTTTTTTTTCAGACGACTTTCTCTTAATTGACATAAATTGCTCATTTTTGAA
This sequence comes from Cynaeus angustus, assembly GCA_030157275.1. NCBI lineage: Eukaryota > Metazoa > Arthropoda > Insecta > Coleoptera > Tenebrionidae > Cynaeus > Cynaeus angustus. Next base: position 15,253,374 of record CM058064.1, read on the forward strand.
GCTATCGACTTGAAATTTGGAAGCTTTATTCGCAGTTTATTAAATACACGAATTTATTATTTATTAATTATAGCTGCACTCGCAGAGATTTAGGAACTTTTAGTTTAAGGTCATCAGAAAATTGATATCGGCTTAAAATGTTCAAAATTTCCTAATTAAAGTTTCTTGATTAGATAAAATCAATCATAAAATTGAAACCGCAGTAAGAAACATAATAGAAATTTTTATTGCCAGACCATTCAATCAACTTTTTTTAAGAAAGTTTTATATTAATTTTAATAAATTAAGCATTTCTAAAGCTAGCAATTTTTAATTCTCAGGATTTTTTTTGCAGTGATCTGTTTTTTAAACACAAATTTACAAAATTATAACTGTACTGGTAAAAATTTAAAAAAAAATGGGATCATCAAGAACTAACAATTAATTTATAAAAACAGGTGATAGGAAATTGTCATTTTTCGAGTTATCAACTTGTAATTTTTTTAATTTACTAATTATAGTTTTTTTTTATTAAAGTACTACAGTGAGAGACCTAGGAGAATTTTTTTCTCGCAGATCATTAAAAAAAGAGCATTTTAAAGTAATTTTTATATACTGGTCATTTGAAACATATTAATTTGAAATTTTGAGAATGTATTAGCAGTGATCTCTTTATTACCCACGCAAATTTACAAAATTGTACCTGCATTAATAGAAATTAGAAATTTTCATAAAAACTAATTGATTGATAGAAATTTGTTATTTTTTAGACCATCAAATTGAAATTTTAAGAATTTACTAGATCGGGTTCGTTTTTGAAGTAGAATAAATTATAAAACTGTAACTGCAGTGACATGGGACAAATTTTCTTTTTTCGTACCATTGAAGAGAAAAACTTTTTTTCAGAAAGCTTTCTATTTTCTACAAATTTAACATTTTTTAAGATACAGACTTAAAGTTTTTAGAATTTGTTAAAAATAATTTGTTCATTAATTATACGTTTTTTTTTAAATTATGTCTACACTGGTAAAGATTTAAAAAAAATATACATTAAGATCATCAAAGACCGACATTTTTTTTATACAAACTATGAATTGATAAAAAAAAGTTAACCACGTAAAATTTTCAGAATTTGCTACTTCTCGTTTTTTTTATTGAATGAAACAAATTAATAAATTTGTAACTAAAGTCACAAACAAGAAAGAATTTTTTTTACTAGACCACTGAAAAATTTGCGTTTTTTATTAATCCTTATACGTTGGGTATTCTTACACCCATTGACTTCAAATTTCCAAGATTTCTTAACAGTGACATGTTTGCTAAATGCACAAGATTACAAACTTATCGCTGCGCCAATAAAAACTGTTTTTTTTTACGGTGCAAATTAGCATTAAATACTGTAAATATTCGATTTACACTGCACAAATTACAAAGGAATACTGTGCATGTTTTACTTATCATCATTTTTTTAGTGGTCAGAATATAACGTTTTATTGGTGATTTCAAGTTTTTAACGTGCAAAAATTAATTAAATGCTAGTCATTAATTATTTTTTAGTGAACAAAGTCGAATTTATTACTGAACGCTTTATTACTACCCAATTTTTATTATTAGACTACTGAAAAATGAACAATTTTTTCTAGAAAAGATTGTATTAGCTCTTAAAAATTTCTGATTTTTGAAGCTAGTGATTTAAATTTTGCAAGATTTATTAGGAGTGTTCTGTTTATTAAACACATTAATTTACAGGATGTACATCAAAAACCGACATTTTTTGGAGATAAGCTTAATATAAATTGATAAAAAAATTGTTATTTTTTAAGTTACTCATTTAAAAATTTTGAAATCTGCTAGTTTTGTTGATTTTATCAAGTGGAATAAACTACAAAATTGTATGTGCAGTATCACAAAAAGTGTTACCACACTACTGAAAAATTAACTTTTTTTTATTAATTCTATATTTTTATAGTTATTGACTTTATTTTTTTATGGTTTATTAGCAATGATCTGTTTGTTAAAAGAACAAGGTTACAAACTTATAGCTGCACAAATAGAGATTTAAGAATTTTTTATTTTAATATCATTTCATCATAAACAAACGTTTCGGTTTTTTTTATAAAAATTACTTTTAAATTATTTTGCATTTTTCAAATTATCAATTTGACATTTTCAGCTTTTGCTAGTTCTGATTATCTCATTAAGTAAAAAAAAAAAATACAAAATTGTAAGCGTAGTGAGAGACATGGGACAAATTTTTATTACCAGTTAATTAAAAAATTAACATTTTTTCAGACAGCTTTCGATTAATCCCTATAAATCAGATATTTTTAAAAATACCGATTTAAAATTTTCAGGATTTATTAGAAATAATCTGTTTATTAAGCTTCAAAAATTTCAAAATTATAGCTTCACTGGCTGAGATTTGGACAATTTTTATTTTAAAGTCATCAAAAACAAGCGTGTTTCTTTTCTACAGAAATTTTTTGTTTTTCAGATGACCAACTTGAAATTTTTAAGATTTACTAGTTCTGGTTCCTTTACTATGTAGAATAAATTATAAAACTGTAATTGCCGTGATAGAGATATGAGAAATTTTTATTTTATTATCTTCAAAAACCAACGTTTTGTTCATTTTCATAGAAATCACTGTTAAATAATTTTCCAATTTTTCATATTATCACATTGATATTTTTAGCTTTTGTTAGTTCTGGTTGCCTCGTTAAGCAAAAAAAAAATACAAAATTATAAGTGTTGCGAGAGACATGGAAACAATTTTTATTACCAATCTAAAAAAAAAATTTTTTTTCAAAAAGCTTTCTATTAATTTTTATAAATTAAACATTTTTGAAGATATCGACTTAAAATTTACAGGATTTGTTATAAGTAATCTCTTTATTAAGCATGGAAAATTACAAAAGGATAGCTTCACTGACAGAGAGTTATAGGTTTTTTATTTTAGTCATCAAAAACCGACGTTTTTTCTCCATAAAAGCATATTGTTATTTAACACAAATTTGTTGTTTTTCAGGTTACAAACTTGAAATTTTTATGATCTATTATTTCGGAATTCTTTACCAAGTAGGATAAATTATAAAACTGTAAATGCCGTGATAGAGATTTTAGAAATTTTTGTATCATCAAAAAACAACGTTTTGGTTATTTCTTCATACAAATCACTGTTAAATGATTTCCCATTTTTCAGGTTATCATCTTGATATTTTCAGCATTTGCAAGTTCTGGTTGCTTTATTAGGTAAAATAAATAACAAAATTGTATGTGTAGTATGAGACGTGGGAGAAATTTTTATTAGTAGTACATAAAAAAATTGGTATTTTTTTTAGATAGCTTTCGATTAATTCCTATAAATTAGACATTTTTGAAGATATCGACTTAAAATTTACAGGATTTGTTATAAGTAATCTCTTTATTAAGCATGGAAAATTACAAAAGGATAGCTTCACTGACAGAGAGTTATAAATTTTTTATTTTAGTCATGAAAAACCGACTTTTTTTCCACAAAAGCTATTGTTATTTAACACAAATTTGTTGTTTTTCAGGTTACCAACTTGAAATTTTTAAAATTTATTATTTCGGATTTCTTTACCAAGTAGGATAAATCATAAAACTGTAAATGCCATGATAGAGATTTGAGAATTTTTTATTTTAGTATGATCAAAAACCAACGCTTTGGTTATTTTTTCATAAAAATCACTGTTAAATAATTGCTTATTTTTCAGGTTATCAACTTAACGTTTTCAACATTTGCAAGTTCAGGTTGCTTGATTAAGTAAAATAAATAACAAAATTGTATGTGTAGTATGAGACGTGGGACAAATTTTTATTACTAATACATAAAAAAATTGGTATTTTTTTTAGATAGCTTTCGATTAATTCCTATAAATTAGACATTTTTGAAGACACCGAATTAAAATTTTCAGGATTTATTGGAAGTAATCTGTTTATTAAGCATGAAAAATTACAAAATTATAGTTTCACTCGCAGAGATTTGGACAATTTTTATTTTAAAGTCATCAAAAACAAGCGTGTTTCTTTTCTACAGAATTTTTTTGTTTTTCAGATGACCAACTTGAAATTTTTAAGATTTATTAGTTCTGGTTCCTTTACTATGTAGAATAAATTATAAAACTGTAACTGCCGTGATAGAGATTTGAGAAATTTTTATTTTATTATCTTCAAAAACCAACGTTTTGTTCATTTGCATAGAAATCACTGTTAAATAATTTTCCAATTTTTCATATTATCACATTGATATTTTTAGCTTTTGTTAGTTCTGGTTGCCTCGTTAAGCAAAAAAAAATACAAAATTATAAGTGTTGCGAGAGACATGGAAACAATTTTTATTACCAGTCTAAAAAAAAAATTTTTTTCAAAAAGCTTTCTATTAATTTCTATAAATTAAACATTTTTGAAGATATCGACTTAAAATTTACAGGATTTATTAGAAGTAATCTCTTTATTAAGCACGGAAAATTACAAAAGGATAGCTTCACTGATAGATTTTTAATTTTTTTATTTTAGTCATCAAAACCCGACGTTTTTTTGCCATAAAAGCTTATTGTCATTTAACACAAATTTGTTGTTTTTCAGGTTACCAATTTGAAATTTTTAAGATCTATTATTTCGGAATTCTTTACCAAGTAGGATAAATTATAAAACTGTAAATGCCGTGATAGAGATTTTAGAAATTTTTATTTTTGTATTATCAAAAACCAACGTTTTGGTTATTTCTTCATACAAATCACTGTTAAATGATTTCTCATTTTTCAGGTTATCATCTTGATATTTTCAGCATTTGCAAGTTCTGGTTGCTTTATTAGGTAAAATAAATAACAAAATTGTATGTGTAGTATGAGACGTGGGACAAATTTTTATTACTAATACATTAAAAAATTGGTATTTTTTTTAGACAGCTTTCGATAATTTCCTATAAATTAGACATTTTTGAAGATACCGAATTAAAATTTTCAGGATTTATTGGAAGTAATCTGTTTATTAAGCATGAAAAATTACAAAATTATAGCTTCACTCGCAGAGACTTGGGCAATTTTTGTTTTAAAGTCATCAAAAACAAGCGATTTTTTTTAAGCTTATTCTTTATCACCAGAAATTTGTTATTTTTTTGATTACCAACTTGAAAATTCAAAGGTTTATTTGTTCGGGTTCCTTTATTAAGTTGGATAAATTATAAAACTGTAGCTGCTGTGGAAAACATAGAAATTTTTTCATTACCAGACCGTTGAAAAATTTGCATTTTTTCTAGAAAAGTTTGTATTAGATTTTAAAAAAATAATTAATAAAATTATAACTACAGTCAGAGACTAAAAAAAGTATTACTAGACCACAGATTTTTTTTTTAAATCAATCAACCATTTTCTATTAATTGTAATAAATTAATGACTATTTACAGAATTTATTAGCAATAATCTATTGAACAAGCACAAAAAAATACAGAACCACCGCTGCACTGGTAAAAGTTGAAGAACTTTTAATAAGATCATCAAAATTTTGCTTCTTTTTCATATTTGTATTTTTTCCGAGCTACTTCCTATCAATTCTTATAAATTGATCGCTTTTAAGCTATTCACCATATTGAGTAAGGTTATTATTGAACGTTTTTTTCATGTAATTTCTGCGGTTGTAAAGAGTGGGAAATAGTTTTCTAATACTCTTGTTGTGAAATGTTTAACGAGATCGATATGAGTGTTTAAATATGGTTCTAGATTTCCTGAATGAAATAATTAGGCTTTACAAATTACCAGAAAATCGAAATTAGAAGAGTATTTACAAACAATAGCAATATGAGCGTTAGAAATGACTTTGCAAACAATTTTCGTTTTCAAAGCTTTACCATTTTATCTCCGTTTTAGATGATAATCGAAGTTTGAAATCCGGAAATACTGAGCTTTGACAAGCTTTAATTGAAAATGATGAAAAATAAAATAGTTGCAAGGATAAGTCCGTCCCGTTGTGATTTTACAACTAAGTGGAAAACGGTCAATTTCCACGTTGATAATAATAGCCCCATTTGGAAACAATGACCCAAAATAGCCAGCACCGTCCATAAAATCCCTACTGATTTCCACAAAGCCGAGAATAACCTGAAATGCATTTACCGATAGATATCAGCGTTGATTTACGACCGTATCTTCGCTTTTGAAAGTTCGTATTTGGGCCTCTGATTAGTTTACTGCCACGCCATAATTTTACCCCTCGTACGGTAAAAGATTTACTAGACGACATAAACTCATCATTTCCGTCGACATTTTTACAACTGCTGCACCGTCCGACTTTTATCAACGGAAGCTACCGAAACGTAATTGTTTTATGGCCGTTTGTGCTACCGTTGTTGTGCACACATTTCCGAAAATTTACGCCCCATTTATCCATGCCAAGAACAGAGTCGTTTAAAGTTTCATGGAAACGTGGAAGAGAAACGCCACAACCACCGCGTCATCGAACGCGAAAAGTGATGGATTTTTTTCTTTTTAGATTGCGAAACGGACAAAAGGCGGCCCCGGTAATAAAAGCGGCGATCAACTGAGAGTCACGTGTCGGTCCATAAAACATAGTTTTAAATTTGAGCAATAATCTGCATCGTTTCCACCCCCGCACGCTACGTCCGACTCTTTGAACTTCTGTGTTCTTGAAGATTGTTCCGATGTGCGTGGCCAATCAGCGAGCGCAAATAATTGTCAAAGAATGTGGCACAGGTGGCCTCGGAAAACGCGAATGAATGCGCTACTTTTTCCTTCGATTTTTCGAGAGGCGACGTAGACTTTAGTTCACGAAAATTCGAAAATTTGAAACTGAAAGAATGAAATCACGTCTCCAAATTTATGAATATTTAAGTTTAACTTGAAAGTGGGATAAAAACCGTAAATTTCACAAAAATGACAAAATTATAATAAAATTTTGTTTATTTGGACAATCAAAAATTGTAAACAAAATCTGCTATTAAGGCACTTAATTTTTTTTAATACAGATTTATTATTTTGATTTCTGAATCTAAATTCTAATTCTTAATAAATTTAAAATTATAGAATTTTTAGAATTACTAGAATATTTCGATGACATTTCAAGAACTTCAGCATCATTTCATCAGATTTTTTTTTATTGGTTTATTAAAATTTTAGATAATTTACTTTAACTATAAAATGCTTAAAATAACTATGATTTTTTTAAGTAGACTTTTAGGCGTCTTTTTAGTAAGAGAATTAAAAAAAAAAATTTTTTTGAATATTTCAACATTTTGATGCCATAAATTCTCATTTTGAATTTTTTTAAGGTGGTACTAATAATATAATATTTATTTTTAATTTTTTTCCATGTTTTAATATTGTTCTTATATTTATTAGACTTTTTTTTATTATTTTTTGACATTATTTTCAAAAGCATTTGTATGTATAGTGTGGAAGTAAACAAATAAAATTAAAACAAATTCAATATAAAAATAAAAAATCTAAAGCTAAAAAATAATAAAAAAATAAGTGAGAGAATTTAGATAATTTAAAAGATTTTAAGAAAACTAAGGAAACAAAAGATCTAAAAAAAATTACAAAATCTAAAATTATCAAAAAAATTTAAACATTCCGAACAATAAAAAAAATCAATAAAATACTGAAAATCTATAAATTCTTCTTGCTACTTTAGTATTTGAATGTCCTACAATTCAATTTAGAGTAAACAGAATATTACACATTTATTATTATTTATTTCTAAATTTATTAAATTTTTTAGACATTGTACAATTGTACTTGAAATAATTTTTGAGAATTTCTAAATTTACAATAATTGATTCAAAATTTTCTTCAATTCGTAAAGTTTTTAAAATTGAATTAAATTGTAGCGTTCCTAACATTTTTTTTTTCTAGACAAATCATATACATCCATTTTATTTTGGGATTTTTTACGTTTCAAAAACGGAAATATTTTCAGAAACTTGTGTAAAAACATTTAATGTCTATAATTTTCTGCTTTTAGATTTTTTTAGAAAATTGAAACAATCAGGATATCCAAAATATTCTAAAAATATAAAAAAATAGCAAATTCTACAAAGAATCTAAATGTTCCAAATAAAATAAAAGTATCAAAAATAAGAGAATGCTAAGCATCTATAAAATCTAGATAATTTAATAAATAATAAATGATAATAATAATACTATAATAAAAAATATATAATAATAGTATTATTATTATAATTATTATTATTATTGCGAAAACTTGAAGAGATCAATGAGATAGAAAATTGCAAAAAGGTAAAAAAGAATCCGAAAATTTTGTTGCATATCAAGCCTTTTAGAAATTCGAAATTTTCTTGGAGTCAGGTTTTTGGTTTGTCCAAAATTTTAGAATTTCCAAGAGTTTTTACTGAATAAATTTTCAACATATTTTTTTTTTTAATTTAAATTTTTGACGTTTTGGAAACTAAATATTCTCAGACTCCTTAATGTCTATCAAAATTTTTGTTTCTATTTAGAGTAATTCTCAAAATTTATGATTTGTAAACGATGCTCTAAGAAGATTAAAATTATATATATTCAAAAAATTTTATATTTTCAAAAATTACAAAATTTACAAATTTTTTAAAACTACAAAATTTTTCGCTCTCGAAACTATTAAGTGCTTGAGATTAACGATTTTATTAAAACGACTTCAAGTTCTTCCAAATTGCAGAAAAATATTAAAAATTTCTCTGATTTTAACACCATCTTTTTTTTTAATTTTTAAGATTATTACATTTTTGCATATTTTTATACTTTTTCAAACCTGTTACAAAATTGTAATATGTAATTTTTAGAATTTATTTTAATTTCAAACAGAAAAATTGTTGAAATTTACAAAAATATTAAAGTTTTCCAAAATTTTCAAAATAAGTGGCAAAATCAGGTTAAATGCTAGAAGCGTATCGAAGAGATAAAAAGAATCTGAATGATTGAAGAATTACGAAAAAAATACAGTGGCAAAATAATCTAAAAAAAAAATCCACAAATTACAAAATGCGGTCATCATTCAAAAATTTGCGGTTCAAAAAATACAAAAATGCCAAAATCAGCAGAAAATCAGAAAAAGTCTTTCCAAATTTCAGTAAAAAAAAAACTAAAGTAGGCATATCACAAAAGTTGGAGACGTGTAGAAAAACTTGTTAGAAAACATTGATTTTATTTAATGATCTAGATTTTCGCAACAACATAATCAAATACTTATCACTACCCTAGAATATTGCCCGGTTATTTATTACTTAGTTTAGTATTTCGATTTAACGCTCTTACAATATCAACAAACGCTTTTGAGAAGCTGCTAAATGTCTCTCAAAATTTATGTAGAATTAAAACCAGCGTGATATTGGCTAAACATTGGTCTACGCAAAGAATAATAAACCTTATCAAACAAAGAAATTTAACTAAAGAACAGTAAAATAATAATAACCACTAGTAAAATAAATTTGATCCAACAATAGAAGTATCGACATCACATAATTAAATCAGATTAACCAGGACGTTTGCAATTTAATCTTCCAATTAAAACTGCCAACTTTAAATCGTTGCTGCCAGCAGAAAAATTACGTAACGTGTTTCATTATTAAAATTACCGACAATAAAATCGATTATGTGTTTCATTAATGGATTAACTCAATTATTTTAAATTATAGGTTTTCGTAATTTATAATTCAATGATAACGTGTTTACACGGACTAGGCAGAGTTTGCGCACACATAAAAAAAGGTCGTAAAGTTGGCACCCCTTTGGCGAAAAACTCGAAAACGGCAGCGTTTTTTCCTACCGTCGGCTCCCGTTAAAAATCAAATCCATCTTCGCTGTCATCGGGCAATAGGACTAGGATTCCGGTGGCGCAGTTGACAAACTATGACAATAACGAAAATACAATACACACAAAGAGGTAGTGCGCTTTTGGAGTTGGGTGCACTTGGGGGGCCTCTATGGGGGGCCCACGGACATAATACATCAACAGGTGTAATGTGAATAATCTGAATAGAAAGAAACAAGTCTATATACGCTCTACAAAGTCTAGATAAATAAATTAAAAAAAAAAAACGAGCGAACGACTGCGATCGAAACAACAACGCAATAAATTCGGATTAATTAAACGAAAGCAATGACCACCCTGCCGCACCCTGCCATTTATTTCAGGGGTAGCTCATGCTCAGGGTGGCCTATGACATCCGTAAAAATCAACTTTGAAAAGACATGAAAATTCTATCAAAATTCAGCGTGAAGCGTGCAAAACTAACAGCTGAACGCTAAATATCCCTCGTCTCTCTTCTTCAAAAACAACCCCGTAATGCTGTCCTTGTATTCGGGCTGGAATCGCAGCAGCCGTGGCTTAATTTCTGTTACCGAAAAAAAAGGGGACGGGGATTTTAAATAGACACTAATGGCTATTTTTCCGTTAAGTTTGCGTACAAAATACGGATGAAAATTCACATACGATATGGCCATGGTTGATCTAGTTAACCAAATTGACACGTACCCGAAGGACGTCTTAAGGGTGGTTCTTGTCTTACGGAGGCTAATTGTTTAGTTCTGCCTTTTTAACGGCTTGAATAATCGCATTTTGTGCGTGAATTACACAAAACTTGACGTGGAGACGGGGATTAGGCGGCGTGGAAATTCATTTTGAGTGCATGGTAATTAAGTGCTTGGCCACGAATTGTTGTGAGATCTTAGATAAACACATCAAAAAATTGATACCGATGACTTTCGGCTGACGAGATTTTAGCAGAAAATCTCATCGGTAAATACATAGCCTGCTCTACCGAGCAGATGCTAGAAATCTGAGTAAATCCACCGGAACGTCGTGTTATATCAAGAATAGGAGCATGTGCTTCGTTCTTGTTGAAAAGAACATCGTTTATATTGTAAAGCGACTCCGGGACGAATTTACCGGAACAAAACCCGTGACTGGATGCTAGTCGAAATGTTGCCTTTTTGCGTTTTAAGAAAGCTGTGGGATGTCTTTCAAGGTGTCTGTGTTTGGAAATGGTTTTCTTTATAGGTACTAAAGCTCAAAATTATTTTTTCACTTTTTTTATGATCTTACACTAAAAGTCGTACATCGGCACCTGAAACGGATAATTTTCATCAGCTTGATATCGGCAAATAACCGTTTTGCTAAGTTAATTACGTTTTTGGAGCCTTTGAGATCTTTAGATACCTTAATTTTTTTATTGGTTTTCTTTGAAATCTTTGATTACATGTAGATACTTTAGTTTCTTTATTTTTGTTTTAATTCTTTAAATAAACTGTTTTTTTTTAACACTTTCTGAATTTTCTTGACCTTTTTCATTACCCTCTCATTTTTTTTTAATTCGTCCCTATTCTTCGGATGCTTAAAATTCTCTTTATCTCTGAAACCTTTGGAATTCCTTAAATTTTTTGGATTGGGACAAAATTAGAAATTTTTCGATAATCCCAAAATTTAAATTTACAAAATTTGTTTTATTTATTTCACAGTTTTGTGATTTGAGACCATTAATAAACAGATTAAAATAGTTACATTCCAAATTTTATAGTTACAGCATTGTAGATATAAAAATTACAAAATATGGAGAAAATTTGCACATTTTATGTTCGTTCTAAAAAAAATAATGTATAAAGTTCGTCTTATTAGTTTAATCGTGTTGGAATAAATAAACGGACTCAAAATAGTTAAAAGTCCTAAATATCATGGTTATACCACTGTAGAGAACAAACTTGAAAATCTAAGAAAAATGCAGAAAATTTTTCGGTCGTCCTAAAAATCAAAATTTTGATAAATTTTGCACTTTGTTTGACAGTTCTGAACGGTCAATAAGCAGATTCAGAATAACTATTTTCTCAAACTTTATACTTACAGCAAAATTACAAAATGTGGAAAAAAATTGCCAAAATTTTTGTTCGTTCTAAAAAAAAAATTTAAAGCTTGTCTTGTTAGTTCAATCGTTTTGTAATTTAGAACAATCAATAAACGAGTTCAAAATAGTTGAGAATCCTAAATTTCATAATTATAGTACTGCTGATAACAAACTTAGAAAATCTAAGAAAAATGCGGGAAAGTTTTTGGTTGTCTTATAAATAAAAATTTATTAAAATTTGTCCACGTTTTTTATCAATTCTGTACTTTAAAAAAGTCAATAAACGGGTTCAAAATATTTACTTTGCCAAATTTCTTAGTTATAACATTGTAAATTTCAAAATTACAAGATGTGGGAGAAATTTACAAAATTTTTGTTCGACCTAAAAAAAATTAAGTTCGTTTTATTACTTCAATCGTTTTGTAATTTAAAACAGTCAATAAACTGGTTCCAGATGGTTAAAACTAATTAATTTCATACTTTTAGCACTGTAGATAGCAAACTTAGAAACTCTAAGAAAAAGACAAGAAAATTTCGGTCGTTCTAAAAATCATAATTTAGAAAATTTGTCCATGTTCGTTAACATTTTTGCAATTTAAAACAGTAAATAAACGGGTTTAAATTAGTTACTTTCCCAAATTTCATAGCTATAACATTGTAGATATTAAAATTACAAAATGTGGGCGAAAATTTTGCAAATAATTTGTTCGTCCTAAAAAAAATTAAAGTGCGTCTGTTATTAGCTCAACCGAATTGTAATTTGAAACAGTTAATAAACGGGTTCAAAACAGTAAAACTCTTCAATTTTATAGTTATAGCACTGCAGATAACAAACTTAGAAAATCCAAGACAGTTAGAAATTTTTCCCTCGTTCCAAATATTTTTTTTAATTTGTTCAATTTGTTCAAATGTTTTGTAATTTATGACAGTTAGTAAATCAGTTTAAAATAGTTAGATCTTTAAATGTTATAGTTACACCACTGTATATAACAAACTTTTAGAATCTAAAAACAGCATTGGAAATATTCCACCGTCCCAAAAAATAATAAAAATAAAAATAAGAAGTTAGACAAATTGCTCAACTGTCTCAACAAATTTGTAATTTGAGACTGATAATTATCAGGTTCAAAAATAGTTAAAACCTTAATTTTTATAGTTATAGCACTTGATAACAAAATGTGAGTAAAATGTTGGAATTTTTTTTCTCCAATTTTCTCCAAGTTGTTCAACATTTTTATAAATTAAGACAGTTAATAAACAGGTTCAAAATAGTTCAATTTATTAAGATCCTTATCTTTTGAGAATTTTTATTATATTCTCGTCCAGATATCTGCAAATTGTCACCCTTCGGTAGCTACTTTTCTGCAAAGCTCACTTGACGTCGTTTCTTTGATCAAACGCGATTTCCATAAAATTTCATTATGATTGAAATCAGCAAGCTGTAGCGACTATTTATTTGCTTTTATGCTTCGACTTCACGGTCGAAAACTTTCGTAAGCTTATGGTAACATTCGGTTGCACCCCATTAGAAACCACGTAGACCAAAAAACGCCGAAGTTTGTAATCAATAAAACAGAATATTCACATTTTCACCCCTTTCGTCGTCCTATCTCACAAAAAAGAGCAAACAAACAATTAGAGAAAAAACCAACCACCAGCAAATAAACGTTATCAACCCTCGAAAGCATTGTTTCCCACTAATCTGAAAACGTCACATTTCAAACTGACGCAAAATCCCCCAACATTAAACCCGCATCTCAAAACGAGCGTTATTAACGTCTTTAAAACAAAAGCACGCACTTTTGTATTTTGCGACGACGAAAAAAATCGTCCATGAAATTCAGACAGGAGAAACCCCGAGGCGGGCAATACGAGCCTTTGCGAAATCGGCAAAATTACGCACTCATTGAACATTTATTAATAAAGACGTTCAAATAGCAAAGTTATGGAACTCCGTAAGAATTAAGCGAAATGTATCGCCACGTTTGCGAGCGACTGTTTTTTGTCGTAATGCAATCATTTTTGGAATCGACGCGTGAGCTTACGGTCTTCACGGCAATCAACGGCGGCTTTATAATGCCGACGAAACAAAATATTAATCATTTCCATTGTTTCAAGAATATACCTTATTACTACTCATTTTTAAGTATTTTCAGCTATTTATAGCCCCCCAACGACCAAATTATAACGCAACGCGTAAAAAAACGTTTTTCAAACCTTTCACCAAAGGGGATTAGCTAAGCCGAGCTTGCGGGCTAAAGCTCGTTTCCAAACATGACACCACATCAAAATAAAAACGCATTCAAGTGAAATTGAGACGTCTAAAATAAGCAAACTTTACGTTAAAAGGCGACAGGATTAAAACTTACAAAGGGTAAAAGGATTAGAGGAGTTTTCGTTAAAATTGTTTGACACGTGCTAATGTGACCGGTGATGGTCAGTATTGTGTCCAACGGAGACAGACGAGATGTTTAAAAAGCTTCCCGGAAATGTGGACAACGGACGAGTTTAATTATACAATTTTTAGTTGTGCGTCTGCTGTGATGATAAAAAAAGTGGACAGGAGACGCAGGTAGTGACGGGGATGGAATGTAATTAAAAGTCAAGGAAAGTGACAAGATGGCGGACAAAAGTACTGTTAATATTGTCGTTTCTGTGGCTTTACCGAGCACAAACAAATAAAAAAGATATGAAAGAAGCCAGGAAGTAGCGACAAACTGTTAGAATGGTTGACACAATACTGTCGATCAAGCCAAAGAAAATAACAAAATTGTAATAATATTACAATAAAACTGTCTCCGTCCGAAAATCCAAGTTTATTTTTCTCCGAAATTAATCAACTGTTTCTAATGAAGGTTTATCTGCAAATATTACATATAATTGAAAAAGTCAAGCTTCAAAACGTAATTATTATCGAACCAAATATAATCAGAAGTTTGGAATTTTCTTATTCTTCTACAATTTTGTAGCTTGATTTAGTTAATAAACAAGTTCAAAATAATCACCTCCTTGAATCTTATTATTATCGCAGTGTGGGTAATAAAGTTACAAATTGTAAAAAAAAGGTGAAAATCTATCACTCGTCCACTAATCAAATTTCTAACGTTTGTCCAATCGTTTTGTAGTTTGGCACAGCTATGGAACAGGTTCTAAATAATTACTTTATCAAATTTCACAGTTATAACGTTGTAGACTTAAAAATTACAGAATGTAAGAGAAAAGTTTGTAAATTTTTCGATCGTCTAAAATTTTTGAAGTTTGTCTTATTCGTCCAGTCAACTTGTAATTTGGCACAGTCAGTAAACCGGTTTAAAATAGCTCTTTCACCGAGTTTTATAGCTAGGGTACTGTAGATAACAAAATTACAGAATAAAAGAGAAAATTTTATAAATATTTTTCTTGTCCTAAAAATAAAAATTACTAAAATTTGTCTTATCACTTCTATCGTTTTTAAATTTAATTATTAATTTAGAATAGATTTTTACTAAGTTTTATAGCTAGAGCAGTATAAAAAAACAAAATTGTAAAAAAAAAATCTTCACTTAAAAATAAAAATAGTGAAATTTTGTCCTATTAGTTCTATTGTCTAGTAACTTTACACAAATATTGCGCAGAATTAAATTAATCAATTTACAAAATTTTTATAGATTTAGCACTGTAGATAACAAAATTAAAAGATGCAAGAGAAAAGTTAATCAATTTTTCGCGCGTCTTAAAAATAAAAAAATGACTTATTGGTTCAATCGTATTGTATTTTAGCACCGTTATCAAATGAGTTCAAGATAGTTACTTTACTAAATTTTATAGTTACAACAATGGAACTAACCAAATTACAGAATGAAAGTTAAAAATTTAGAAAGATTTTTCTCGTCTTAAAAATAAAAATTACGAAAATTTGTTTTATTAGTTCTATCGTTTAGTAATTTAAGATAATTGCTGCACACACTTGAAATAGTTACTTTACAAAATTTCATTCAGATAGCACTGTAGATGTCTAAATTGAAAGATGCAAGAGGAAAGTTTGTCAATTTTTTACTCGTCCTAAGAATAACAAAATTAAAATTTTTCTCTTATTAGTTCAATCAATTTAATTTAGCACAGTTAATAAACGGGTTCAAGATAGTTACTCTACCAAATTGCATAATTATAGCACTGGAGATAATCAAATTACAAAATAAAATAGAAAATTTTCGAAATATTTTTCTTGTTCTAAAAGTAAAAATTACGAAAATTTGTCTTATTAATTTTATTGTTTAGTAATTCAACACAATTATTGCACAGATTTAAAATAATTACTTGACAAAATTTTATAAATTTTGCACGGCAGATATCAAAATAAAAAAATGCAAACGAAAAGTTTGTCAAGGTTCCAAGAATAAAAAAAATTAAGAATTTCGTCTTATTGGTACAATCGCATTGTAATTTAGCACAGTTAATGAACGGGTTCAAGATAGGTAATTTACCAAATTTCATACTTAGAGCACTGGAGGAAACCAAATTACAGAATAAAAGAGAAAAAATTAGAAATATTTTTCCTGCCCTAAAAATAAAAATTACGAAAATTTGTCTTATCACTTCTATCGCGTTGTAATTTAATAGAATTATTACACAGATTTAAAGTAAACACTTTACAAAATTTTATATCTATAGTACTGTAGATAACAAAATTAAAAAATGTAAGAGAAAAATTTATCAATTTTTGATCGTTCTAAAAATTATATAAAATAAATTTTGACTTATTGGTTCAATCGCACTGTAATTTAGCACAGTTAACAAATGAATTCAAGATAGTTATTCCTCCAAATTTGATAGTTATAGCATTGGAGATAACGAAATTACAAAATAAAAAAGAAAATTTTATAAATATTTTTCTTGTAAAAATAAAAATTACGAAAATTTCTCTTATTAGTTCTATCGTTTAGTAGTTTAAGACAATTGTTGCACAGATTTAAAATAGTTATTTTACGAAATTTCATCGAGATGGCACTGTAGATATCTAAATTAAAAAATGCAAGAGAAAAGTTTGACAATTTTTCGCTCGTCCTGAGAATAACAAAATTATTTTTTTTGTTTTATTGGTTCAATTGCATTATAATTTAGCACAGTTAATAATCGGACTCAAGATAGTTACTATATCAAATTTCATAGTTATAGCACTAAAAATAACAAAGCTACAAAGTCAAAGAGAAGAATTTAAAAATATTCTTCCTCTCTAAAAATAAAAATTACAAAAATTTGTCTTATTAGTTCTATCATTTAGGAATTTAACGCAATTGTTGCACAAAAAAATTAAATAGTTACTTTACAAAATTTTATGGACATAGCAGAAATCAAAATTAAAAGATGCAAGAGAAAAGTTTGACAATTTTTCGCTCGTCCTAAAAGTAAAAAAAAATTAAAAATTTACTTTATTGATTCAATCGTTTTATAATTGGGTACAGTTAATAAACAAGTTAAAAACAATTACGTTTCCAAATTTCATAATTATAACTTTATAGACATAAAAATTAGAAAATGTATGACAAAACATAAATTTTTCCCTCGTAAAAACAAAAAATTCAAAATTTTATTTATTGCTCAAATCGTGTTGTAAATTAGCACAGTCAATAAACGAGTTCAAAATTCTGATTTAAAATTTTATAGTTACAAGACCATGGATATAACAGTTACAGAATGCAAGAAAAAATTTGTTCAATTTTCACTCGTCCTAAGTATAAAAAAAGTTTGTTTTCTTGGTTTAACCGTTTTGTAATTTGAGCAAAACGAGCTGAAAATAGTAACTAGCAAATTCCATAGTTACAGCACTGTAAATATCAAAACACAGAATGTAACAGAAAAGTTTGTAAATTTATTAATTTAATAATTTATTAATCGGCTTGTAATTTGATGCAGCTCATAAAAGAGTTCAAAATAATTACATCCCGAAATTGCAGAATATAATAGAAAAGTTTGTAAATTTTTTTCTTGGCAAAAATTTGGCGTATTATTTCTATAATCTTGTAATGTTGTAATATATAAAGTGTGGAATGAAATGGCATTGCAAGAACGAAATTTTCTACAGAAAAATAAACATTAAAAATATTCCAAATATAAACAAGAGCGTTTTTAATAATACAAATTTCAGCGACGGTAATGTTCTTGCAAAGAATTTCATGTTATTTCAATATAAGTTACCCACGTGAATGTTTAAGCTTATGCATTTTTACGCACTCTTTGCGTCTCACCTCGGTGAGGGCGACGCCGCGTCGCGGCGCCGACGAAATTCTTGTTTCGAGCGTGTAAGTCAACCCTGACGTAAGACAATCATCGGTTAAATTCGCCACTTAACTTAATCACTGAAATAACATATTTTAACCCGAAAACTCATTTCCCCCCCGTTTTCTTTGATGGCCCAAACATCCCCGCCTTTCTCTAGTCAATTTTCCACAATTTCCTCAGCAAAAATTCAAAATAACCATAAAACAACCGGAAACTATTCTCTTTTCATGAGTGAAAAGCGCATTTCCCTGAGAACTAAGAAAACTAGCTCCGACGCAGTTCCGGCAATTGCTGCATCTAAAAAGAATCAACAACTTTGCCGAAGCCATCAGGAAAAGAAAATGGCGGAAGTGTAATGTTCAAAGGCGGTTTCCGTCGACGAAACGGCAGTGATTCGATGCAGCCAGTTAACTTCATACATTCGGCTTTTATTATATGTGATTTATGTGTTTCCACCCCGAGCACAAAGGGTGGCGCATATACTAATTTAATAAATAACACGACTAGAACTTGGATATTTAGGGGTCGTGGTTAAATTCGGCAACTAAACGAGCCGGAGATGGCTTTAGCGAAAGTGAGAATAAAATCTATACATAATTTTATCTATAATTTTGCGTCCCCTCCACGTTTCGCCCCCCGGCCTGCATACGTGAATATGTGAGACAAAGTTGGGGCGGCGCGGTACATTCAAAGGGCGACACTCGTTATGGTGAATTAAGTTAACTATTTGCCATTATTCGCCATTCATGGGGTCGCCGTGAGCTCCATTCTTATTCGTTTGTAGACAGGCCACCATCGTAGACGTAGAAAATAATTGTAAATTATAATGGTACATTTCAACCAATATTGAATCATTATTGTTCATTTTCATTTTTAAACAGGAACGTATAATGAACATTTCAAAGTGAAAGAAACTTAGTCTCGGGCTTCCAGTTGTTAATTTCTTGTAGAAGAGCAAAAACAATATGAATCATCGTGAGAGGTTGAATAAAGACAAAGTTTTCATTTGACTTTAAATTCTGAAATTTTTGATTCTAAAATTTCAAAATTTCAGACTTTGAAGTTCTTAAAATCAGACATTTCTAGACTGTAAGATCCTTGGAATCTGATTGTCAGATTCTAAATTTCCAGATTTTTCCTATTCTCTGCTTTGCTTAAACTCTAAGATTTTTAAATCCTGAAATTCTCTTAGACTATCAAATTCTTATAATCCGAGACTCAATACTCCGAAATTCTTCTGAGTTACTTAAATCCTCATTGTCAGATGCTCAATTTTAATTTTGAGATTTTTGATGTTAAAATTCTTAAATTTTCAGCTTTTCAGATGCTAAACCTCTTTAGTGACTCTCTGTTAAATTCTGAATCTTTTATTAGACTTTAAGATTCTCAGAGGGCGAGATTTTTAGATTCTAAGATTCTTAAAGTCTGAGATTTACTATTTCTGAGCTTTTTAGGTTTTGCGATTCTTAGTTTCCGAATTCTTTTTAGATACTCAGACTCTAGTTATATAATCCCTACATTCTATTAAATCGTCAAATTTTTAAATTTTCAAAATTTTTTATTTTTAAATTACAATTTAGGATTCCAGAATCGTTAAACTTCTAGAAAATTTTTAGATTCTCAGAATCTCAATGATTACCTAAACCTTCAAATTCTATTTGACTGTCAATTTCTTACATTACTTTGTTTTGTTTTTAGGCTAAAAGATTTAGTTAAATTCTGATTTTAGATTCTTTAATTAGCAGTTCCTCAGCTTCAGATTCTTCTGAGCTTGTTAAATTTTGGAATTTAAATTTAATTCTAAGATTTTAGAGTTGTGGGATTTGTAGATTGTGCAATTCTAAAAGTTTGAAATTTTTCGATTCTGGAATTCTATGATTCTCTAAATTCTCAGATTCTAAAATTTAATTATCAGACTTTAGATGTAAAAGTTCTTAGGTTGTACGTTATTTAAATTTTTCGATTCTAAAATTAAATCCTGGAACTTTTGATTTTGAGATTTTTTAATTCTGACTTTCTCCGAACTTCAGAATTACATCCTGAAATTCTCTTAAAGTGTCAAATTCTTAGACATTCTTATACTATAAGACCATAGATTCAAAGATTCTAAAATTCTTGTATTCTCAGCTACTTTCATGCTTGAATTCTGAAATTTTTAGTTCTTGAGATTCTTGGGCTGTGAGATCTTAGACTCCGAGATTCTATAGTTCTCAGTAACTTAAAACCTCATACCTATAATTAAATTCTAAAATTTTTAGATTCTCAGTTTTCAGAATCTCAGTATTTCAAAATCAGAGTTTTCCAGAATCTCGATCTCCCAAAATGTGAGACTTTTAGATTTGAAAATTTTAAGGTTATAAAATCCCTAAATTTTCAAAACTTTTGATTTAAAAATTTTTAGATTTTAAGCTTCTCAGAGTCTCAAACTATTAAAAAATCTGAAGTGATTAAATCGTGAAATTCTCTTAGATTGTCTGCTTCTTAAATTCTTAGACATTTTTAGACTGTAAAATTCTAAGATTTTAAAATTCTTTTATTTTCAGCTACTCAGACTCTCACGCTTATATTCTAAAATTTTTAAATTCTGAAATTATTAGTTCTTGAGATTCAATTGTTCTGAGTAACTCTTCTCATTGTCAGATCTGTAATTTAATTCTGAGATCTTTAGATTCTCAGTTTTTCAAAATCTGAGACTTTTAGATTCTAAAAGTTTATTATTTTAAAATCTTTATATTTTCAAAACTTTTGATTTAAAAATTCTTAGATTCTAAGCCTCTCAGAACCTCAAATTTTTAAAATCTGAAATGTTTACTCTTAGATTGTCAATTTTTTAAATTCTTAGACTATAAGACCCTAGATTCTAAGATTCTAAAATTCTTGTATTCTCAGTTACTCTCATGCTTAAATTCTAAAATTTTCAGCTTTTGAGATTCGTAGACCGAAAATCTTAGACTCTGAGATTCTATACTTCTAAGTAATTTAAGAGTTTGGATCTATAATTCAATTCTGTAATCTTTAGATTCTCAGTTTTTTAGAATCTCAGTCTTTTAAAATCTGACATTTTTAATTTCGCAGTTTTTCAGAATCTCAGTATTTCAAGATCTGGAACATTTAGATTATAAAACTTTAAGATTATAAAATCCTTAAATTTTCAAGACTTGGATTCTAAGCTTCTCAGAATCTCAAATTATTAAAATCTGTAGTGTTTAGATCCTGAATTTCTCTTGGATTGTCAATTTTTTTAATTCTCAGAGATTGTTAGACTGTAAAACCCTAGATTCTAAGATTCTGAAATTCTTCTATTCTCAGCTACTCTTTTGCTTAAATTCTATAGGCTCTGAAATTTTTAGTTTTTGAGATTCTTAGACTGTGAGATCTTAGACTCTGAGATCCTATACTTCTGAGCTCAGATCTATAATTGAATTCTGCGATCTTTAGATTCTCAGTTCATTAGAATCACAGTCTTTAAAAATCTGAGATTTTTAATTTTGCAGATTTTCAGAATCTCAGTGTTTCAAAATCTGGAACATTTAGATATAAAATCCTTAAATTTTCTAAACTTTTAATTAAAAATTATTAGATTGTAAGCTTCTCAGTGTCACAAAATCTTAAAAAAATCTGAAGTTTTTAGATCCAAAAATTCAGAAATTTTTAGATTCAAGAGTTCCTGAATTTTGAGATTTTCGTGTCAAATTTTAACATCTTCAGACACGATCAGATTTTTAAAATATTGTTAATTTTTCTGTAGATAATTTGTTAACTTAGATTACTCTGAAAGTATACAAAGGTATTTAAAATCAAAGCATGATAAAATAAAGCGATAGCATGAAATAAATGCAAACAATAAATCAAACCAAAATCGCACTACACCACACTTTTGCAATTAATTACAATAACGCCCGATTTAAAACAAATAATAGACAAAATACTACCTACTAATCAATTTATATCTGTATTAAAAATCACTGTAAAAATCGAACCGATGTGATGGAACATTTGCATACAAATCTCCGAGATATTTATTGTTTGGCGACCTTGCTCATCATTCACAAAACCACTCGAGCTTCAATCAAAACCCACATTTGTCAAAATCCAACCCGAAATAATGCACTCATTTTTCCCCCGTCACAGTTTTAATTTGAATCCAGTGGCGTACCAGATGCAGGTGTTTAAAATATCGTTTTAGTTTGAAACTTTCAATAATTTGTGATCGTTTTTCATCCTTTTCTTTTTCGTATCTATTAAATCCTCGTCAGTGAATGTCTTCTCCGCCAGTGTTGTCTCGTAAATTCATCACGTTACGACGTTTCCACCGTAGCGGGAAAAGAACCACCTCTAAAGCTCTTTATAAAAACTCCCATACCTGGACCAAATTAGAATTTTTGACTAGGTGAGATATTAGGTCGATTTATTTTCTACGTGTTGTTGCGAAAGCTTATTTTCTTCCATTGTAAGTGTTCAAAAGCGACGTCGGGTTTTTTAACAGTGTAAACTGTTGCTGGGGCTGGTGTTTTAACGTTATTTATTACCTGTTTATACCGACGTGTTACAATTAATAAATGAGATGCTATTTGTTATAATGATTTTCAAATTATTTAATGTACTAACCGGGGAAAAATTAATTTTAAGGATGTTATTAATAACGTGCTTAGTAATTTTTCGGTTCACGCTTGTTGAGGCTTGAAAGAAAAAGTGTCGAAATTGGAGAATTGCCGGATGAAATTCAAAAGGCCAACATGTGAAACTGACAATTACTAATTGAAAAGGATGGTGAAAGTCCGAGCGAAAACTCAAAAATTCCACCATTAGATTATGAGAGGCTTGCATTCTGAGATTCTGAGTTGTTTAACATCTTTAAATTAAATTTGAAGATTCTCGGCTTCTCAGGAGCTCAGATTTTTTAATTCCGAAATCGAAATCCTGAGATTCTTTGTGGATTCTGAGATTCTTAAATTATGAAATCTACGTAGATTCTAATCCGAGATCTAAAATTGAACTCGGAACTTCTCAGAATCTCAGTGTCTAAATTCTTACACTTCAGATTTTTAGTTTATAAAATGTTTGTAGATACTGAGATTGTTATGACCACTTGCGCTTCGAGATTCTTAAATTGTCTCAGATTCTTAAATTCGGAGATTTTTACATTTTAAAATTCTATTAGGCTATCAGAATCTTACACTACAAGATTTTACAATCTAAGATTCCTAGATTCTGCAATTTATAGATTTTTGATAAAATAATAATTGATAAGCTTCAGAAAATCTGAAATTTTAGGATTCTCAACTTCTTATAAATTGAAATTCTGAGTTATTTAAATTCTAAAATTCTTAAAATAAATTCTAAAACTTTTAAATTCTCAGCCTTTTAGAATCTGTTTCTTAAATTTTGAGCTCCTTTAAATCTTGAGATTCTTAGAATTCGAAATCTCTGTAGGTTCTGAGATTCTTTAACACTGAAATTCTTTCCTTCTGAATTCGAAATTCCTACGTTTTTTACCATTCAGATTCTAAAAGTTTGAGATTCTTCGATTTTGAGATTCTAAGATTCTCTAAATTCTAAAATTTTAAAATTAAATTTTTAGACTTTAGTTTCTCAGTTTTTAAAAGGTTTAATTTTTAAATTCTAAAATTCTCTTAGATCGGCAAATTAAGGATCTCAGAATCTGAGATTTTCAGATTCGGAGTTCTTATATTTTCAGCATCTTAGACTTTCACATGGTAAAATTCTGAAATTCCTTTAAAGGATCTTTAGATTCCAAAAATCATTATTCTCAGCTACTCAGACCCTCACTTGCTTAGAGTCTGAAATATTTTTCTTCTTGGTCTTAGCTTCCAAAATTCTTAGGTTCTAAATTACTTAATTTCTTCGATTCTGAAATTAAATTCTAAAACTTTTGATTTTGAGACTTAAATGCTGAACTCCAAGTTTCAAATTTTTAAAATCCGAAGATCCTAGATTTTTTTTTAGATTATCAATTTCTTGAAATTTTAGACATTCATAGACTGTAAGATCCTAACTTAATTATTTTTGAATCAAAATTTTTAGATTTCAATATTCCTACTTTTTATTAGTTTTCAGATTCTTAAATTTAATTCTGAGACTTTTGAGATTATCAGCTTCTTAGAATCTGTTTCTTAAATTGTAAGCCCTTTTAGGTTTTGAGATTCTTAGAATTTAAAATCTCTGTTTTTGTAGATTCTTAGACTTTTTAATACTGAAATTGTTTCATTCTGAATTCGAGATTTCTAGTTTTTTCTTAAATTTCAGATTCTAAAATTAAATTCAGAAGTTCTTTGTTCCTGATATTTTTTCAGACTATCAAACTTTCTGTAAAACGCTTAGATTGCAAGATTTTAATATTCTGAGAGCCTTCATTTCTAAGATTCTAAAATTAAATTATAAAAGTATTGAATTTTAAATTTTTCGGCCTCTTAAATTCTGAGATTTCAAGATCCTTAAATTTTCTTAGAAGTCAAATTATTGCATTTCTAGATTGTTAGACTCTTTTAATTTAGAAAGCTATTATTAAAATTCTGAAATTTTTAGAACCTCAGCTTCTCAGAATCTCAGATTTTTCAAGGCCTTCAGAACCTAAGATTGTGAGATCCTTAAATTCTCCGATTCTAAGAGTAAATTCCAAAACTCTCTATTATGAGATTTATAGTGTCAAAATTTCCACATTTTTTGATTTAAAATTCTTTTTTAATTCTAAAATTTATTCTTAGACTTTCTTAAATTGAGAAACCTCTGGATTCTAACTTATGAAACTTTAAGATCCTGACATTGCTAGATTAAGGTTCTCAATTTTTGCGATTAATGTGAGTAAATCTCGAATTCTAAAACTGAATTCCTTTGATTCTAAGATTTGTAATTGCCAGCTTCTCAAAGTCACAGAATTTTAAAGCCTGAGATTTTTAGATTCTATCAATTTTTTAACTAATTCGTATACCTAGAGACTGACTCTCTTAGACTGCAAAATTTTTATATTCCGAGATTCTAAATTTTGTTTTTCTAGAATAGGTTCTGCGATTTTAAAGTTATTTGATTCTAGGCGTGCATCTAAAGATTCTGAGGTATCTAAATTTCAAGATCGCAAATTAAAATCTGAGATTTTCAGAATCTGAGACTTTTAAATTTTGACAGTCTTATGACATCCTCAGATACTGTAAATAGATTCTGACATACTTTGATTCTGAGATTCTTTTATTACCTGATTCGTAATTATCTAAATTTTAAGGTTTGTAAATTAAATTCTGAGATTTTCAGAATCGCAATACTCAAAATCTGAAGCTTTTAGATCCTAGCGACCTCATGATATTCTCAGATACTTTAGAAAGATTCTGGGATACTTGGATTCTGAAATTCTTATATTGTGTGATTGTTTGTTTCTAAATTCAAATTCTAAGATTTTTGATTTTGAGATTCTTGGACTGTCAAATTTTTATACACCGAGGATATAAATTCTTAGTTTCCCAAATTCTGAAATTTTTAGATTTTGAAATTCTTAAATTCTACTATTTTTAGGTTAGAATTGCGATCTCTCAAAATCTGAAACTTTTAGATTATGAGAGCCCCAACTTCTGCGATTCAATGTATGAGTTTGAGGCACTACGATTCTGAGATTCTTTTATTCTAAAAATCTTACTTTGCAATTCTTCGTATGTAAAATAAAATTCTGACTGATTTTGAGATTCTTACATTCCCAGCTCCTCAGTTTTAGACTCTTTAATTCTAAGATTTTTAGAAGAAACTTAAAAATTCCACCGTTCTCTTTCACTTTTTCGTTTTCTGAATCAAACATGATAAATCTCGTAACATTAGTAGTGATAAATAAGCTTACCTTCGAACCTATTATTAAACGGCAATTTGTGCCTTGCATGATATAATTAGTTAACGCGGTGTCCGACACAAATAAAATTCCTTTTACATTAAAAGGACATTCTAGCACCGTTTCACATTTTCAGACTACCTGACTCAGACTAAATTAATAATAAAACTGACAATAAAACGCGTTTAACGCAGTTTTAATTCCTTTCTTGGAAGGATCCGTGAGTCCCCGAAATACTGGAAAATCTCTACCTCGGAAATGTTTGGGAATTAATCATCGGGACTGAGAATAATCAGATTTGCACGCATTTTTCAAAATTTTTAATCAACATGACGTAAAAGGAAATGTTACTCGTTACTTCATGATTTCTAATAAAAGATCAAAACTTTCTCAGTCGAATGCCGTCATCGATTATTGAAATTAGTTGTGTAAAGCAAATTCAAGGAAAATTAAATATTTGTGCTGCGTATTAGTTTCAAACTTACTTGTAGAGGTGAATTTCTTCGGCCGTCGGCACCGTTTGATGGATGTGGTTTTTTTCAAACTCCGTCTGAAATAAAATGAAGATATAAAACAACACTGACATTAATCGGGAAAATTATGACATGGTTTTGCATATTTTAAGTTTTATGTTTACGGATTTAACACTAAAATAGTTATTTATCGCATAAAAATGGAAATGTTGATGAAGGATAGAGTTTTATTACACAAAAGACAATTTGCGCAGATTTCGGATCAAAATTTCAGATGAATACAGTCTTCAGAAAAGAGCAATATTGTTTTTCATTTTGTTGGTAATTACATTTTAGAGCAAACAAAAAACAGCGTTGCGGCCATTATCTCCATTTTTTTGTTCGCCTTGCTCGCGATTTAAATTTTCTCCGCTTTAATTAAATGAGGGGAGTTTTACGTTTCCTGGCAAAATCGAGGAATTCCAATATAAATAAATATCGATGAGACAGACAGGTACAAAAAAAATTTAAAAACAAAATGAAAAAAAAAAGTGTGAAAAATGAAAAGAATTTTTTCGATGGCTAATACGAAATGGTTCCTATGAAGATTTCTTTGAGCAATGATTTTGGAAGCAGGATTTTTTTTCAATTTCAGGATATTCAGTTTTTACCGATTGTGTTTTTGTGGCGACCTCTTATGGTAACTCTGTAAATTATAAGCCAGTGGAAGCTATCAAGATGTGTCGCATACAGTATTCTGCTTTATGTGAGTGGTTAAACTAGAGCCAATAGATGGCGACAGTTACTTACAAATTCCTGCTTTTTGTTATCAAATAAATTAAATTTTTAATGTGCAGCACCAACCACTAAAAAGTTACTCCGAATTTTCGTATTCAATTTAAAGTTCTTTTTTAATTTTAAAAAACTTGGATTCTGAAGTGCTCAGTGCTTGTTAAAATTCATAATTTCTAAGATTTGGAAATTTTAGAAGTAGGAGATTTTTAGATTCTGAGATTCTTGGATTCTTAATGCCTAAATGCCAAGACTTTTATATTCCCAAATTTTTCGAGTCCAAGATTTAGATTCTAGAGTTTTCCGCTAGAGCCTTAGATATTTCTTAAATTCCCAGCTTTTCATTCACATTCTTAAAATCTGAGATTTTTAGATCTTAAAATTCTTTTATATTGTCAAAGTCAATTCTAAAGATCCTATATTCTGATTTTTAAACTGAGGCACTTAGATAATAAAATTCCTACAATCTCAGTTTCTAGAAATTTCTAAAAATGTTTAGATCTAAAAACTTTATACACCGTTAATTTTTTTAATTTGAAGATTCTCATAGTGTGAGATCTTTAGATTATAAGTTTCAGTTAAATTCTGAAATTTTTAGAATGAAGTTCTTAAATACTCAGTCTAGAATCATGCGATTTTTAGATTCTTAGACTGTGAGATGTTTGGACTTCAAGATTAAATTGTCAAGTTAAATTTTAACATTTCTGGATTCTTAAATTAAGATATTTTGGTTTCTGAGATTATTATTATATTATTAGTTTTAAGTTATTTAAAGTCTCAAATTCTAATATTAAATTCTCAGATTTTTGAATCCAAAAATTTTTCTATAGTCAAAGTGGACTGGAAATTATAAAATCCTTAGATACTAAAATTTTTACATTCTCACCTAAACAAAATTTCTTAGAATTTTAAGATTCAAAAACTTTTTTAAAATCTTTAAATTTTTAGATTTTAGATTCTTTAGATTATGAAATTTGTGAACTGTCGTTCTTGGATTCCAAACTTTCTAAATTCTAAGACTCTTAGATTCTCAGTTTTCAAAATTTTGGAATTCTTAAATTCTTAGATTTAACGTTTGATTCTTGGAGTGTGAGATGATTGGATTCCAAAATTGTTAAATGCTTAGAATCTCAGATTTTTAGATTTTTAGAATCTCAGATTCATGTTTTGCGGTTTTTGAAATCTTGAGATACCTTGGTTTATAAAGATTTTTGATTCTGAGACTCTTTTAGATTGTCACATTCCTAGATTTTGAGATTCTTATAATGTAAAATTTTTAGATTATGAGATTTGTAGACTCAAACCGTTCTTGGATCCTAAGATTTTTTAAATCTTCAGATATCTTGGTTTCTAAGATTTTTAGATCTTTAAAATTCTTAAAAATGTGTGATCTTTATATTCTGAGATTTGTAGAAAAAAAAATTCAGATTCTCAGATTGATAAATTAAATTCTGATTTTTAGATTCTTAGAATCTCAGATACGAGTTTAGATTCAGAAATTTTATTAGAATTCAGAATATTGATTGATTTCAAAATATTAGTTTTTGAGTGAAATATTTGAATAGATCCTGAAATTCGCTTAGCACCGTTACATTTTTGGACTGTGAGATCTTAAGAATTTGAAATTCTAGATTGTTACATTCTTTAGATTTCGAGATTTCTTGACTGTGAGATTTTTAGCTTTAGAATTTCTCTTCTTAGATTGCAGAAATTCTGAGATTTTTACTTATTAGCTTCCCATAATCTGTTTCTTAACTTTTAGATGCCGGAATGCTTTTTTCCTTTTTAGATTTTTAAAATCTGCCGTCCTTGGGATTCTGCTACTCTAAGGTTCTTAGGTTCGCTAGTTTGTAAATCTTATAGTTTATAAATAGGTTTTCACGTCTTCAGACGCTCAGATTTTTTAGGGTCTCAGGGTTTAGGTTTTCAGTTTTTTTAAACTTTTAAAATCATGTTCACCGATAATTTCTAGATACACTTAATCTTAAGAAGAAAAGACGCGATAATAAACGAAGTGGTAAAGACAAAACATCTAAATCTGTTTGTATTTTGTAGTACAATAAAATTAAATTTGTTACTTAAAAAATATAGAAATTTCAGCCGTTTAACAGTGGCCAAGTACAGCTAACTTGATAAAGTAAAAGAGTAGGTTAGTAGTTTTGTTAAAGGTGATGTTGAATCCAAGTAAATTATGCCTGGACAAATACAATTTATTACCAACACAAAGGAAATAGACTTACAATACAAAAGAATCAAAACAAACATACAGATTTAACTTAATCAACAATAAAAAACACTTACTTATGCTAACGTATTCAACCACGAGACATAGAAATAGTCTCCGCATCGGCTGAGGCCCGCAGCGATGCACCTTTATGACTAAACACCACCTGGAGTCCAGCCACTCCTCACCAACAAGTCAAAAGGACGTTGCTGCTAAACGTGGCCACCAATCCAGCATGAATTATATATACTATATTTATATAAACACTAACTAAAAACCGCTCTCGTGCCTCAGCCCAGGCCAACAGTGTTACTCTTTCATCTTACGCCTAAACCTACGTTCTAACTAGTTTTATTTCTTTATCTTAACACTATCTAAGCTAATGCCTAAAACTAAACACTCTAAGCTACTCTACAAGCTATCTTAGCTTAAGTGCGGTCATCCGCGTACTTTATACAGTGGCCGGAATTTTATCCAGCCGAGACTTATAATAGGTAGTCGCTGACTTCATCGTTAATACGGTCTAAAAATAGTTAATATACCGCTCGCGAGCGGTATCGGTATACCAAAAATAAACTGAGCCTATCAGTTAACAATGTAAAAATTTCTCGTATTAGTGTAAGTGTTGTCAATACAATATTTGGTTTCAGCTATTCCTCAAATATACTTTACATAGGCATTCAGTACGAGATTTGGGAGGGAAGGGCGTCGCGACGGCCCCCTCGACTCCAAGAAAACGAAAAAACTCCGAAAGAAATATTAAAGAAACGAGCGGGGGAACTCGCGAGGGCCGCCATTGTACAAAAGTCGATGGATGACGGTGCGTGGTGTCTACCTAGTCCAAATCAAATATTGTATGGTCATCAAGTCGCCGTGTTGTCATAAGCATTGTCTGAACTTCTATTTAAGGCATATTTAAGCATACGGTGTGGATTTTTCTTTAACCCCGAAGGCCGAGCAGATATCGAAAAATCCCCTATAAATTTGTTAGCTTAGCTATTACACACAAACGAATCTTGGATGGAGGGCCGTAAAGACACTCTGCAATAGCAGTGGTTACAATGTGTCTTCGCACTATACCCTGACCTCCAATGAAATCTAAATGAACAACCGAAACGAACATTACAACTGTCTACAACATAGAAACAACTAGAAGTTAAAAATTTGGTTGTCGGTCATCATGAAAACACCGAGTTAAAAAAATATATTAAAATATTTCAGTATATCCCTGTCAATGGACAATCTGAAAAGGCACGATTTCAATAACGTGTAGTAACCTGGCCTTTTACGCACAAATCAAAAGCGACAACGAGAATAAGACAACACTAAACGAAAAAAAGGGAAGGAGGAGCTTGAAGACCAGGTAGCCTCGTCTCGATTTTCAAAAAGGCTTGTGTCACAATTGGAAAAAACCGAAATGTCGACTTCATGACAAATACACTACGACCCAACCAATCCACGCGTCCAAGAGGAAAATTAAATAAACAAACATTGACACAAAAAAAATCACAGCTGTCTCAGTCGTAGCATACCTATCATCAAAATAAATTAAGTCAGTCCATTTAAAAAAGAATCCCGGGCATATATACTTTTCATTTTAAATATATATAAATATAAATAAATCTAAAAAATAAAAACAAAATTGCACTATATAAAAACTGTACAAAGAGGGGAAACTTTTGTAAATGAAGCCGGTAATAAATAAATTTCTGCGTTCGGAGACTGGAATGTCAAACTGATGGTTATATTATCCAAGTCGAAAATATATTACAAACGCCTTCCACTCAACAAAACTACCCCAAAAACTTGCGACGAGCGTACTGGTGTTGAACAAAACGGTGGTTTTGACAAGTGAAAAGCTTAATAAATTAAAGGCTAAACTGTATAATTAATAAATAAAGACATATTGGAAGTTCAGTTCATATTGATGGTAATTAGGAAGAGTTATTTGATTTCAATGAGCAGTTTTTCGCATCTGCGTTGCGCACACAACTACCTATGTAGATCTTCATCAAAAAATAAAATTGCTAATTTACCTAACCTATGCCGTTTTGGCTTGGGAAGATCAAATACGGTTTCATTTCACTGCTGTATTTTTAAGCTATCTACCGTCAGACCGTCAGACCTTGTATCTTAAAAACGATGTTCACTTTCATTCTACTATCTAAAAATCTACACTTTTTTTTAATGTGTTGGTA
The DNA here is from genome assembly GCA_030157275.1 of Cynaeus angustus. NCBI lineage: Eukaryota > Metazoa > Arthropoda > Insecta > Coleoptera > Tenebrionidae > Cynaeus > Cynaeus angustus. Next base: position 15,284,977 of record CM058064.1, read on the forward strand.
TGCTCTATCTATGTAAGAAAAATCCGCTCTCTCAACATATGTACACACATTTCTAGACTAAGCGAACAGAAAATAATCCGTTTTCTTACACAGATAACCAGTTATTTTCATATTTTCAATACAATGTTTGAAACTAGGAACATACTGTATCAAAAATACCTACTTTACACATATTTTCAGTCATTTTTTAAAATGTAACAATGGCGAACTCAAAAGAACCAGCAGCAAAACAAAGTCAAACGATATAACTATAATAAACACAGTCCACACAGTCAAATCTGCAGATCGTGCCCTCACTTATTATAAATATCTATCCTACAAAAAGAAAGAAAAAAAAAACCTAACAGACCACTTTCAGTGCTCCAACTTTTCAAAAAAAAATTACAAACTAACGTCCGGTACAATCCGCACAGTCAACTTTGCGACTCATAAACTTATTTTTTCATTTTTTTTTTTTGCAAAATTCTCTCTTTCTAAGTCTGCAACTTATTTAGGAGGTGCAGGCGGATAAGCCTGATATGGATCCTCGGGACTAGCCGCGTTGGATGTGTGTTCCGAATCACCCATGGCGACGGTATGGATGACGTGTGACGGATAATACGAGTACGGCTGCGAGATGTAAGACCCAGTGCCTAACTGCATGGCCTGCATCTGAGCGGTCAGCTGCAAATAAACCATGTCCTTAAATTCACTCAACTGGGAGTTGAGCCTAACTCAACGACGTCTTACCTGAGGTATCATGTTCGTGTATTGAACCGCCGCCTCCGGGGACGGCAGCATCATGGGGATGCCTCGTGGACCTTGGCCGTCGCTCTTGTAAGGAGCCATGTGCCCGGTGAGGTTGTAGCTGTCGTCGACAGGGGGCATAGGCGCGGGCATTACGTATTGGGGGACCCACTGCGCGCTGGGCGCGTAGCCAGCGTACTGGAAAGAGGGGAGTTAGTTTTTTTGATACGCTGGAGTGCGAATTTTTTAACTGGATTGAAGGTGAAAAAATGGGGCTGTTAGTCAAGTCGAAACGCTTTTTGTGATAATTGGCGCCGGGTAAATAAACTTAATTAATGGAAGGCGCTTTAACTACCTTATCAGCTTTCATGTCATTTTGTAGTGGCTAATTATAGGCTCGTGTGATTAATCTTGTACACAGCGATAAGACGACTTGAAGCGTTTTTCAGTATAATTGAAAACGATTTAGTATATAAAGTCAAATTGATGACAAAGCCTGTTTTCATAGAAAATTATAGAAACTTTCAGGAGTTTCATGATTATTATTATCATCAACGATTTTTTATTACATTGGGACCTTTTAAAAAATTTAAAAATTTTGAAAAAATAAAAATTTTCAAGAGGTTCATAATTTAAATTTGTCAATTTCTTAAAATTTTCGGAATTTCTAAATCAGTTTTGACGTCAACGTTATTTCAATTCTTAGAATTACATCTTTTTTGAATTATCAAGCATTTACCTACAAAAATCGAGAGACATGTTTGACGTTCACAAAATAATTTATATTTTTAGGTTTTCAGGAATTTCAATAATTTTAGAAAACTCTATTTCAGGATTTTTGAGAGTTTAAAATTTTTCGATATTGTATTTGCAAACTAAAATCTTTAGGATCCCAAATTTATAAAGCTTTATTTTTTTATATTTTTTGTCGTTAGAATTATAGACTTTAAAATCCCCGAAAATTTAACGATTTTTCAAAAATATTCAATCCACGAGCTTCTGTCAATTTTTCGAGTTTTTAAAATGCTTACATCTCATTCTTTCTACTTTTTGGACAAAACTTTCAAAATGTTTAGGATTCAGACAAAATTCTCAAATTTCTATGAATATTAATAGTTTCCAAGTTTTTTGTTTTTTTAAATCCAAATTTCTAAAATTTCAAACGTTTCTAAAAAATCCAAATTTTCAGAGTATAGTTTGATTGAATTTAAAGATTTTAAAATTTATCGTGCTTTAAGGCTTTGGAGATAAACTTTTAGAATTGCAACAATTTTAAAAAAATTCGAAATTAAAATTTTAAACGAAATCTGGAATTTCAAAAATCTTTAGGATCCAGAAAATAGTTCGTGTTTCCAAGCTAGTTTGTGAATGAAATTTTCATTCATTTCGAGTTTTAGATTTATAAAAAAAACGTTTTTTTTGTAAAATTTTTAGAATTGCAACGATTTTCAGAAATTCCCAAGTCCAAATTTCGAAGTTCCTTGGATTTTTCAAGCATTTAAAAAATTTTTTTGTGTTCGATTTTTTTTATAATTTTAGGAACCGTAATTAAATAATTTGAGTTTAACGATAAGAACTTTATCAACTCTTTTCAATTTTAATTTTTTTCCGAGTTATAATTCTAAAAACCAGCTAAAAAAGCACACAAGTCACTCCACCCCAAAAATTTCTGTTTTTTTTTTACCGAAAAAACTCGAAATTAGAACAAAAAATATGATTTAACGTTTTAGTTACCAAAACAAGTGACAATTGCCACATTTCTTAACCTTACTTTAAGCCACTTTGACGTTTAATCAAAGGCGATTTGTCATCCCAGCGGCCCCTTTAGGGATTCTCTTATTAACTTCCTGGGAGTCTAATTGTAAGGAGAGAAATTTGAACAACAATTCAATCTTTTAGTCTTTGTATTGTTCCTGATTAATGAAAATCGCACTTATTTACATATCTAGTGAGCACGATTTGAATCTTTCTCGATACACACCACAAAACCAGTATTTTAGAAAAAATGTTGCTAATTGATATGTAAAGTGATACGTTAATTTTCCATTGGAAAACTTGTTTACAACCACATTTTGTAGTAACTTACAACACACGGAGGTATTAATTTTCTCATTTTTATCTTTAACAAGTAGCACTTCTTTACTAACCTTAGCAAATTAGAAAGTTTAAATTGATTTTAATAAATCAAATTAAGATTTTAATAGTTAACAAATAAAATTTCACGTTTTACCGATTAGCTCGCCAAAAACTGCGAATAAAACATTGATAAACAAAATCAAAAAATCTAAAGTACCTCTTTTTGACAATTTTGACAATTGCTTGTACCTTTCGATCTGCTCACGATTGGTCCACTTAAATAACAAAAGTTTCTCATTGGATGCAGTTTTGACATGTTAACCTCACTTTGGGGTACTTTGACGTTACAACCCAAGCAAGTTGTCATCTTTGAGGCGCGAAATTTAAAAAACAAAAAGTTGGTCCACTTAAACAAGAAACTTACGTGATTGGATGAACTTTGTTGTGTGATTAATGTTAAACTAGGGGATGCCAAGGTGGTCGATTTTCATTTCAAACTTGGCGCCTTCAGTTTTCGGGGTAAAATTAAATTCACCGAGAGGTGACAGTTGACATTTGCTAACCTCACTTTTGATTTCTTTGACGTTACAACCCGCGCAAGTTGTCATCTTTGAGGCGCGAAATTTAAAAAGCGAAACGTTGGTCCACTAAACAAGAAACGTACATGATTGGATCAACTTCGTTGTGTTATTAATGTTAAACTAGGCAATGCCAAGGCGGTCGATTTTCATTTCATTGGCAGATGACAGTTGCCATTTATTAACCTTACTTTTGAATACTTTGACGTTACACCCCAAGCAAGTTGTCATTTTTTAAGCGCGAAATTTGAAAATATACTGTTGGAAAACGCGAATAGTGTCACATAATTTTATTGTCGAGTTTTGTGTAGTTATGTCGAGCATGTCTAACTGTTATCCACAAACCCGACCATAAAACCATTCCAACCGGCGTGAAATTACCTGTCCGTAAGGTGCCCTGAAGTTGGAAATAGCTGCCGGTATCATATGCTGTGCCGCGACTCCATTCTGCGCTAACGTATTGGGATCGTAACCAGCGACCGCCATTCCTTCAGTCCCATCCCGCCACATCTTGGCATTCTCGTTGTTTTTATACATATTCTTCTTTTTATTCCCGCCATCCGCGAACTTGACCAACAGAGGTTCTTTGCTTCCTGGCAACGTGTTTCCGTTGAACATCGTGATGATCTGTTCGCACTTGTCTTTATTTTCCATCCTCGCGAAGCCGACACCTTTCGAAATTCCCATCGAATCGCGAAGGATCCGTGTCGAGATCACCTGACCGTATTTCGACAGGAGATTGTCCAAATCTGATTCTTTGTAGTGTTGGGGCAGGTTTGCTATGTACAAATTTGTGGGGTCCTGCTCTTGTTGCTGTCGACAAAAGATGACGATTAAAAAGGGGGAAAGATGGAAAAGACGGACACAGATAAGCAGTGAATTAATGCTGGCATTAATTGACTGCGTCGACGGTGCGTGTACGTGTTGTACGGGTCATCCCGTGGGTTTTATTTCTTTGAGGTGATAAGAATGACCTGTACTACTCGGGCTTGTTTCACTAAACCGTGAAATTTGCCCTCCGCCATCAAGATTTGTTAGTCGGGGAAATAAGTGCCACAATCCACAATTAGATGTCTCAACTGTACAATAATGCAAAGGTTGTTGTTATATTACAACATGCAACCTCATCAACGGAATCTGTTTCATGGATGATTCAAGCATAGCACAGTCCATGAAACAAACCTACGATTTCTAACAAAAATGCATATTTTACAGTGCCCACTTTACATACTGATCATGATACTGCAGGCATTCTATTCAATTTATCAGGATTTAATCTCGAAGGGCAGGGCATCAAAGTAACCTAAAACTTCATGCATCTATGCATAGCACATGACAATTCTAAACTACAATAATAAATAAATACATAAAATAAATAAAAAGAACTAAAATCAAGTCTAGTGGTTTCCATGGTGAGACATAACTGCCATTCCTCGACACTAGAATTGAGTTTTGTTATTGATTTTACTACTCTGTCACAGCTTGGAATCTATAGCTAGAGTGTGCGAAAAAACCACGTCTATGGGGGCGGAAAAAATGGTGCAAAAGTCTCTTTTTCTTTCAGCTAATTGGCGATAGAAACGTCATCGTGTGACCTCGCGTGGACATTTAGGGTGGAGAATACTTTTCCGATAAAAGAAATTCACTTTGAATTTTTCACACGTCGACGGAGCTACCAACGGACTCCAAATTCCCAAGCCTCCTCGACCTTTACTGTTCTCTTATCATTTTTATTACATCCCGAGTCTCTTTATTTGTAGTCATAAACAACTGTAATTATTACATTACTAATTCACCAGGTTTCAAGAAGCATAAAGTCCTTTTTATGTTCTCATGGTGTATAATGCATAACACTGTTAATTTGTGGCTTTGCAACATTCCTTGGAAGTGTATCACTAATGTGGCATTGTTGTTTTATCTCAGCTAGATTGGAATTTTAATATGATTATGTCCTTGGTCACTTATCGATATAAAATTTCGTTGGATTTAAACGGCAGCCTAGCCAACAACGACAAATTAAAAAGATTTGTAAGTTTATTTGTGAATGTGTCTCGATATACCGTCATTGTTTAATAAATGCTATGAACAATTATAACTCGAGCCATTGTTATCAACAGATAACAATAAAGTTGTTATTAGTGCGAAGTTCGTTTTTGCGTGACCGCCCAATCGCTCAAAACAATTTTTTATTATGCAAATAAAAAAAAAAAGATTAAAAGGATTACCACTGTAACAGAACTAAAATTACTAAAATCACTGACAGTTTGTTTCTGAATGTCATCAGTTTGTTAACCTAACTTTGAGTCAGTTTGACGTTTAATTGAAAACGATTCGTCACTCAGCGGCCGCTCATGCAAGAAATTTGAAAAAAAAAACTTTTTATTATTTCAGTCACTAGTTTATCACGTTTTCCAATTTTAAAAAAATAATAATAATTTAAAGTTTTTGAGCAATTATTTGGCAGTTTTTTGGAATTTTAAAATTTCTTTATTTAGGATTGCTAAGGTAAAGATTTTTTCGCACGTTTCCAACCTACTTATTTTAAAAATTTTATTTCCACTAATTTCAAGTTTCTTCTCTGGATGCTCAGATTTAATTTTTTTTAAGCATTTAATAAATGTTTTGAATTTTTTTTGGAATCTACAATTTCAAAAATTCTTTTTAGTTCAAAGAAAAACAATAAAATTAATTTGAGTTCAACAATTGTTAGAATTTTATCAATTCTTTTCTATTTTTGGACCTTTTCTTTTTTTTCTTTGATTTTTATCGCGTTTAGTTCAATAAAACGGTTAAAATGCCTCCAAGTCATTCAACCGTTAATATCTCCGTTTGTTACCAAAAAAAGCGAACTTTGGACAAAAAAATATTTATATTAATGTAATTTCAGGTCGATAATGTGCAAGTCACCACAATTTAACACCACAGATTGATTTCATGCTGCGAACTTTAGAATTTCCCGCGCTGGACCACCAACGTAATAAAACCAAACTTCCCCAAAATCACTGCCAACTTACCTTCGAATGACCTAACTGTGTGTCAGTTTGACGTTTAATCGAAGGCGATTCGTCACTCAGCGGCCATTTTGCAAATTTTCTTGTTATCGCACTAGAATTCGAAGGAGGAAATTTGAACATAAAAGGAAACATTTTATCCTTTTAAATATTTCAGTCATTAGTTTATTGGTATTTCGGTCAAACTAAAATTAGTTTCGCATTGCACAACGAACAAGTGGTTGCCAGTTTTTGAATTTTTCAGGAAATTCAATAATTTTAGAAAATTTCAAGAAAATTGCATTACAGAGTTGTTTCGAGAGATTCTTTTATTCAGCATCTTTAAGATTTTAGAAATTTTTCGAATTTCATGTTCCAGAAGACCAAAATTTTTAACACTTAAAGGCTGCTTTGGATTTGGATTTCCATTAATTTCGCGTTTTTCAGAATAATTTCCAAAATTCATTACATTTTAGAAAAACAAAAGTTTTTAAAATTTCCTTAAGTATCCACAATTTTCATAAAGCTCAAGTAATTTTGATAATTCTTAAAAAGAATAAAATTTTAAATATTTTAGATTTAGACAAAATTTTCATATTTTTAAAAAACATTTCTACTTTTTGATATTTCAGTTTGACGTTACTGAAATTAGTTCCGGATTGTATAACTTTCTTGTCAAAAATCAATTAATTTATACAAAAATTGGTCTCATGATCCGAACTTTCAAATTTCGCGCGCTGCACTACCACTAAACGCAAAATTCCTAAAATCACTAACAATTAACCTCACTTTCAGCCACTTTGACGTTTAATCGAAGGCGGGAATTTTGAAAACGTAAGGAAAAATCTGATTCCTTTTAATATATCCGCCATTAGTTTATCAGTATTTCAGTCAGAGTGAAATAAGTTCCTTATTGCACAACGAAAATTGCACGTAGTCATCGTTATTGTTACCATTTAATAAAATTCGCACCGTCGTACTTGGCGTACATCAAAGCCCCATATTTGGTCCCTGACTTTTATTGTCCATCTGACGTCAGTCTCGGGTTATAAACTCGGTACACTGATCCAAACTCATTAGAAAGTAATATTTCTCAAACAGCACCGATATCGAATAAAGTTTCCAAGATCATGACGTCTGCTCCGCAATCTGAATTTCATTAGTAATATAACAAAGCAATAAAACTGATCGTTCTGATTGTAGTAATCCTCCTAGTTCCTGCATTAAAACCGGTGCAAGTCAGGTTTCCTTGTCGCTTCTACGTCATAGATAACGGTAGAACGAGGTAAATAATAACGCGGTGACAATATTTGTCGTCCAGTCTTGAATTCTTCGATAAGACTAGCATTCTCCAACCACAAAATTAAACAAACGTGTATCTGAATCTGTGAAAAAACCGGACCGGTGTAAGTACCGTGACAGAGCTTGTAGGTAAAGCTAGGTATTACTTGCATGCAAACGTACAGTGGCTTGTCTACGCTGATGATACCATATACCCACTTTCGCCATTTGAGCCTGAATATTATTAGCGGTGAGCGCCTTCACAGCACCCTCTGCGGCCGACGGACTTTCAAAATCAACAAATCCATAACCTGGAGATAAGAAACGATTTCAATGAGGTATGATACGGAGCGCGGGGGTGCTCACCTTTACATTTGTTTGTTGTTTTGTCCAGAATGGCTTTGGTGGAGATGATGGTACCGAACCTTGAAAAGAGGAGAGTTAAGAAGAAGGTGAAGAGAGGAGTGTGGACAAAAATATCTTGGAATGAATTTAAAGTTGGTAGCTCTGATTGTTATGTCAAAGTTTGACAGCCATTAGAGCTATCAACACACCTTAATTTTCAAAGCCTGCTTTCATGGGGTTTGAGCCACAAAAACAGACTTCGATAATAGAAAACGATTAATGCGTGGAATGTTATGAGAATGGTTACAAGTATTCTAAGAAAATAAAAATAAAGGAAAGTAATTTTTGTTGTTCTACGGAAAAAAATGTAGATTTTGTTTGTGCTCACAACGTTTATGGTGGAATTTGTTGGTTTTACAGAAATAGTAACAAAATTTTGTAAACAGCAGAAATTTTCTTTTCAAACTTATGGATTTTAGTTATAAAAGTTCGACTGTATTTTAAGAAGTTACCAAGTGCGTTATAAGAAGAAAATAGTAAAAAATCTCTGTTCCATAATATTGGAATTTAGTCTATTTTTGGAATGTAGAAATTTTCAAAACATTTTTTTTTTCTATAAAAATTGTGTTTTGTGCTATAGTTTTGGAATTTAATCCAATTAATGAAAGGGTTTGAGTTGGTAACCTCCCCAAATTTCATTGTTGTAGAGTTGTAAATAACAAAGTTGCAAGACTTAAAATCAAAAGCTGAAAAATTTTGGTTGGTTATCAAAATAAAATTTCCAAAAATTCGCGTCTTTGTTCTAAAATTTTGCAATTTAGTCTATTTAGTGAATAGGGTTGCAATAGTGACCTCCCCAAATTTTGCTGTTATAGGGTTGTAAATAACAAAATTATAATACTCAAAATGAAAAGTTAGAAAATTTTGGTTCGCTTCAAAATAAAATTTCCAAAAATTTGTTTTTTCTAACTAATAAACAGGTTCGGAATATCAGACTTTCTAAATTTAATTGTTATAACCTTGTACTTACAAAAGTTACAAGATTCAAAACAAGTTCGAATTTTTAGTTATCAAAAGAAAAGTTCCAAAAATTGGCTTCTCTGATTTAATTTTTTGTAATTTGATCCAAATGGTGAAGAGATTCTAAATAGTAATTTCACCAAATTTTATTATTATAGACTTACAAATAACACAGTTACAAGACTCTAAATCAAGTTTTTTTTTGGTTCGTTATCAAAATAAAATTTTCAAAAATTGTCGTCTCTGATTGATAATTTTGCAATTTGATCTAATCAATACATAGAGCTGAAATAATAACCTCCTCAAATGTGATTGATATAGACTTGTAAATATCAAAGTTACAAGATCCAAAATCAAAAGCTAGAAATTTTTTATTAGTGTTTGCATATATTTAAAGAAAACAAAAAATATGGCAAAGTTATTTTGTTCTTCTATGAAATAAAATTTAATGTAATTTTTATTCGTGCTCTTACTATTTATATAATTAGAATTAAAAAAAAATATCAACAAAAGTCATAACTAAATGCTGTTTTTTCCGAATTAATGGACTTGATTGTATTTTGAGAAACAACAACTAAGTGCGTAGTAAGAAGCAAAAAATGATAACAAAATAATATACTAAAAACGAAACAAAGGAATTATAGTGAACTGGTTCATCAATAAAACGAGACATTACAATAAACTGCCACCATAAGCGATTTTGTTTGTTTTAGTTGCTGGTGAAATTAGAACACCATTAGAGCACGATAATTGCGATAACTTGCATATGAACCTGGCAATGAGTGAAAAAAGACTATTTTTGTCCACTTTCGACGCAGTCGTCGTTTACTCACTGCTGGCACATGTTGACGAGGTCCTTGTCCGTCGTGCCAGGATTCAGTCCTCTTATATACAGGTTAGTTTTGGACAGTTGCTCGGACCCGGAAGAGTTGTTTGGCGACGAATTCGTGTTATTCGGCATGTTGTTGCTAAGTGAAGTGGACACGGTGCCGCTCTGACTCCCTGTATGACTGCTCGAGCTACTCGTGTTCGATGGCGACGTGGCCGTTGGCACTCTTTGATTCCCGTACTGCAAGCCCCACACAATTAACCACACTCGTAGAAACCCAGATAGCAAGATAACATATCTTTTATCAGATAATTCTCACTTGCCCGGCGCATCCGCCAAACTCACCGAGTTCGAGGAGTTGTAGGTTGTTGTGGTCGTCGAGTTTGTAGTGTACGAGGCCTGTTGCTGTTGCTGCTGTTGTTGGGCGACGGCCGCTGCTGTCGAGGCTGTTGTCGCTGTTTGCGTGGCGGGATAACGTTGGTAGTAGGTGCTACCGGTTGGATGGCCGTGCTGGTGACCGCCGCCGACGCCGCCCCACTGGCGGTAGGCCCCCGTCGTCTGGTGCTGGGTGGCCATGGGCGCACCGCCGCCACCGCCCTTCACGCCGCCGAACGACGCTGTCCTCGAGCCGCCGCCGTTACTATTCTGGAACAAAAACACAATAAATCATCATGGTGCACGTGCAAAAGGAAAACTTAGGCGGATTCGCTCCTTATTTGACTTTATTTTTAAACGACTTGTTGGTATATTTAGAACAGATGCACTTTCGCGGCTCAACAAAGACACAATGAAACAAAGAAAATCGCTCGCGAATGACTGGACCAAGCCAGGTGTGCTTATCTCTAAGGAAAAACGCTATAGGAAATTTGTCGATGATTGCGAAATTATTTTTATGACGAAGAATTCCTCCATTTTCGTTATCTGAACGATAAGGATGAATCAAAACTACGTCACTTTTATTGCCGGGGGTTTACCCGATTACAATCGAACAAAATAAATTTTTCGATTACATTTTTGAATCATGAATCATCTTCACCACATTTAAACTGCTGAAAGCTTATTTAATTATTATATAAAAAAGAGAAATATGTAGCGATGTGTGTCACTAGTGAAAAAAATTAAATTACGCTTTTGATGGCTTAATTAAGTGAAGCAAAATTCCAGAGTTGCATGTTCGAAAAAGTGGGTTTTAAGTGTGTAAAAAACTTCTTTTCTTTTGCAACCATGTAATTCTGTTGCTTCTAACTAGGCTGTTATATAACGGGTAATAACAGACAATAAACCATAACGAGCTCAAATAAATTAAGATTATTATTTATTACTTTTATATCTACGAAACAATTAGGTTTCAATTCGAAGTTCTGCCATGTAGAAAGAAAAATTAAATGTTAAACTCTCGCTTTATAAACCGGTCTATAATCTAAAGTTTACAATATTAGTTTTACGTTGGCGAACGTGATTGTGCAATTTGTGTAAATAAAGACGGTCTGAGATAGTAACCTCCTCAAATTTCATTCAAAGAGGTTCAAAATTCTGGTTCGTTATCAAAATAAAAACTGTAAAAACTGTCTTCTGTTCAATAATTTTGCAATTTGGTCTAATTAACAAATAAGCTTAACGTAGAAACCTCAACAAATTTTATTGTTATGGCATCATAAATGCAAAAGTTAATGGATCTAAAAATGAAGTTAATAATTTTTGATTCGTCCCAAAAATCAAAGTTTCTGAAAATTTTGAATTTTGTAATTCCCACCAATAATAAACAAAATAGCAACCTCGTCAAATTTCATTATTGTTATAGCCTCGTAAATACATGTTTCCGAATCTAAAAAAAATGTTAAAATTTTTGATTTGTAAAAAAAATATTGCTGAATTTCGAATTTTGCAGAAATAGTAAAAATATCAAGCGGGGCAACTTTTACAAACTTCATTGTTGGAGCCTCACAAATGCAAAAGCTACAAGATCTACAAAAAAATGTTATAAATAATTTGATTCATCCCGAAAATAAAAATTCTTTTTTGTTGTGGAGCTCCATATTTTTTTACAAATAATAAACATGTAAAGCAGAGCAACCTTAAAAAATTTTGATTTGTCCCAAAAATATATTTTTTTTAATTTCTCTTTCTAGTCGTGCTATTTTATAATTCTGCAAAAATAATGAACTTATTAAAGAGAGCAATCTCTTAAAATGTCATTGATAAAGCTTCATAAATGCAAGTTACTTAAAGAAAATCGTCGTCCAAAAAAATTTAAATTTTTAAAAAATTCCTTTTTTATAGCACGATTTTATAATTTTGCATAAATAATAAACATGTCAGAGATAGCAACCTTTTCAAAATTCATTGTTATAGCCTCATAAATGCAAATGTTACGCTCTTGAAAAAAGGGTGTAAAAATTTTCATTCGTCCAAAAAATAAAAAAAATATTTTTTTTGTTCCATTTTATCATTTCGCATAAATAATATTAATAAACATGTTAAAGATAGCAACCTGCTCAGATTTTATTGTAATAGCCTCATAAATGCAAAAGCAACAAACTTATTTAGGGAAATGTGGAAAAAAATTGATTTGTTCCAAAAATAAAATCTACAATTTTGCAATTCTTCTCAAATTACATCAATATACGCCCATAAATAAAAAAGTTACACGATCCTCAAGAAAATGTTAAAAAAATCGCTGTCCCAAAAACAAAAATAATAAAAAAAAAATGTTAAACGATTATATAATTTTGCATCAAAGATAAACATGTCAGAGATAACAACGTCTTCAAATTTCATTGTTGTAGCTCCATAAACGCAAAAGTTGAACGATCTTTAAGAAAGCTAAAAAAAATTCGTTCGTTCGTAAACGAAAATTTCTAAAATTCTTTATTATTTCATGGTTCCAAACAACCTTTTTCTCGCCCGAATTTTTAAAGTCTCCTTCCAAACTTAACCAGCTGCATAAATAACTATTGTCTGTGAACACCCAAACTTGTTATTCCGTCAAAAATATTCTACTTTGATCCTTTCCACTTTCCGATGACATTTTTAGGTCATCAGTTTCACCAGCTATTTCCGAACCAATTCGTCTATACTAAACCATCGTTTTTTGCAATAAATACGACACTTTATGCTTATCCACGTTCTATTTTTGAATTACGGGACGCCGCTAAATATAGAAACACAGAAATAATACTGATAGACAAAAGTTGGAAAAGTGGATTAATAAAAGCGTTGTTTTGTTGTAATTAATAAATAACCATTGGATGACATTGATTGAAGGCTGCCAACTTTGTGACTGATTACAAACACGTAAAAACAAAAAAAAAACGGTATCAAGTTCTCTTTTATGCAATGTTTATGTTATTACACTGCTGCCAGAACACGACAACTCAAAAATAAACCCGTAAAAACTAACCTTTCAACTCGCACCTTATCACATGTGAGATAAATCTTCATAAACAAAGCGCTCTATTTACTCGTGACAAACGGATTTCATCCCAAACCCAAAATTACCTTCATAGGAAAAAGGTTCAAGAACGGCTCGAACATGGACACTCAACCTCAAGTCAACAAAGAAGAAAACGGATTTGTTGAAAATCGCGAAAAACTGCACCGACAATCACCGACGCAGCTTAGGTACTAAACACCTAAAACGCAGTGACGTTGTTCCCAAAATAATCGCATCCTGATAAGATTGTCATTAGAGTAGGGGTAAGTAAGATGAATCACGGCGAAGAAAACTTCCAGCTGATAATACGACCTTGACGCGCATAACACGTTACGTCTTTTTTGCGAGCAAGCGGACGCGAATCGGGGCGGATTGCTGGCTGGAATCTAGGTCTAGGTTGACGACGTTCTTGGTGATGGTACCGGCGGTCTACTTACATGATAAGGAGCTCGACTCGAAAGGTAAAACGGAGAAGGAAGTTAGATTATCGACGTGGTGATAACAAGAAGATAAGATCTACATTTGGCATGAGGAGTGAGTTATTTGGTTGATTTTTGCTTCGACCGCAATTAAAGCCGAATTTAAATACAATGTTGAGATTAGGAGTCATCGACCTCGACGGTCGTGATAGGTTCTACACCGAATTCAGTCTGTGGTTGTTCGCTTCCAACGAGAAGGGTGGAGCACGAGGTGAAGTGCACCATGTTAATGTGTCAATGGTGAGGCCGTTCGTCACGTGATCGTAGAAAGTCTCTCTCTCCGCGGCCCCGTTCACTCATATCCGGGAGCAGCAAACTCTCGTAAGAAGGGGAGAACCGCAAAAGGGCCGAATTCAAACTGAGTTCCTGAAGAGGAAGAAGCGCCCCATTACAACTTCTCCGGGGTGAATTCCGACGAGTTTTTTCCTCCGTCCATGCCGTGAAGGAATGCACTTCAATGCCGCGGCCACGTCCGAAGAATCGCACGGCGAATCTAGGTTAGTGGAGGTCACTTACTCCAAGCGCCGTCACACGCCGACGAAGATCTACTACTATAAATTGACCGGTTAATTTAAGAAGACGAAGAAACCGCGGACGTGACTTTTGTCAAAGACGTCGGTTTCTAGAGTCCGCGCCTACTTCGGGTCCGTCGACCCTCTCAAGGTCACCGTTCGTCTGCTTCGCGATGGGAAACATTCAAATTAACGCCAGTTCAGTTCCTCTCTAGCTAATTCGCTCTTGGTCTACTTTTACAGGAGATGGACAATGAGAAGTGGGACGATTGTATGGATGGTGTACCGCAAGGGTCCGGTGTTGGGCCGCTGCTGTTGAGGAATGCGAATTTTGTATCCGGTTCCAATTTTTGCGAGGTGCGTCACTGCTTTCTTCGGCTGGTCGCTGAATTCTAATCCCAGACTGTTTTTGACAACACAACTGTGACATAATCTAACTAGACTACGGAAATTGCATTCAATCGGGTTGTATTGACGTGAAGATCAATATTTACATAATGACATTCTTTATCTAGGTTGGAATAGTTGAATCCGAACCGAAGCCCACAATGGGAGAAATTTAAATGAAAACACAGTCGAATAGTTGGAAAGTTTGCATTAATACATCTAATTAAGCTAGAGGAATTCAATGGAAATCAGCGCCTCATCTTGTTGCTTAGATAACAGAGTAATCGTGCTGATGGGATTTTTAGTTGGCACTTAGACCTTTCAGTATTCACGCAAAAACTATCTGGTTTGGCACCTTTGCGCGAGCCTCGCTTCCAAGAGCTAATCGCTTCAAGTCTAACGACCTTGAGCAATCAGAGCCGAAGTGCAGTAGATGCAAAAACGATTTCCAAACCATCATCTTGACCAAGAAAATGGTCACGTTTTCTTCTAGGTGTGATGATTTTAAAAGGGGTTCATGGACGCCTCCAAGGCCGTGGTAGCACTTCGTAGTTTACGTTTGAATTCAACGAGACCACCCGTCGGATTTTTGTGATCACAGTAATTGACCCCATTAACGCCCAAAAATTGAGCTAGCGCCAGCGAAACCACAATGATTGATGCAGTAACGCTCCAAAAATACTCATTGGAACCCGACGCGCAAAAAAATCGTAGCGAAGATAGCCTAACCTAGCCCAACAAATCAACAAGTTCCTATCAAATCAAAACAGCAAAACTTCCTTATCGTGTTTGTTAAAGAAAACGTTTGCTCAATCCCCGATAGGTATAGTTCGTACGAAACCGTTCGACCCGCGACGCGATTTCTTCCAAACCCGAGTAAATAATAAGTCATCGACCGAATTATAAAAAAAAGAGATAAAACTCTATAAATAGCACGTCGTAGAAGACGTGCAGGTATCAAAAATGGAAACTTTTCTCTTCTCCTTTTCCCCTCACCTAATTCCTCGATGGTGCGTCACCGCGAAACTATCCAAAATCCAAGCACGGCACATATCACCCAAACCACGACTAACGCGACAGGCCCAGCTCGAAAACAAAACACTGCCACATAAACAAATGACACACATGCACGGATCACATGATTAACTCGAAGGCTGGTGAGCCACTGAACGCCGTCGCTCGACTGGATTATCTATCTTCTAAGTCGACCGCGATGCAGCGCAGGTTCATCCGCGGTCACAGTCGAAGAGGACCTCTCGAAATTCTGCGACGAAGGTCTCGAAAATAGATCGTCCGGGAGCGACGACGACGACGAAGAAACTAACCTTTCCGAACATGTGTGTCATTTACTGTAATTCGACATTCCAGACATTCTACAAGCGGTGTGCCGCAAGGGGCCGCCTCGGGGCCGCTGTTGCTCCTGTAGGATTTTGGTTTGAGCGGGTTTGTGCGCACGATCGACCTTCCATTCTGTATGGTAAATGTTACCAAGGTCAACGGGATTACTCACTGTCACCGCAACAATACGGCGTGGAGGAATCTTCGAGTGAGGGTGTGCGGTGAGAGTGAAAACGAAAATGGGCATTGGAAGATGGACGAGTAAAGTGGATTCGTAATGTTTGCGTTTGCAAAACGACTCGTTCGACCCGGATGTGATTGTAGAAACTACGCTTGGGGGCTTAAGAGTGTTTGATTATGATTGAAGATCGAAATCGTCCGGCGGAAATTTCGCCCACGACGGATGCAGTTTTTGCAAAGTAGGAAATTAGAATTTTATTAGTCGCCATGAAGGATGCGAATCGAAAAAAGCGAATCTGGTACAAAGAATAGGAATTTTTGGCTCAAGGATGTTGGATGGTCAAATTTTTAAAATGGTCTAAATCTACGCTTCAGTGCTCATTCTATCACTATTTCAGGATTATAGAATATGATAGAATAGCATCTAAAGGCTTAGAAAACTTACAAATTTAGATGTAAGAGCTCAAACTTCGAACAAAAGTCTAGAAAACTAAAAGTCGGTATGAAAAAAATCTATGAAATTTAGGAAAACGAAAGCATTAAAAATAAGTACAAGGATCATAGTTTCTGAACAATCTAAGAAAATCCCAAAAATTAAAAGAATTTAATTTTTTTAAGACCTAAACAAACCTCTCAAAAATCTTGGGAATGCAGAAAACCGAAATAAATCCGTGAATGTGAAAAATACAAAGAATCCGAAGGCTTTCATAGAATCCATTAAAAGCACTGAAAATCTCATATATTTAGAGAATTTAAAGCACCTGGTTTAAAATAAAAAATCCTTCAAATCTAAAAAAACTGAATATAAAGGGTACAAAAATACAAAGAAATCACAAGATTCATTATATGCAAAAAAATTGCAAACGTTTGCAAAGAGTCAAAATAATACAAGACAATTAAATAAAATAAAAAAACGATTGAGACAGCATTAAAGATCTCGAGGATCTAGAAAAATCAAAGCATTAAGAAGGTTGAATCGAAAAAGCTTGAATGATCTAAAAGTTACAGAAGAATCTACAAAATTAGAAGAAAACACAACAATGCAAAGAAACCAAAATCTCCAAAGACTTCAATGGATTTAAAGAATACAAAAAATTAAAGAAGAATAAGAAGAGATAGAAAATGTTGAGTATCTAGAGATTTGAAAGCATTCGATCCAAAAATTGTGTTGGCCACGAAAACAACAAAAAGAGAATCCAGAAGACCAAAGGCACAAAGAAAGAAACGAACAAATGAAAAGAACAATAAAGATACAAAGAATTCAAAGAAATTAAAGGATTCCAAAGATCTAAAAAGTCTAAAATTCTAAAGAAAGCAAAGAAAGTGCAAACAGAAGTGTACAGAATTTAAAAAATCTTCTAATATGAGAATGCGAATTCAGAATTTAAACGAGAATTTAAAATTTAGAATCTATAAAAACATAAAACTCCAGCGTTTAGAATTTTAGATTCCCAAATAAAAAGATCAAGAACCTGAAATTTTTACCCATAAGCCCCAGCACCTAAAAATTGGACCGTAGAATCTAAAAATCTAGAATTTGAAGAACCTGCAAAGTTTGGAAAAATTTAAACTTTATAGTTCTAGGCTTAGAGATGGGAATTCTGTATCTGAAGATTCAAAATGTCTTACTTTCAAGTAAAGATCTTTGAATTCAGTATTTTTAAACTTCGAATTGTAGAATATCCATGAACTGGGAATTCAGAATATGTCAAACTTAAATATAAAAATTAGAAACTTAGACCTGAGAATTTTCAAAGTGACCTTAAATCACAGAATCTTCAATTCCAGAATTTTAAGAATAAGCAACTGACAATTCGGTATATCTAAAACTGTAAAAAAAAAGTTTCAGAACCTTGAAATTTTGAAAATTTAAAAGTGTCATCTAAAAATCTAAAATTTGAAGTTCTGGCATTTAACAAACAGAATCTGTAGAAATGTAGAATTCGAGAACCAGCTATATATTTATATTTATGTCATAAATTAAAAATTGAAATTGAGCAGAAAACCTCTAAAAATTACTTTTCTTTTGTTGATTCTAAAGTGTTAATTTTAAACAAAAACACTTTTCAAACTACAAAGTAAGAAAATTTCAAAGTTTTACATTACATTTCGGTAACGATCTCCTTAAAGGAAGCTCGAAGTAATTCTTAAAACCCCAATTTGTTCACGGTAGCGCATCAAACACGTCCCCGTCCCCCAGAGCCCCCCAATATCCACGTCAGTGCTCTCAGCCATCATTTCAAGTGAGAATAACTGAAATATTAACCGAGGTTATAATTGTGCCAATAACCTTAAACCACACATTAAACAACTTAATCTTCTTTAACGATCACGCTCACATTGAGCAAAACCGAAAAACGGTAATAATTACTTCTTATCGTTGACGTCGACGCCTTATAAATTTCCATTTTGAATTATCCTCGAATTTGAGAATATGTGAATGTGATAGACACGATCGAATACCGGAATTTTAATTTGTGGGACGGAAGAGCAGAGAACGGTTTTGTCTCCACTGTAAAAATGTTAAGAATTTCGTGTTCGGTAACGTTGTGTTTATGTATTTGCTTGTGATTAGAAGAAGTTTATTGTTATTTAAGTGATATTTAACTATTTAACCACTTAGACTTCGTAAATTTGATTATTTAGAATGGTGGTACAATGTCCGATTGGCGACAAGCTTTGAGATTTTGATCTGTTTTCGCAGACATCGATAAGAAATGATGAATTTCTTTCTTGTTTGTTTTAGAACGCAGTCAGAATACAGGCTGTGATTTTTGTTCCCAGTTGGTAGCACTGAAACGCTAAAAAAAATTAGATCCAAATGTATGGTATTTCACGGTCAATCAAATTCACAGTTGAGCAAGATGGAAACACACCTGAATTCCTATAATGTGAATAAAAGAAGGCTCAGAATAAATATTGCTGACGTCAATCGGGTCGAAGCCCTCGTATCTTTATTATCACACCCATTTGATATCATTATTCTTTACTTCATCGAGCCAAAATTTTGTTGCGGCCTCTGTTAGTTAAGCGTTATCGTCGTCCCTCTTTCCGATAATCACCTTTTATACTCGATCGTTATTATTCCAATTGAGATAATTACTGGAAACATCGAAACCGAATTAAGAGCACCACAACCAATGTACGGAAAATTCATGTGGTGAAAATCCGATCAATAGAATTTTGTTTCGGCATTTAATCGTCAACACTTTACGATTAACCTTTAAACATGACGATTCATATTTACAAACCGTGAAATTTCAACCTTTTTACTACAATTGTTTCGACAAGATGGTGGTCTCTGCTTTATCGACTGACTGACGGATCGAGACGCAAACAAAACTATAAAAATTAATATCCATAAACGGGCTGTCTAGTCGAAGGCGGTGAGTTTTCCGAAAAACACATCACACACCTGTAAGAATCAAGCACCGTTGTACGTTTCGCATTCCATTCGACTTACGAATATTGTGCATTGATTACATGCCGGGAAGGGTAATGGCCGCCGGGGATACACAATCGATGGTGTTAAAAAATAGATAGATGCGGGAAATTTTATGATGGCGAGGAAAAATGGGAATTAAGTTGGCTAGAGAATGTGTGCTAATAGTTTGTGGGTGTTTAGGGCTAGTTTATTTTGCAGATTTTGTGAACAAGCCACCATTTTAAATAAAGTTGTTTATACTTGGAACAATTCTGAATATAAAAGTGGATATTCTAGTGTTGAAAAAAAAAACAGGAAACTTAGAAATTTAGCTTGAAAAAAAAACGCGTAAGAAAATTTGAAATAAAATTCTTGAATCATAACAATTCTGTTAAAAACTTTGGAAATTTCGAACTCACAACAAGCCAACAAGTTTCTAAAATAGATAAAAAAAAATAATTTGTAAGAGTTTGAAACATCTCAAAATATTACATTATTTCAAACAACCAAAACTACAAAAAAAATAAAATAAAAAACATTAAAAAAATTACAGTTTTCTGTGTCTAAGAAATTTTACAATTGGTCATAAAAAACTTAAGATTGAAAGCTTCTAGAATTTCTAAATTGAAGAATCCAAAAAATCCTACAACTGGCAAAAGAAAAATTTTAAATAGGCACAATATTTGAAAATTCAAAAAAAGCCTTAACGAGCCTAGAAATTCTACATCGCACAAAATCCTAGAAAATTTAGAACAGAATTGTAAACGATAAAAAATATAAACAAAATTGAAAGAGTTCGCTACAACCCAAAATCTTTAGAATATTTTTAATCCCCAAAACTACAAAATAGCAAAACTATGGAACTATTTTGAAGTTTAAAAAATCTTTGAAATTCTAGATTTTCCAAAAAATGGTAAAAAAATTAAATTATACGATAAAAAAATCTTTAAATTAAAAGACCGTAAAAGTTTTGACCTTAAAACATTCCAAAAATTCGTAAAATTATCTAAAGAAAAAGACAATTAATCCAAAATTTTAATTTCAAATGCTCTATATTTTCCAAGAATCAAAATTTTACAAAAAATTAAAAATTTTGCGCTCCAGGAAATTTTTAAGATTGGGACACAAGACTTTTAAAAATAAAAGCTACCAGAAGTGCTAAACTTAAAACAATCCAAAAATTGATTGTGCGGGGTACACTCAGATTCCAAATGCTCAAAAATCCAGAAATTGCGAAGGGAAAAATTATTTTAATGGGTCTTCAGGATCGTTTTACAAATTTCAAGCAATTTTTAAGCAGAATTCTAAATCATGAAAATCTGGACACCATTAGAACTCTAAAATTTTCTACTCAAAACAATTCAAAAATTGACACAGAAATAATTTAAAAGTGGCTCACAGCCTCCAGGGTCTTTATATAATTTTTGATGCCCAAAACTGCAACAACATCGAAAAGATTATGAAATCTTTGAAATTATACAAATTTTATCGAAAATGTGAGATTCTAGAAATTCCGAACACAAAACTATGAAAAAATTCCTAAAAATTTGAAACAATTGAAACTAAAATGGAAAAAATAAAAAAGTTCACTGCTAGACAGAATCTGGATAATTCTGAATGCCCAAAAGCACAAAAATATTTGAATTCATCAGTCTTAATAATGTTTGAAATTGTACGAAAACTTGAAGTTCCAAGTCATAAAAATTTTTAAGAGTGGAAGTTTATAAGATTTCCACAACAACCCAAAAAAACGTTAAATTATCAAAAAAAATGAAGTAAAAAAAGTAAAAATCCTTAATTTGATACGTCTCGAGTCTTTGAAATCCCAAAAATCGAGCAAAAACCTAAAAATTTTGCAAAATTATGGATTCGGAAAAATTTTTAAATTTTGAAATTTTTAAAAAGTGTTCTAAAATTCTAAAAATCAAAACAAGAAACTTGGAAGGACAATTTTATAATTCAAAAAGAACGTATTTAATAATTAAACAATTTTAAAACAAAAGTAGAAATAGTAAAAATAAAAAAAGCTTAAACACAAATTGATAAATTTTTGACATAATTTTGATTTTTTTGGCCTAAGCCTGATCGAATTTTTGTATAAATTAAAATATTTTAAAAAGCTATAGACATTTGGGGAATCGAACAGAAAATTCTAGAATTTCTAAAAAAGAAAATCTACCGTAAAAAATAAAAATTAGTAATTGTCCCATTCTTAAAAAAACAGAATTCTCAATTTGAAATAAAATATTTTACAAAATTCTGTCTGGAAAAATTTATTTGATTTTCAAGTCTTAAAATAATTGTATTTTAAAAATTTGAAATTTATAAGAGTAGAGATTTTAAATAATTTTTTTAACTAGATATTTTTCCCCCAAAAAAAACTTAGATAACATTCAGAATGTTACGACAAAAAAAATTGAATATATCGAAAAATGATTTCATATTTTAAACCTGTTGCATATTTGGCTCGGACTTCAAGCTGCGACCACATTTTTTTCAATTACGACCCTGTTCCAATTATCTAGCACGTATCGTCTTCGAACTCCCACAATCTCGCCATTGTATGGTTTTTGTCAGGATCGTAAAATTTTACTAGGCACAAAAATATCTCATTTGGCCTACTCGCTCTAGATTCAAGATTTTCCAATTTTCATAGATTTCTCATAACTTACAAAATCAGTTAATTAGCTCGCCGAGCGTCATTTCCTGCCCTGCAATCTCGAATTTATCTATCCAGAGAATTTAAATTAATGCAGAAACATAAAGCGCAATTTATAGCTCATCGTAAATCGAAACAACAAGCTGATTTTACTCGAGCCCTGTTAATGGTTGTCAGAAGGCGTCTGTTTTATATGCACTACAAAAAAATAAGCCTTTTCGATTTAGAGCGCGAGCGCAGCAAAAACATCCTCCTCCACTCATCAAACCGAATTCCCCGCATGAAAATCCTGGTCAACAATAAAATCAACTCGTTAATTTTTTTCCTTGAAGAGCCCTTACGTATAAAACACGTCCAAGGCCGAATTGATTTGCCCAATTACCAGGGCATGGCATCGAAGCAGCCATTGATTTTTCGGTTATTGGATTATCGACGTCACACGTGTCGGAGCACATAGCAACTCGTCGAAAGGAAGTCGTAAAGTTGTGCGAAAAAACTTGCATCCAAAAGTTGCGTTTGTGTGGAAACTCGTTAATTAAAAATTCATTACCCGCGGTGCTCATGACTAATCAGTCGCTTTCGCGTTTTGTTATCGAAACATGTCCAGGATGTTGGAAAAAAAACTCCGGTTCCGGAACTTAGGAACGTAAATTTCTCTATTGGTCTGATTAACGAAAAGTTCCACATTTCGTGCGATGAAATGGGCACCTGGTGACGGGAAATTTCAGGTGAAGTTGGAATGTGAGGCGTTGCTCTGAATTATTCAAATCGGTCGTCGGACTTTTTTGGTTTGCTGGAGAACACACGGAAATGTCAAATTACGACAGAAATGCACATTCCTCCGTTAAAGTCTCCGGTGAATGAAAACATTCCATTGTAAAAGTGTGGATAATTTGATTTCGTACGAATCGACAAAGACGGCGTCTAACTGTAATTCTCTGCTCCACATTTGCACTTTTGACAGGAAACTGGAAAACCACTAAATAAATTCGAAGTTGAGAAGATTCTGAATACAGAAACGTACGCCAGTTCTTATTCGAATTAATGAAACACTCCGGGTTCCCTGATCTACGACCGACGTTGTCTATTCCCAAACCAATTTATTTGGTGTCTCGTGCAAAAACACCATAATTTATGAATCACTACACGAAGTTGGACTTTGAGTGTTTGGAACTTTTTTATGTTAGGTTGTGTCTACTTGAATAATCTACAACTTTTACGATCGGCGGAGAATAGACGTAAAATTTTCATGGCAGAGGGGAAATAAATCAGATCAATATATGCAAATTTTCGAAAAATAAAAATAAGTAGTTGATGTTTGTTCGTTATTGAAGCATAATTTTATTGCGAAGTTGTGATTTTTTGATAGAAATCAGTAGAGTTCAGCTCTATTTTTAGAGCTTTCTCAAATTCTTAGGATTCAGATTATCAAAAGTTTAAAATTCACGAAACTCTTGATGTATTCCAGGTATTGAAAAAATTCTAGTAATAACTGTAACATCTTCAGTTTTTTTCAAGCGTTTTTAAATTTCAATATCTTCAAAAGTTCAAGAATTTTTATAATCTTAAGCAGTGTCAATTTTTCAGATTTTTTTTTTGGAATTCAAACATTCCCAGAAACTAAAAAATTTCACCACTTAGGTTTTTTAGTTTTAAGCGCTTAAACAGTTCATTTTTTATGCATTTCCCTACAAAAACTCGAAAATTCCAAGATTGTTAAGATTAGCAAAATAATTTTTCAAATTTTCAGAAATATCAATAATTTTTGAAAATTTATAGAGATTAACCACTAATAGAGTTTATTCAGGAAACTTTGTATTTTGCAAATTTTTCTAATTTCTTACAGAATTTGTAAAACTTTTTCGAATTTTGAACAGTTAAAAAAACATTTCAAAATAATTAGTTAATTAAAAAAAATTGAGTTTACATTTTCGAATTTTAAGTTAGTACCTAAATATCTCAAACAGAGTAAATGTGCCAAATTTCAAAGTTATAGAACTTGAGGTACCAAAGTTATGGCACTCGGAGAAAATGTGCCAAATTTCAAAGTTATAGACCTAGAGATACCAAAGTTATGCCACTCAGAATAATAAAGTTTGAAGTTTTGATTCTTAACGAAAATCAAATTTTACAATATCGGAACTATCATCCTAAAAGAAACTAAAATCTACTACTACAATTTTAGGTTTATAATTTTTAATTAATGCACACTTAATAAACATATCAAATGGAATAATTGTGCCGAATTTCAAAATTATAGACCTAGAAGTACCAGAGTTACGGTACCCAGAGTAATATAGTGAAAAGTTTTTATTTCCAACAAAAATAATTTTTCCCGAAATCTGCAATTTCAGGTCTATAATTCTGAAATAATATAGACTCAGTAAACATATCAAGCGGAATACAGGTGCCAGATTTCAAAGTTATAGACCTAGAAATACCACAGTTATGGTACTCAAAGAAATATAGTGAAATGTTTTTATTCCTAACAAAAATCAAATTTTCCAAAATCTGCAATTTAAGATCTACAAGTTTTTGCACATATATAATCGGAGTAAATGTACCAAATTTGTTTAGCACAAAAAAAAATAAAACTTGTAAATCTAAGAAAAAATTTTCAAAATTTTAAAGTTTTTTCAAATTTACGCTACTTTCCTACTTTACATTTCCGGATGTTCAATATTTTTTTTATTAATTTTATCTTAAAGGTCTTTGTAAATTCTAACTTTTCGAAACTGATAAAACATTGTGAACTTTTAGAATTTTCAAAAATTCACATGTTTCTTTCTATTTCAGGATCCTTGAGATTTTGAGAATTTTCATCATTCTAAAAAGTTTGAAAAAATATATAAAAAGACTCATCGTAATTCTATTGCATATTTTTTAGAAATTTTGAGATTTTAGAAAAACATTTTACGGACAGCATTTTCACAAGATTTTTATGTTTTTCCGTCAATGAACAAAAACGACGTCGAATCAAGCTTTGGAATCTGACAACTGTTGGTAACTTTCCACGTTAGATTTTTTGATAGTTTGAGGTTAAACATGGCATCTTTATGACAGTTGTAAAAGGTTAAATTGTCTCGACAACAGTGTTGCCAACATATTTCAAATTCAAAAGGCTACACAGATGTCATTTCTCTGAAATGATGATATTTCCATCCAGTCATCAGTTCATTGAATTAACTTTAGATGACCTCATCGTCAGATCCAGAGCCGCAGACCGTGTCACTCAGGATCTATAATAAACCCCACTTTTTTCTCAAACTGTCCAAATCCCATTCATTCCCGACTTTTATCCCTCCTAACGTCAATTTGCGCCTTCCAAATCCTTTCATCAATTTAACATTCAAGTCGCGATCTTCGCAAAGACCACCAACTATCGATTCCCCCCCGAATGACAGTGTCGTTTCTCGTCAAAAGTCAAAATACCTGTCATCTCCACCGCTGTGAAGCACACAAATAAACCGTTAACAATGAAAAGCCGGCTTCGGCCGCCGCCGCCGCCGCTCACGTTACGCGACAGATGAATAGGAACTGACTACG
This sequence comes from Cynaeus angustus, assembly GCA_030157275.1. Lineage (NCBI taxonomy): Eukaryota > Metazoa > Arthropoda > Insecta > Coleoptera > Tenebrionidae > Cynaeus > Cynaeus angustus. The sequence continues at coordinate 15,310,780 of CM058064.1, forward strand.
TCACGACTTCCGGCTTACGAGGGCGGTTATGTCTGCCCTCTTCGATTTCCGATATAGTACACCCACATCGTAGCAAGCCATATGTCGAATTTTCGTCCGGCGGAAAAAAACAGCTGAGCGTCGTCATGGGTCGCCCTTTAAATTTTAAACCCATCGAAGGGTCATTACGCAACCACGGAGTATGAAAATGGGCGGGGTCACGAAACGTGCACCTTTCGGATCGCATCGTCCAAAACAAAACACATACCGTGACTTTATAGTTGATCTTCCTATTGGGCGTAGCGGAGCTGTCCATACGAACGGCCATAGTAAAATTATCACAGATTAGTTGACGAATCGCTTAGGGGTGTGTCTTTTATTCGTTGGGAGCAGTGTCATGGCACACTATGTGGTGACGACGGTCATCTTATCGCCGAACGGGGGGGGGAATTCGATTTTTTTTTATCACTCGATTTTAGATTCTAGCTTTTTTAGGTTGGAAGAAGACCGGATGGCCCGACCGCCACCAGTCGATGCCGTAACTACAACACCACCACCGCACCACCGTTGATCGTGTGTAACGTCGCCGCCGCCACTCCCCTCGCTGGCGCTGCAGCGCTACGCGGACACCATCTTGGTTGACGCTTCGTTTCGCCGAAAGTCCGCGAGAGCGCCGCGGTGATCAACGAAAAACGAACGAGCACGAAGCCGACGAGCGGCTTGGGGTGAGGATGCTAAAAAGCCGACTAGAGGTGACAGTGGAAAAAAAAGTCACTGGACAAAAACGAGTTTGTGGTGGTAACTCTGACTGGGGGTTTGAGGTTAAATTGCATTGTTGACAGTTGTTAAATGTCAAAATTGAGAGATGACAATGTTACCAACATGTTGCAACAAAACTACGTCACCTTTAGGAGAAAAAAAACCCTTGGAGATTTTGCACGTCCTCAAAATTAACATGACCAAATCTCAGAATAGTTTATGATTTATTTATAATAATAACTAAATGAAATTGTTTTTTTTTTTTAATTTAATTTAATTAAGTTGTATAATTTTACAAATTTTACAAATTATAGATCTCAAAATTTTATGAAAAATTAGTAAATAATGGAAATTCTAGGAAAATGAGAAAATTTGTTGAAAACCTGAAAATTTTATAGCTTCTGTACGAAGGAAATGTTTCAGATTTTTGAAAAATTGACAAGGTCTCGAAGATCCTAAAAAGTTGCAACAGTCCAGAAATTTTCCAAACTTGAAATTTCTGAAAAACCCGAAAATTTTGTGAATGCCAAACATGTTGCTGGATTTTTGTAAGTGCTTATGAATTTTAAAGATTCCCAAAACCTGTTTTCGAAACTTAAAAAATATGGCAATTCTAAAAATTAAAATGATCCCAAAGTACAAAAAAAAATGTTAAAATTTGAAAGTCACTTCAAAAATGTTTTAAAAACTCTCGAAAGTGCTAAAATTATTAAAATGTTTGACAGATCTAGCACGAATTGTGCCTTAATTTTTTTTTTTGAATTTGGTATTCAAACTTATTAGAGTTGTTCTTTAATTATCAAATAGTTTTAACAAATTGTAACTGTTAAAATTTTAGAATAGTCGCACCTTCAGATCTCAACAGTTTTATATATATTTTTTTGAATTAATGAATAGAGCTACAAACCAAAAATTTTGATAATTTCGAGCGTGACTCCTTGTAGTCTTTCGTCTAAGGCATAAAACGCAGCTTTACTCTCCCGAGCCATAAACAGTTTGATAACAAAACCTGTCTCTCGTTCTGTTCATTCAAATAATACAACAAAATAAATACATATCCTGGTTTCTCCACATCTGTTTCCCTATTTGAACACCTGTCAAGCATTTTCCGCAGAGCTTTAACACCACCAAATCCACTTTCAACGGTTTCAACATCCCACCGCCACCCAAGGGCAAATCGCCGCCAAACGAAAGTCGACCTTGAGACAAATTTTCCGTGTCAAGATCAAAGTTCTGTCCGAGATGAGGTGGGCAATGTTTTATTTGCGTTGATAATAATCGTCCCGTTGTATGTTTGGGTGTTCGAAGAGAAAATAGCAGCACACAAAAAGACCCACGGTTTATTTACGTTGGCAAGACTGCAGGTGAATTTTCCCATCTGAAATTTCGAAAACGACGTCCGTCGCGACGTCTAATCCTCGCTCGATGCAGCTGAATAATTAAGATGGAGCTCTAACTGCGGTCTGGAATTTTGCGGATAAAGTATGGACTTACCGCTATAATGAACCGAAAATCCCTCGGAAAATCTGCAACAAAAAAGGGAAATTTAATTAGTCGATATCGATTTCTGGCAATTAGGAGGTGATTTGGCTCGTTCTTAGGACATTTTTAAACAGAGTTTAAATAAATGAGAGTGGCGGAGGCGGGCGCGGCGCCTCATCTTGTGAAAATCCAACCCCGACCTTCCCGTGTCAAAATCCCGTCCGCTGTCTTCGGGGGCCCACATAGGGTCTCGCCTCTTCTATCTCCGTCTGGTCTGGTATTCGTGTCCACCGCTAGGCGAGAGATGCGGCGGGTCGTCGAACTCGCGACTTATCCCGAGCCCCGTCATTGAGAGAAAGTCTGAATGAAAGCCGGGCAAAGACTCTGCCCCTTGGGGCCACGACCTCCTCGCTGCGAAAAGCCGACGTCTGAGGAGGACACGTCGCATCCGGCGGAAGTGCGGACGCAACCCCTGATCAATACCAGCAGGCGTGACCGAGTTTTCTTTTCGATGGGGCGAGGGCTCTACGGGGCTGAATTTTCGAGATTTTGAGATTTTTATAATGGCTGTTAACCCCGAACTGTTTCGCTTCTTTCTTGTTGAAAATTCCATCTAGTTTCCCTCCAGGAACTGATTTGTATTTATTTTAGCCGATAGGTGCCTGGGGTCTCCTCTTTCGGGTCTCAGATGGTGGCTTTCAACCATCAAAATGCAAATCTCTCTATAAAATTCTTCTGCGACTTTTTTCAGTGATACATCAAACTGAAAGTTTTCAAATGCTCAAGGGCACACGGATATTCAAGATTTTTTCCTCCCACGCTGATATTCTAGATGAGTGTTCATTCCGATGATGAATGACGAGACATGGGAAAATTAATAGTCTGGATTTGATGCGAATTTGAATTTGGCGATTGATCGAGCCCTATGCGATGGAGAGATAATAATAGAGTCCGATTGCATGATTAAGTAAAGTGTGTATCATGAATCCGCCGTATTTCTTTGATTAAAGAACGAAGGGGACAAAGGAATGCTAAAAAAAACGACGTGGGAGGTCCTGCATTTTAAGGATCCGCTTACTTTCACATTCGAACGTTTGATCAGGGTAAAAAAGCTATGATTATCAGGAAAACAACAAAACATCGCGAATTCAATTAAAAAAATAAAACACAAATCACTGCGTTCCAGTCGTAAATTTTCACCTTTATAAGAGAGGCGTCATCGTAATTTAAATAAAATTTCAACCAATCGGCGCACGGCTTTAATGACTTTACATAATGCACAATTTAACATTCAACGTTCGTTAATTCGTCGACAATTTATAACCTCGAATGAATTCGTAAAAATAACATTAGAGAATTACGCAAGTGTATAAAAATCGGTTTTACGCGCATCATAAAATGGCTGAAAATTAAACAAGTCTACATTTTTTAGTTTCGTGCTACTACAAAATTGTAATAAACAAGGTACATAAAAAAAGAACGAAAAAAAGAAGACATTAGGAGACCACAAACTTCAAAGCAGGAACTAAAAGGAACAAGAAAGAAATGCGAAAAAACGAAAGTGGAGAAGAAATTAGGAAAAAAAAAGGAAGGTCAGGGAATAAAAGAATGTATGAAAATTATACCGGAAGAAATTTCATTTAAGGTATTTAACATTTCATGATTTTTTTTTAAATGTCTCGAAGTTGTATTATATAAAAAAATTAATTGATGATACTAAGTATCTTTAAATTAATCAATTAAAATTACTGATATGAAAGGGGAAAGCTCAAACTCAAAAAATCGCTTTAAAGCAAATTCAGTGGGCTGCCCAAAAATTTGTAAAATTTCGTTTTTCAAAAGCTCATTGAATGTATTTAGAATTTACCATAACATTCTAGTTTACAAAAAATAAAATACTTAAAAATATCTAGAAGGTTTGACAGAAGTCTAAAAATTCTATGAAATTTGTAGATGTTCTTTGGCAACGAAAAATTTTAGAATTTTTAAAAATCCTAACGAAATATTAAAATATCTAGAATATGTAAATGTTCGAATATTATTATAACTTTATTTTAATTTAATTCTATAGAATAATTTTAAAGATATTTAAGGTCACTAATTTATCTATAGAATCGTCAATTTTGGAAAACCAAAAATTTAGTACACTAAATTTTAATATTTCAGGAAGAAAATCTCAAAAACTTGTAGAATATGTCAAAGTTTGACAACTCTAGAATTTTCCTTGGAATTACCAATTTCTCAAATTCAAGAAGTGTTTAATGTTGCTCAAGATCCTTAGAAAATTCCAAAAATTTGAAGAGTTGTTGCAACTAACAAAAAGTTTGTGATTTTAAAAATTCACTAAAATCACAATTTGCATAAAATTTTTATTGCGTTTTAAAATTGCAATACTTTTACCATCTTTGCTCTCAAAAATGTGATTTTCTCTTTTTTCCAAAAAAACGTCTCTAGCATTGTCGAAAAACTTAAGGAAATTGAAAACTTTAGGTCAAATTAAAAAAAAATTAATAATAAAAAAATATACAAATTTTTAAATAGCAATTCGTTCTATAAGTTTTAAAATCTCTCGAATTTTTAGATCTTCTCTAGATTTTCTAAAATATTTCAAGTTTTTGGTATTTTGGAAGGCTAAACCAGAAGGATTTCCATGATATTAAAAATATTTAGTATAAGTAAATACTAAGTACCATTAATACTAAGTATCTATAAAATCACAGGTTTTCGAAAAGCTCAAAGTTTCGTAAAATTTCAAGAAAAAAAGCATAACTTTTTTAATTTCCATAATGTGTAAATTTCGATATCTCGGATTACTTCCAAGGTTCTGCATCTTCTTCAAAATTTTTAAAATTTATACTCTTTCAGATTTTGAAAACCTCTAGAACTTCAGGAATTTTATGACTGCAAGTTTGATAAGTAAACCCTCAAAATCTAGATCTGAAACGTTAAAAATGTGAAAATTCAACATGAACAGTTCTAAATATTTCAAAAAACACTCCAATTACGTCTTGACTTCTAAAAACCAAAAATTTCAAGGTTTTTAGAAAACTGAAGAAAAAGCGCCTAATATATTCACTCAAAAAAATTACATTATTAATTTAGTAATGGAGGTTTTGTAGTTTCATAAATTCAAAAAAAATTTATATTAAATACAAATTAACAATTTCAGGAAGAATTTTACATTAATTTTACCAACAAAAAATTGATTTCTACTTTAAGCTAAATGACTAGATATGTCAAAATGTTTTAAAATCCCAGATAAAACTGAAAATTAATAAGATCTCAAAAAATAAAAAGTTAAAAATGTTAAAAATCTAAATTGAATTTTTATTTAAAGAAATCATCTTCAGGATCCAAAAAAAAATTAAAAAATCCAATGTATTCTTCCAACGAATTCTATAGAACTTTTTCATTTCTTTTTTCTTAATAAATTGAGATTTCTTTAAAAATGTAAGATGATGATTTATTTTTGTTTTTTTTTGGTAGCATTGTAGAGTACCCAAAAAATTAAAGGAATCAAAAATTGACACTGGAAAATTCTATAAATTCTACAAATAAAAAATTCTCTCCAATAAATGTTCAATTTTCAATTATTCAAGTATCATATTGTTTGCAAATTGTAAAGATTACGCAAAATGGGTGTCCTTGGAAAGCTTGGCGACTGCATTTCCTCTCCAATTTATGTTTTTAATACACACAAACACAAATAAAATAAGTTAAAATAAACATTTAATTTTATATACACAATGACAGAATGCGCCTCTAGTGCAAAAAAAAAACTATTTTTTTATCAGTTCTCAGATGCAGAACGTGAATATCATTCACACCTCCACTTTTTGTCAATTGTTCACACTTCCCACAAATAGATCGTAACAATAAGCGCTATCAATCACCATTAAATTCAAGAAGAATTTGCCAACGTTCACCTTTAAAGAACTGTCAATTTCGAGCATCACTAATTGACAAAAATGTGTGTGGAATAAGATGTCAATTTACTAAAAATGCCGACAATTAGATAAACGATCAGTTTTGGAGAACCGCCAAATTAAGTGTCAATCATTAGATGAAGATGCTAATTTCTAAGAAGTTAGATGTCACTCAAAATTATCTGCAATAATTTAGTCTCCAAATTTCTCATTTTTGCCTAAAAATATTTTTTCTTTTATTTTGTCAATTATCAACCGTCAAATTATAAGAGGCTTCAAAAAAGTCAAAATGAGGGTCCAAAAATCTATAAACATTTTTTTGGATGGTCTATACTCATTCAGACTGTTATATTTCTTAAGAATTTTCATATTTTGTGTCCGTTGCAATCTTCCGAGTTTTTAGATGCTTCGTGTCCTCTGATATGCAAAATATCTTCCATTTTTTTAAACTCCACTCCTTAATGAGTTCCAAGACGTTCCAAGCTACTTCTTAATCGATAGTCTGACATTTCCTTTTCGGTGTCACACTGCTGTTTCTTGCGCCCCTAAAAATCAAGTCTAAGCACTCCAAATATTCAGCAACAAGGGCAAAATCCACCTCTTCCGCATTGTTAAAACCGTTAGGGTCGAATTTACGTCAACCCGCCTAGACTAGACTCCATTCTGATTTATCTTATTGCACTGTACACCATATCGATTTTTGCCTGCAAACCGCATGCGTTAAAAACCAGACGGTGCATCTTAAGAAAATACGATTTCTATTCTTAATTTCCCCCGTTCATCTCAATCCGGAGCGTTTTTTGGGATTTTAAGAGTGTCCCCATCAATAAAGGTTTCCTATTCGTGGTACAACGCCCTTAACGAATCATCCCTTTTTTTTTCTTCGTTTCCTTCTTTTTTTTCTTCTTTAGTTCGTGTCTTGAGGGTCCGTGAAGCAGACAGATAGATCCAGCGTGCGCGCGTGAGGGTTAGCGCCCTGTCTAGACTGGCCCAGACACCCCTACTACTTCACCACGTGTCGTGCTTCGCCCCCTTCGGAGTTGGCATGGGGGTCGAAACATAAACACAAACGGAGGTAACACCATATGTGACTTATCCATCAACAGGCGAGCTATTAAATTAATGTGCGGGAACGTAAAAAGCGGGGCCAAATGAAAAAAGTTTAAGCGTGCTGTCGCATGCTTGGACTCCTAATTTATTATGGGGTTTTCCGCTTTTCCTTTGCGAGGGATTTATTATTTTTTTGAAGTGAATGGTGCGAGGTCGAAACTGACACATGTTTTGCAGGGGGTCATAAATAATTTTGCATTGAAATGAAAGCAGATTTTGATACAAACTTTTTCGAATGATTGTTCACGAGTCGCCTCTGGTAGCGTGTCACCGCTGGAATTATCTGAATTTTAGAATGATTCATTATAATAATGTGACAAATTCTGTGTAAATTTATGATGGTTTTGATAGGATGGTGCGGAACAAACTGATAAAGCAAAATGCACCGATGAGTAATGCACTGATTTATTTTATACAGTTGTTGCAAAATTTACATGTGATTTAGTTTTAGTGTGATAAAATTTCTTGTTTACTACAAGAGAAAAAATTTGTTTTCCTTAATTTTTATGTTTTTTCACTTAATTTATTAATTAATTTTTATCAAATTGTAAAACATACAAACTTGCAAATTTCGAACTCAAATTGATCCCAAATATTTAAACAATGTCAAAAAAAAAATCTAAGATAGATACAAAAAAAATTGGAAGAGTTCGCTACATACCAGATTGATTTCAGATGCTTAAAACTACATAAACAGCAAAAATATTGAAAATTTTACAGTTTTTGCTCCCTTAAGAAATATTCGTTATAAAAATCTCAAAACTAAAAGCTTTAAAAACGTTATAAAAAACGAAAAAATGGAAAAAAATCTAAAATATGGACAAAATTCTACAGCCCATAATATTATTTCAAAAATATTAAAAAAAAGTCTAGAAAATTTTGGCACCATAAAACTTCTAGAAATTTCTGAACTCAAAACAATCTTAAAATTCATAAAGGCATAAAAAAACAAAATATCGAACTAAAATTTTAAAGATTTGCAACAGGTTAAATCCCGATTTCAAATGCTCTAAATTCCAAAAACAGCAAAAAAAAGTAAAACCACAAACAGTTTCAAATTAAAAGATTCTAAAAACTCTGAACTCAAAGGAATCAAAAAAGCGAAAAATTATCAGGAAAATTGTAAAACAGACTCAAATTTTCCCACATGGCAATAGGCTAAATTCTAAGAGAACTTAAAATACTTCAAATGAAAATCTGAAAATTCGTATCATTTTTGAAATTTTGCAGAAAAAAGTTCCAAAAAAATAAAAACCTTTTAAATATTTCCAAAAATACAAACAGAAATTTTTGGAGTCAAAAAATAAAAATCTAAAAATTGTCTAATAAAAATGCAAAAAAATTCAGAAGTGCGCGAAACTTCTCAATTTTTCGTATTTTTATTAGACGATTTCTAGGTTTTTATTTCTGTTCTATTTCTATATCTGCAAAAATCTGCATTCTAAAAATCCATTTTGGATATTTTACAGAAGTTTTCTGGAGAAATTTGACTGAAAATAATTAAAAAATAAATAAAAATCAAGATCCAAGCGATTACAAAAAAGACGTCGTCCGGATTCTAGATTCTAGATTTAAAAAAATAAAGAGAAATGTTTAGTATGATTTTGAAAACTTTTTGAAAATATTAGCAACTTTAGAAATCATGAGTATAAAGAGTTTAAAAAGAGTTTACCGGTTTTATAAACAGTTTGAAAATACTAAAGTATGTAAAATTTTGAAAATGAAAGAAAAGCTCATCCAAAAGATGAAAATTTTGTAAAAAATATTTTTTAAAATTTAAAGATTTCAAAACCTTTAAAACTTAAACTACGGACTTTGGTCATTTCAAAAATCTACAGGTCATCAAATCCCGGAGAAAAATTAGCTAACTTTGTAGCTCTGTATTCCAAAAAAAAATACCAACGTCACAAAACTATGAACACGGACAAGAGGAAATTCAATACCTTAACCACATCAACTTTAAGGTTTCCATCCCAGCTTCAAGAGCTTCATACGCGTATAATCTCACTCTAAAAATATTTTAAGCTACCAAGTTTTTTTTTTATTTTACTTCATGCTTAAAATGTTTGTCAAGCTTCGAAAATTCCCTAACTTTTTAAGTGCTTCCCGAGATTAAACTCTCTAATACTCGTTTTATGATCATTTTTTATTTACGGAGAGTCAATAGCTGCAAATTGTACTTACTCAAAAGTTTGTAATTAAAATTTAATCAGCGATTAGTAATCTTGCTTCTTTCGTGTTTGCGGACGAGGGAATTTGATTAATACGAAGACGGATTAAAACTGTTTTTCAATATTAGCATGCTAATTTGTTGAGAAATGTGTACAATTTCTAGTGTTGATCGAATTTCCCATAAAACGAGGTGGAATTTAAATTGGACCCGTTAAATCGGCGGAAGAATTAATATTTCTCATGTGTATATTTCCTAACAGTACCAATCTAGAAAATTAAATTCCCTGTTTCTCCATTTTCAAATTTTGACCGATACCATGCGAAGATAGTGTCAATTAAAATAAGCAGCTGCTGTTAATGAGATCCTCTCGATAAGGGGGTCATAACCACCCTGTATATGTAAAAACGCCCCCTGCCGATATTGACCGGCATGCATACCAACTTGAAAAATTCCAAAGCGGTTCGTGTCACTAGTCCATGTGATTGTTTGGCCGTAAATATTTACAGTTGGCACAGGATAAGACCGAACCAATGGTCAACAATATCAGCGATGATTGACGCTCAGTCGTTAGGATGAACTAAACGGAAGTCATTATCAAGAGGAATGTGGTCGGAAAGAGATAAGAAATAATTTCGATTTGAAGAGATGACTGAGCGGTAGCGAGAAGGTTCCGAATTTTCTTCACTTGTTGCTTATCAATTAAACTAGGTCTTTGACTGTCATCAAATCACTAAGAGTCGACGTCATTCTGGTACTTTCCCGATTTCCGTTTCCGCCAGCCGTCCCCGAACCGCATCGATTAAATGGAATTCAATTGCGGAATAAAACATTAATGCTAGTCACCTCAGGCGGCACCGGAGGAAGCCGAACCATTTATTATTCCAACGAACGGTATCTGATTCTGGTCATGGTGGAAGGACGGTGAGAAGAAAAATACAGCGGACACGAGTACTGGATTACCTGGAGAAGGTTGCGAGACGGAAAGAAGCAACAACGTGGCCTTAGAGTTGTGGCAGCACTGAGACTTTTTGACTGGGAACACCAAACGCTGTTTTCCTCCAAATGCTATAATACCAACACAACCGACTGAACACCGCATCAGTTAGAATATGGTTCCCTCCCGTTCGATCCGACAATTAAAAATTTACACAGTGATCGAAGAACATGACAATCTCGTTAAACTCAGACCACAACAGAATACAGATAATTTTCTAATTAACTGTCTAGATTGAAATCATGGCATCCAAATCGATCCAGTCATAAAACTGATAAGCTCTAAATTTGGAGATTATTAGTGTACAATTTCAATGACACAAAAATCAATAACTGTCGGTAATACTCTCAACCTCTTCTGAGACTCACGTTTCAGCTGACATTTCGTTAAAATGATAAGGAATCAGACAAATGAGGATCGATATGTGATATAGGTTTATTGGAGGGGGTGCGTTAATATGAACGTGGCTTAAAGTTTGTATGTACTCTAACTATAATACTTTGGTTGATATTTGAGTAAGATTCGTCTCGGGGCGTTCCGTTAGTTTGATGGCGTATGCTTAAGTTTGAAACTAATAAGATTGGAGATATTAAAGTGTAATGAAACCCACCATCGACAAACAACACTTGCTCTTATGGCATGAAATAGTTTTGTTTGCAAAAATCTCAACAAATGACTCTCCGAGAAGTTGAAGTTCACACTTCGAAACAAAACGGTTTAATTCAAATCGTTAACCCTTTTCGATCTGTTTTTCCACCCCTTGGCAAACAATAAAAAACGAATTCGCACACCCTCACGATAACTTTAATGACAATTGGCGGCAACCGTCCATTTTTTCACCCCGGGAAACAACGAATGCATGGACGTTTTCCACTTCTTTGGAATGGGATTACTTCCTTCCGACCGAGGATTGTTAAATGAAATTGTGAAAAATCGAAACCAAGCATAGTTTCTTGAAGGCTAGATTTTGTAATGTTATACTTAAATTCTCCATGATTCGTAGAATTTGAAGCCTAAAAGTTCCAAGCACTGTGATTGGAGAAATCCGGGTATTTGACAACTTTTCCATTTAGAGATCCATGAAAGTGAACCCAGGAAGTTGGTACAACTGTCAACCTAGAATATCTAGTAAGTTTTTGTAGTAAATAAAAAATCCTTAGAACTAATAGTGTAAAACCTGGATCCAAAAACTAACAAACTTGAGTCTTTTAGTAATTCGAACCTTAAAAACTTTATAACACGGTGTGGTAACTTCAAGTGACAAAAAAAAACTAAATACTTGTTGGACCAACCTAAAAACTGAGAATTTATGGACTTCTAGTTTAAATCAAAACCTAAACGATTAAACTTAAATAAATATTTATATGTTTATGAAGATTGTGAAATGAACTACTAAAAGTTTTGCAGCTGTAAAAATAGGCAAAACTAGAAGCGCAAGAAGTTGAGTAAATTATAGTTTTAAGTGAAAACAAGCCTCAGTTTTCTTATATTAAACCTGGACATAAAAAATACAAACTATATACAGACTATATAAAATTTGAAGTTAGAAATTGAAAATCCATAAAATTCTGAATCCGGAAACCTACAACTCTGAGGTTTCTAGGTTTTTTATAATTTGAAACCTAAGATTCTTAAAGACAGTATGGAAACTTCTAGTAACAAAAACCTGGATATCGGAAAACGTTTATAGATAGAATAGTAATTTATGCTCAACTGAAAACCTACATAATTAGTAACAGATAGTCGTAAAAAAATCCTAGATCAGACAGTATGAAACCTAAAATCCTGAAAAGGTGAAATTCTCTAGCTTCTAAAAATCTAAAGCCTAAACACAGTGGAACGAAAAAATCTAGATTTTTGGCAACTTCTACATCTAAAGATTCATGAATGTAATCTACAGAATTTTAAGGTGTAAGTAAAAGTCTTGAAGGCAGGCACAAAAATTACAAGTCTGAATTCTCTGATTCTAGGAATCTGAAGTCTAAAAATTCCGAGCACAGTGAAACGAGACATCTAGAATTCCATGAAAGAAGTTGGTACAACTATAAACCTGGGCTATCTAGTTTCTTGTATGCAGGGATAAATTAACAATTTCTAGACAGTCTGAAGCCTAAACGCTAAAACAAACAAACCCAAGTTACTAATAAGCTGAAGCCTAGGAATCTTAAGCAGTGTGTGGTAAGCTCTAGTGACAAGATACTCTGAAAACGTGAAAGCTAAGAAATTTTACAACTGGACACCTAGCCTATCGTGTAAATGGCGTCATTTGCAATCTTACATGGAGAAACCTGAGATATTTTTGGATCTATTACTAGGTTTCTAAGACTCGTTGAAGTACAAGCCTGGGCAGTTTCAAACGGGAAAATTGTCGGTAACCGTGTATTTTTTCACCTAGAGTAACAGCGAATGCATGGACATTTTCCATTTCTTCGTAAACGGAATGACTTCCTTCCGGCCGCCGATTGTTCATTCAAAAATGCGCTTTTGGGGTAACTCGGTAATGGGACATGATTACAACGGGCATTTGAAAATTCCCATCAACAACATTATTAAACAAATTGGTTGCATTGTAGTGGAGATCAAGTGGAGCGATAGCAGTAATAAATTAACGGGAATTTTCCCCGAACAGATTGCTGAATTAATTGTGGTTAATTAAATGGATGTGAAGTATGGGTCCGATTTGGGTCTGGTTGGGCTCTCATGGTAGGTTTCTACAATCTGTGACATAGTACTTTCACATTGTCTGAATAATCAAATCCGAAAGCGGCGTAAATGAGTTCAGAGCAAAAAAATCTCCGATAACGTTATCACGTTTTGTTAATTCCGAGAAGTGGCCTACGCGCCGGGACTGCGCCCCGCTACCAACATTTCGGAAATGGCTCCTTCTGCTTACGTTTCCAACCGGTCAAAATATAATCGCTGGTGTAAAAATAACAAAACCTGTGATAACAAGTCGGGCGAATTTCGACTTACCTTAAAAAGATGGAAAATGCGAGTAGTACACCAACGATCCCGTGCACATTTGCTGACAAAGGCACTTTTTCCCAAAATAAAATCAGCAGAAACGATCAAAAATGAAATTGAATTCTCGGATTCCTTGGCAATGAATACGCCCTCCCGATACTTTGACAGATGTCAAAAACGCCCAAAACACCACGAAATCCACAAAACACGGCACGTCAGTCTTTTTATTTGATTTGTACTGATTTCGACTATGTAAATTCATATAAAAACAACAAGTCTCTATGAAAATATTAGAAACACCCGATTTTATTTTGCGGCAGCGAACCGCATACGACACAAGAATTCTTTGGGTAAATACCAACTAATGTCATGTCAAATCTGGTGACGTCACCAGACATAACATAGATGCACCATCGCGATTAAGTTCTCGACGCTACCACCACAAAACAACCCTAGAAAAATTCCCAACCCATATAAAAACACGATAACAGCTTCATGTAACCCTCACGTAGCAACCTTTAAAGTTTTTAAACACCTCATCCGGAATTATCTCGAATTCTTCAAAAAAGATTTGATTGAACGGTAGAACTACAGTGTAACCATGCGTACCAACCTCGTTCCATTCTCCCCCATTTGCCTGGCCTAACCTCAAAATGTCGGAGCTCCGGAGGCCCCAATTCGGAAACAGGTTCCTCACTGAAGACAGCGATGTTTTCGAACATAACGCGTGGTACGATTTCAATTCTCTCGAGATTCTGCCACACTCGCCACCGTAAAAAGCCCAAATTCGGCTCTCGTTATTTGATTGATAAGTCCAAAGTTTTCGCTTTTAACGCCTGGTACGGCTTATTTCCCACTTTCTCCATAACGCGCTCTTTTTCTAGGGACGATGTTGAGTGGGACGAGGAACAAGAAGAGGAAGCCCGGAAAAAGGTCCAGGAAAATAGTGAGGTTAGGTTTCCCAGCAATGTTATCGATAAGTACGAAAAAGAGGCTGATAAGTACTGGGATGCCTTCTACGACGTTCACACGAACAGGTTCTTCAAGGATCGTCACTGGTTATTTACCGAGTTCCCCGAGTTGTCTGTGAAAGACGACGAAAACAAGAGGATTTTTGAAATTGGGTGCGGGGTGGGAAACACGATCTATCCTATCCTACAGAACTCTAAAAACCCCAATTTGTACGTCTACGGGGGCGACTTTTCATCGAAGGCTATCGAAATTCTCAAGGAAGCGCCGGAGTACGACACCGACCGTTGCAGCGTTTTCGTTCTTGATGCCACCGAGACGTGGAACGTCCCTTTTGAAGAAAACAGCCTAGATATCATAGTTTTAATTTTTGTTTTATCAGCTATAAACCCGCTAAAGTATTGTTTGTTAGGTGTTGTAACCCCCATGTAACGCAGATACTTTCAGATTTGAACATGTAGTCCAAAATATCCACAAATATTTGAAACCGGGGGGCCTGGTGTTATTTAGAGACTATGGAAGGTACGACTTGGCGCAGTTGAGGTTTAAGCCGGGGCGCTCTTTAGGGGAGAACTTTTACGTCCGTGGAGACGGGACACGAGTGTATTTTTTTACCCAAGGTGAGATCCGGAAATTCCTCGAGTCGTCTCTATGATGTTGTTGTAGACGAAATTAAACAATTGTTTGAGAGGCACGGCTTCGTAGAAGAAGAAAATCGTGCCGATAGGAGACTGCAGGTGAACCGCGGACGCCTTCTCAAGATGTACAGGGTCTGGATTCAAGCGAAATATCGGAAGTTAAATTGACAAACATAATGTACAATAAAGCCTTAAATGAAGAAACCTAAAATTGTTTTAATCAGTTTCTAGGTTGAAATAGCACACATTTTCAAAATTGATACACTTGCCTGAGCAATGTCAAGTAAAAAAATTGAAATCTCGTATCCGATAAAATGTTAGATAACCCTAAAACTCGGGGAACTGGTAAACTTTCAGGCTGTAACGAAAATTTCCATATTTCTAAGTTTCTAAAGTTCTAAAACCGAAACATATTACAATCGTTGCAACCTAAAATTTAGAAAACTTTAAACTAAGCCTAGGGAGTGAAATGCCGAAACCAATGAGCTTAATAACTTGAAGGTTTAAGTAAAAGAGCCTAGATTTTGCAATGTCCAACGTGGGCACAAAAATTACAAACCTAAATCCACCTGAATTCTAAGAATCTGAAACCTAAAAATTTCATGTACAGTGAAATGAGAAACCTAGATATTCGTCAACTTTTGCATCTGGAGATCCATGAAGTCATTTTGGTACAACTGTTAACCGGGGTACCCAGTAATTTGTGCTGAACCCAAAACCAAACCAATTTTAAGTAAAAACAAGCCTAAATTTTATGGTATGAAACCTGGACACAAAAAATTACAAACCAAAATTTTTCTTAGATGTGTAAGACTCTCAAAGCCTAAGATTTCCAAGCACATATGCTAACAAAGACCCTTGAATGTTTGAAAACATTTATATCTAGGTTTGCATAAATTTGCAGAAGTTAGTACAACTGAGGTTTCTAGGTATTTTATAATTAGACCCCTAAGAATATTAATGACGGTATAGAAATTTCAATCTAGTAACGAAAAAAACCTGGAAATCTGAAAACTTTATAGTTAAATTTCCCCGAGTTTAAATCAAACAAGTTGGTACAACTAACAGCCAATTAATTAATTAAATAATCATAAATAAAAAGTAAAATCTCTAGGTTAAACAGTATGAAGCCTGAACCTTAAAGCTCGGTGGAAATTTTGAGGTTTTGGTAAACTGAAGCCTAAAATTTTTTCAACAGTTTCCACGGTTTCGTAGAGGAGAAGCAAAATATCAAGAGTTAAATTGACAAATATATTAATCTTTTGTAAACTTTTAAAAATTACATAATTGCATTATGTCTAGATTAAATATAAGGACTTTTTAGATAAGTGATTAATGAAAAATATACTGAAAAAAGTAGTTTACAATTTGTACTTTCTCAAACAATTCACGATTAGTACAAATTTACAACAACCTGTTAAATAAATATTACAAAAACCACGATTTGTATGAACACGAATACAATTCTGATTCTCTCTCTAGTACAGGACAATCTAAATTTTCACATGAATTTACCAATAGAAAAATCAGCCTTTAATGTCTTCATCTTAGTACGATTAATTCATTAAACGCCTAGCAACCACAAGCACTAACATTCCTCTTAAAAACCGGAAAAACGTTTTATCTGATTTTCGAAGTGATGTGAGTATTCCAGGAAAAAAAACCTCGTTGGTTTAGGTAAAAAATCACAAACATCAGGACCGACTTTGTCGCAAATGAAAAAAATTCACCTAAAAAGCTTGGCTTCTTGTGGATCGTCGATTTTACGCAAATACGCGGCGTGGACACTCTCGCATACGAATCTGTACTGACTCTGAAAAACAATCAAAAATTACCGGTAAAAAAACATTTTACCCCTTACAGCATTTTGAATCATCATCGCTCGTTGTTCCCTCATCGTCTTGACAATTTCTAGAGGATAAACCGGTTCACCGGCTTCAATTAAGCACAACGCCGTCTCCATGAGTACCAACACGCCCGTCCTCCCGATTCCCGCACTACAGTGCACCACTACCGGCGCGACGTCCCCTTTTCGTGCCTCGCGCACTTTTTCCGTGAAACTCAGAAACTGGGCGGGTGAATCCGGGACTCCGTGGTCGGGCCAAGCTACGTACTGCATGTGTTTCACCTTCCTTTCGGTGTTGTTCTAAAAAATCACGGTTTTGGGGGGCGGCAACGAGTTAGTTAAGAAATCCGAACCTTCACGTCGATCAGGATCAAGTCTCTGAATATAAAACTTTGCGACGCGTCGGTCTCCTCGCTGTGACATTTGATTGTCACGTTTTGCATGGGGAGGCACTCGCCTAAATTGGGCCAGTACTTGTGGCATTTGGCTCGGCCTCGTTCTACTATTGTCGTTAACATCACAATTAAGTTGCAGTTCTCCTCAAGGACCATTTGCCAGAAGTCTTCACTGGTGGTCTGGAGGGGTCCTTGAGTTGCTATGTACCTATTTTCTGTTTCAGTGCCGTTTATTTTCATGTTCACGTAATTGGCGTTGATGTAGTCGCCGCTGGGGGCGTTTTTCAATATCACACGTGTTGCGTCGTCTAAAAGAAAAAAAGTTTAATTCTTTATAGTTAGAAGGAAACACAATTATGCGCTTTAAGTACAACTTCATATTAGAATTTGTCACGTCTACCGTTTTAAAAAAAATTTTGTTTTCTGTGTTTGTGGTGCTATCTATAATAGCACGTATAGTATGAGATGGAAGCTTTCACAAATAATAATTTTTAAAAAATTGAAAATTTGACGCATCTACCATTTCTACATTTATTTTCTGAAGAGACTAATTTATCTTAATTCTCTGTAGATAAAAAAATGCGTTTTATAATAATTTGTATGTTTTGGTGCTTGTCTTTCGGCGAATCAATTTTTTAAGAAAATAGTCGCACATCGTGAAAAGAAGTCTTTTTTGGAGACTGGCACGACCAGTCGCTTCTATGTTTAGACAGAGTAAATCCACAAGAACATGGACATGCACTATAAAATAAAAGGTTTTAGTCAAAGATAGAAATTTGATTTGAGAAACTAGCACATTCACCATTTCGGTTTCTATGTATAGATAGAAATATCTATCAATAGCCGCGTATGACAAATGTGGGAATCTTAGCTGGAGGTCAAAAATGGACATCATTCGTTCTCGTACGATTTCTAAAAATTTAAAATTTTTCTTAATTGTCTTAATCGTCTGCGATTCTGGGATAGAATAGATCAAATCTAAAGGAAAAGTAGCCAACTGCACTGAAATTACAGCTTTTCATAAAAATTAAAATTTTATTTTAAAATAAGATTTTTTGGATTATGAAAATTTGTATTATTTGTATTATGAAAATATTCCAATTAAGTTTATTAGAAAATAGTTGCATATCGAGAAAGAAAGCTTTCGGCAAAACTTAGAAATTGTATTATAATTTGGATTTGACGTCCACCACTTTTACATTTGTTGTAAATATGTACTCGAATTTTCTGTAATTCTCTAGATTTTTAGAAAATTTCGCGTCTCTGTGTTTAGATAGATCGAGTCTAAAAGAACATGAACGAGGATTATGAAACAGAAGCTTTCTGAAAAAATGGAAATTTAATTTGAGAATTTGGCGCATCCACCATTTTTGGATGATTTCTCAAAAACCGAACTCAACTTAATTCTCGCTATACTCGAAAAATTCTGTGTTTTTGTGGCAGATTAAATCCATCAGAAAATAGCCCCATATGACAAAATGGGAACCTTAGCTGGAAGTTAGAAATTCTGGTTGGAAATATGGCGTGTCCTCCATTTCCACAAGATTTTTTAAAATCTCAAAATTTTCCTTAATTGTTTAAATAATCATAAAACTAGGCATTCCTAAATTAATAATGATCAAATCAGTAGAGAAGTAAATGATTTCAATAAAAACTTTTTTTTTTTAATGACAGATTTTCCGCATTACACTAATTTGTATTTTTCTTGTTTTAGATATTTTGAAATCTTTTTGTTACTCTGTCTAAATAAAGCAAATTAATAAAATTAAGTGTTGCAAATCATAAAAGTGAGCTTTCAGCAAAAATTAAAAATATTGTTTTGACCAACACGTTCACAATTTTGGCATAATTTCCAATAATTCCAATTTTCCTTCATTCATTAGGTATTTGGAGTTTTGAAACAAAACCATAAGCGGGCCTTATAAATTTTTTTTTAACAGAGATGGAAATTAGGTTTGAAAATAAAGTGCATCTACCAGTTTTGTATAATTACCGAAAAACGAAATTTATCCTTAATTATCCGTGTATTTAAAAAAATCTGCGTTTCTGTGCTTAGAAAAAATTGATCTATCAAAAAATAGACCACTAAATCAAAATTTTAGCAGGAACGGTTTTCAATAAAATCGAAGATTTCTATAAAAGTAGAAAAAATTTTAATGATAGATTTTCTGCTTTATACAAATTTGTAATTTTCTCGATTCAGAAACATTTGGATTTTTTTTTGTGTGTTTACACGAAGCAAATTCAATAACAAAATAAAATAAAAATGGTAGCACATTATAAAAAGAACTTTCACAAAAAAATGAAAATTTTGTTTTGGACTTTGGCGTCCATTTCTTTGGTATTTTTCCCAAAAATTCGAATTTTCTTTAATTCTTAAAATTTTTGGAAAGTTCAGTAATGTAATCAGACAAATAAATTACAAGAGCATGATCGTGCTTTTTTTAGTAAAAATAGAAATGAGATTTGGGAATTGGGCGTGTCCACTGTTTGCATTTTTTACTGAAAAGCTGAATTTTCCGTAATTATCAGTTTGTTTGAAAAATTCTTTGTTTGTGTTTAGATAAAACTATTCCGTCAAAAAATACAAACTTTAGCTGTAATTTTATTTGGGAATTTAGTAATCTTATTTTTATGGATATTTAGAAAAATCCGCGTTTCTGAAATTTGTTTTTTTTTTTCGAAAAAATTGTTTCTGTTTTTAGACGAATCAAATTTATAAAAAAATTGTCATATATTATAAAATTGTGTTTCTGTATTTAAACAAATTAAATCAATCAGAAAATATCCCAAGGCTATAAAATTTCAAACATGTTGGTGGCCCTGCCAGTCGTCTATGACTTAAGTACCGATTGATACAAGTCGTTTTATCAAGTGGGTCATGAAAGTAAAAACGTATGTCGTATCTTACTAATATTTTTCATTTAAGGTGTTGGAAGAAACATACGTTTTTACATTTTGACCCACTTGAAGTTCTGAAACGAAGCTGCCAACATGTGAAAAAAAAAACATGTCTACTTTACTCACAAGGCGAAATATCCCGATATCTATTCTTATTAATATTCTTCGGTTCCATGGACACATCGCACGTCAAATCCGGATGCTTCCTATACAACATTTCGTACCGTGCAATCAGAGCCCCCTTATCCAATCCATCCTCCAACAAAAGCATACTCTGTTCCAGAGCGTTCTCCGGAGACAGCGGCCTCTGTTGATCTGCCACGGGAACATACTGATACGGAGGCTCCTCGAATTCCTCCATCCCGGCATACAGCACATTGGGTTTCACAGTCAGTACCAATTTCCCTACACCAAAAATAATAAAAATTAAAAACAAAAGACACAAACGCCTACCATCACTGGTACTCCTAGCTTTCTGTATCAACTTCACAACATCTTCATGGAGCGCCCTCGAAACATCAGTCCCATTGATCACAACCACTTGGTCGCCTTCAGACAACCTCGGGGTGCATTTATCTGCCGGTGTGTTCGGGGCTACTCTCGATATGAGATTAGGTTCGTCGAGAGTAGCCCCACCTTTCACATTAAAACCGTATTTGCCGTCTTCCGGGTGAAGAGTGATGGTGACGAGACCTTCATCGGTGATTTGGGACGTCGGCGAATGACTCGCACTGTATGGAGGAGTGTCGTACACACCGTTGGAGGTCGGGGATGGTACTTCTTCGTCGACGTAACTTAGAACACGTCCCGGGGAAAAAGGGGGAGCTTCCAAAAACCCGCCGTCACTAAAAACACAGTTTGGATATAGAGAAAAGTTGGTTTAAATTTCTTACTCGTCCGACATTTGGGAATCGTCCGCCCATGCTTTTCTTGGTTCTTTTGCCCCCAAGGAGGTTACTTTATTATCGTAGGGACGAGGAGGGCGACCTGGGACGGCGATTTTTGCTCGTTCTTCACCCGCCTGTTTTATCTACAATTCCATAGTGAAATTAACAAAAACCGAGAGATTCAACTCACCAGTTGTTTGCTCGGCGAGCGCACGAACTTCCTTTCCAGTTTTCCCCGGCGTTTCACATCGGCCACCGTTTGAAACTCCGTGCGTCCAGAATAAGTAAATTTAGAGCCCAACGTAAACGTGAGTTTCCGCTTGACTTTCGGGGAGTCCAATCTGAAGAATGTGTGATGTTCCACGCAGGCTTTCCATAGACTTTTCGATGATCTGTACGACTCCATGTTAAATCCCAAAATGGTATCATAATCCTCCGACTAGAAACTTCAGTAAGAAAACATGAAAATGTGACGTATGACTTACGAGTTCCCGGATCAGTTGAATAAAAAACTGTTTTCGTTTAAACGAGATTTTCATGATTTTGGACCACGAAAAGGTGTTCAGTCGGATGTTATTCTGAGAGACAACCAAGCCGACGTGAGTTACTCCCAGCTGTATGTCGCGATTGGTGTTATCCTGGGGAAAGAGGGGTGAACAAGGGGCTATCGGTAAATCGGTATTTACCCTCGCTTTGTGGAATTCGACTCCGTACATGTCGATTCTCTTAGCGTGGTCGAGAAAATTAAACTCAGCCTCAGCTGGAGATTGCCCCCTAAAAAGAAAGTAGTTTTACCGCTTTATTTACTCAAATTAACTCAGGTTTAGTCTTTTAAAAGCACAGCCCACTTTAAAGAAATGTAGTACAAACTTTGAAATTATCACTTTTCTCGAAATTTTTATTAATATTTTGAAATTTCTTTATTAGTTATCTCTGAATTTCTAAAAGCTCGCTAAACATGATGAGGAGCCGCAATAAAATTTCTAAGGAATAACAAAGCGGAAGTATTTCCGGAATTGCCCCACGATGGTCAGGATTTCTTGTAGTCGTGGGTTTAGATATCAGTAATTTTGATATTTGAGAGAATCATTTAACCACTGACTTAAGTGTGTTTCTGTCCTTGAAATTGTCTGATAATTCGATTAATAAATATACCTCTATCAATTATCGTTTTTTAAAGTTTATACAAAAGATAGGTATTTATTTTGCATTTTTTTATCAGGAACTGTGATTAATATACTCGTAAAAATGAGTCAATATTTAAAAATTGAGTAATTGAAACTGATAAAAAACGAGGAAAATCCGCACCCATTTTTAACATACTTATGTAATTTATGTAGCTCTACAATCTTCATCTCCATCTCCTCATTTTGTCCTGGAATAAGTTGTAAACTTGATAAATAATTGGGCCCATGTTCTTCAGGTTGATAATCGCCTAGTTCAGCTACAAAATAAACGTAGAATTGAACCCACTGACAAGCTTCCCCACCTTGAACTGTATAACTAGCTAAAAGTATGGCAGTGCTTGGAGCTAGAACTAGCCTCCCTTCTAAAATATCTCGACGGATTTGTAGACAGAACTGGTACCTTGTGTACTCTTCCTGCAACTTGCTTGGATCGGAAACGTAAAACTTAACCCTAAAATACAGCGGATATTGGCAGTTATTTAGCTGCTTCTTGATCAGTTTGGACGGATCTAACCAACGCTGTAAAAAAGTGTGAGACTGGAATCAAAAGCGTGGGGGTTTCTACCATTAGCTCAGGTTTGTTGATGTTGGGGGCGCTTCCATTCTCTGAAAACTGCAACCCAAAGTAGTCTTTCTCCACCAGTTCCAAGTGTTGATACACTTGCTCCATGATTGCGCCCCCTTTAGCCTTTTTCTCCACATTGAATTCATGCACAGTGTCATCGAGGAAATGCACAATGACATTAAACCCTCTGGTTTTATTACGTTCTCGTGCCGCTGCCAGTTCTAAAGCTTGGACATTATAAGTGCCACTAGAACCACTGAACGTTCGCTTTGATACGCTCTCCACTATATCCATTTTGGGTATCTCGAGTACCCAGCATTACGGCGTACCTAAAAATGATAATAAGAGAAAGATAACAAACACAGCGATAAATACTCACCGACAAAACAAAATCAAAGAGGAAACAAGGAAAAGTTCGATTTTTATCACTGTCACATCATGGTTAACTACGATTTGGCTCAACTGTCATTTTGGTTTCAACAAAAGTGGAGGGTTTTGGCACGAATTCGAAGCATCACAAAGTAAATAAGTGTTATCACGAAACGCTGTTATCACAGTTTTAGAATTTCATTCATTATTTGATTATTGATACGTCAATGGCAGTTTTTGCGAGATTTTGTAATCGACGCGGAGACGGACATCTAGCGTGATGCTGTCAATTTGCGGCGTTTGCATCTATAGACGCGCGAAATTCAAAATTAATTAATGCTGTAATAATTATATCCTGACTTTATACAAATAAATGAGAAGTTTACTACTACTATGGTAACGGCCATTAAAGCACTTTAAAAAACATTTCATGAAATTACAATTTCTTAGGGCCTATAAAATTTCAGTTCAATAAAATGTGTTTTTTTTAAACATTTTGTGTTTTTAAATATAGAGATTAAAAATTGTCCAAATATTCATAGAACTGATAAAAATACAAATTTTTAAGCCCAAAAAGTTTTGCTTACGTACGCAAATTTCGTCATCAAAATAAATAATTGATTTTTCAATTTAGTCCAAAAATTTTGAATAGATCTGAAGTAGTAATCTTTACATTGTTGTAAACTTATAAGATTTAAGATTAGAAGATAAAAATTTTTAGCTAATCAAACTTAGAAATTAAAAATTTGTTATTTTTTTTTTTTGTTCTATAAATTTGCAATTTGGTCTAATTTATGATTACGATCAGGCTTGAAGTAGTAACTTTCCCAAATTTTGCTATTATACTGTTGTAAGTAACAAAATGACAAAATTTAATTTAAAAAATTAAAACTTTATGTGGCATACTTTAAAATTTTTCAAGAAATTCCAAAAATTAACCAAAACTGAGTACACATTTTTTTTAATATCCGCTTATGTTTGAAACTGTTCTCAATTAAAAAAATTAAACGAAGTTACCACATCACTTTTAAAAATGTGTACATTTTTGAGAAAAAGTTTTTAGAGCTTACCTTCACAGGTGAAAAACCCTTTAAAATATGACAAAAATTACCGAAAGTGTCATCTGTACAACCAGTTATTAAAAAAAAATCAAAAAACAAGAGAGATTTATTTTTAAGTTTTAATTTTTGATGATCGAAAAAATAGTTGCGTAAATGAAATTTTCTCAAAGGTTTCAACATTTTTTTATGCGTCATAAAAATGAAATGAATTTTTAAAACTTATCTTTTCTGTGCTATAATTTTACAAATTTGTATAATTTATAAACAAATATGAAATAGTAATCTCTTCAAATTTCATTCTTATGCCATATCACAAACAAACTTTTACTACATTTTAAAATAAAAAATTGAAAATTTTAATTCTTGATTAACTCGAAAATTTCTAAAAAACTTTTTTTTTTAAATATTGCAGTTTGTTACCCTAATCTGAGACAACAAGCTTTTCAAATTTTACTGTAATATCATGATAAATATCAAAATTTTGTAATTAAAAAAAAAAATTATAAAATTTTTGGTTTGTAAAAAATTCAAAAAATCGAAAGAATGTAAATAATCCTAAAAATTTAAAAAGCGCAAAGAATCCAAAAATCTCGAAAAAACTGAAGAATTGGAAGAATTCAAAAACTCGAAGAATATCACAGAATCCAACTAATCCAAAAATTCAAAAAAATTCAAAAAATTTAAAAAATTTAAAGAATCTAACTAATTTAAAAATCCCACAAATACAAATGAGTTCAGAAAATTTAAAAAGTCTAGAAAATCGAAAGGATTGAAAAAATTTAAAATCTGAAAAAAAATTTGTCTTAAGAATCCAAAAAATTCGAAGGATTCAAAAAACTTAATGAATTTATAGAATTTAAATCACTCAGATTTAAAAAAATCAAAAAAGTCAATCAATTGAAGAAATCGATAGAATCCAAAGAACCCAAAACAATTAAAAAAATCAATAAATCCAAGAATCCATGAATGTGGTGAATCGAATAGAATGCAAAAAATTCTCAGAATACAATAACCATAAGATCCCAAAGAATTCAAACCATCAAAAGAATAGAAAAAAGTTAAAAACTTAAAGAACTCAAAAAATTTAAAGATTTAAAAAATCCAAAAAATCGTAAGAATGCAAATAATCCTAAAAATTTAAAAAGCTCAGAAAATTCAAAAAATTCCAAGAAACTAAAGAATTCAAAAATAAATACTCAAAAAATTATTTATCTACATTATTTATTTAAAATATTGAAATAAAATTATTTAATAAATTAAAGAATACAAAAATTTCAAAGAATTTAAAAAAACGAAAAATTCAATAAAATCAGACAGTCTAAAAAAATCGAAAAAACTAAAGAATTCAACGAAAAATTCCAAAACTTTCAAAGAATCTAAATGGTTTAAAAATCCAAAAAATCTTATCAAAATCAGAAAATATTAAAATTCTAAACTCAAAGAATTCAAAGAACTAAAAAATTTGATAAATCGAATAGAATTGATAAAAAATTTTAGAATCGAAAAGTCTATAGGATCTCAAAGAATCCAAAGTATTCAATACATCAAAAAAAGAAAAGAAAAGACCAAGAAAATCCAAAAAATCTAAAGAACTCTAAAAATCCAACATAATAATATAAAGAATCCAAACAATATAAAAGATACAGTCCGGAAATTCTTCGAGTTGTCTCTATGTTGTAAACGAAATTAAACAATTGTTTGAGACCCACGGCTTCGTAGAAGAAGAAAATCGTGCCGACAGGAGACTGCAGGTAAACCACGGACGCCTTCTCAAGATGTACAGGGTCTGGATCCAAGCGAAATATCGGAAGTTAAATTGACAAACATAATATACAATAAAACCTTAAATGAAGACACCTAAAATTGTTTGAATCCGTTTCTAGGTTGAAATAGCACACATTTTCAAAGTTGATGGATTTGCCTTAGCATTATCAAGTAAAATAATTGAATTCTCGTATCCGATAAAATGTTAGATAACCCTAAAACTCAAGGAACTTGTAAACATTCAGATTGTAACGAAAATTTCTATATTTCTAAGGTTCTAAAGTTCTAAAACCCAAACATATTAGAATCGTTGCAACCTAAAATTTAGAAAACTTTAATCTAAGCCTAGGGAGTGAAAAGGCGAAACCAAAGAGCTTAATAATTCGAAACTTTAAGTAAAAGAGCCTAGATTTTATAATGTCCAACGTGGGTGCAAAAATTACAAACCTAAATCCACCTGAATTCTAAGAATCTGAAGCCTAAAAATTTCATGTACAGTGAAACGGGAAACCTAGATATTCGTCAACTTTTGCATCTAGAAATTCCTGAAGTGAATTTGGTACAACTGTTAACCTGGGCTAGGTATTTCTAGATTTCTGTGAAAAAAAAAACAAAATCCTGGCAACTGTGAAAACTAGAAATCTAAGCTATTTTAAGTAAAAACAAACCTAAATTTTATGGTATTAAACCTGGACACAAAAAATTACAAACCAAAATTTTTCTTAGATGTGTAAGACTCTCAAAGCCTAAGATTTCCAAGCACATTTACTAACAAAGAACCTTGAATGTTTGAAAACATTTATATCTAGGGTTGCATGAATTTGCAGAAGTTAGTACAACTGAGGTTCCTAGGTTTTTTATAATTAGACCCCTAAGAATTTTAAAGACGGTATGGAAATTTCTAGTAACGAAGAAACCTGGATATCTGAATACTTTAAAGTTCAATTTCCCCGAATTTAAATCAAACAAGTTGGTACAACTGAAAGCCGATTAATTAATTAAAGGCTGATTAATTAATTAATCATACACAAAAAGTAAAATCTCTAGGTTAAACAGTATGAATCCTGAACCTTAAAGCTCGGGTGGAAAATTTTAGGTTTTGGTAATCTAAATCTAAAACACAGTTTCCACGGTTTTGTAGAGGAGAAGCAAAATATCAAGAGTTATATTGACAAATATATTAATCTTTTGTAAACTTTTAAAAATTACATAATTGCATTATGTCTAGATTAAATATAAGGACTTCTTAGATAAGTGATTAATGAAAAATATACTGAAAAAAGTAGTTTACAATTTGTACTTTCTCAAACAATTCACGATTAGTATTCCAGGAAAAAAAAACTCGTTGGTTTAGGTAAAAAATTACAAACATCAGGACCGACTTTGTCGCAATTGAAGAAAATTCACCTAAAAAGCTTGGCTTCTTGTGGATCGTCGATTTTACGCAAATACGCGACGTATTTTACGCAAATACGCGACGTGGACGCTCTCGCATACGAATCTGTACTGACTCTGAAAAACAATCAAAAATGACCGATAAAAAAAACATTTTACCACTTACAGCATTTTGAATCATCATCGCTCGTTGTTCCCTCATCGTCTTGACAATTTCTAGAGGATAAACCGGTTCACCGGCTTCAATTAAGCACAACGCCGTCTCCATGAGTACCAACACGCCCGTCCTCCCGATTCCCGCACTGCCGTGTACCACTACCGGCGCGACATCCCCTTTTCGTGCCTCTCGCACTTTTTCCGTGAAACTCAGAAACTGGGCGAGTGAATCCGGGACTCCGTGGTCGGGCCAAGCTACGTACTGCATGTGTTTCACCTTCCTTTCGGTGTTGTTCTAAAAAATCACGGTTTTGGGGGGCGGCAACGAGTTAGTTAAGAAATCCGAACCTTCACGTCGATCAGGATCAAGTCTCTGAATATAAAACTTTGCGACGCGTCGGTCTCCTCGCTGTGACATTTGATTGTCACGTTTTGCATGGGGAGGCACTCGCCTAAATTGGGCCAGTACTTGTGGCATTTGGCTCGGCCTCGTTCTACTATTGTCGTTAACATCACAATTAAGTTGCAGTTCTCCTCGAGGACCATCTGCCAGAAGTCTTCACTGGTGGTCTGGAGAGGTCCTTGAGTTGCTATGTACCTATTTTTTGTTTCAGTGCCGTTTATTTTCATGTTCACGTAATTGGCGTTGATGTAGTCGCCGCTGGGGGCGTTTTTCAATATCACACGTGTTGCGTCGTCTAAAATAAAAAAGTTTAATTTTTTATAGTCACAAAAAAACACAATTATGCGCTTTAAGTGAAACTTCATATTAGAATCTGTGACGTCTACCGTTTTAGCATCATTTATAAAAAAATCAGTTTCCTGACGATCTGTTTAGACGTACAGCTGTACAGTATGAGATGGAAGCTTTCACAAATAATTTTTTTTTAAAATTGAAAAATTGGCGCATCCACCATTTTTACATCTTTTTTCTGAAGAGACGAATTTCTCTTAATTCTCTGTAGATAAAAAAATGAGTTTTATAATAATTTGTGTTTTTTAATGATAGATTTTCCGCATTACACTAATTTGTATTTTTCTTGTTTTAGATATTTTGAAACCTTTGTGTTACTCTAAATAAAGCAAATTAATAAAATAAAGTGTTGCAAATCATAAAAGTGAGCTTTCAGCAAAAATTAAAAATTTTGTTTTGACCTTTAACACGTTCACAATTTTGGGATAATTTCCAATAATTCCAATTTTCCTTCATTCTTTAGGTATTTGGAGTTTCGCGTTTGTATAATTAGACCAATCAAATCTACAAAACCATAAGCGTGCATTATAAAATATTTTTTTTTACAGAGATGGAAATTAGGTTCGAGAATAAAGCGCATCTACCAGTTTTGTATAATTACCGAAAAACGAAATTTTTCCTTAATTATCCGTGTATTTAAAAAAATCTGCGTTTCTGTGTTTAGAAAAAATTAATCTATCAAAAAATAGACCACTAAATCAAAATTTTAGCAGGAAGTTAAAAATTCTATTTGGGAATTTGCCATATCCTCCGTTTTCATACGATTTATATAAATCTCAAATTTTTCCTTAATTGTCGTCCTCGTTCCTAAATTAAAACAAATCAAACGTAACGGTTTTCAATAAAATCGAAGATTTCTATAAAAGTAGAAAAAATTTTAATGATAGATTTTCTGCTTTATACAAATTTGTAATTTTCTCATTTCAGAAATATTTGAATTTTTTTTTGTGTTTAACGAAGCAAATTCAATAACAAAATAAAATAAAAATAGTACCACATTATAAAAAGAACTTTCACAAAAAAATTAAAATTTTGTTTTGGACTTTGGCGTCCATTCCTTTGGGCTTATTTCCAAAAATTCAAATTTTTTTTAATTCTTAAAATTTTTGGAAAATTCAGTAATGTAATCAGACAAATAAATTACAAGAGCAAGATCGTGCTTTTTTTAGCAAAAATAAGAATTAGATTTGGGAATTGGGCGTGTCCACTATGTTTGCATTTTTTACTGAAATGGTGAATTTTCCGTAATTATCAGTTTGTTTGAAAAATTTTTTGTTTGTGTTTAGATAAAACTATTCCATCAAAAAATACAAACTTTAGCTGTAATTTTATTTGGAAATTTAGTAATCTTATTTTTATGGATATTTAGAAAAATTTATAAAAAAATGGTCATACATTATAAAATTGTGTTTCTGTATTTAAACAGATTAAATCAATCAGAAAATATCCCAAGGCTATAAAATTTCAAACATGTTGGTAGTCCTGCCAGTCGTCTATGACTTAAGTACCGATTGATACAAGTCGTTTTATCAAGTGGGTCATGAAAGTAAAAACGTATGTCGTATCTTACTAATATTTTTCATTTAAGGTGTTGGAAGAAACATACGTTTTTACATTTTGACCTACTTGAAGTTCTGAAACGAAGCTGCCAACATGTGAAAAAAAAAACATGTCTACTTTACTCACAAGTCGAAATATCCCGATATCTATTCTTATTAATATTCTTCAGTTCCATGGACACATCGCACGTCAAATCCGGATACTTCCAGTACAACATTTCGTACCGTGCAATCAGAGCCCCCTTATCTAACCCATCCTTCAACAAAAGCATACTCTGTTCCAGAGCGTTCTCCGGAGACAGCGGCCTCTGTTGATCTGCCACGGGAACATACTGATACGGAGGCTCCTCGAATTCCTCCATCCCGGCATACAGCACATTGGGTTTCACAGTCAGTACCAATTTCCCTACACCGAAAATGAAAAAAGTGAAAAACAAAAGACACAAGCGCCCACCATCACTGGTACTCTTCGCTTTCTGTATCAACTTCACAACATCTTCATGGAGCGCCCTCGAAACATCAGTCCCATTGATCACAACCACTTGGTCGCCTTCAGACAACCTCGGGATGCATTTATCTGCCGGTGTGTTCGGGGCTACTCTCGATATGAGATTAGGTTCGTCGAGAGTAGCCCCACCTTTCACATTAAAACCGTATTTGCCGTCTTCCGGGTGAAGAGTGATGGTGATAAGGCCTTCATCGGTGATTTGGGACGTCGGCGAATAACTCGCACTGTATGGAGGAGTGTCGTACACACCGTTGGAGGTCGGGGATGGTATTTCTTCGTCGACGTAACTCAGAACACGTCCCGGGGAAAAAGGGGGTGCTTCCAAGAACCCGTCGTCACTAAAAACACAGTTTGGATATAGAGAAAAGTTGGTTTAAATTTTTTACTCGTCCGACATTTGGAAATCGTCCTCCCATGCTTTTCTTGGTTCCATCGCTCCCAAGGAGGTTACTTTGTTATCATAGGGACCTAGAGGGTGACCTGGGACGACAATTTTCGCTCGTTCTTCGCCCGCCTGTTTGATCTACAATTCCATTGTGAAATTAACAAAAACCGAGAGATTTAACTCACCAGTTGTTTGCACGGCGAGCGCACGAACGTGAGTTTCCGTTTGACTTTCGGGGAGTCTAATCTGAAGAATGTGTGATGTTCCACGCAGGCTTTCCATAGACTTTTCGATGATCTGTACGACTCCATGTTAAATCCAAAAATGGTATCATAATCCTCCGACTAGAAACTTCAGTAAGGAAACATGAAAATGTGACGTGTGACTTACGAGTTCCCGGATCAGTTGAATAAAAAACTGTTTTCGTTTAAACGAGATTTTCATGATTTTGGACCACGAAAAGGTGTTCAGTCGGATGTTGTTCTGAGAGACAACCAAGCCGACGTGAGTTACTCCCAGCTGTATATCGCAATTGGTGTTATCCTGGGGAAAGATGGGTGAACAAGGGGCTATCGGTAAATCGGTATTTACTCTCGCTTTGTGGAATTCGACTCCGTACATGTCGATTCTCTTAGCGTGGTCGAGAAAATTAAACTCAGCCTCAGCTGGAGATTGCCCCCTAAAAAGAAAGTAGTTTTACCGCTTTATTTACTCAAATTAACTCAGGTTTAGTCTTTTAAAAGCACAGCCCACTTTAAATAAATGTAGTACAAACTTTGAAATTATCACTTTTCTCGAAATTTTTATTAATATTTTGAAATTTCTTTATTAGTTATCTCTGAATTTCTAAAAGCTCGCTAAACATGATGAGGAGCCGCAACAATAAAATTTCTAAGTAATAACAAAGCGGAAGTATTTCCGGAATTGTCCCACGATGGTCATGATTTTTTGTAGTCGTGGGTTTAGATGACATCAGTAATTTAGAAATATTTAACCACTTACTTAAGTGTGTTTTTGTCCTTGAAATTGTCTGATAATTCGATTAATAAATATACCTCTATCAATTATCGTTTTTTAAAGTTTACATCAAAAGATAAGTATTTATTTTGCATTTTTTATCAGGAACTGTGATTGATTAATATACTCGTAAAAATGAGTCAATATTTAAAAAGTAATTGAAACTGATAAAAAACGAGGAATATCCGCACCCATTTCTAACATACTTATGTAACTTATGCAGCTCTACAATCTTCATCTCCATCTCCTCATTTTGTCCTGGAATAAATTGTAAACTTGATAAATAATTGGGCCCATGTTCTTCAGGTTGATAATCGCCTAGTTCAGCTATAAAATAAACGTAGAATTGAACCCACTGACAACTTTCCCTACCTTGAACTGTATAACTAGCTAAAAGTATGGCAGTTGTTGGAGCTAGAACTAGCCTCCCTTCTAAAATATCTCGACGGATTTGTAGACAGAACTGGTACCTTGTGTACTCTTCCTGCAACTTGCTTGGATCGGAAACGTAAAACTTAACCCTAAAATACAGCGGATATTGGCAGTTATTTAGCTGCTTCTTGATCAGTTTGGACGGATCTAACCAACGCTGTAAAAAAGTGTGAGACTGGAATCAAAAGCGTGGGGGTTTCTACCATTAGCTCAGGTTTGTTGATGTTGGGGGCGCTTATATTCTCTGAAAACTGCAACCCAAAGTAGTCTTTCTCAACCAGTTCCAAGTGTTGATACACTTGCTCCATGATTGCGCTCCCTTTAGCTTTTTTCTCCACATTGAACTCGTGCACAGTGTCATCGAGGAAATGCACAATGACATTAAACCCTCTGGTTTTATTATGTTCTTGTGCCGCTGCCAGTTCTAAAGCTTGGACATTATAAGTGCGACTAGAACCACTGAACGTTCGCTTTGATACGCTCTCCACTATATCCATTTTGGGTATCCTGAATACCCAGCATTACGGCGTACCTAAAAATAATAAGAAGGAAAAAATAACAAACACAGCGATAATTACTCACCGACAAAACCAAATCAAAGAGGAAACAAGGAAAAATTCAATTTTTACCACTACCACATCATAGTTAATTACGATTTGGCTCAACTGTCATTTTGATCTCAACAAAAGTGGAGGGTTTTGGCACGAATTCGACGCATCACAAAGTAAATAAGTGTTATCACGAAACGCTGTTATCACAGTTTTAGAATTTCTTTCATTATTTGATTATTTGATACGTCAATGGCAGTTTTTGTAATCGCGAAATTCAAAATTAATTAATGCTATAATAATTATATACTGAATTTATACAAATAAATGAGAAGTTTTCTACTCTTATGTTAACGGCCTATAAAGCACTTTAAAATCTGTAAGTGTGCACTACAATTATAGATATAAAAAGCATTTCTAAAAATGACAACTTCCTAGGGCCTTCAAAAAATATGTGATTTTTTTTTTAAAGATTTTGTGTGTTTAAATATAAAGATTAAAAATAATCCAGATATTCATAGTACTGAGACGTTTTAGGTCCAAAAAGTTTTGCTTTTACTACTAGACACGTAAACGCAAATTTCGTCATTAAAATAAATAATTAATTTTTCAATTTAGTCCAAATATTGAATAGTTCTGTAGTAGTAATCTCTACATTGTTGTAAACTTACAAGATATAAGATAAAAAGATAGAAATTTTTAGCTAATCAAACTTGGAAATTAGAAACTCGTTATTTTTTTTGTTCTACAATTTTGCAATTTGGTCTAATTTAAGATCATAATCAGGCTTGAAATAGTAACTTTCCCAAATTTTACCGTTATACTGTTGTAAGTAACTAAACTATAAAATTTAAATTAAAAAGTTAAAAATTTATGTCATACTAAAATTTTTCAAAAAATTACAAAAATTAACCAAAATTGAGTACACATTTTTTTTGTAATATAATGTCTGAAACTGCTCCCAATTAAGAAATTAAAACGAAGTTACTACATCAGTTTTTAAAAAAATACACATATTTGAGCAAACGTTCTAAGAGCTTACCTCCACAGGTGAAAAACACATTAAAAATTACAAAAACTACCCAAAGTGTCATCTGTACAAGCAGTTATTAAAAAATCAAAGAACAAAAGAGATTTATTTTTAAGTTTTAATTTTTCTCAACCATCTCAACATTTTTTATGCGGCATAAAAATAAAACGAATTTCTAAAATTTGTCTTTCCTGTGCTATAATTTTACAAATTTGTATAATTAATAAACAGATATGAAATAGTAATCTCCCCAATTTCATTTTTATGGTATATCAAATACAGACTTTATACTAAATTTTAAAATAAAAAATTGAAAATTTAAATTTTTGACTAACTCGAAAATTTTTAAAAAACTTTTTTTTAATATTGCAATTTGTTACCCTAATCTGAGACAATAATCTCTTCAAATTTTACTGTACTATTATGATAAATATCAAAATTTTGTAATTAAAAAAAGGATAAAATTTGGGTTTGTAATTAAAATATAAATTTCTAAAAATTGTTTTTTCTGTTCTAAAATTTTGGAATTTATTCTGCAGAGTGAATAGAATTAAAGTAATATTTAGCTTGAATTTTTTGCTACAGCGTTTTGAATATTAATATTACAAAATTCGAAATTAACGTTTAAAAAATTTTTGATTTTTCATCAAAAAAAAAAATCCAAAAATTTTCTTCTTTTTTCTATAAACTCGCCATTTGATCTGAGTAATGATAAGTAGGTTAGAGATAGTAATATCCACAATTTTCATTATTATAGTTTTGTAAATAACAAAGTCAGATTGAAAATCAAAAATTTTTACTTCATTATCAAAATATCTTTTTTTGCTTCATTTTAATTTGTTTCATTTGTTCTATTTTTTTACAATAATCTACAAAAATCAAAAACCCCAAAGATATGTAAATAAATATATTTATAACATCTTAGCCCACATATACAGTTGATTATTTGGTCAAAACGTTTTAACGAGTTGAAAGATGCCTTCCAATCTTTTTAGCATGCAGTACAGTTTAAATTTTATAAATTTATCGTCTATAATTAACATTCAATTTATAACCGACATCGATAGATAAGCTCAGTAACTTAACAATTTGTAGCTTTTCCTTGTTATAGGTTCTGACACACAGTGTACAATGAAATGAAGTTTTATAATCCAAATTCAAACATTTCGACATCTGCTTCAAATCAAATACATTGTGAAAACAGTAATATCGCTAGAAGGTACAATAATGCGGAACTAGAAGTTCCCAGACTTAAATTAACCATTTAGTTGGAAGTTTTTGCAAACAATTATAACACAAATCATGTATTGCACGTGGTAACATTGCTTTTCCTTCCTGTTTTGCTGAAAGTTGTCGGTTTGTACATTTTATGTTTGTTTTTAGGTTCCAGCAACCGCCAGCATTGGATTTTTGGTTCTTACAATAAACAATTTAACACACATAAGCTCTCTTACAACAAATACAAAAACCAAACGAAATTCAAGCCACTGTTGCGCCTCAACTAGGATGTCCGGGTTCGGTGGAGCTTTTGACCAAAGGTATGAGAGGTAAGACGTTACGTAAAATCAACAAACGTCTGATCGGATTCAACAACAAATCAGCTCTTTGTACTCGCTGAAAAATCCGGGGAAATGCAGGATTGTCAATCCGACAAATTATCACAAGATCACGTCTAATATTGCTACTCCTTAGGGGTGACCTTCTTGAGCACGATGGTGAAGGTAAAAGTGTGCGCTGGCGACGAGTGTGGTGTTGTCGAAGGCGACGATGACGACACCGTCACCGTAGGTGGATGAGGAAAATGACATGGGGAAGGCGATTGTGACCGAGGAGGAGGAGGAGGAGGAGGTGGTTGTGGCGCGACAGTGGCCGTATGTTAGTTGGAAGAATGCTTTCCATCTGAAGAAGCTAGTTCGCTGGAGCCGCTGCTGCTCAACGTCGTGTTGGAGCCGTACGGATCCAGAGAACTTTGCACCGACATGGATCTACCCTGCGCTTGTCTTCTTACTCGATTTGGTGACAGTTTTCCGGGGTCGATACTTGCCGGGTCTGCCTGCAACACATAGTGTTTGACCATTTTGGTGGGGTTGCGACGACCAAAGCGAAAGCAGTTTGCCATGCAGCTACCGAGGGGCTGGCTGAAGAAGTTTTACCAACGAGAGTGAGACTGTACAGGGTTCGCCAACATTTATTTCCCGGCATATAAACCCAATCAATTATTAAGTAATAAATACGATTTTTTTAACGGTAGAAGCAGATTTTAAAGAATTAAAAAATTCAAAAAATCGAAAGAATGTAAATAATCCTAAAAATTCAAAAAGCGCAGAGAATCCAAAAATTCGAAAAAACTGAAGAATTAAAAAATTCAAAAACTTGAAGTATATCAAAGAATCCAACTAATCCGAAAATTCAAAAAAATTGAAAAAATTCAAGGGATTTAAAGAATCCCACAAATACAAACGAGTTCAGAAAATCTAAAAGTCTAGAAAATCAAAAGGATTGAAAAAATTTAAAAACTGAAAAAAAAATTTTAGTCTTAAGAATCCAAAAAATTCGAAGGATTTTTAGGAATTTATAGAATTTAAAACACTCAGAGTTAAAAAAACCAAAAAAAAAATCAATTGAAGAAATCGATAGAATCCAAAGAACCCAAAAAATTAAAAAATTCTCAGAATACTATAATCCATGAGATCCCAAAGAATCCAAAAAATTCAAACAATCAAAAGAATGAAAAAAATTTAAAAATCTAAAGAATTCAAAGGTTCTGAAGAATTAAGAAATCCAAAAAATCATAAGAATGCAAATAATCCTAAAAATTAAAAAAACTCAAAGAATTCAAAAAATTGGAAGAAACTAAAGAATTCAAAGAATTCCAAAACTCGAAAAGTATCAAAGATCTAATCCAAAAATTCAAAAAAATTAAGAAAATTCGAAGGATTTAAAGAATTCAAAGCACTCAAAGGGTTAAAAAAAATCGAAAAAATCGAAACAATCGAAGGAATCGATAGAAACCAAAGAACCCAAAAAATCAAAAAAATTGATAAATCCAAAAAATCCAAGATCTGGTGAATCGAATAGAATCGAAAAAATTGTCAAGATACAAAAATCCATGAGATCCCAAAAAATTCTAACAATCAAAAGAATGGAAAAAATGAGGAAAATCCAAAAAAATATAAACAAAAAATTAAAGTATTTAAATCCAAAAAATCAAAAGAATCCAAAAAATCCAATAATTCAAAAATTTGAAAAAAATTTAAAAAATGAAAAGACCAAAGAATTCCAAAATTTCAAAGAATTCAAGAAACCAATAAATTTAGAGAATGCAATAAATCCTAAAAAATCAAAAATATAGTGAATCCAAAAAATTCGAAATACTAAAGAATTCAAAGAATTTAAAATTAAAAAAAATGAAAAAATTAAAGTTGTTAAAGAATTTCAAAAATCCAAAGAATTTAAAGTCTAAATTGTTTAAAAATTCAAAAAAGTTTGATGAACTCAGAAAATCTAAATATCCAAAAAATGAAAAGGATTGAAAAGATTCAAAAAAATCAAAAAATTGAAAAAGTTAAAAATCCAAAAAAATAAAGAATTTAAAAAACTTAATGGACTCAAAAAACCAAACCAAAAACTCAAAGACTCTAAAAAAAGAATTAAAACAACTGAAAAAAATCAAAAGAATCAATAGAATCCAAAGAATCACTAAAAATCGCATGGATCCGAAAAATCCAAGAGTCTGATGAATCGAATAGAAACAAAAAAAATTCCAATAATCCAAATATCTATAGAACCCTAAAAAATACAAAAAATTCAAGCAATCAAAAGAATAGAAAAATTAGGAAAATACAAAAAATTGAAAGTACAAAAAATTAGTATTTAAGGAATCCAAAAACTCTAAAGAATATAAAGAATACAAAAAATCCAAATAATACAAATACTTACTCTTCTCTACAAATAACAAAGAATACAAAAAAATCAGAATTAAAAAATTTTTATGAGTTCATAAATATTCAAAAAATTATTTATCTACATTATTTATTTAAAATACTGAAATACAAACATTTAATAAATTAAAGAATATAAAAATTTCAAAGAATTTAAAAATACAAAAAATTCAATAAAATCAGACGATCCAAAAAAATCGAAGAAATTAAAGAATCCAACGAATCCAAAAAATCCAAAGAATCTTAATGGTTTAAAAATCCAAAAAATTCTATCAAAATTAGAAAATATTAAAATTCTAAACTCAAAGAATTCAAAGAACTCAAAAAATTAGAAGAACTGAAAAAATGGAAATCGAAAGAATCGATAGAATCTAAAGAACACAAAAAATCGAAAAATCCAAGAATTTGATGAATCGAATAGAATTGATAAAAATTCTTAGAATCCAAAAGTCCGTAGGATCGCAAAAAATCCAAAGAATCCAAAACATCAAAAAAAGAAAAGAAAAAACCAAGAAAATCCAAAGAATCTAAAGAATCCAAAAATCTAAAGAATTTTAAAAATCCAAAAAATTCAAATAATATAAAGAATCCAAAGAATATACAAGATACAAAGTTTACAGAAAATTCAAAAAATTCAAAAAATTTGATGATTCCAAAGAATCCAAAATATCCAAAAAATTAAAAAAAAATCCAAAAAATATAAAAGATACAAAGCATTAAATCGAAAAAATTGAAAGGGTCAAAAGGATCTACAAGATCTAAAGATTTTTTAAAATCTAAAGAATCTAAAGAATTAACAGTAAAAATCTTGAAAACATAAATCAATCAAGTTTTTCGTCCCAAGTCTTGATTTTGAGGATTACTTATGCTAATGAGGGCAAAAATTAGGTATTATGAATTACAGAAAATACCATAAATCTTATCAGTTGATAAAATATGCTTTTCACAATAAAAAGAAGAAGGTGTATTTTTTTGCATATTTTGCATGTGGTTAACAATAGAGAAAATGTGATTGGGTCAGTTTGTGGCGGTAAATTGCCTCTATATGTAAAAATCGTATTTATAACTTAATAACTGGTAATATACATAAGTGTTGACAAGCCCTGTAGCTTCAGGCAGCCCCCAGAACGAGGGAAATCCAGGGGGTGTGAATACGTACTGTGCAAAGTGGCAAATGGTGCAAATAATTAGATCCCACCAACGCAACAAGTGAAACGAAATAAGTAAATAATCCGATAAAGCTGCATATGCCGCATAAAAACCTAAATTTTGGGTACTGCACCTGATATGCTAGCGCATTCATTATTATGTTGTAGGGCACCAAGCCTAAGGGGTGTATTTCCCGCATTAGAACATTTGCCGGAATCTTATGGAACTGAATGTACTCTAAGAAGTTACCTATCACGTCCTTCAGGCTGGTTGTGGGGTTGTTATCACAATATTTTTTACCTAAAACCAACTTGCAAGCAAGGCCCAAGAGCATAATTTTTGACTTACCCCACATGAGTGCCGCTTGAAATTTTGTAAATTCGTCAGCGTGGAGTTCATCTCGAGCCAAAATCAGTCTGACAACGTGTTGGGGTAGAAGAGTAAAAGAGCCCAGATTGAGGACCTCGTTGCCGTGTTCGTCGACAAATTCTAAAACCTAACAGCCACACTCTTGCTTCCGTCGTTATAGATTTCAACTCACTTTCTGAACGAGTGTTTTGGTGCATTTGTATTGAATGTAGCGTTCTGCTGAGGCCAAAAGAGCACACACTGTATCGACATTGATGCAACATTGAACAAAACCAGCGCAAGCTCTTCGGAGTTCGTCCAGACCGTAGTAATCTGCCGCGTTCATCACACCTAAAAAATAACTTAAATTTAAAAAAAATGGTCGAAGTCCAAGTTTTTCTTAGCCGTTTCTTCACAAAAAATTGAACCATTTCTAGGTTTTCATTTTTAGAGTTTAAAAATTTTTATTTTAATTTTTAGAATTATTTGAATCGTGCAATTTTTCTATTTCTGAAAATCTCAAGATTCTCCGTTAAAATTTCCAAAATGGTATAAATTTTTTTAACGTATTTTTTTTTTAAATGTAAGATAATCTCAAAATCGAACAATTTTTTTTAAAATAAATAAATAAATTTTTTGCAAAGTGGGTTCGATTTCTAAAATGTGCAGAATCTCAAAAATGTTTACAAGTTTTCAAATTTCTCATATTTTTCTAAAAACTAAAAGATATCTGTTTTTGTATCTATGTAGGTATTTAATAATTAAATAGTTTTAAAAATCAGTTATTATAGATATACCTACAATTGGTTTTAAACATACTTTTCTCATTTTTAGAACTTTCTAGGAATTTCTTTGAAATATTAAAAATCTCCAAACATTTTTCAAAAAATTTTAAAATTGATAATCTAAAAAACGGCCTCAAAATTTACTATTTTTTGGGATTTAGAGCATTTGAAATTATCTAAAACTCTTAGAATTCTTCACTTGCAAGATAGTTATGAGTTAAACTTCCAAATTTTATTAAAACACGGAAATTTTTTTAAGGTTTATAGAACTTTTTGTTAAGCTGTTTATTAAATTGATTTGAGTTCAGAATTTTTGAGTTTTGTGACTAAAAATTAAAAATTTGAATCTCTAAAGATACAGAATTTCGCGTTTTTGTAAAATTTATAGAATTGTAATGATTCCCAAATCGTTGAAATTTGTGTTTTTGCTTGCATTGATTTGAAATTTTAACATTTTACATAAGTTTATATTCTAAATTTCTTATTTTTTAAAATTTGGTATCTATATTACATTTTTTCCAATAATTTCTGAAGGTAGAGAATTTTTCATTTTTAGGTGTTTTAAAATATAAAAATGGCCACATTTCTTTAATTTTCTGAGTTTATGAAATTTTTAGAATCTAAAGTTGTATGTATTTTGCAAATTTTTGTTGTAAATTTTCTTTCATACCTTTACGATTTTTCAGATCAAAACCTTCAGAATCTTTTAATATTAAAGTTGTTATAATGTAGAATTTCAAAATTTTTGCAAAATTTGTAGAAATTTACAAATTATTAAGACTTTTAAACTAATATTTTTGTTATTTCTGTATGTTCTAGGCATTCAAAGTCTCTGGATTTTAGGCTATAGCGCAGAATTTTTGTACTTTTACTTAAAGTTATGATTTTTCACAAATTAAATATTTATCTATTTTTTTTTATTTTGCAATTTTTAGAATTTCAAAGCATTTAAATACATACACAGTTTTAGCATTTAGATGTTGACGACCTGTATGATTTTTAAAAATGTAAAAAAATTTGGCAGGTTTTTTAAACAATTTATAAATTTGTATTATTATACTTTAAGAAGATAAGTCTAAATTTTTCTATTTTTTCTAAAAATTTCAATTACAAAAAAACACAAATTTCAACAATAAAAGGATTTTCAACATTTTAAGATTTTTAATTTTTCTAACTTTTTTTGCTTAAAATTTTTAGAACTTTAGAACTAAAATTTCGAGAATTTTCACAGTATCCAACATTTTAATAATTTTAGAATTTTCAGAAGTTCTCCGAAGATTTTTTAAATTAGTTTCGATTTTAGAAATTTTTGAATTTTTTTTAATTAATTTTATTATATTATAATTTTATTATTTTAATTATTTTTTTTTATTTTTAAATTTGACATTTTTTTAATCTCAACGTGTTTAGAATTCAATATCATTCGAAAAATTATAATTTTCAACAAGCAAAATTTTTTTTTTTTAATTTCTTACCAAATCTGAAATTTCCAAGGTGCTTAAATTATTTGCAAGAAGCTTCATATTTTTAAAAACATTAATAAAGATACAGTTTTCAGGACAATTTTTGAACTTTTCCAAAAAGATTTTTTTCATTTTAGTAAATATTTATATAATTTTTTTTAAACTATTTATGACGTTTAAGTTAAGTTAAAATTAAGATTTTTCAGACTTCAACATTCAAGTTGGTTTAAAATAAAATCGCAAAAATTTTGAGAATTTTTAGAATTTCCAGTAGTTCTAGAATTTTCAAATTGTTTCACAAAATTATTGAGTTTTGCGTTTTCCAGAAATTTTAGAAAATTTCAGAGGAGCTTTCACCCGGATCTTTAAGATTTTGTAATTTTGCTAATTTCTGAAAATGGTTCGTACAGAAGCAAAATTTTTACGATTTCAAGAATTTTTTTTCTTTGGCATATTTCGAGAGATCCACAATTTTCCACATTTTCGGAGTATTTTTGTTAACATTCTCAAGTTTTTAAGAACTTCAACAACAACATTTAAAATTTCTCGGATTTCTGTAGTTTTTTATGTGCAAAACGTTTCGGAATTTTAGGATCTACAGTTTCCATTGTATTTCGCAGCAACATTTTTTTTTACATCTTCTATAAATAGATGTTCTGATTTTAGATTTCTAAGATAACTACGATTTCGTGAATTTTGAAGTCAGAACCTCGAAAATGGTTTTTATGACTAAAATTTCAAAATTTTTAGGGAACAGAATTTTTACACTTACCGAGCAGTGTCCGTGGTTGTAAAGTGACACACCCTGTATGTATATACTCAATCAACTGCCTGAAGACGTCCGGTTCGAATTCTTCAATGATAAGAGTCTGATGTTGTTGAGAAGGGGGCTAAACAGAAAACCTGTTATAATTTCGACCCTCCGCGACTTGCCAACATGCAAAAAATGATAACTATATGGTTGTCTCCGTACACAAAGATGACGAGACCCCCTACTGGAACAGTTCGTTTTAACTAAAGACATGCACTGTACCCTCTACTCTGTCAAAATTTTGCCTATTTCATGCCAATCAGTGATCTACTCTAATGATTTGGTGGTAAAAAACGTAGAATCTGTGCTCGAGAAAATTTAAGAACGTCAGGCAGACAAGCAACGGAGATTTTGGAAGAGGAAGTGCTGTCGGATTACCTCTTGGATAGGGGCCAGCTGCTGGGTGAACCCTCTCTATATACAAACCACGATGTTAAATATTGCAAAATTTCGATTTAAGCAGTCGGCTAAGTAGCACTCATTGCAAATTTTATACAATGAAAAAAAAAACGGATAATACCTGTTGCGAAGCGTTCTGGAGATTCAGGAGAGGCTCTGAAGACCGTTTCAGGAAGAGACGGAGTTTGTTTTCGCGCGGTGGTGGCTCCTTTTTGCGTTGGGGACTCGGGGCCTGAAAAAACGGGAGAAGTTGCAGGATGAATCACGTAGGGTTCCTCCCACTTTGTAGACAATGACGTCACTAGTCGACCTTGCGAGTACGCTACTGTTGTAGTAAAACCCGTCGACCTTCGAGGACGTGGGAAATGAGTTACTGGGACAACTTTTATTGACTTGTTAATCCAGAACAGGTTTCTTTAGAACAAGAATAAGGGTTTCTCCCACTACGTGCGTGTGTAGTGAGTTGTAAAAGTGACGTCACGTCGACCTTGTAAACGTGGTTGCAGAAGAAATTTTCTGGTTTTGATGAAATTAGTTTTTTTGCAATATTTAGGATTGAAAAATTTAAACGAAATTATCAGTTTCAAAAAGTGCACATTTTTGAAAAAAGAGCTTATTTTACAGGTGAAAAACACTTCAAAAATTTGTCAAAAATGATCCAAAATGTCATTTGGACAAACAGTCGTTAAAAAAAGCAAAGAGCAAGAGAGTTTTTTTTTAATTTTAATTTTTGATGATCGAATAAACAGTCAATTTTTCTAAATTTTGTTCTAAATAACAAAATTACAAGAAAGAACGAAATTTTTTGTTTGTCATAAAAGTGAAATAAATTTATAAAATTTGTCTATTCTGTGCTATAATTTTGCAAATTTGTATAATTATTGAACAGATGTTAAATAGTAATTTCCCCAAATTTCATTCTCATAGCACATCAAATACAAACGTTATGCTACGTTTTAAAATGGAAAAATTTGATTTCTAACTTAAAAATTTTTGAAAAATTTTTTTTGTTTTATTTTTTTAATATTGCAGTCTGGTGTATTAGTACCCAAGTCTAAGACAGTAATCTCTTCGAATTTTATTGTAACATCATGATAAATTTCCAAATTACGTAATTTTGAAAAAAAGCAAAAAATTTTTGGTGTGTAATTAAAATAAAATTTCTAAAAATTGTTTTCTCTGTTCTGTAAACTTGAAATTTGGTCTGATAAGTCAATATACTTGTGATAGTCACCTTACCAAATTTAATTTTTATAGAATTGTGAATAACAAAGTTGCAGACTGAAAATTAAAAGTTAGAAATTTTTAGTTCATCAATTTTTTTTTCTAAATTGGGCTCATTTGTTCTATGTTTTTGC
Source organism: Cynaeus angustus (assembly GCA_030157275.1). Lineage (NCBI taxonomy): Eukaryota > Metazoa > Arthropoda > Insecta > Coleoptera > Tenebrionidae > Cynaeus > Cynaeus angustus. The sequence continues at coordinate 15,354,787 of CM058064.1, forward strand.
AATTGAGATTTAAGTAAATAACTTGGAAATAATAAGGTCCTTAAATTTAATTGTAAATATCAAGGTTAGAAAATGTAAAAATAAAAAAAAATGGTGCATCAAAATAAAAATTTTCAAAAAAATTGGTTCATCAAAATAAAAATTTTCAAAAACAGTCTTCTATGTTTTATAATATTGTATTTTCGCCTTATTAATAAATATGCTTGTCTAGTCACTTTTATAAATTTTATTTTTATAGCAAATTTATAATATCCAAAATAAAAAGTTAGAAATTTTTAGTTCATCAATTTTTTTTTTCTAAATTTGGCTCATTTGTTCTATGTTTTTGCAATGAGATTTAAATAAATAACTTGGAAATAATAAGGTCCTTAAATTTAATTGTAAATATCAAGATTAGAAAATGTAAAAATATAAAAAAAATTTTTTTTTTTCTAAATTTGGCTCATTTGTTCTATGTTTTTGCAATGAGATTTAAATAAATAACTTGGAAATAATAAGGTCCTTAAATTTAATTGTAAATATCAATATTAGAAAATGTAAAAATATAAAAAAAATTGGTGCATCAAAATAAAAATTTTCAAAAAAAAATGGTTCTTCAAAATAAAAATTTTCGAAAACGGTCTTCTATGTTCTATAATATTGTATTTTGGCCTTATTAATAAATATGCTTGTCTAGTCACTTTTATAAATTTTATTTTTATAGCAAATTTATAATATCCAAAATAAAAAGTTGGAAATTTTTGGTTCTTTATGAAAATAAATTTTTTCTAAAATTTGCCCCATTTAACCTTCGATTTTATAAGTTGATCTAATTAATGTGTAAGTCTAAGATAGTAATCTCCCAAAGTTTAATTTTTACAGCTTTAAAAATGACAAAGTTTCAAGATTCACAATGAAAAGTTAGAAATTTTTAGCTTGATATCAAAATAATTTCCAAAAACTGTCTTTTTTGTTCTATAAATTTGCAAATGAGTCTCATTACTAATTAGGTTTGAAATAGTAACCACTTTAAATTTCATTGTTATAGAGTTGCAAATAACAAAGTTGCAGATTCAAAATAAAAAATTTAAAATTTTTAGTTCATTATCAAAATAATAATACCCAAAAATCGTCTTCTTTGTTCTATAATTTTGTAATGTAGTCTAATTAATAAATACGCTTAAAATAATCAATTCCCCAAATTTCATTTTTAAAACGTTGTAAATAAAGTTAGATCTAAATAAAAAGTTAGAAATTTTTGGTACTTTATCAAGATAAAATTTTTCTAAAATTTGTATTTTCTAAATTCGTCTTTTGTGATCTATATTTTATCATGCAATGATCTAATTAAGTTGGAAATGGCAACCTCTAGTAGTAAATAAAAAGATTAAAAAAAATAAATATTTAAAAAAAAATTTTTTTGGTTTGTCCTCAAAAAATTAAATTTCAAAAATTTTCTTTTTAGTTCCACAATTTTGCAATTTAGTCTAAATACTAGATACTAGATAGATACTAAAATTTTATGGTTACAGAATTGCGATCAACAAAGTTACAGATTTAAAATAAAAAGTTAGAAATTTTTGGTTTTTCAAAATTCAATTTTTTCTAAACATTTTTTTTTATCTTCTAATTCGGCAATTTGGCCTAGTTAATAAGTAAGTTAAAAGATAGTTACATCCCTAAATTTAATTAAAAAAGCGTTATTTATATTTGGTTGATTTTTGGTTTGTCATAAATTGTTATCAGTGGTCTATAATTTTGCAATTTGGTTCAGTTGTTTAATAGGTCTGAGATAGTGACGTCTCCAGATTTCATTGTTACAGCATTGTAAATAGCAAGGATAAAAATTAAAAGTTATTAATTTATTAATTACAAATTTTTGGTTCGTTATCGAAATAAAATTTGCAATTTGCACAGGTTAAAAAATTTCACAATCAAATATGCAACCAATGAATCATTTTAGGAAATTATAAAATGAGGAAGCTGTGGTTTAATTTTTCGGTTAATTCCAGTTTCATTGTAATTTGTTTGATAACATATCAATAATCAGAACTGACTTAGTATGTGGCACTTCCGCGTGTTCGTTCAAATATTGAATTTAGGTCAAAAAATTGCTAAAAAGCTAAAAAGTGTTTATTTACCTGATAGAGCATTTTGTGGAAAACCCTGGACCTCGCCGCCAAAACCGCCTTAACAGCACACACAGGTTCCCTGGTGTCTCCCACAAGAAAAGTGACATCACACAATTCCGGCATCGACGCTAAAAACTTCATGTCTTCGGCGAGGCCGGTCTTATTTTCAAAAGTGCTTAGGTCCGGTTCGGCCTCCGCCATCACGATGTAACTCGCGGGTAATAACAAGCTTTCCGGCATCTGCAAACAGTCATCATGAACCACAAGAAAATGACGCGAGGAAAGCCGGAAGTTGCTCAACTTCCCATGTGACGCACCGATAAATTGGCTATAAATAACATCCGAAACGAATATAATTTCAATTGACGCACCTGGAAAAACTCACCGCGGATCAACAAGTACAAGAATCTTAGAGGAGATCGATAGCTTACCTGTTGAATAGATTAGAATATCTTTGAACTAGAGTAAAGAACACAAATCTACGAAGAGATTCAGACGCTGGCGTTTAGATTTGCACGAGTTTACCACCAAATTGTGCAGATTTGATGGTGAGTTTTTCAGAACACATCTTCGTTGGGATAAAGTAGCATTTTCACTTGCTTGTTTATGGGAAAACTGAGGGAGCGCATGTGCTGAAATAACGATTTCAGTGTTCAACGATTATTGGGATGAGCGTTCCGCCGCCAGTGAAACGATCAATTTGCGAAAATTTGCACATTCTATTTTTATTACAATCCGTACGGACGGATTTTTCGAAGATTTACGATCACTACTTTTACAATTTATTTTTTATTTTTGAGATATTAATTATCTTTCTGTCTAACAAGGCTTGATCTGTATTTCCGTAATTTTTAATGCCTTATGAACAAATGCGAATGAATTTTTGATGGGAACATTACCTGTGGCCACGACATGAAAAGAGTAATTTTATGTTTTTATTTATTTAACAAGGCCAATTTTAACTTTTAGCTCGTGTACTTGGAAGCAATGTTAACGCTATTTTTAATTTTTTATCGATATCGACATTACCAGTAATCGTTTTATTGCAAGAGATATGTAATCAATCTTTCACTTATTGATACACATTTTAGCTAGTGGTGATTCCTTTGAGGTTTAAGTTTTTATGTTTTTTTTTTCAAAAATGAATTTTAGCTTGCTTTCGAAATAAAAATTGCTAAATATTTCATTGTTTGCGCATTTTAGCACAAAATTTAATAGAAAATTTTTGGTACGTTTTCAAATTGAAGAATTTTTAAATTTGTCTTTTTTGTTTTATTATTTTGCAAGTTAGTGCACTTAATTACCGAACACAAAATATTAAAATCCCTAAATTTTACTGTTATAGAGTTAGAAATAACAAAACTATATGAGCAAGAAGAGTACCATTAAACCTTTTTTGTTTAAATTGTTTTCACTGTTCTATAGCCTTGAAATTTGAAATAATTAAGCAGGTCCAATATAGCGCCTTCTCGTTTTTTAATTCTACAGTGTTTTAAATAAAAAAAGTTACAGAATTCAATAAAAAATTGATTTTGCTTGAAATTCAAAATTTCCAAAATTTGTCTTTTCAGTGCTATAATTTTTTTTGCTATTAAGCTATTTATTGCTATTTTTTGTTATTAAGAAACTCTAAAATGATAATTCTTACAAATTATATGATTCTAACGTTGTAAACGACAAATTCATAGATTTAAACTCGAAGCTAAAAAAAATATAATAAAAAAACTGAAATTTTTGGATAGTTTTTATTTTTTTTCTAAAACTTGTTTTTTGTTTTTCAATATAGTGTAATTACTAGTCAAGTCTAAAACAGTAACGTGGCTAATTTTCATTCGAAATTACATGATTTTATAGAAAAAAAAAAAATAAGTGCACCACAGAAAGTATTTAAAAAAATTTTTTTTCTTTTTTTATAATGCTTTATAATCTTGTCATTTCAAATAATAAACAAACACACCCTAAATAGTGCCTTCTTCAAATTTTATTTTTATTGCATTGTAAATAACAAAGTTACAGAATTCAATAATAAAAGTTAAAAATTTTTGGTGTGGCTTGAAATTCAAAATCTCCAAAAATTTTTTTTCGGTTATAATTTTATAACTTTGTTAAATTATTAAGCAATTTTAAAATAGTAATCTCTACCTTAATTTTATCATTGTAGCATTGTAAACAATAAAACTACAAATTAAAACTCGAAAATAAAAAAATGTTAGTTTGCCATAAAATTAAAATTTATTAAAATTGATTTTTTTATTGTATAATTTTGCCATTATAACCATAATTGTTAAACAAATATGAAGTAGTTATGTGATTAAATTGTTGTAGCTTTATGAATAATAAAATTTCATAATTAAAAACATTTTGGTAAAAATAAAAATTCTGAGCTTTTTGATGCTATGATGCTGCAGTTTCAAACAATAAATAACCGTTTAAAATGTTTCATATTTCGTTATTATAGTCCTGTGAAAAACAAACGGCACAAAATTTAAGGAATTTAAGAAAAAAGTTTGATCGTGGTAATTTATTCTAAAGATTCAAAATAATAAAATTTATGCTTTATATTTTTTATTGTATAAGTCTACAAATTGCCTTAATAAATAAATACAATAACAGTATTAAAAAAATATTAATGATTTTTTGGTACGCCAAAAGAAAAATTTATAAAAAAATACTTTTTTTAATTTAGTGTAATTACTAGTCAGGTCTAAAATAGTAACCAAAATATCGAAATTACATTACTTAATAATTTTAAAATTGTTTTATCGGCTTTATAATCTTGTTATTTCAAAAAATAAATAAGCAGGTTCAAAATAGTACCCTGGCAAAGTTTTATTTTTACAGTGTTGTAAATAACATAGTTACAGGATTTAAAAATAAAGTTGGTAATTTTTAGTTCGTTCTAAAATTCAAAAATTTAAGAATTATTTTTTTTGTTCTAAAATTTAATAATTTTATTTATTTATAAAACGAGACTAAAATGTTTATACCGAGCGATCCAAAAGTCTTTCTATCAAGCGAACCATTAAAGTAAAAACGCACGTCTTTTTATGACACCATAAACAAAATGACAGACGAAACAACGCTAACACTAATTAATAAGCGACATACGTTTTTACATTTATGACCTATTATACTTTTGGATCGCTTGGTATTTCATTTAATTTCATTGTTATAGTGTTGCAAATAACAATCACTAATTTTGTGTAATTTTGTAACTAATCAAATTTCATTGTCATAACCAAAAATTTTTAAAATTACAATTTTAAAAATATAATAATTTTGTATTTTAATGTGGATAAGATTGTAATTACAGAAACAAGGAAAATAATTTTAGAAGAGAAAGAAAACGTGCTCATTTCATTAAATAACGCAGTGAATTATTAATTGGTTATTGCGTTGACGAAAGTAAAGAAAGAGGCTGCATTTTTGACCACCTGTAAAATTCCCAATAAACAACACTCTTTGTATCCACGAAACTCACAATTCTGAAGCTATCCAGATCCAGATTTTGAAACCCTCCTAAAGTTAAACAAGCCGCTTTCTGTGCTCTTTGTATGATTATAATTTTCTCAAGTTTATTCTCATAGGCTCGATTCAGAGACCAGTTATCAAAAAACACCTGATCTGATATTTCCAAAGACTGAAAACAAAAATAAGTTTTGGAATTACAGCTCACATTTGTTTTACCCAAGTGGAAATTAAACTACCAGCGAAGCACATCAGCCACGACTGAAAAAGATACACTCCCAGATAAGGCACGTATTTGGATAAATGCTCATAGTCTGGAGGAACTCTAAAACAGTTTAAATATTAACAGTTAATAAAAAAAGCGTAGGTGGTAAGCACCCATCTGCTATAAGAAGATATGCACTAAAACATAAGCCGAAAAGATAACTGATGTGTTGGTTCAATAACATCACAGAATAAATTTTATCAGCTTCCAACACGAACCTAAAACATCAATAAATTGGAAAAGTTCAGAGAAAATTTCACATACTTCAACACGTAAATATGGTGCAAAATTCCAACTCTCAGTCTTTTCCTGTAGCTCAAATATGGTCGAATTTTCGTGTTTCCGAAAACGGTTTTCACCATTCTTAGCTCGGTCAAGATGTGACATATTAAATAAAAAAATAAACCGTCGAAGCCAATTATCACACTTAAAACTGGTATGAGATACAGCACGTCAAAAATAAGGTAGCAAATTCGAACTTTGCTACCAAATCCGTCAGTTTCTCCATAGCTGAGCACCATCGGTTTATCATCAAAAATTGCGGTAACTACGTACGTACTACAAGAAAAATACGTCGACCATCTATAAAATCGGTAAATTTTTTCGAGACGTCGATGGTGTTGGTAGTTTTCGCTTTTGTAGGGTTCCCCAAATTGGTCCAAGGGCCAGAAGTTTTCACTGTTTCTGATGAGACGTGCTAGTTGTTTTTTGTACTTGTTGAGCACAAAGAATTTCCATAATATCTAAAATTAAGGATTATCAAAATTCAAAAGAGAGCCTTCTTACTTGGTAATAGGGAAAAACGATTTCTGAAGCACGAATCACTACGTGGACGTTATTGAAATGTAGAAATAGTTCCAAGAGAGATGATGAGACACACACAAAAAATGCTAAGAAGGAAATTAGATTTTGGGCTTGAGAAAAAGTGTTCGTTTTAAAAGGATTTAGTCCGACTATATTTAAATAGTAGAGAGGGTCTGAAAATTGTGCTTTTTCCATTATGGGTTCGGAGTCGACTGAATTACAGCAAAAGTTGGTTAAAAATTTATCTGAAATAGTCAGTAAACACGAATGCTTGCGAAGAATTATTTATGTTGCTAAGAGGTAAATTTTTGATAAATCTAGTCATAAAAATTAATAATTTTTACCACGAGAGCATCACTAAATTCAAAACCAGCAATTCGGCAAAGTTACACATCGACAAATTTTAAAGATTTTAATTTTCATGACAAACCTAGAATTTTTTTTATCTTCGAGATACAACTTAACCACAGTGAATTTTAGGGAAATTATTTCGTTAAATACGGTTAGAAATTCTTCGATTTTTCAATACTCAATTGGATGCGAAAAATTTGAATTTTTCCGAACTAGAATGGAAAAATAAGACAAAAAGAATCAATGCAAACTTTATTTTTTATATATGTTAACTACAAAATTAGAAAAATTTCCAAAAAGGCAATTAGATGAATTATTAACAGACTTTTCACTTAGTACGTTATTTTGTTCCTGTGTGTTCTGTCCCAACTCCAATCCGGCAGAAGATCCGGAGTCATCACAACAAGTTTGCCACAAATTTGTGATTTATTATTATTTACTATTTCTAATTTATTTTCAATGGAGTTTTCGATGCACGCTACTAGATTTCCAATTTCCTGACGCTTTAAAAGAGTGATGTCAGCCTCTGCGTCTGCAAGTAGTGTTGCTGAAGTCCCCTGAAGCAATGTCCAGTATACGTCAAAGAATTTCGTAGCTTTAAAAACTCTGCAATTTTCTGGGGTATTACAACAATGGTGTTGATCCCCACAGCTTGTCTTGTACATCTGCCATTACGGTAGCCAATAAAAATCTTTGTATTTCAATTCGTGAAGGCCGCAGAGAAAAGTACTTTCTAAATATTTTTAATAAATCTGTACCGTCAAAATTTTCACGTGATGTAGCAATTTTTTCTGATATTTGTCTTTGTGTGTGGAATTTTAATCAGAAATTATTTTTCCATATTTCGTTATTATAGTCCTGTAAAACAAACGGCACAAAATTTAAGGAATTTAAGAAAAAAGTTTGATCTTGGTAATTTATTCTAAAGATTCAAAATAACAAAATTTATGCTTTATATTTTTTATTGTATATGTCTACAAATTGCCTTAATAAATAAATACAATAACAGTATTAAAAAAATATTGATGATTTTTTAGTACGTCAACAGAAAAATTTATAAAAAATTTTTTTTTTTCAATTTAGTGTAATTACTAATCAAGTCTAAAATAGTAACGTGGCTAAATTTCACTCTTATAGAATCCAAAATATTACTAAATAATTTTAAAATTGTTTTATTGGCTCTATAATCTTATTTCAAAAAATAAATAAGCAGGTTCAAAATAGTGCCTTGGCAAAGTTTTATTTTTACAGTGTTGTAAATAACATAGTTACAGGATTTAAAAATAAAGTTGGTAATTTTTAGTTCGTTCTAAAATTCAAAAATTTAAGAATATTTTTTTTTGTTCTAAAATTTAATAATTTAAATTAGAAATTAATTTTTATAGCCTATCTAAAATTTTCATTTTTTTTTAAATAATGTAATCATGTTTAATATTTATATTAAATTGCAAAATTATATAACAAAACAGACAATTTTTAGGATTTCTTTTAAATTTGTAGCTTTGTTATTCACTACGCTGCAGTCATAAAATAAAAAAAAACTATTTTAGACTTACTTAATAACTTAACAAAATTAAAAAATTATCGAACTAAAAAGACACATCTTGGAAATTTAAAATTTTAGGATCAACTAAATATTTCCACCTTTTTTTAATAAAATCTCTAAAGTTGTAAACATAAAATTTGAAGAAGTTATTACTTGAATTTGTTAATTTATTATTCTAAATAACTAGATTATAAAACAAATATTTTTTCAAAAATATTTTTGTGGTAAATCCAAAATTTGCAATAATTTTGTTGTAAGCTCGTATAATTTTGATATTTAAAAAACTTTATAACTGTAAAATTTAAGCACATTAATATTTTACAAACGATTATTAATTCCAGTTAATTGCAGATTTATAAAACAAAAAAAAAAACAAATTTTGAAATCTCCAACTTTAGGACGAACCAAAAAATTCAGTAATTTCGGTATTTATGTTGCTATAAAAATTAAATCACATGGACCTGATATTTTTTGTTCTAAGTAGCAAGATTATAAATTAGAGGAGATAATTTAAGCAAAAAATGGTACACAATATTTTTTTAAATTTTCTATTACCTCATGTAATTTATTTATAATGTTATAAAAGTAAAATTTGTGCAAGTTACTAATTTTTATTTGATTAATAATTACACTAAATTGCAAAATATAACAAAAAGATTTTTTTTTAGAAATTTTGATTCTGTAGTTTTGGTATTTACATTGATGTAAAAATAAAATTTTAGGAAAGCTACTTTATTAAATCTGCTTATTTATTATTCCAAATAGCAAAATTATAGATAAAAGACAATTAAAAAGTATCTATTAAGATAGTACATTAAAAATTTCCAGTTTTTTAACTCATGTAATTTTAATAACGATATGAGTAAAATTTAGACATGATCTAATAAGTTATTTTAATTTTATTGTTGGCTAAATTTATTTCAAAAAATAAAAAAACAAAAACAGGTGGTACACCCTTAAATTAGAATTTTTTTGAGACCGTGTTGACAAAACTAAAAAAAATAGAAATAGAAATTTTATCCTAAAAACTTTTTTTCGCAAATTCTCGCAAATTTGTTAAAATTGTCCAGTTCCCAATTCTAAAACCTTCCTGAACCTTCCAAAACACGCCGATTTTCGTGCCTTGTTAACGACTAATTTTGTCAAGTTTTTCTTATCATCTTGATTAGAAAACCTAATGTGATATTTCCAAAAACTGAAATCATAAAAAAATAGTTAAGCGATAAGCGAAAATTGGCTTCTGTGACTTTGGCTGCCTCTGATTTGTCCAAATGATTAATATTTGTTTTTATTTGAATACGAAATAATCACTCTTATCATTTACCCTTAAATTTTTACCTGATATCCGTCGGTCGCCTGTTCCCTATCCCTGTAATAAATTGAAATATTTTTGCACATTTTCGTGTTCGTGTTCATAATTAGAAGAGGTCGGAGTAAGAAATCACAGAGGCCAATTTTTGCTTGGATACTATAAACTATATATTCTGCTCATAAAGTTTAAAAAATGCATAAAACATAGAACCCGAAGTAAATTTGTGTAATAAAACAACAAGAAATCCTTGCAGACATTTTATTCACATCCATTTAACATCTAACACCAATAACCAACAAAACAGTCCAAAAAAGTGAAAATCTACTCCGCATCCACGTCCTTTTTCTCCATCACTGTGTTAATAAACGCCAAAAAAGAAAACGCTTTTTGCATGACCTGCAACACTTTCCTTCGTTTTTTTTCCCCACAAAAACAAACTTACTAATTTAAAACTTTCCAGATCTAAATTTCCAAAACTCCCAATTGTTAACTTCGCCGGTTTTTGCCCTCTTTTCATCGCTATCACTCTCCCATTTACATTGCTAAAGTCGGCGCTCGTATTCCAACCGTGATAAAAAATCTCCGTGGGTATTTCTAAAGACTAGGAAACTATGAATACGGTAGAAAAAAAAATCAAAATTACCCAGACTATCAGCAAATGTCCGGCGAAACAAAACGTCCAAGTTTGGATAATAAAAGAGACGATATACGGCAGGTATTTACTCGCCAAGTCGAAATGAGGAGGTAATCTAAAATTGGAAATTTCAGTAGAAGAATTAGTAATTGAGAAGAACGGACCCATCCTTGCTCATTAGATACAACCCGAAACAGATGCCAAAAAGCGACGACAAAACTTGCACCAAAAACGCAGCGGAATAAACGGCGTTTAATTTCCTGATATATCTAAAAACGGCGTTAAAGAGTGAAGTTAAAGGGTCAGACTTACTCCAAAACGAATCCGTGGTGTTTGGCAGAAATCCGAAACCTCTTCCTTTCGGTCCACGCCGGCTCAATTTTGTACGCCCCAAACGCGATTTTCACCATCTGTAGCTCCGACAGCATGTACCCAATAAAATAAAAAAATAACCCATCGAAACCCACGATTAGATTTATAGAAACGAAAGACACACAAGTGTGTAAAAGAAAATAGCTCGCGTAGTACAACCGTCCGTTTTCTTCGTTCTCCCGATAACTTATACAAATCGGTTTCGAACTTTTAAAAACCGCTGAAATTACCAAAAATTGCAAGCATGTGAACACAATCGAGTATTTATAAAACAGGAAAAATTTGGTCAAGAAAACGTGGACGTTCCCAAACTTCCTGCTGTACTCACTCCCGAATTTTTCCAGGGACCAAAACCGTGCACTGTTCTTTAAAAGTTCGACGAGTTTCTCGCGGTTTAGTACCAAGACGACCATTTTAACGACGAGCTGGAAAAAAGAATGAAACTGGGAGATTTCCTGGTTTCTTACCTGGCATTGAGGAACCATAGTGTCGGCTGCTCGGGCGTAAGTTTCCAGACCTTTAGAATGAAAAGTGAGCTCCAGAGTCCCGGAAATCATGGCGACGATGTAGAATCCGAACGCGAAAAACTGGCGGATTCTTGCAAAGCGGTCACATTTTAGAGGATGCATTCCAATTATATGCAAGAAAGAGAGTGGTTGGGTGAAATCGACCTTCTCCATTTGCGTGCCCAACAACCGTCAGTTTGAGGGAAAAAATTGAGTCTTCTGTCTTAAATTTGGTCCACGTACTAATTATTCCGGTTAATTATTTATACGTTCATTCCCTATTTAGTTTTTATCAAAAATATAGTTTTAATGAGCAGTTAGTGGAAAAACAGACTTGGGGAGTTTCTTTATAAAAAATGGAAATATTTAATTATTAGTTAGAAACCAAAGGCTTATTTTCATGGTCATCTATAATGTATTTGTTCCAAGCGCAGAATCTACGAAAATAGGGCTCCAATTTGTAGGTCATTTTGTCAGTCTTCATTAACATTTCAAGCACTTTAAAAATGTACAAGACCTTGCTAACGAACTAAAGAAACTTATTTAGGTGAGTTTATAATTTTTTTCTCATTTTTAGATTCAGTATAGTTGGGTTCAAAAAAACAGTAAAACCACACAACTGCTTTTGCATACATTTATTCTAACTTTGTGCTGAAACTAGTAAAAATTGATACTAACGAACAAAATTTTCTATTTTCACATCTTTTGTTCGGTAACTGTATTAATGAACGCTAGAAATGAAAAAGCTTTCTGGATAACCTGAAATCACAGCTGCATTTCTGATTCAGAGCTTCCAAAAACTAACCAGTTTAAAACTTTCCAGGTCTAAATTTCCAAAGCTTCCGATCGTCAGGATCGCTGGTTTTTGTCCTCTTTGGATCACTATTATTCTCCCGTTTACGTTACTAAAAGCCGAGTTTTGGTTCCAGTCGTGGTAAAAAATCTCGTTGGGTATTTCTAAAGACTGAAGAAAAGCGAGTGAAATAGAATGGTGCGAACTTACTCACCCAAACACTCAGTAGATGTCCGGCGAAGCAAAAAGTCCAAATTTGTATAATAAACGAGACTATATATGGGATGTATTTACTGGCCAGGTCGAAACGAGGAGGTAATCTTCAAAGTTAAGTTATAAACTTGTTATTTTAAATTTTAGATTTTGATTTTTGAAAGTTAAGAGTTTGAATATTTGGAAGTTCAGAGGATCTAGATTTTTTTAAGGAACTAGATAACTCAAGAAATACAAAGGCCATTGAGACTGCAAGAGATAAAAAAAATGGAAATTAAAAAAGTTTAAAAAAATTAAACAAAGTGAATAGAAAAACTGTAAACTTTATAAAATTCTCAAAGAAAATAAAAAAATCAAAAAATATTTTTATAATTTATGTATTTCCTAAAGTAAGCATTTTTGAATAGATATTTTTATATATTATTACACAAGTTTGATTTTTTAGATCTTTCTAGGTTCAAATTTTCAAAAAATTTGCCTTTTTAGAAAATATAATTTTTTTTAGATTTTACTTTTTTCACTTTTTGTAGATTTTATAAAAAATTTAAAACCCTGTAGAAACTTTCTACATTCTTTTGTTTATTTTATTTTTATTTCTTGTCTCGTTATGATTTTAAAGACAATTTGAATAATCTAGAAATGTTCCATTTTTTTTTAATATTCAGTGTTCAGTGTTTTTAATATTCAGCGGAACAAAAAATGTAAAAAACAATAAAGTAAAGAATTTAAAAAAATCATTAATAAATAGAAAACAAGTATTTTAAATTTTTGTTTAAAGATTTAAAAATTATTGAAAATCTAGAATATTTCAAGATTTTTAAGAAACTGAATAACTTAAAAAATACGAAGACTACAAACACTGCAAGCGATACAAAATTTTATTAATTTGAAAAAATCTAAAAAAGCACTAAAATTACATGGATTTGATATTTAGATAAACCAAAAGATTTATAAAATTATTTAAAATGATTCAAAAAATTAGAAAAAAAAAAACAATTTTATTGAACAAATTGAACAATTCTGTTCATGTGGAAAACAACATAAAAACCTAAGAATCTGAAAAAATAATAAAATTTTCAGTCTGAAAATATAACGATCTAAAAATTTATGAGAATCAAAAAATAGAAAAGCCCTGTGAACGATAAAAATTAAAAGTTTTAAAAATAAAAAAAAATGAAACCTTGAGGAATTGAAATTTTAAGAACATGTAATTATAAAAACTAAAAATGTAAATAATAAATAAAAAAGAGAAAATATAGTCAGAAATCTTGACAATCTGAAATCTTGAAAACGTGAAAACTTGTGAAAACCAAGAATTGAAATTTTAGGAACCTAGAAACAAAAAATTTTTAGAAACTGAAAATATAAAACTTTGAAAATTTAAGAATAAAAAAAGTTTAAGAATTTGAAAAAATAAAAGTTTAAGATTCTAAAATGTAATGCAAGTTTGTACATTTTCTTCTTCTAATTTTTACTAACCTTTAGAATTTTTTTTATATTTTTCAAACGTTTTATAAAATTTTTTTAATGTGATTCTAAAAATTAAATTTAATTTAATAAATTTAAGATTTTGTTTTTAGACCTTTTATATCTGCTGTAATTTTTTGTTATTTTAGTTTTTCTAGATATTTTTGTCTTTAAATTTCGCGATTTTTGTTTAGTTCTTAATTTTTCAAAAAATTAACCCGGCGCATCCACCATTTTCAAATCACTTTTTTTTTTTAAAGAAAAAATTTTAGGCAATATTATTATATTCTACAATTACTTTATACTTTTTCTATTTACCCGTCTTTGCTCATCAGGTACAACCCGAAGCAGATTCCAAAAAGAGACGACAAAAACTGCAGAAAAAACGCCACAGAAAAAATCTCATTAAGTTTCTGGATACACCTAAAAAACACTCTAATTGTTGTTTTCCCTCGACCGAAACCTACTCTAGAACAAAACTGTGGTGTCTTGCACACATGCGAAACCTCGTCTTTTCGTCCCACGCCGGCTCAATGTTGGAAGTCCCAAACGCGATTTTCACCATCTCCAGCTCAGACAACATGTGTCCCACGAAGTAGAAAAATAACCCATCGAAGCCCAAAATTATGTTTATCGACACCATCACGAGTATTCCATGTAATAGTAAATAAAAATTGATATAGAGTGGTCCATGGTGTTCATTTTCCCCATAACTGATACACATCGGTTTGGTGTTCTTAAAAATGAGCGTGATGATCCAAAATTGCAGACAAGTGAAGACGATCGAATATTTATAAAAGAAGAAAAATTTACGGAGGAAAGTGTGAACAGTGACCAGATTTTTGTAGTGTCTTAGGCCGAATTTTTGAAGCGGCCAAAATCTTCGCGTGTTTTTTAACAATTCGCCAACTTTTTTTCGGTTTAAGATTAAAACTATCATTTTGGAAAGCAACTGGAAAATGGAAAAAGTGAGTGAGAATAAACATGTGGTGGTTTTACTTGGTATTGAGGAAACATCGAGTCCGAGGCTCTGGCACAGGTTTCCAGCCCGTTGAAGTGGAGTATGAGTTCCAGAGTTCCGGAAAACATTACGACAATGTAAGTTGCGACTGAGAGGGCTTGTCTGACTTTGGAAAATTTGTAGGGTTTTAGTGGGTGCATTCCGATGAGGTGCAAGAAGAATAAAGGCTCTCTGAAGTCAACTTTTTCCATTCTTGCTGTTTGTAGACTCTCGAGCTCTTCAATGTTGAAAATTTTGCTCTGAATTTTCTTATTGATAACTAATTTACTGCTTGCTGCTTCTTGAGTCAAATTTAGACCATGTACAAAATTTCGTGAAATTTTCTCACTTGCCAAATTAATAAAATTTTGTTTCTCGTAATAGAGAGATTATTAAAGACATCACGTTTGGTTCGTCCTATTAAATACCGGAATAAAACTGGAAACATTTTATTTTATTCTCTATTTATAACGGATGCTCTCTTTAATTTTCGCAACAATTACCGTTTCATTAAAATTTCAAGCGATGATCAAAGTGCGCGCACTTTTATATGTTATTGATTACAGATTAAAGGCAAGATATCAATAAAAAATGGTGCCGTCTTTATTGTTTATATTTAATTGTTTGTGCTCTTCATATTCACTGATGATTAATTTCTAATTTTTTATGTTTTTTTATTATTTTTTAAATCTTTAGAATTTTTAATTTATTAAAGTTTTTTTTTGGATTTTGTACTTGTTACAATATTCTGATTCGCTCGATTTTCGAGTCTCTACTAGATTTTTAAAATTTTTTTCATAGTTTCTTTGAAGATCCAAGTGGTTGCTTTAAATTCTTTTTCCTCTTTGTTTTCTCCAGATTTTACTTTTTTAATAAATTGTAATACTACTGCTTGTAATACTTAATATTTTCTTGTTTTTATATTTTTTAAATTTTATTTATATTTTAGATTTTTGTACTGCACTGTATTTTCAGCTTTTTCTTAAAATTACTACATAGCTTAGATTTCTTAAATAATTTAAAGCTCTTGTGTTTATTTTTTTTTTCTAAATTGTTTTACGTATTACATATTTTTACATATTTTAACCTATTTTAAATATTTTGATTTTTAAGATTTTGTTTATATTTTAAACTTTTTTTGTTAATTTTTTGCATTTTTTTTATCTTTTAAATTTTATTTATATTAAAAATGTTTTTTATAACTATATTTATAAAGTTTTTTTTAAATTTTAGATTTTTTCCCATTTCTTTATATTTTGAGTTTTTGTACATCTATTTATCAGATATTTTTAGAAAAAATCAAAAATTTTAAAAATTAAAGAAATGAAACAATTTGATTATGTTTAACAAATAATGCTTTTATTTAGTCTTTAAACTTTTGCATCTTTTGACTTTTATTTACATTTTTAGAATTTTCTTATATTTTTTTTTCAATATATTTTCGAAATCTGTATATTTTTAAATTCTATAATTTTTAGATTTTTCATTTGTTTTCAGAATTTTTGTATCTACTGTAATTTTTTGCTTTTTTTGTTTTTATAGACACTTTTGTTTTTGAATATCGCAATTTTCTTTTTGTTAATTTTTTATATTTCAGTGTATTAAAATAACCCGGCGCATCCACCATTATTATATTTTTTTTTAAAATAAAAGTGCATTTACATTTATCCAATTTACTCACACTCATATTTCAACTAATGTTCCGTATTTTAATGATGATTTGACTTAATGATTTGACTTAATAAACGCCAGACATGAAAAAGTTTTTAGAATAACCTAAAACCAAACCCACATTTTTTTATCACAGCTTAAATTCTCACAAATTTAATACTTTTTAAAAAAAATTTCTCCTTTAAAATTAAATGAAATATTAAATTTAAATATTAAATTTAAATAAATTTTATTAAATTAAATTTTTTAAAAAAAATTTATTTAAGAAAAAATCAAAGTTTTCAACATTTTATTATGTTCTTATTTATTAAGCTATAGCAACAACATTTAAAAAAGTTGCTATCGTTTGTATGAAATTACAAAATCATACAACAGATGTAATAAGAATCTTGCAAATTTTCATTTTTTGGACAAATCATTTTTTAACATATTTAAGGCTTTTAAATTTTGCATTTATGTAGTTATAACAAAAAAACCCGAAAAATGTTATATAAAATACTAATTATATGTATGAACTTATAATACAACGACGTACACCAAAACATTTTTTTTAATTTTTAATCTTAGGACGAATAATATTTTTTTCTACACTAATTAAATTCTGTAAGTTTTGCGGATATTAAGCTGTTACAACAAAATTAAAAAAAAATATGCAAATTTTGACATATTTATTGTTTGTGTGAAGTTAGGAAATCGTCCAAAATTATATATTTTTTTAATTTTCATTTTTAAAATAATTACAATTTTTTCAAAAAATTAAAAGTTAATAACTTTTGCTTTACGAGATTATAACAATGAAATTTTAATAAATTGCTACTTTGTTAAGGTTCTAGAATTATGTATAGTTTGTTGATTTTTTGAATCCAATATTTTTTTTTTAAATTTCATAATTTATAAATAGTAAAATTACAAAAACGTACACCAAAACATTTTTTTTGAATTTTTAACAACATTTTTAAATTTTGTTGTAATAATAAATGCCAAAATTACAAATTTAAAAGATTGAAAATTTTTGATTTATTCTGAAATAAAAAAAAGTGTTAAATGTTGTACACTCTTATACAATTTGTACATTTTCAAAATAGTAATCTTTTTGAATTTTAGTCCTAGAAGTACAAAATTTACACTATTTAAAAAAAATGAAAAAGAAATAATAAACTTTTCATTTTTTAAATTTTATTGTAGGATTTTGTAACTTTACGAAAACAGTAAGCATGTCAAAGATAGTTGCTTTTTCGAATTTAAATACCATAGTCTCGTAGATGCAAATTACCAAATCTTTTAAAAAAATGTAGAATTTTGATTATTAATTTCTAAAATTTTTGTTCTTTCTTTTACGATTATACATTTTCTTACCAATGACCAAAATGTTAATAATAAATTTTATTGTTATAGTTTCATACATACAACAGTGAAAATATTAAAAAAATAATATTGAAATTTTTGGTTTTCTAAAAATCAATTTTCTAAAATTTTACTATTACAGTAAATGGTTTTGTATTTTTATACAAATAATATCAATGTCACAAATAGTATCTCCTTCAAATTTTACTGTTTTAGCAAAACTTACAGAATTTAAAAAAATGTTAAAATAATTTTTATTTGTTCTAAAAAATAAAATTTCTAAAATTTTAATGCAAATTTTTTTTTGGATATATGTTTTTTAATTGCGTACAAAAAATAGCCATAGCAAAGAAAGCAATTTTCCAAAATTTCATTGTCGTGGCCTCATAAATGTAGAAATTTTAGAATGTTGCAAATAACGAAAGAAATTATGTTTTCATCGCTTTTTTATTAAACCAACGAACAAATTGATCTCTTATCTGCTCTCTTATTTCTATCACAATCATCCTATCATTACAACCGCGATCAAACCACACGTAATTTTCAATAATATCGATCAAACAGTTTCGCGCTGTTTCCCAGTTTATCAAACACCAACCATGGAAAAAGTCGATTTGTCCCAACCCTTATTCTACTTAAACATTATAGGCTTCCACCCGCTAAAAAACGACCGATTTTCCCAAACCAGACAGTTTTTCACAGTAATATTATATACAGCTGCTATATCTTCAGGAGTCATGGAACTTATAACTAATCCTGAACTAAAAACTTTCGCTAGAGCCACAGACACCATAGTTCCTCAATGTCAAGTAATTCTAAAAACCTCTCACAAACAAAAATCACGCTTTGTTTCAGCTGGTTGCCAAAATCGCAGTTCTAATACTACACAGAGAAAACCTGGGGCAACTCCTCATCAAAAGTGGAAAATTTTGGTCGCTAACAAAGTTCGGAACCAACCAAAATTTCGCTGCAGTTCACGTCTTCTTGAAACACTTTTTCCTCTTCTATCAGATCGCGATAACTTTCACGTGTTGCCAGTTTATAGCCGTCAAATTAATCTTCAAGAGCAAACAACCGGTGGCTATCAGCTACGGAGAATCGAAAGGTCTGGAGACGCCCTTCGACGAACTGTATCTCCTTTTACACGCCGCCACCACTTTCGTAACAATAAATTTAGTGAATGGATTCGACGGACTATTTTTCTATATAACCGGCCACATTTTATCAGAACTACAAATGGTCAAAGTGGCTTTTGGAAACTCTAAAATTGACACGGTTTGGAACGAGAAAAAACGGTTTCGGAGTAGTGTGAAACATCACAGCCATGTTTTGGAGTAAGTTAGAAAAACTGTGAAGTTTAATTTTTTCGTAGATTTGTGCGAGTTTCTGACAGGATTTTCTCTGTGGTTTTGTTGGTGCAACACTTATCCAGTCTTTTCGGAATTTGTTTCGGTTTGTTCTTGATGAGCAAAGATGGGTAAGTGGGTGGGAAAAAAACAAAGTTTGAGTTTGAAGCCCACTTTTAGGCTGCCGCCTCAGTTTGATTTGGCGATCAAGTACGTGCCGTATATTTCCACTTTTATTATCCAGAGTTTCACGTTTTGCTTCGCTGGGAATTTACTGAGGGATTGGGTAGGGAATTTCTTGTCAGAATTAATGTTACAAAATTCTCAGTCCTTAGAGATACCCGAGCAAGTTTTCTACAGCAGCTGGGAAAGAGACTATGATTATGAGAATGGAACAGGAAGAGTCATTGCAATAAAGAGAGGACAAAAAGCAGCGAAGCTCACACTTGGAGGGTTCGGGGACTTGGACCTCGAGAGCTTTAAATTGGTAATTTTTTTACGAAAAAAAAAAGAGTGACTTTGTTTTTCAGGTCATGCACAAGGCGTTTTCGTTCTTCACTTTTATTAACACGATGATTGAGAAGAGTTAGAAGAATCAACCTTCAAAAAGTTCATTTTTTTTTTAGTTATAACAAGTGTGATTTTTCATTCAAACTGCTTATAAACGTGTAAAAAGAAAATGCATTTTTCACCACCTAAAAAACTTGGTAGTTTGAGAATTCCCACGAACTTCTTACCCAAGTGAAACTTTCCAGACTTAGGTCTCCGTATCGTCCCATTGCAAATTTGGCCGGTTTTTGGGCTCTTCTCATTACCATAATTTTTTCATCTTT
Organism: Cynaeus angustus; assembly: GCA_030157275.1. Classification (NCBI taxonomy): domain Eukaryota; kingdom Metazoa; phylum Arthropoda; class Insecta; order Coleoptera; family Tenebrionidae; genus Cynaeus; species Cynaeus angustus. The sequence continues at coordinate 15,374,823 of CM058064.1, forward strand.
GTAAGTTTGCTCATGATCCCAGCTACCATAAAACACAGCATCCGAAATTTCCACGCTCTACAAAAAAATTTAAAAAAAATCAAAGAAACTCGGTACTAACCCAGTCCACGATCAAGGAACCGAAGAAACAAAAAGTGAAAGTTTGAGTAACGAACGAGAGAATATAAGGACAGTATTTGGTGACGTGGGCAAGATCCGGAGGAGTCCTAAAAAAACCCTTAAATCAGCCCCTGGATTTTCCTACTTACCCATCTTTCGACAGCAAAAATAACCCAAAACAGATCCCAAAAAGACAACTAACATGTTGATTCAGAAGCACGTTCGAGTAAACCTCATTCAGACCTTCTATGTACCTAAAAATAACATTTTTTTGGTATCCTCATCCTTTCGAACGTACTCCAAAACGAATTGGTGGTGCCGGATGGCACTAACAAAATCGCGTCTGGTTCCAAAAGCCCTTTTCACCATCCTTAGCTCCGTCAAAACGTGGCCGACGAAATAAAAAAATAACCCATCGAATCCAACAACGATGTGAAAAACCACCAAGGTACCAACCGAGTGAAAAATAAAAATACCGAGGTCCACCATGGGCGAAAACCCGGAAGTCTCCCCGTAGATTATACTCAACGGTAAACCGTTTCTATTGATGATTTTCCGAGAGACAAACTGTAGTGTCATCGCTACCATCAACATCTTATAGATCCGAAAAAAGTGGTTCAAAATTTTATGAACACGCTCCAGTTGCAGTCTGGAGGCTCCACGTAAAAGCTCGAAATCCCAGAACTTCGAAGTGTTTTTTATTAATAGTAAAATCTTGTTTTTGTGTAAAAGCAGGACGGCGATTTTGTGAACAATCTGGAAGAAATTGTTAGGTGAATTAAAGAGAGGGAAATTTTTACTTGATATTCAACGATCATCGACTCTGATGCTCTCGACAAGGTTTCTAATCCTTTGTAGTTGAATAATATTTCTAAAAACGCGAGGAATCCGGTTGCTGTCGTTATACCGACTGAAAGCAGACACCGAAGTTTTGAAATTTTGTTTTTTTTCGTTGGATTTAGCCCCAAGACGGTTAAAAATTTTAAAGGTTCTTTTAATTGGACTTTCATAGTTGTTGGGTTCTCGTTTTTTTTATACTAGATATTCCGCTTGATTTCTACGCAACTTTATCAATCTTGCAAACGGCGGACGAATTAAGTGTAATTTTTTATTTAAAATTGATTACAGATTAGAGTCGATAAATTGCGCGATCGAAATGAAAGAGTCGGATTTTACAAACTGTGACCAATTGGTTTAATTTTTATTGGAAAAACAATTCTGCTGTTTTTGACATGCTAATTATTTATGTAAAATTACGTAATTATACAAAAAAAAATAGAAAAAATTAAAACTACTCAACATTTGTTGTTGATTTTATAACTTTTGCATTTAGTAGGCTATAAAAGTAAAACCTGATAAAGTTACTATTTTTGATGCTTATTATTATTATTGCACAATGAAATATAATTTATTTACAAATTTTAAATTTTAGGATGAATACATTTTTCAACATTTTTTCAAGATTTTATTACTTTTATGTGAGACTATAATAAAACTATAAACAATGTTTGACATATTTATAATTTGTGTAAAATTATAAAATCATACGAAAAATTTTTTTTGTGATTTTCATTTTTAGAACGAATCAAATTTTTGTTGAGTTTTTTAAGATCCTGTAACATTTGTAATGATGTGAAAATAAAAAAAAAACAAAATTCTTGAATATATTATTAAGATTCTGTAATGTTCGTATTTATCAAAATCAAATTAGAACTTTGCAAATTTTTATGTTTTGAACAAATAATTCTTTTTTTAAAAAAAAATTAAGGCTTTTAAAATTTAGGATAACTTTGACAAATTTATTATTTATGTTAAATTATAAAATCATACAACATTTTTAGAAATTTTTATTTTATGCTTAATTACAATTTTTCCAAAAAAATTTTTAATATTCAATAATTTTTGCATCTACGAGACGATAACGCTGAAATTTAATTAAATTACTACTTTCTAAAATTATGCATAGATTGTTTTCTTTGTACCCAATATTTTTTTTTAAGAATTTATAAATTCAAATAAATTTGTTGAAATATCTGCACTAGTATAATTTTTTTGCCAAAATTCCACTATCTGTAGATGTATGCTTATGAAATTTGGTCAGTTAATTTATCAAAGTAATCTGATTAAATGTGATAAATTTCAAAATTATAGGCCAGAAAAAACAAATTTTTTAAAATGACATTTTTCGATAAGACCATATATATGCACTCCATAACTTTAAGTGCCATAACTCCACTAATAGTTCGTATACAACAATGAAATTTGGTGAGATTATTAATCCCAGTTTTCTTATTAAATATGATAAAATTAAAAAGTATTAACCATGAAATACAAATTTTCCAAATATCATCTTTTGAAAGGTCTAAAATCCTGCACTATATAACATTGAGTACCACAACTCTACTATTTGTAGAAATATAACTGTGAAATTTGGTGAGCTTACTAATCTCGATTTACGTATTAAATGCGCCAAATTTCAAAATTATAGACCACTAAAAGAAATTTTTAAAAATGTCAATTTTGATAATATCAAGTATCTCCACTTTAAGTGCTATAACTCCATTATTAGTTGGTGTAGAACAATGAATTTTGGTAAAAATTTTAATTTAAGTTTTTTTATTAAATGTGTCAAAATTCAAAAGTATTGACCATGAAATACAAATTTTGCAAAATGTCAAATTTTAAGCTCATAACAGTTAATTTGCGTACTTCAGAATTTAATTTCTAAAATGTCTGTGAATGTTAAAATATGACGATAAAACTAAAACTGATATTTTTATTTAGATTTCAAACGTTTATAATTTTAGTAATTTTAATTTACTTGTCAGAGCTATGATAGTTTGTCAATATTTTTTTCAATATATTTTTTTAAATGCTTAAATTTCTATTAACTGCTAAGTCTATCCATTTTAGTATGTAAAACTTGCGAAAAATTTAATAATTTTAAATATTTAACTCTTTCAAGATGTTTAAGAAATATTCTCATTTCAAACACAAATTATTAATTTTTCAATAATAATAAACTTTTGCCTTCATGAAGTTATAACACTAAAATTTAAAGAGGTTGTTAATTTTGACCTGTTATTAGTGTAAGATTGAAAATTATTATGCAACAAGAAAATTTTCTTTTAGAATTTTTTTTTAACATTTTTATAAAATTCTGTCAAGGTTAAGCATCACTCTGATGATGGTATCATGGATAGCGAAACATATGTTAGTGTGTTTTAAAAGTGTGTGTTTGGTGTAGGGGTTTTTCAGTATATTTTTTTTTTTAATAAAACTCTGTAACTTATAATAATGATTTTAAGACAGTTGCTACTTTTGTCTTGTTTATTATTTGTGAGAAGCTCAAAATCGTCCAACAAAAAAATATATATACATATTTCCATTTTTAATTTTTTTTTTTAAATATTGTGGCTTATGCATTTGGGAAGCTATAACAATAAAATTTGAAGAAGTTGCTTTCTTTGAGATTATTTGCTTCTTAACTCTTGTAATTCTTAAAATTTCTAGCTTTTAGAAGATTTTATTAAAGTCTGTGATTTTTTTATTTTCTAAGACGTTAAACGTAGAAAACGTAAAACGTTTGACATCACAGATCTTGAATTAAAAAAAAATACCTATTAAAGTCTTTCGGTTATTTTCAGCATAAAATTATTTCTTAAAATTATTGTAGAAAAGTTTAGTTTTTAACAAGCAACATCTTTCCAGACAACGCAGTAGAAATTTTTTTTTGTACCACAACGTTTGCTTGTTTTTCCTTCAACCCCCCGTCACCAAACTTTGAAGAATAATCACTAATAGATTATTAGAAATAAATATTTAATCTCACTCGACCAACCCATCTTTGCAGAAGTTTTTTATCGTGCGTCCACGCAATCACTCGAACCAACCACTAAATTTCAATCCCCCCACCATAATTAGTAGTTTTAACTTTCCATTTAGTTACCAACAACCCTTTAGAGAGCAAACATTAAATTCAACCCTCATTCGAATCCATCGACTGTGTCGACATGGGAAAAATTGACTTCGAAGAAGCTTTAACATACCTAAACGTCGTGGGATTAAACCCGAAAAAAAAAGACAATTTTTCGAGACTCAGAAGAGGAATTGCACTCAGCATAACTTTCACCACCGTTTTTCTGGCTCTTTTAGAAATAATTTTTCATTACAGGGGTCTGGAAACGTGGGCCAGAGCCTCGGAATCCATGATCGTTCAGTATCAGGTAAAATCAACCTTGTGTGGAAAGAAAAAATCGTTTTTTTCAGCTTTTTCATAAAATCTCGGTTTTATTGATCCACAAGAAGCAGATCTCGCGGTTGGTAGAAAAAAGCTCGCAGTTTTGGGACTTCGAACTTTTCGGTGACGATTTCAAAATGGGAACCGAGCGAATTCATAAACTCTTTGCATGTTTTTTTCGCGTCTATAAAATACTAATGGTGGCGATGACTCTACAGTATATTTGTCGCAAAATAATTAACACAAATGGGCTGCCGCTGGCTATAATTTACGGGGAAACTGACGGGTTTTCTGCGACCATGGACCATGTGATTTTTGCGTTTCACTCCGTTGGCACCACCGTTGTGTTTTTTATCATCGTCGGTTTCGACGGTCTGTTTTTTTATTTCGTGGGACACATTTTGACAGAACTGAGAATGATAAAAAAGTCTTTTGAAGGGACAGAGAAAGTTGATTTGAAGGCTTCAATCCAACACCATCAATTCGTTTTGAAGTAAGTGCGAAAATTAGACAATCTCCGACTGTTTTCCTCCGTAGGTTCATAGAAGAAGTTAATCAAGTTTATTCGAATATGCTCCTGAACCAACACCTCAGCTGTCTTTTTGGAATTTGTTTCGGATTATTTCTACTATCGAAAGACGGGTACGTGACATATGACTTCAGAAAATAAAATAAAAAAAATCATAATTTGTAGGACACCACCGAATTTGGCCCATATTACAAAATACTTGCCCTACATCGTGTCTTTTATTACACAGACTTTTACTTTTTGTTTCTTTGCCTCTTTAATCGCGAGTTGGGTAAGTTAATGTTGTTTTTGGTAACGCGACGTAGTGTGAATTTTATGAAGACGTTGGAAATTTCCGACGTCGTTTTCTACAGCGGTTGGAACAATGGCGAGGCTTATAAATACAAGCATGAAAAAATCATGGTAATTCAGAGAGCACAAAAAGCAGTGAAACTTACTATAGGTCGGTTTGGGGCTCTAAATTTGGAGAGTTTTACTTGGGTGAGTTGTGGTAAAAATGATACAAATCTAAAGGATTTTTTCAGGTTATTAAAAATGCGTTTTCGTTTTATGCGTTTATAAGTACCATGAGCGAAGAGTTGCGCTGAAACTGGCACAGAGATGCAAAAGTACAATTTTTAAAAAAATTGGAAACGTTTGATTTGTCTTTAAAATAAACATTTTAAATTGTTTTCTTGTTGTACAATTTTACAGTGTTGCACAAAAAATAAACAAAAAAAATTAGAATCTAGAAAAAAGTGTTAAAATTTTTTAATTTGTTTCAAAAATAAAATGTCTCTTTTTTGGATCATTTTATGAACTCACACAAACAATAAGCATGACAAAAGTTACAGTTTCTTAAATAAAATAGAAAAAAATGCTTTCTAAACGTAAAAATTTAAACAGAAGTTTGTAATTTTATACAAATAATAAACAAGACGAAAATTGCAGCCTTCCGAAATTTTATTGTTACAGCCTCATAAATGCAAAAGTTGCAAAATTGAAAAAAAAAATTTTGTCATAAAAAATTAAAGTTTTTCATTTTTTTTATTGTACGACTTTGTAATTTCACTTATGTAATAAACGTGGCAAACGTAGCAGCTTCTGTAAAATTTATTGTTATAGAATTATAGAACCAAAAGTAATAAAATTAAATAAAAATTATAACAATAAAAATTTCTAAAATTTATAATTTTATAATTTCACACAAATATCAAATAGATCAAAGATAGCAACTTCCTCAAATTTCATTGTTATAGCCACATAAAGACAAAAGTTACAAAATTTATAATAAATAAAATGAAAAAAAAAAAAATAGAAAAGTCCTAAAAAAAATATTTTTTAATTTTGTTTTATTGCACAACTTTGTAATTTCAATCAAATAATAAACATAGCAAAAATAGAGTTTTTCTTTAATTTTATTGTTATAACGTTATAGTAACAACGTTATGGAATTAAAAAAAAATGTTGAGAATTTTTTATTCATCACAAAAATAAAAATTTCTAAAAATTTTTTTATTAATACACAATTGTAAATTGTTGCACAAATAATAAGCAACTCAAAAATAGCAATTTCTTAAACTTTTATTGTTATAGCCACATATTTAAAAAAAATTATAGATTAATAAACAAAATGTTGAAAAAATTTGATTCGCCTTAAAAATAAAAATTTAAAAAAAAATATTTTGTAGTGTACAATTTTATAATTTCACACAAATGTCAAACATATTAACGATAACAACCTCCTCCAATTTAATTGTTTTAGCTCAATAAGAGCAAAAGTTACAAAATTTAAATGAAAATGTTAAAAAAAAAAATGATTCGTTCCAAAATCAAAAATTTCTCATTTTTTTATTGCACATTTTTGTAATTTTACCCAAATAATAAACAGTAAAAATATCGTTTTAATTTTTTAAATTTATTCTTATAACGTTACAGTAGTAAACGTTATTGAATTAAAAAAAAGTTGGTAATTTTTCATTCATCCCAAAAATAAAAATTTCTAAAAATTTTTTTCATTAATACACTATTTTATAATTTTACACAAATATCAAACAGATAAAAGGTCATCAATTTCTTCAAATTTAATTGTTGTACCCTTAGAAATGTAAAAGCTATAAAATTTATAATAAATAAAATTTAATTCCTTTAAAAAAAATCCCATTGGTTTTTGATGCAGAACTCTGTTATTTCACCCAAATAAAAAAAATCCAAAAATACCGTTTTTTGTTTAATTTTTTTTTGTTCTAACGTTATAGTAGCAAACATTAAGAAACTTAAAAAGATATTGAAAATTTTTTATTCGTCCCAAAAATAAAAAATTCTGAAAAAAATTTTCACTAATACAAAATTTTATAATTTTACACAAATGATAAACATGGCAAAAATGGCAGCCTCTTAAAATTTTATTTTTATGACCCCTTAAATGCAAGAGCTACAAGTTATTAAAGAAGATGATGATGAAGAAAAATTTATTTGTTCTAAAAACAAAAATTTCAAAAATGTTTCTTTATTGTTGTACAATTTTATAATCACTCACAAATACTAAACAAGTCAAAAATAGCAGCCTCCTTTAAATTAGCTGTTATAGACCTATAAATGTAAAAGGTACAAAAACTAAAAAAAAATGTTGGAAATTTTGGTTTGTCCTAAAAATAAAAATTTCCATTTTTTTTTAATGTGGTAAACAATTTTGTAATTTAACTCAAATAATAAACATGTCAAAAATAGCAACGTCCTAGAATTTTACTATCATAGCATTGTAACATTTTCGTATTTTATGATGCTAACCATATAATTACAAAATCATCAAAATCTTAAAAAAAATGTTGAAAATTTTTGTTTACCTCAAAATAAAAGTTCTAAAAAAATTTTTTGTGATCCTATTTTAAAATTTTACAAATTATCGGCATACCTAAAATAGCGACCTTGTTGGACCTTATTGTTATACTTTTCCAAATTCAAATAATTCAACATTTAAAAAAAAACACAATTTTGTTTTTTTGTTGCAAAATTTTATATTTTTACACAATTAATAAAGATTAAAAATATCAACCTTTTCAAATATTGTTGTGACACCTTCGTAAATTTAATAGTTACAAGATCTTAAAAAATGTTTGGTAAAGTTTCATTCGTTCTATTTTTTTTTTTATTATTAATAAAATAAAAAATGTTAATTAAAAACCCTTTGATTTTTTTCTGAGCATTAAGTAAGTAATTTTGACAAAAAAACCAAATTGATAATATCTCAAACATTGAAAAATAATTTATTTTTTTCCGAATCAAACTTCTAAAAATCTCGTCGTTACTGGAAATATCAACTGTCCCAAATTTCCAATTTTTAGATCTAAAAGCTTAAAAAATAGAAATAAAAGTGTTCAAATAATTTAATTTTTTTAACGTAGCTCCTCACTGATGGTGCTTATAAACGCAAAAAACGAGAAAGCATTTTTGACAACCTAAAAATTCCACAAATTAAAAAAAAATCCATTTTAAAAATCTTACCCAAGTGAAGCTCTCTAAATTTAAAGCCCCATATCGCCCCATTGTGAGCCTCATCGGTTTTTGAGCCCTTCGTATTACCATGATTTTCTCATGCTTATTTTGATACGCATCACCGTTGTAGAAAACAACGTCAGAAATTTCCAAAGTCTGAAAAAGTGTCATTATTATCCGAGGCCGTGAAAACACACTTACCCATTCTGCAATCAAAGACGCAAAGAAACAAAAAGTAAAAGTCTGAGTAATAAACGAGACAACATAAGGCAAATATTTCGTGATGTGAGCCAAATCAGGCGGCGTCCTAAAAACCAAAATTCAACGAATGTCGCCCCGACGCCACTTACCCATCCTTTGAGAGGAGAAACAGCCCGAAACAGATTCCGAAGAGACAGCTGAGATGTTGGTTCAGCAGCATATTACAATAAACTTTATTAACATTTTCGATGTACTTCAAAACGAACTGATGATGCTGAATGCTCTTGATCAAACTCACTCTGTTTTTCGCCTCTCGGAACGACTCTTTTACCGCTTTCAACTCAGTTAAAATGTGTCCCACGAAATAAAAAAATAATCCATCGAATCCCACAATGACACAGAACACAATCATGGTATCGATAGAATGAAAGACAAAAACTATCTGGTCTATGATTGGTGAAAATCCGCGGGTTTCCCCGTAAATTATAGCCAACGGTAGAGCGTTGCGATTGATAATTTTTCGAAGAATATACTGGAGAGTCATCACCATCATCAACATCTTGTAGATCCGAAAAAACTGTGCCAGGAACGTATGGATGCGCTCAGTTTTTAATTTGAAGCTTCCATGGAAAAGCTCAAAGTCCCAAAAGTTCGAGCTTTGCTCTATTAAGAGCGATATTTGCTTTTTCTTCATCAACAAGACGTTGATTTTATGAAAAACCTAGAAAAAATCGTCACGAGTGGTTTCCGAAGTTTGATTTTACCTGATATTGAACGATCATAGATTCCGAGGCTCTGGACCAAGTTTCTAGACCTTTGTAATTCAGAGTCATTTCTAGAATCGCCAAACACACGGTCAAAAACGATATGGTTAGGGCCACTAATTTCCGGAGTTTCGCAAAATTGTCGGTTTTCGTTCGGTGGAAACCGACGATATTGAGAAATAGGAGAGCGTCTTCAAAGTCGACTTTTCCCATGTCTGAACTTAACAAAACTAAGCAAAAACTTAGAAATTTGTCTCAATTATTTTTAAAATTTTGATGAAGGGAGAAGCAAGAGCATGATTACACCTTGTTAGTGTTTTCGTAGTAAAAATTAGAACAGTTTCCAATTCTTGCTACTTTTTCTGAGACGCGAAAGCTCGTCATGTGTGCATTTCTCACGCTATGAATTTTTCACAACACAAGATGGAACTTTTCCTGACCTGATTAGTTTAGTCGTACAATCAAAAGTCGAAGAACACGGCACCGACAATTTTATTTTCCAGAAAAATTTAGGAAAGGAATGCTGAAAAAACACAGATAATTAATTGTATGTTTTTGAAATCATTTATTTATTGATTTTTTTTTATATTTGCGATCGCTTAAAATTGTAAAATTCTAATTCATACAAAAAAAATTGAAAACATTCATAATCATAATAATAATAAATTAAGAATAAAATTTCTATTATTCCCGGAAACACGAGAATTTACAAAATGTGACTATTTTTATTTATTTTATTTTTAATCAATTAAAATGGAGATACACTAAATCTTTCGTTTCCAAATAAATTTTGTGGTTTTCGGTGTAACTGTCCAACCCTTAAAATGTGTCATTTCTTGATTTGAACTGTTCAAATCAAAAAAAAATATTTAATTATTGACAGGATTAATAATAACTTCAATTTTTAAACAGATGGATGCGCCAAATAAATTGTTTAATAATCTTTGTTGTCAAATGTCTGTTCTCTTATCAATCTGAACTGTCTAAAATTAGAAACAATTTTTTTTAAATATCTATATAATTACCAGAAATATAAATTAAAATGGTGGATGCGCCAAAATTTATTATTGAGAAATAAAATCTCTAATTTTCGTTGTTGCCTCTAAAATTTGAAATCGACAGCTGTTTCTTTATAAATTTAAGTTGCTTAAACACAATAACAATTTTTTCTTAAATATCCACAGAATTAACAAAAATAGAAATTTATTACTGCTAAAACTACCATTCTCAGATAAAATTTATAATTTTTGTCGTCAGCTATTATTTACAGAAAAATGGTTGTTTTCTAATCAATAGGAACTGTCTAAAATAAAAAAACAATAATTTTGTTCAAATATCTAAATAATTACCAGAAATATAAATTAAAATGGTGGATGCGCCAAAATTTACTATTCAAAAATAAAATCTCTAATTTTCGTTGTTACCTCTAAAATTTGAAATCGACAGCTGTTTCTTTATAAATTTAAGTTGCTTAAACACAATAACAATTTTTTCTTAAATATCCACAGAATTAACAAAAATAGAAATTTATTACTGCTAAAACTACCATTCTCAGATAAAATTTATAATTTTTGTCGTCAGCTATTATTTACAGAAAAATGGTTGTTTTCTAATCAATAGGAACTGTCTAAAATAAAAAACAATAATTTTGTTCAAATATCTAAATAATTAACAGAAATATAAATTATAAAATGGTGGATGCGCCAAAATTTACTATTCAAAAATAAAATCTCTAATTTTTGTTGTTGTCTCTAAAATTTGAAATCGACAGCTGTTTCTTTATAAATTTAAGTTGCTTAAACACAATAACAATTTTTTCTTAAATATCCACAGAATTAACAAAAATGGAAATTTATTACTGCTAAAACTACCATTCTCAGATAAAATTAATAATTTTTGTCGTCAGCTATTATTTACAGAAAAATGGTTGTTTTCTAATCAATAGGAACTGTCTAAAATAAAAAAAACAATAATTTTGTTCAAATATCTAGATAATTAACAGAAATATAAATTATAAAATGGTGGATGCGCCAAAATTTACTATTCAAAAATAAAATCTCTAATTTTCGTTGTTGCCTCTAAAATTTGAAATCGACAGCTGTTTCTTTATAAATTTAAGTTGCTTAAACACAATAACAATTTTTTCTTAAATATCCACAGAATTAACAAAAATAGAAATTTATTACTGCTAAAACTACCATTCTCAGATAAAATTTATAATTTTTGTCGTTAGCTATTATTAACAGAAAAATTGCTGTTTTGTAATCAATCGGAACTGTCTGAAATAAAAAACAATGATTTTGTTTAAATGTCTAGATAATTAACAGAAATATAAATTTTAAAATGGTGGATGCGCCAAAATTTACAATTCAGAAATAAAATCTCTAATTTTCGTTGTAAACTCTAGAATTTGAAATTAACAGCTCTTTCTTTATAAATTTAAGTTTCTTAAACACAATAACAATTTTTTTTTAAATTAAATTTAAATTTTAAATTAACAAAAATGCAAATTTTTGAATTGATGAATCTGCCAAAGCTACTATTTTCAAATAAAGTTTTTAATTTTTGTTGTCCGTTCTAAAATTTGAAAAAATTGGCGTTTTTATTTAAATTTGAAACTTTAGAACACAGAAACAAAATATTTTCCAATTATCTATGGAACTAAAAAAAATGTAAATTTTTAAAATGGTGGATGCGCCAAAACTACAATTTTCAAATAAAATATATAATTTTCCTTGTTGGCCCGAAAATTTTAAATAAATAGCTTTGTATAAATTCAAATTGCTTAAGCACAATAACAAAGAATTTTTCGAACATCTACATCTACATCTACAAAAATGTAAATTTTTAAATTGGTGAATCTGTTCAAAAAGAGCATCTCCAAACGAAATTTCTAATTTTCGTTGTCTGTTGTAAAATTTAAAAAAATCGGCTGTTTTTATATAAATTCGAAACGGTAAAACAAAGAAACAAAGAATTTTCAAATTATCTATGGAACTAATAAATCTGCAAATTTTGAAAAATGGTGGATGCGCCAAAGTACTATTATTAAATAAAATTTCTAATTTTCGTTGTCAGCCTTAATTTGTAGAATAATTGCTGTTTTGTTATCGTTCTAAATTATTTAAAATCAAAAACAATGAATTTTTTAAATATTTACATAAATACTAGAAAAATATTTTTTAATGGTGGATAGGTCAAATTCACTGTTCAGAATTAAAATTTCCAGTTTTCGTTGTGCGCTCTAAAATGTGAAAAAATCGGCTGTTTTTATCTAAATTTAAAACGTTAACACAGGAACAAAGAATTTTTCAAATATCTAAGAAAATAATAAGATTAAAATGGTGGATGAGCCAAAACCATTATTTTCAAATAAAATTTTTAATTTTTGTTGTCAGCTTTAAAAAATGGAAAGATTACTTTCATCATCAAACATTTTTTTTACATATCTACAAAATTAACAGAAATATAAATTTTAAAATGGTGGATGCACCAAATTTAATGTTCAGAAATATAATCTCTAATTTAAAAAAATGTAAATTTTTGAATTGGTAGATCCGCCAAAAAATATTATCTCCAAATAAAATTTCTAGTTTTCGTCGTTGGCTCTAAAATATGAAATAAATAGCTGTTGTTTTTAAAAATTGGAATTGCTTAACACGATAACAAAGAATTTTTTAAATATCTAGAGAATTAATAAATGCAAATTTTTGAATTAGTTGAAAAAACGGCGGTTTTTAGTTAAATTTAAAGCATTAAAACACAGAAAGAAAGAATTTTCCAAATATTTATGAAACTAACAAAACAGTAATTTTTTAAAATGGTGGATGTGCCAAAACTATAATTTTCAAACAAAAATTTACAATTTATGTTGGCAGCCTTGAATAGCAGAAAAGTGGTTGTTTTATTATCAATCTAGACTATCTCTAATCAAAAACAATGATTTTTTTTAATATCTACAAAAATAACAGAAATATAAATTTTTAAATGGTGGTGACGCTAAATTTACTGTTCAAAAGTAAAAATCTTTAATTTTCGTTGTTGACTCCTGACTTTGAAATAAACTGCTGTTTTTTATAAATGTTCATCGCCCCAAATACAATAACAAAGAAGTTTTCAAATATCTACAGTATTAACAAAAATGCAAATTTTTGAATTGGTAGATATGCCAAAAAATATTATCTCAAAATAAAATTTCTAGTTCTCATTGTGCGCTCTAAAATTTGAAAATATTAGCTGTTCTTATTTGATTTTAAAATGTTAAAACAGAGAAACAAAAAAATTTCGAAACATCTATGGAATTAACAAATATGTGAAATTTTAAAATGGTGAATGCGCTAAATCTACTATTCCTACCAAAATTTTATTTTAAATTTCGGCAAAAAAATAGTTAAATTTTATAAATTAAAACTATCTAAACATAAAAATAAATAATTTTTTAAATATTTGTAGAATTGACAAAATTTTGGAACATTAAAAGTGGTGGATGCGCTAAATCTACTTTTTCAGTTAAATTTTTATTTATTTTTAGTTTTAAATTTCAGAAAATTGTTTTTCTTTAAATTTTTAAACCGTCTTTAAATAAAAACAAACAAATAAACAAATTTCAGTATCTATAGAATTAACAAAAATGCGAGTTACTAAAAATATATAAAAAAAAAATTCTAAAAATATATTTTAGTTTTAAAATATTTTCAAAAATCTAATTTTTTTCTTATTTAAGACCGTCTATATTGTTTAAAAATTTTACTTAAAACTATTAATTATTCTAATGTAAGAATTTTTAGAATTATAAAATTTTATAATTTATTTCTTTTAGGTTAGAAGAGTTTTTTACTCTTTAAAATTTTATATTGTTTAACAAGTTTATGTTTCATGTGTCATTCCTTAGATTTTATGAAAAATATTTTGATAATTTCAGTCACAATCTATGTAGAGATGTGAAAATGGTAGAAATCAGATCACAAATCAATAACAAAATAAATGGTAGAAATCAGATCAAAATTTTCAATAACAAAATAAACCTACAATTCTTTTTAATTTGCCGGTACTCACAAAAATAAAAAAAAATCTAGCTTACTTATAAAGTGTAAAATAGCATAATTTGGCACTAACGAAAGAATAAAATTACAAATAAACATCAATGATAATCTCAATAATAATTGACATCCGTGCTATTTTCTTCAAACAACAAAACTTCAAAAGCATTAGCTTTCTGCTCCCTGTCCTTTTCAATAAACCAAAGCTGTGCATTTTCCAGCTGATACCCCACAACTGAACCAATCACAATTGCCCCATCGTACATCAACCGCCCCACTTGCAACATTCCTTTGTTTGCATTCACATGGTCGTATCCTCCAACCACAGGGACTTTACTAATTGTATCTAAATGGAACGTCTTTGCGGTAGTTTTCATCCATTTAAATTTGTCCAAATGTTTCGAACACAAAATCTGGAACCCACTGTTTAAAAAAAAAGACACTAAAAATCCACCGACCTTTTTATCTTCAGCTGGTTTTTTAAGACCATAGGCCGACAGTTTGGAGGACTCCCCCGGTAAAATTTGCATGACAAAAGTACCATGAGCGTGGACATAAGCTTGACCTATGTATGTTTCATGGCCGTTGATATCTTTGCCCCCGGGGACGGCGTCCAATGGAATCTCCGAATTGTAGCTTCTCCAGTAATAGTCTGGAAGAAAACGTTTAAAATGAGGAGGTTAAAGTAAACTTACCATGGAGAAGAGTAGCTGTGGTCGACGAAAAAAGAGACAAGAAGATGGCTGCGTGCATCTTAGCTGTGTTATCAGTGTGGACGTGAACTTTTGACTTGGAAGAGAGAAAACACATTTGAAGACTGAGCGTTTATTTGATCAAGTTACTTAACAAACGGATCAATGTCGTTAAAAATGTCACAAACTTTGTTCTCGGCAGCTTTTTGAAACTTCTCCAAGTCAAACTCTAAAGTTCTGCTCTCGGAGCACCGCTTACTGCCGTCAACAACACAGTACGGATTCTGACCAGAGCTGAGAGTCAAGCGGTCACAAATCGTGTTGGTGATGCTACTATTGTTGATGATTTCCAACATCGTGTCCATGCACTTACAACTCCACGGATTTCCAGACAACGTCACAGTGACTTCCGCTTTTGTAAGCGAACTCAGATCTAGATTCATCAATCTGTTGTGAGCCAACAACAGAACGAACTGTCCTTTCAGGTTCTGCAGAAACTGCGTGGTGAAAATGAACTTCTCGATCTTGTTGTTGCTCAGATCGAGGAACTTCAACTTTTCCAGACTGTTGAATTCCCGACTGATCGTAACGATGTTGTTGAAAGACAGATCCAGTTTCTCGAGAGCGTGCGCTTGGCTCAGATCAACACTCTTCAAGTTGTTGTGACTCAACGTCAGCTCTTGGAGTTGCTTCAAATTTTCCACTTCTTCAGGAACTGATTCCAACACGTTGTGATCTAAATGAAGATGTTTCACGCTCGTGGGAATCGAGTTCAGCTCGATATTCCACAACTCGTTGTGGGTCACTTTTAGAGTCGTCACCGTGCACTTTCGGAAAGTGTCTCTAACCAAGCTCTCGAGCTTATTATACGACAAATCAACTGTCCTGAAGGTCGACAGAATGAAAGCTTTCGCGTTGATCTCCTTCACGTTGCTCTTCGTGAGAGCTAGTTTCACCAAGTTCCGGAAGCCGAGAAACGTTGATCTTTGGATCGTCTTAATGTTGTTTCCATGTAAAAGCAGCTGTTGGAGATTTTTACACGAACTGAACGCGTTGCTTTCTATCTTTACCAACTGTTCGTCGATTATTAACCACTCGAGATGTGAAAGTTCGCTGGGGAGGTGGTGAGATGTTAGGGTGTGTGATGGGACGTTTGCGAATTTTTGTTGGATTAGCAGAGCGGACCAGGATTTTTTATTAGAGCTGTGTTGAACATCTGAGATGCTATCACAAATTGTTACGAAAGACTGTCTGCAAGAAGAGTGCGAAAATTCGATTGTTGAGAAGAAAAGGAGGAAGGTTACTGGAATTGGGAACATCGTGGAGCGGTTTGTTGAATACTGAGATTTTTGGTGACGTTTGACGTAGTAATTCGTATCAGATGACCTTTAACGGTTCAAACAAAATAAAAATATTTAGAAATGATGAAGTGGAAGTTCTGTATTTGCTGTATTTGAATAATGAGTTGCTAAAAGTTCGAACTGTGGCTGTAAATTAGGTCTTAGAGTTTCCAGAAAAATTTAGAAACGTGAAAAAATTCCATGACTCTTACGAAATCTTAGAAAGTTCCATTTTGTGTCAGAATGACCGGATTTGGTGAAAGATTTTTATTAAACATTATTTTACTACTTGCTAGATGTTTTATGTTTTTTTGAAGCTTTCCTTCTTACGATTTAAAAATCCTTTAAAACTGTAATTTATAATTTTTGAGGACTTCAAGATTTTTTGCTTCGTTGTTATTGCCGAGATTTCTTAAATTATCAAAATTTCTGAAATTTACAAAATATTAATGTTTTTAGCTTCTCAACTCTTTAGATTTCTAAAATGCTAAAAGTCTTTAGAATCCTTCAATGTCCAAGATTTGTGAGATTTGTTAAATTTTATCAACTTCTAAAATTTTTATGTCTAGTTCTTAATTTATACAATAATTGGTATAGCTAGATTCTTTACCTTTTAAGATTCATTAAATTTTAAATAAATACAATTAAATTAATTAAATACAATATTACTAAAATTTGTACATTTTTTGTAAAAATTTGTAATTTTGTAATATTTCTATTTTGACATCTAGAAGTATTGTTTTATTATTATACCATATTTATTTTTAAAGATTATGATTTTTACAAATTCATAAGATGTTCAAATTGCCAAAATTTTTTTTATAAAGAATTTCTAAAGTTTATAAAAAAATTCTAATTATAAACTTTAGAAAAAATCTCAAATTTTCTCAAGTTTCTATAACACCAACACAACTTCTAATTGTAAGATTTATTAGATTCCCAAAGTTGCTACCATTTTTTACATTATTTCTAAGAATTTTAAGATTCTAAAAATTCTGTTTTAAGTTTCAAATCTATAGAACTATTACAAATTTATAGAAATGTTAAAATTGTCACAAGTTCTACAGAAAGATTCTCATGATAATTAAAAGTGATAGTGATAGTTAAAATTCATAACTTTCAACATTAATCAGTTTTCTAAAATTCGTGAGTCTTATAATTGAGTTTTAAAAATTTTTTTAACGTTTAAAAATTCATAAAATTTTTGACTTCTAAGATTCTAAAATTGCTACGACTTTTTTACATTATTTCTAAAAATTCTAAAATTTTTAAATTTCTATTTTGAGTTTCTAGAAATTTATAAAACTTAAAAATTCATAAGATGTTCAAATTGCCAAAACTTCTATATAAAAAATTTCTAAAATTCCTAAGATTTCTATAATCAGAAACTTTACGAAAAATCTAAAATTTTCCGAGATTTACAAGATTCTTACAGTAGCTAAAACTTTTGACTTATGGAAATAATTAAATTTCTAAAATTGCTAAAGAATTTTACAATATTTCCAAGAATTTTAATTCTAAATTTAAATTTATATTTCTAAGATTTATAAGCAAAATTTTTCTTTCTTGAGTTTCTACAGTTTTTTAGTCTATAGAACTATTGAAAACTCATAAAAATGATAACATTGTCACCATTTCTGTAAATTCAAAAATTTCAAAGATTCTTATGATCATTCATTTCTAAAATAGCTAAGATTTTTAATTTTTAATATTTATCTTTCAACATTATTTGTAAAAATTTTAAGATTTCTAAAATTCACAAAATTTGTAATTTCAAAAATTTATAAAATTCCTAAAATTCTAATAATCATAAACTTTCTTGAAAATCAAATATCTATAATTTCTAATGTTTTCATATCATTTTTAAAAATTTTAAAACTTCTTAAGTTGCTACTTATGTATTTAAAGCTTTTAAAAATGTTGCAAAATGTTAAAATTAGATTTTTATTATTTTCATAAATTTCTAACCCTACTAAGATTCTTATGATTAATAACTTTGCAAAACAAATTGTTCAAATTTATTATTTAAAATATTTTAGAATACAAATTTTTTTTATATTATTTCTAAAAAGTCTAGAAATTTTTAGAACTCTTAAAACCCCATAAGAATCATCATCACCATATTGTAAAAATTTCTAAATATCAGAGTTCTAAAATTTTTCAAATTTTCATGATCATCTCTTCATTTTTCTAAAATTTTTCTAAATTACATTTATATTTTTTTTTTATTTTACCTAGTCTCAAATATTTTTCACATTTATAAGAATTTGAAATTTTCTAAAATTTAGGAAGTTTCTAATATTTTTACAATTCGTACGATTTCTTGAACCTCTAGAGTTTTTAAAAGTCTAAAATTTTCTAAAAATTGGCAAAATCAAAATCAAATAAAAAAAAATATTAACTTGTTTTTTACCAAAAATTCTCTCCTGATTCGTCTAAAATTTGCTTCACTTATAAATTTTAATGTGTTGCTATTTGAGTTGTTACTTGCAGTTTTAGAAATCTTAAAATTTCTGAAAAAAGTTAAATTTTAAAATTATTATTATTTCATAGATTTTTAAAGCTACTAAGATTCTTATAATCATTAACTTTACAAAAAATAACATTCAAAATTTTCCAAATATTTTAGAATCCTAAGACTTTTTACATTATTTCTAAAAAGAGCTAAAAATTTTAAAAACTCTTAAAACATCATAAGAATATTGTCAAAATTTCTAAATATCAGAAAGTTCTAAAATTTTTCGCATTTTTTCTAAGAATATTTAAATTTTTTTAAAGTTGGGATTCAAAAAAGTTCTGAGATTTTTAAGATTTTACACATAATGAAAAAAATATATCTAAAATAATATTTAAATTTTTTTTAAATTAAATTTTAATTAATTAAATTTTAAAAGCGATTCTGCTTTGTTCTGAAATATTTTTTTTTTTAAAATTCGCACATCTTCTAAACGACTAGACCGATTGAGTTCAAACTTTCAAGCGTTCTTTCAATTCTTCCTCATTTGATCAAATTTAAACATTTTTTTATTACAAAAAGTGTTAACGTTGTTACGTGAAAATTACACTTACATAACAAAATTTTCTTAATTTCACTTCGGAAACTTCGTGCATTAGTGTTTTACTGGTTGCCTATAACGCGAGTTCAAACAATAAATTCGCTCTTATCATTTCTATATTCTTCAACTGTAATCACATAATTACGTCAATTTTCACTCCCATTTTTATGACCAGTTTAACTTTAAACTAAAATAATTAGTAATTAATTTATCCTAGGAATTATGCGGATATGACGCTCGTTATTTTCAAAGATTAGAAGAAATTGGCGGAATGCTTGTTTTTCAGGTTCTCAAGTTTGCAAACCTGTTAAAAAAATTGCAATCTCAATAAAGAAAACTTGAAAAATCTGTTCCTTTTTTTCTCTGTCTATAAAACGAATAATTCTCACTTCCATTTAACGAACCTCGTCTCTCCTCGTTTTCCTCCTATTTTATTTTCGTTACATGACACTTCGCATAAAGCGCCACTAAAAATCGTAATTTATTAACATGGTTGTTATTCGCACTTGTGGGTGGTTTCGAACCAGAATTGTCCCCGCTCGCCCATTGCATTTGAATACCAGTCCCACCACCGACTGCCGACTGTCGACTGTCTCTTCTTGTTTACTTTTAGAAATTCAGTCGCTCAACAGTCGTCGATATGAGTGTGTGATGGTTCGTTTTCTAAAGGCGCGTTCACGTGCACGTTCATCATGTCAGTTCAGACTTATAAAAGTGTCATTTTTTGCGTTATCGCTTTGAATTTCGTTCTTAAAGGATCCGCACAAGGTGAGCGAAAAAAACGCGAAAGTCCTCGGCGCCGTCCGGGAAGTGTCTAAATAAGTAATAATTAACGGCGGCTAAGCACTAAATTATTCAATTACGGTTCTAATGATCGCGGTAATTATCATCGATTTTTCATTCTACTTGTCACACTCCGGAGGAAAAATGTTTAGTTCTTTGAACAAAAGCGAGCTTTTTATGTTTAACTTAAATTTATGACTCGTTAGGTGATTTATGACCGACTTTGCTCGTTTACACAGTGAGTCATGGTGTTTTGGACGGATTTTAATCGTTGGAGGATCAATGAGGATTTTTGTTTAAACTGCCAGCTGCTTTGACTCCATTTTCCACACTTTGGGAGTTTATAGCGGGTCTGATCCTTTCTTGCTTTTATGACAAACGTGGCAGGTCTAAGTAAGAGAGTCTAATTTTACAAAGTCAAAGTTTTATAACATAAAGAAAATTATTACAGTTGGGAACACACAAAATTTGGATCTTTCTTATCTTGAATTTTTTACGGAGATCTGATAAAGGAAATGCATCGCAAGTTTGACGTTATCTGTTCACTCTGTCGAACTTCAGTTTTAAATTTATTGTTCCGACGACAGAAATTGTTTTGATTTTTATTTATCTGACGGTTAATTACAGTTAAGCGCACTTTGGACTTCAGAAACAGTCAAAGTTGTGTGATAAATATGTCATCCAAACTAAAACTGAAATCTTTTGATATTTTATTGAAAGTTTATCAGAACGCAACGCTTCACTGGTGACCTAACTAAAAGCTAAAATATTTTTGTTTAAAATTAATTTTACCTCTCGACATATTTGAAGGTATTTTCAGGTTTCTAAAATAGATTTTATGATTTGTGCAGGTTTAAAACTATTAAAATCACGGTTATTACTCTGAAAATTCTCTTAATTTCTTTATGTGAAAACACAACTTTTTGCGTTGATAACTAGCTAAATTTGTTCGTTTTTGATTGAATTCTTTTTTTTTTAGAAAACGAACATAAAAAAACTTACAATTGTGTTTTTAACGAATCAGAAAGGGAATTATATAAAATATTTTAATAAAATTACGTTATTAAAACTCCTTTTTTTAACTGTTCTCAAAATGTTCAACACTGTAAACAAAACGAATTTGTGATCCAGCTTTTGGGTAATTTCTAAAAAATAAAGAAATTATGGTGTATGATTTGTGTGGATTTCTTTATCACCTATTTTGATTTTCTAGACCTTCTTAAATTTACACACTTTAAAATTATTTTTTTAAACTTTTTTTCGTGGTTAAAATAAATTAGAATATTTAAAATTTTATAAGATGTCAAAATTTCTATACCAAAGATTTTTATAATCAGAAACTTTACGAAGATTCTAAAACTTACAAGACTCTCAGAGTAGCTATAATTTTTGACTTGTGAGATATATTAAATTTCTAAAATTGTTACGACTTTGACCATTATTTCTAAAAATTCTAAAATTTTTAAATTTTTACTTTGAGTCTCTAGAAATTTATAGAACTTTTAAAAATTCATAAGATGTTTAAATTGCCAAAACTTCCATATAAAAAATTTATAAAATTCCTAAGATTTCTATATTCAGAAACTACGAAAAATCTAAAATTTTCTGAGATTTACAAGATTCTTACAGTAGCTAAAACTTTTGACTTGTAGAAACAATTAAATTTCTAAAATGGCTAAAAAAATTTACAATATCTCTAAAATTGCTCAAGTTTTTTACAATATTTCTAAGAATTTAAATTCTAAATTTAAATTTATATTGCTAAGATGTCTAAACAAAATTTTCTATCTTGAGTTTCTCAAGTTTCATAAAATCTATAGAACTATTGAAAACTCATAAAAATGATAATATTATCACAATTGCTATAATTTCAAAAATTTATTATGATCATATATTTCTAAAACAGCTAAGATTGTTAATTTTTAATATTTATCTTTCAACATTATTTATAAAAAATTTAACATTTCCAAAATTCACAAAATTTCAGTAATATCAAAAATTTAAAAAAATCCTAAAATTCTCATAATCATAAACATTCTTGCAAATCAAATATCTATAATTTCTCATATTTTAAACAAAATAAGTAAATTCTCGTTTTTTTAGGTTTTCATTTTTTGCAAGTTTTAGAATTTGTATATTTTATGGATTTTTGTGCTGCTTTTGAATTTTTCAAATTTGTCAGATTGATTAGATTCTCTAGATCTTCTGAATTTTTTCCGAGATTTCTATATTTATATAATTATTTTTATTTTTATAGTTCATTTTGAATTGCGTGGTTCTGGGGACTTTCTTTATCACTTATTTTAATTCTCAAGAGTTTCTTAAATTTACAGACTTAAAAATTATTTTTTTACACTTTTTTTTTAATCGTTGTTTATTTCTATTATGAATCTGAATATAAATTACGTCTCTATAATTCTAAATTTTTGATTCTGTGAAAATTTTAAATATATTTTACGTTTTATATTGTTTTGGTGCTTTAGCTTTTTGGCTCTGTAGATTTTCATGCTTTTTAATTTAAATTTTTTGAATTTTTGAATTTATTTTCAAATTTTCTAGATCTTTGATATTTTGTAGATTTCTTGAATGGCGTACTTTCTATCGTTGTAGCTGCACGGATCTGTGAAGTCCTTGAATTTATTGTACCGTTCACATTTTAAAATTCTTACTGGATTTTCCAGATTTCCTGGAATTTGACATCTGTACCCACTTCCGATTTTTTATTCTTACAATTTTTAGATTTTATGGATTTTCTAAATTTTCTAGGATAAAATAATTAAAAATTTATATGAGCAAATTCCATCTTTATGCTTTGATTGTTCAATAAAATGTGGACAAATTTGTCAATTCTATTTTCTGAAATATTTTGTATCGCCTGAAAAATTTAGTTCTAAAGTTCTAAAAACCGTTGCAATTCTGGAAATTTAACAAAAAATTTAAAAGTATTGACACTTATCTACAAAACTTCACAAACTTAAAAAATAGAAGAAAATTTGAAATCCTTTAAATCCTTGTTGAATTATCTCAGATCTATTTCGATGTAAATTTCAGAAATTCTAATTTTTTATTTGTCTAAAAAAGTCAAAAAGCCAAAAAAGTGACTTTCTTCAATTTTTCTTTGTTTTTTTTTAATAAGTTTGAGAATAACTTCTGAAATTTGCATGAGCTTAACTGAAAAAAATAGTGCCTCTAATTAAAAGTTCGTACTGTTCTTATTTTATTTCTTTCTGATTCTTTTGGGGACCTTGAACCTTTTTTTTAATTTACATAGAAGGACTCTAAAACGAACAATTTTACAGGTAAATATCGTAAAAATTTCCGCTTCCGTTAGAAATTTATTTCGACTTACTGCTCTCAATTTTTTTAAATTTTTACAGAAAATTGTAGAAGTTCTAAAATGTTACGATTGAATAGAATTTCCGGAAACTTCTGATTTCTCGATGCTATCGATTGTTTTAAAATCTGTACTTGATGTAGAATATGCAATAAATAAGTAAGTCGTAAGCATCTTTAATTAAAATTATTGATCCACAAAGCTCAAAATAAAGTCGTATATGCAAATACTAAAACATGCATTTTTCATAAAATAATGAATTCAGTTTTTTATCTAACTCGAATTTTCTGTATCCAAATGACTGACATTAAAATTTTGTTTGAGTGCATTAGCCTTGAAATACTAAAGCTAAAATCCAACTCCTTTAACTGTCCAGAAAGAATATTTTTCTCTCGGATGATGTCAGTCACGAATTTAACAATTTAAGATTTCGCGAACTAGGTCAGCTTCGTAGCATCGTAATTCTTTTTTCGTTCATTAAAATAATTATCACATTACAACTTTTGTATCGAATTCTTCCTCCGTGTTTGCGTCGTAGCAGCTCAGAAACTTTTATTGATAATGAAACTTAAATCGTTTATGCTTCATAAAAATATTCTCGGAATAGTTTGAAATTGCAATGCTAATAACTGTGTGTTGATTGATCTCGTCGTAAAATATGTTGGCATAAAAGTTTGATGTGTGCTGCACACGTGATCAAAGAACTAGAAATAGCCTCATTGTAGTAGTTTGCTAAAATCGTTTTCGTTGTAGGTCGCATAATTTCCAACTGTAGAAACTTCCCGAGCAGCTCCGGAATGTCAATAAACGTCTCATTCCGATCACTCTATTTTATAGTTTCACTTTCGAGACGATCCTTCATCCCGTCACGTTTCCCAATGATAACTCATTCGGAGCGGTCAATTTGGCGAAGAAAACAAGCGAATCCGTGATTGACAGGCCATTATGGGCATAAATAAGCCTCCGGCTCGCTAACTCGTTAGTTAACCTTTCCCGATCGAAGAAGTATGCAAATTATTAATATGCCATCGCGCATTGCCAATTTATAGACGCAATTTAATTTGTTGTTTGTTTTTTTCTGCGTCTCTGAGATGATTTATCCTGTCACAAACAACTCAATTTCGCATTCCTGACGTTGACAATTTTTCCTGTTGCAGATTTAATGTGCTGTTCACATACGACGGGCTCTTGTCGAAGTGTGTGCGAGAAGGTGAGTGAAATTTTATTTTCATTTGTAAATGGACTATGTAAATTGAATGGGACGGGTTTTGGTTTTATCGGATGCAGGTTTTGCCTCCTGGGACGGTTTGGTGCGAATGAAAATTGATGCCGTGTTGCAAAGGGAGAGAGAAATGCGTGTTTATCGTTGTTGACAATTGAGCGAAACTAATAACTTTTGGTTGTAAGCGTGGAATAACGACGGTAGCTAATAAGTGAAAAATATACTGTTTGTTACATTGTAGGAGGATAGAAAAAAGCGCATCTAAATCTATAAATGTCCTAAATTTTAAGCAAATCTGAGCAATGGTTTTGAAGTTATGAACAGATGCTAAGAACGAGGAGTTTTTAGTTTCTCGAAGTTGGAAATTTCCTGTCAAAAAAAACTTAGATATTCTATCAAGATAAGACTGGATTTTTATTATTTGAAACTTTGGAAATCCGGTCTTGATCGCTTTTTAATGTTTCTCGTAGTTCTTGTGATATAAGATCCAGAATTTACAAAAATTAACGAATGCAATTTCTGATTTTTCTTGACGGTTCAATTTAGATAAATACTGTACCAACTGAACAAACACTTTAAAATCTATGAG
The DNA here is from genome assembly GCA_030157275.1 of Cynaeus angustus. NCBI lineage: Eukaryota > Metazoa > Arthropoda > Insecta > Coleoptera > Tenebrionidae > Cynaeus > Cynaeus angustus. The sequence goes on from CM058064.1 coordinate 15,400,185, forward strand.
TATACAAAATTTGAAGAAAATTTCTACAACAGTTTAGAAGATAAACCCAAAATTCTTAGGCTGTTTAGGTGGATTTTTTTTTGTAAAAACCTTTTAAATGTTCGGCTAAAACAAGATCGGATTTTTGTTATCTAAGCCTTTAGAAATTCGTCTGTGTTGATATCTACCATAATTCCTGAGATATAAGATCGCGACATTAAAGAAAAATTAGAAATTGACTCTTTCTAAAAAGGAAAATTTATTTGGGTCTTCGAGTTGGAATTTTTTCTATGTAAAAAATACTACAAATTTTTTACCAACATCAGACTTATTTTAAATTTTAGGAATTTCGTTTTTTTAGTTGTTTCTTGATGTATATTGTAATTCTCGAGATATGAGATTACGGCATTTCCAAAAATTTAAAAATCGGATTCTAAAAAAAATTTCTTTGCCATTTTGATCTAGTTAAATATGAAAGCAAAAGAACACTTGAAAATTTAGCAGTATACAAAATTTTAACCAAATCTGTGTAATAATTTAAAAAATATAAGAAGATATTTGGACTATCGAAGTGCAAATTTGTCTGTAAAAAAGCCTTCTAGAAATTTTACTAAAATATGATTTGGTTTTAATATTGAGATCCGTGTGGCTTTTTTGTTTTTTGAAATGCATCGTAATTCCTGAGATTCCTAATTTTATAAAACTCAAAAATTGGATGTCTGAAAATGTTTTTTTTTTTTTTGAAGTTTGTTTTAGTTAAACGTGGTACCATTTAGTTACTTCAAAATCTATAAATGCGAAAAATTTTATTCAAATCTGAGTAACGGTTTGAAAGATACAAGCTAATTCTAAGAACCAGAATTTTTTTGGGCTATCGAAATAGAAATTTTTTTGTGCAAAAACGAAACAATTTTTTACCAAAATGAGACTTGATTCCTAATACTTAAGCTTTCAGAAATTCGATTTTGTTGATCGTTTCTTGATATTTATCGTAATTCTTGAGATATTGCGGCATTAACAAAAATTTTAATATTAGACCTCTGATTATTTTTTTTTTCGCGGTTTGATTTAGTTAAATGTGGAATAAAAAATAGGTGTCGAAATTTAGAAGTGTGCAAAATTTTAATTAACTCTGTGCAATAGTTTAAAAGATATAAGCAGATTCTAAGAACTAAAATTTTTGGGCTATCGAAGTGGAAATTTTTCTGTAAAAATAAACTTTTCGATGTTTTAGCACGATAAGACTTGAATTTTAACATTCAAGCTTTTGAAAATTTGACTTTGTTGATCGTTTGTTGCTATCTCAATTCCTGAGATTTAAGATCGTGGATTAAAAAAAATTAATAATACAAATTGGCCTCCTAAAAACCTTTTTTTTCTAGGCCGTTTCTTCTAGTTAAATGGTACCAATCGAGAGATCGTATTAAATTCTATAAGTATGTAAAATTTGAAGCAAATCTGAGCAATGGTTTAAAAAATGTAATCAAATTCTAAGAATAAAATTTTTTTTGGGTCATCGACGTGGAAATTTTTCTGAAAAAAACCTAGATGTTTTACTAAAATATGACTTGATTTTTAATATTCAGAAATCCGTGTGGCTGTCTTGTTTTTTGATATGCATGGTAATTCCTGAGATAAGAGATTCTTAATTTTATAAAACTCAAAAATAGTGATTTTTTTTTGTTAGAGGTTTGTTTCACTTAAATGCGGTACCATTTAAAAAAACACTTGAAAATCTATAAACGTGCAAAATTTTAACAAAATCTGAGCAATGGTTTAAAAGGTACAAAGCTAATTTTTTGGGCTATCGAAGTGGAAATTTTTCTGTGCAAAAAAAAACAGTTTTTTACCAAGATAAGACTTGATTCTTAATACTTAAACTTTCGCAAATTCGATTTTGTTAGTCGTTTCTTGATATTTATCGTGATTCCGGAGATATTGCGGCATTAACAAAAATTTAAATATTGGACGTCTAAATATTTTTTTTTGGCGGTTCGATACAGTTAGATGTGAAATCAAAAAAAAACGCATCAAAATTCAAAAGTATGTAAAATTTTAATTAAATCTGTGTAATAGTTTAAAAGATATAAACAAATTTTAAGGACTAACAAGGATTTTCATGCTATCGAAGCGGAAATTATTCCAAAAAAAAACTGAGATATTTTAACAAGAAAAGACTTGAATTTTAATTAGGTCTTCAAAAATTCGACTTTTTTGATTTGTTGATGATCGTATTTCTGGAGTATGAGGTTTTAGAATTTAAAGAATTAACTAATAAGACCCCTAATTTTTTTTTTAGTACCATTGCATAGAACGGTTTCAAATCTACAGGTATATAAAATTTGTGGCAACATAAAAAATGGTTTAGAAGATATAAGCATATTCTAAGAACGGGTATTTTTTAGGCTATCGAGAAGTCAAAATATTTAGCCAAAATAAGACTGGATATAAGTTCCCAGAATTTTCAAAATTTGACTATCAACGGCTTAACGCAGTCGAAAGAACGCTTCAAAATCTATAAACACACAAAATTCGAATCAAATTTTAAGCGATAATTTAGAAAGCATAAGCAAATTTAAAAAACAAAATTATTTAAGTCATCAATTTTGAATTTTTTTATCTAAACACTTAGAAATTTGACGAAATCAAAATCTCCTTTGTATCACCACCTTAACTATTTTTGAATAAATATTTTAATTCCGGATATTAGACCTTAAATTTCATAAAAATTACAAAATTTGAGCCTGTAGCTATTTTCATTGGCGGTTAAATGTGATATTTCTCAAAAGAACGCTTCCAAAACTACAAGGATGTAAAATCCTAATTGAATCCAAGAACTAGTTTATTCAAGAGTGATGATTTTAGAAATGTTTCCAAAATAACAGTGAATTTTTCAAAAATCTGCTGGTACTTTTGTTCAGAAAATAAAACAGTGAAAAAAGTGATGACAAACTGTTAAATAATTTTATTTGTTTATTCGTTAAATAAAAAGTACAAAAATAGCCAGCAGCTGAACTGATTAGTTGGATGTCTCAATTTACATAAAGAAGTTGTTGTGTGATGGCACATCGCCAAGAAATAATCACAGTTTCACCGAATTATTCACTAAACGTGTCGTATTTCAGATAACTGTACCAACAATAGTAGAAATTTTAGTTCCAACTAATTCCACTTTATTTGCTTAGAACTATAATAACCGTCCGCGCTACTTCAGCGTCTCCACCTCTTAATCCTTAATATTTACTTTAATTTGTTTGTTCAGTTCCCGTTCGTTTTTTATTTATTTAAATAAACTCAGAGGTAGTTTCAACGTCTTCTTTATTTAAACGTGTTAATAGTTTAAGGATGATAAAACTGGTCAGATTTACATTCCAGCGTGCTTCGCATGGCCGAATTTTAACTCTCAAGAAAACTGAGACTTTTGCGAGCGACTTTTATGGTGTTTTAATGGAAACCACCGCGCCGAGATAAAAACCCGCAACCACATTCACGTCGTTTTTCCAACAGCGTAAATTAATTAACTTTCAGTTGGAACGACAAGAATGCACAATTAAAACGGAGTATTTTAACGGAAACTGGTTTTGCAACAAATGACTTTATCAAGAAATATCAAGGAAAATACTTCATGAATTAAAATTATTCATTTCGTTGTTGGTCTAGTCGGGTTACCCCACAGTAAATAACAATTACTGATGATTGCTCTAATTGAATGGTCAGACCGTGATGTGGGAGAACGGTTATAAATCTTCAGCTAGCAGTAAAATATTTACTGTGTATTTAAATTTGAAACGGACTTTTATTAGGTCTAGACAAACTATTTGTCACGAATTTAATCGTGGAACGATAAGAGGTTATCAGTGGGGCTCGAAGAGACAAGTTTAGCGTTGTTCTAACTGCAAGAACTGTTTGACCAGTGTTGGCGAAAGAAGACGGAAGTCTGGTTTATTTTATAAACAGATGGATGTTAACAGTTATCACCGCGTCGGTTTTATCGCGGATAAATGCCACTGCTGGGAAGTGCCGAGAATGATAAAAAAAAACCAAAAAAGTGGCTTGAATGTGACCGATGCGCTTTATTTATTTTCGTTCGGAGCGTGTAAAATTTACGATTCTCTTCGAACAAGCGTATACAATATCAAAAGTTGCCACATGTCGCAGCTTTTCTTCTATTTCCCAGTTTTTTCTGATTAATGCCGTATCAAATTCCAACACATGTTCTCCCGATTATGACGGGATAAATGAAAATAAATAGGGACGAGTTGATAAAGAAGCTCCCGAAATAAACGCCGACTCTACAAATTATACAGTTAAAACAAACACGCGCCTAACGTGGATTTATTAGCTTACGGTTTTAAACGACTTTCCACATATCTGTGGAAACATCCGATAAAGTTCCGACGCTTCGACGCTTTGAAGATCAAAGACGCCGAAAGCTCGGCGGAAGGAACACAGGTGGAGGAAAGTGGTAAAAAGCAGGGGACTACATTGTTGGTTTCTCCATGCGGGTTTCTGAATAATTGCGCTAATGTGGCTCGTTAGTGGGTCAAAGACCCGGTCAAGTCTAATAGACAATAACGCATTCGGGAGCGTCTTGCGATGACAATATCCACCGAATCGTGGAATTCGTAATGAAGCGTTGTCGACAAGGCCCGATCGAACGCGGGTAATGAGACAATGCGTCCCCTCCTCGTAATTATGTATTAAAATTGCAAATATCAAGCCGAGGACTTATTACGGCTGTAAATTATTGAACAATTACCACCCACAACGTGGTTTGCTAAACGTTTGAACAACGTGACCGGATGTATGGCGCTGACTTGCCCGGCAAGGGTTCCGGCGATAGATGTTGACGGAATAACAGATTGCAATTTGCAGAAACGCATCATATGGGTGCATCCGGCTCCAGGGAGCGAAAAATTACAGCGATTAATCTTCGATCCGAAACTAGGTTTACGTATTGTTTAAAATCCCGTTCCAAACTATTTCGAAAATAATAACAAGATCAAAGAATGACGAAAATATCAACGATATATTTTAGTTTGTTTCGCGGTCGCTTTGTTGTTTTAGGTGTGATAAATATGCTTTCGAGTTTCGTCTTTTTTTATGAACACGGCTGCTCGTATATCTCGGTTATTTATTAAAAAAATACGTACGAGTAAGAGACGCAGAGTGCAGGCCAAAGACTTTATAGCCAGAAATACATTTTGGAATTTTGCCAAGTCGCAACCGGTCGCCAAATCTAAATCATCACTTTTATTCGTTTTTCATTCTTGGACGAGTGTAACTTAACGAAGTGCTACCAATGGTGGCTACACCTGGTATGGTGTTACTTTACGGGTTTGTGATGTGTTGAGTCCAAACGGCGCCACTGGAATGAGAAATGGGAAGACGACAGGTTTTGCTCGGGTTTCAGGTGTTTGTTTTTGGAAAAAAACATTTTCAGGTTAACGCGAAGAGGTGGGGAGAGACCAGAATAGTGTACTTTAAATAAGACAATAGGAGGAGGCTGGAAATATGTGGCATTTACAGGCATACCAGGGGCTTCGAGAGAACGGTTTAAAAAAAAAGTGATAATTTTACGTTTTGTGCGATACTGGAAACTTGCATATTATGAAATTAAAAAGTTTAAATGTAAAAACTGTGAAAAACACCTAAAACCTGAAAGTGGAAGGTAGTAAAATTTAAATAATTTGGTAAAATCGATGAACGTAAAGAGAATGCAAAATTACAGCTGCTGAAAAATGGAAAGAATAATTTTTCTGGATATTTTACATTTCTAGGGCATTTTGAAATTTTTAGAAGGAAATTTTGTATTTTGTATTTTAAACAACTGCAGAGTTTTCTTATGTTTGTTTTTATTTATATTTTTCTTTTTAGTTTTCATCGTATTTTCTAAGAAATTAAATGTTTTCTGTGGGGTGGTCGTTGTCAGTTAATGAATGTTTAATTTTTTTTTGACATGTTTCTAAACAATTTTAGAAAAAAATGTTAAAAAAATAATATTTGAAATTTAACTTTAGAATTTTCTAACTTTTTATTGTTTTTTGTTTTATATATTTTTTTAACCTGTCTGGATTTTTAATGATTTTTAAGTTGTCTAGATGTCTCGAACTTTCTTTAAAGTTTTTGTTTTTTTTTTTTTTGTTGCAGTTTTCGTTCCTAAATTCGGATTTTTCCCGTTTATTTAATTATCTGCCATCAAAGATCTGAAATTTTTGATATTTTTCAGATTTTTTAGATTTCTAGCTTCTTTGTTAAATTATTATGTATCTTTAGACTATTCGCTTTTGCATTTAGTTTTTCACAATTTTTTTGGATTAGGGATACTTTACGGATTTTCTAGATTTTATGAATTATTTACATTTCTTAGCTAATCTTAGAAGTTTTGTGCCTAATGCAATTTTTCAATTATTTGAATGTTTTGGATGCTTTTTAAGCTCTTCTGTATACTTCTGTACCTTTATTTTTAGCATTTTTTAAAATTCTTCAGATTTTGCTTATAAACTTGTATTTTTATACTTTATGTAAATTTTGGTTCCTTAGTATTATTTTTTTCAATTTTTTCTATATTCAATATTTTTTACATTCTTTAGATTTTGCTTGTCAATATGTAATCTTTTAATTTTTAATTTCTTCTATTTTGTATTACCTATAATTTTTTGTTTATTATTTTTTAACTTCTCCAGATTTTCTTTTCTTTTTAGTATTTTAACATTTTCATTATATTTCTAAATTCTTCAGATTTCTCAGGTAAAATTGTTTTTTTTTATTTTTTTTTATTAATTAGATTTTTGTAATACTTGGAATTTCTAATTTCTAATTATCTTTTAACGTCTCACGATTTTTTTAATTTTTTTTGTGCGTTTAATATTTTTTAAATTTTTTAGATTTTGCTTGTTAATATGTCTTCCTTCTAATTTTTAATTTGTTGTGATTTAGTTAAAATTTTTCGTTTGTTGTTGTTTTTTAACTTTTCGCAGATTTTTTATTCTTTATTAGTATTTCACATTTTCAGTATTTTTCTTAACTTTTTAGTTTTTTCCATGAAGTAATACGTTCTATAGTTTTGTAATTTTTTTTAAATTTTTTCTTTTAATTTTTAATTTGTTATATTTTTGTTTCTTAAAATTTTTGGTTTTTTATTATTCTTTAACTAGTCACTTTTTAAAAAAAATTTTAGTCCCTTAGCATTTTCATTATTTTTCTAGACCCTTCAGTTTTCTCTGGTAAAATTTGTTTTCTTTTCTTTTTTTTATTAATTAATTGAATTTTTGGTTTTTTATTATGTTTCAACGTCACCCAAATTTCTTCAATTTTTTTGAATGTTTAATATTTTTTAAAATTTTAATTTGTCGTATTTTTGTTTTTTATTATTCCCTAACTTCTCACACATTTTTTTTTATTTTTTAGTATTTGAGATAGCATTTCCACTATTTTTAATTTCTCTCGTAAAATTGTTTTTTTAATTATTTTTTTAAATTTTTTCTTTTAATTTTTAATTTGTTATATTTTTGTGTTTCCTAAAATTTTTGGTTTTTGATTATTTTTTAACTAGTCACTTTTTTAAAAAAAATTTAGTCCCTTAGCATTTTCATTATTTTTCTAGACCCTTCAGTTTTCTCTGGTAAAATTTGTTTTCTTTTCTTTTTTTTTATTAATTAATTGAATTTTTGGTTAATATTATGTTTCAACGTCACCCAAATTTCTTCAATTTTTTTGAATGTTTAATATTTTTTAAAATTTTAATTTGTCGTATTTTTGTTTTTTTATTATTCCCTAACTTCTCACACATTTTTTTTATTTTTTAGTATTTGAGTTAGCATTTCCACTATTTTTAATTTCTCTCGTAAAATTGTTTTTTTAATTATTTTTTTAAATTTTTTCTTTTAATTTTTAATTTGTTATATTTTTGTGTTTCCTAAAATTTTTGGTTTTTGATTATTCTTTAACTAGTCACTTTTTTTAAAAAATTTTTAGTCCCTTAGCATTTTCATTATTTTTCTAGACCCTTCAGTTTTCTCTGGTAAAATTTGTTTTCTTTTCTTTTTTTTTTATTAATTAATTGAATTTTTGGTTTTTTATTATGTTTCAACGTCTCCCAAATTTCTTCAATTTTTTTGAATGTTTAATATTTTTTAAAATTTTAATTTGTCGTATTTTTGTTTTTTATTATTCCCTAACTTCTCACACATTTTTTTTATTTTTTAGTATTTGAGTTAGCATTTCCACTATTTTTAATTTCTCTCGTAAAATTGTTTTTTTCATTATTTTTTTAATTAATTAGATTTTTCTTTGAATCATCGTTTTTTATTGTTTTTTTTTCTTACAGATTAACTTTTTGAATTATTTAGATTTAGTTTGATGCTTTTGAATTCTTAAATTTTTTTAATTTTTTTTTTATGACAGTTAAATTTTTGTTTTTTTTTGGCTTTTTTGCATTCAATAAAATTTGGATAAATATATTTTGTATTCTTTAAACTAATTTCAAAAATCTTTACAATTTACACTTTTTGGATTTTTTTCTAAAATTTCTGTGGATTGTGGTTTCAGTTTTTGCTTTGTTCTACATTTTTTGAACTTCTAGATTCTTAATAATGTTGTATTTTTTTAATCTTTTAAAGGCGTTCGACTTTTAAGCATCAAATCATGAAATTCGAATTTTTAAATTTCTTATGATCTAGGTTATTTTATTTTTTGGAACTTTTTATTTTTTTCATTTTCTTCGACTTACAGAAAACTTTTAGAACTGTTTTAAAATATTTAGCATCTCCCAAATTGATTAATTTTGTGTTCTCAAAAATCCGAAATTTTTAACATTATTCAGTCAACTGAAAATTTCAATTTTTACAATAATAGTTAAGTTTAATCCTTTTTTTTATATTTTTATTAAAAAAAAATAAAAAAAGAACAAAAATAAATAATAACTTCTAAAAAGTAGCTACTTGAGCAATAAATAGAAAAATACACAACAAATAAGCATAAGAATTAGAAAGACAGTTTATAATTTCAAAAAACATCTATGAAATTGAAAAAAAGATAAAAATTGGCCAAATCTGAGCATCTCGGTAAAATATAAATTTTTTATAACTGAAATGTTAATTAAATAAATCGAGGTTTGGCACAAATACAGATTCTAAAAACAATTATAAAAAAGTAGAAAGCTTACGAAATTTCCGTGAACATTCTCGTCTTTCCATAAAAGCATTTTTCATTACGACGTCACGTAACAACCCCATTAACGTCGACATGTTTGCTTCGGGTTAATGAGTGTTTACAAATAATTGCCATAGTCTAAACAGAATTAACGGATTTCATCGCGGAGATGCACGTTTTCTGAAGTGAGGGCTTTATATTGTTTCGATAGAGTGGAAAACGCATTATTCACTCGCTAGTTGGGTGCCAGGAAGACAAGTGAGACTGTGATGCTCGCATCTGGTAAAAGAACCAGACTTCCAACTTTAGAGTAAGAACTATGACTCTGAAAGAAACGTTTAGTGATATAATCGTGCGTTTTTCCGATCTTCTCATTAATTAACAACGTCTCTGTATTCCTCCCTCTTCCTTGCATGTAAACCGATTCGTAGAAAGCACCCGCTCATATATTATTCGAAATAGGTATTTATTCAACCGGCATTGAAGTTATACCATTCTCACAACCGCGACATGTTCTTCATATTGATAGTCGCATAATGGCCGCATTTAGCCATTAATATTAATGAGGCAAACGCAAGACACTGTCCATAAAGCAGTTTTATAGGTTCAAAGAGAACAATACAAATGAGAATTGGATTAAAGCTAGAATATTCGTGTCTTATTACCAACACGTGAGCTTCATTCTCCCACTTTCGCGACAGCTGCATTGCCGATAAATTCGATGATGGAATTAAAAAGATCTGAGAAATCGCCGTATTGTGCACGTTTCCGTCTTGAGTGACAGATTTAACCGTGTCTAAAGACCCCATGCAGCTCTTATTTATGCTACCAGAAAGAACCCAGTAATCCTACACTAAACACTCGACAATCGGTCTATTGTCGACCGTGAAATGCTGACATTCATCACATTTTTTTTTTCGTCTTTGGGAAAAATAGACCGTGGAGGGTGTTAATTGTTGTGGAGTTTTCTGATATTTTGTATTCAAGGGGAGGCGATTCGTGGAGATGCTTCCTAAAACCATTTCCTGTAACACTGTCATATTTCAATGTTGATTTTTTATTCTGCTCGCTTCGGCTTGGAATTATTCATCAGTTAAATTTAGTGTGGTGGAGCGAGCTGTCTGCATGAAAACACAATGAGGAATGTGACCATTTTAATGCTGGTGATTAAAATGATGAGCTAGAAATAGAAGAGGTGATTTTTACGTGGGATTCGAATTGCAAAAAGTGACGCAAATTCCAACACTTGTACATGAGAAGAAATAAATGCGAAGTTTTAACACATGTTTAACAGTACGTGAAGGACATTTGTTTTTTTTTGTTCCAAAAGCCAACTTTAAGATCAAATGAACTTTTCACCGTTTGTAGTTTTTTTTAAATTGTGTTATTTATTTTTGTCTTATTTTTTTTCTTTGAATTTTTTTAGTCTTTGGATTCCTCCAGTATCTGAGATCCAAGATGTTTTAGAGATTTTATTTTACGATTTGGTACACATTTTTGCACAACAGTTTAAAAAAAAAATTTTTTTGAACTATCCACTTGAAAATCTCAGAATTCACTAACTTATTACGCTCACTAAATCACAATTTGTATCTGCAGCGAGAGGTTTTCCATTTTGTAATAAAACGTTTATTATTTTTCATAAGTCGTCTTTTAGGTTTTTTTAACTTAGAATTTTAAAAATTTACCACTGCTGGCTTATTTATTAAGGACAAAAAAAATCACAAAATTGTAACCGTAGTGAGAAATTTTTAATTTAGGACCGAGAAAAAATTTGTATTTTTTCAAAGAATCAATATTTTTCCCAAAATTGTCATTTTTTGGCTTATCAGTTTGAAATTTGTGGTTCCCTAATTGTAATATTTTTGTTGAGTATATTAACTTGCAATTTTGCAGTTGTAGTGGACATATTTTAAGAAATCTTTAGTTTTGAAATCAAGGAAAAATTCTATTATCCTGCACATTTTTTTTCCTCTTTCGGATTTTAACTTGAAATTTGTACAATTTACTAATTTTATTTCTTTCTAAATTACAAAATCACAGCTTTAGTAAAAACTTTTTTTCAAGAAAGACAAAAAAAAATTCACGCAACCTTTTATTATTTTTATTAAAAAACTGCAATTTTTTCATAGAACTTTCTATTATTTGGCATAAAATCGTCATTTTTTGAGTTATCAACTCAAAATTTTCAGGACTTTCTAGATTTAATTTTTTTATTAACTGTACTAAATTACAGCAGTGTAGCGTTAGTGAGAAAATTTTTAGAAATTTTTTCTTCAAGATACAGAAAAAAATTAGCAATTTTTCACAAAACATTTACAAAATTGCCATTTTCTCCGTTATCAACTTGAACGTTTCACGATTGACTAGCTCTGATTTTAATTGCTACACATAATCACAAGATAATAGCTGTAGTGGCAAAATTTAAAAAAAAAAACAAATTTTACAATTTTACAAATTTTAAGCTACTAAAGTGAAAGTTTCAGGATTTACTAGTTTTGATTTCTTTATTAAGTACAATAAATGACCAAGTTACACCAGCTATGAAAGATTTTTATAAAAGTTTTAATTCAAGATGGACAAAAAATTACAACTTTTTTTACATAACCTATTATTTTTTGTAAAATTGGCATTTTTAAAGATAGTAACTTGAAAATTTCAGGATTTACTAATTTTCAGTTTTCTGTTAAGTATATTTAATTATAACATTGCAGTTGCAGTGAAATTATTTTAAGAAATTTTCAATTTAAGATCGCAAAAACAAAACATCCTCATATTCTCCACAAAATTTTAATTTTTTAGGTTATCAATTTGAAATTTGTTTAAATTTTATTTAAGATGGGCCTAAAAAAATTTTCATAGAAATTTTTATTATTTCGCATAAAGGTGCCAATTTTTGGGATATCAACTTGAAATTTTTAGAATTTACTAATTCAGGTTTGTTTATTTGGTAAAGTTATTTTTAACACTGCAGCTGTTTTGAGAAAATTTTATAAAATTTGTAGTTTAAGGTCTATAAACAATTTAACAAAATTTTACAAGATTGTAATTTTTTGAGTTAACAACCTGAAGTTTTTAAGGACTTAGTAGTTTTATTTATTTTTTTGTTAAATCTAAATAAAATATAGAGTTGTCGATATGAAAAAAAAATATGAAAATTTTGTTGCGAGGATCTACAAAAAAAGAGCATTTTCACAAAATGGATTAGTTCTTATAAACTTGTCATTCTTTGGGTTATCAAGTTGAAATTTTTGTTTGCTATATTAAGTACACTTAAACGACAAGTTGCAACTGTAGTGAAAGATTTTTTTTTTTAATTTAAGTTCGACTAAAAATGGCATTTTTTTTTTATAAAACTTTCTATTTGGCATAAAATCGGCATTTTTTTTTCTAAATTTTTAGGACTTATTAGATTTTATATTTTTATTAACTGTACTAAATTACAATAATGTAACTTTAATAAGAAAATTTTTAGAAATTTTTAGTTCAAGATCCAGAAAAAAATTGGCAATTTTTCACATAAGGATTCAATTATTTATCGCAAAATTGTCATTTTTTGAGTTAGTGTCTTAAAGTTTTCAGAATTTGCAAATTTTCATTTCTTCGTTTAGTATACTTAATTTCCGAAATGTAGGTGTCGTTAGAAAAATTTAAGAAATTTTTTTTGGACATCTAGAAAGAAAGAGCAATATTTTTACAATTAATTCTCTCAAAATTGCTGTTTTCTGCGTTATCAACTTGAACGTTTCAGGATTGACTGGCTCTGGTTTTATTAATTGGTACACTAAATTACAAGGTTACAGCTGTAGTGGCAAAATTAAAAAAAAAAATAGTTTAAAACCGAAAAAAAAAATCACAAGATACGCAAATATTTTTCGCAAAATTACAATTTTTAAGCTACTAAAATGAAAATATGAGAATTTATTAGTTTTGATATCTTTATTAAGCACAATAAATTCCCAAGTTACAGAGAGATGTGAGATATTTATATAAAAGTTTTAAATCAAGATGGACAAAAATTACTACTTTATTATTTCTCGTAAAATTGGCATTTTTACGAATATTTATTTGAAAATTTCGGGATGTACTAATGTTTGCTTTTTTGTTAAGAATATTAAATTACAATAATGTAGTTGTTGTGGAAAAATTTTAAGAATTTTTTAATTTAAGATCGCGGAAAAATAAGCAATTTTTCAAATTTTTGACAAAATTTTATTTTTTGGGTTATCAACTTGAAGTTTGTAGAATTCACTAATTTTCATTTCTGTGTATATACACTAGATTAAAAAGGTACAGCCTTTTTGAAAGTTTTTTAAGAAAATTTTTAATTCAAGGTCAATAAAACATTTAGCAAATTTTCACAATATTGTAATTTTTTGAGTTATTAACCTGAAATTTTTAAGGATTAGGTGGTTCAAATTTTTTTTTGTTAAGTGTGATGAGTTACAGAATTGTAGATGTCGCGAAGAAAATAAGAAAAAATTTATTCAAGAGTCTACGAAATAAGCATTTTTTTCACAAAACGTATCAATTTTTTCAAAGTCGCCATTTTTTAGGTTATCAACTTGAAATTTCCAGGAGTTACTAGTTTTGATTTCTTGATTAAGTATATTTAATTAGGAAGTTGCAAGTGTAGTGAAAGAATTGTTTTTTTTTATTTTTTTGAATTTTTTTAAATTCTATGGTTAATATCTGAATTTTTTAAATCCATTAGATTTTTTGAAATTTTTAAGTTTCTTATATTTTTTTATTGTCTTTATAACAGTTGAGCATATTACAATTTTTTTATTCTATGAATTTCGGTTATTACTTTTTTTTTATATTTTTATATTTGGGATTTTTTTTAATTGGATTATTTACTCTTTTAACATTTTGAAAATTTTATTTAATTTCGAATTTTTTATATATTATGCTTTGTACCTACTTTTTATATTTTAAACGCCGAGTTCGGGATAAAAATGTGGAAAACCAGTTTCAGCCAGTTTCCATTTTTTCCTCACTTCCCAACCCATCTACGCATAATTCTAAACCTTTTACGAAAATATGAATACTGCCGATAATTCTTTCATAAATTCCACTCTTTAGTTTCATCGAGCGCACGTCCCTCGCATCGCAAAAATCTCCAAATTGCCCATTCTTGACAGTAGAAGCTGGTTTTATTCCCATTTCGTTTCACAGCGGCGTAAACGTCGCCCGTAAATAACGGCCGTCTTGAAATAAAATTTCAGACGTTTACGGCTGTAAAATAAACAAAGACCGTTAAGATCATGCGAAATTTTTAATACTTTAACACTTGTTAACCTCGTAGTCCATAAATGCAACGTTTATTTATTGTTGCGTGCATAAGCGCGCGGTTGCATAGCGGAAAATTAAACTCGCACCTTTTACAAGTAAAAAGTCAATTATCGCCGATAAGGAGGGTCGTTGATGGGAAATCTAAGATTTTGGGATTCAAATATCCGATTCGATAAAGCGATGGCGTGAGAAATTTGAGGTCAACGAGTTAAATACCGCAGTATTGTCATCATTATTTACGCTAATGACGGCTGATTGCGCTAATTTTGTAATAAAATTACTTTTTTTTTTTGCTTTTATTGCCGCTGGTGTGGGATGGAAATTGGGATCGTTGTGGAATTTTGAATTCTGGCGTTTTACGGGAGGAACTTTGCATATTTTTATACAATTTTGTAAACAAAATTAGACATCAAAATCAAAAACGTGAAAGAAAACATTTTTTTTTAATTTCAGGGAAATTTCGAGACTCTGAACTAATCAAACACATTCCGCGAATTTCTGAATTTCTGAAACTTTTGAAATTTTTAGGAATACAAAATTATTGACTCAATAAAAATTTCTGAACTCAAAATTTGAAACTAAAAATGAACATTTTGAAAATTTGCAAAAATTTGAAAAATTAGGCCTGTGGAATGAGACATTTTTATTATTTAAAAAAAATGTATTTATTCATAATTAAACAATTTTGAGAATGACAAGAGACATTCTAGTAACCTAAAAATCAAAAATATAAAGTATTTTGGAAAACTCCGGACATTTTTGAGATTTTGGAATCGTTTCTTTTTCGCAAAATTCTTCATTTGAAAAATTCGTAATATAAAAGTTTTAAATTAGAAATCTGAGATATTTTTCAGTTTAAACTTTAGTATTCAATTCTGAAACTTTAGCTACAAAAATGTCGAGAACGAATTTGAAAAATATTGAAATAAAAGAGATTTGCTATAGGCTAAACTCTCAGATTATTCCAAATTCTCAAAATTGTAAAAATTGCAACAAAAATTAAATTTATTTACAGATTTTACAAAAATTTACAATTTTACGTCGTAAGAAATTTGAGGAATATAATAAAAAATTGCCTGATTTGGAAAAAATAACAGCAGATTAGAATTTTTAATAAATTCAAATGCTCCAAATTTTTATACGTCTTAAGGATAATTGAAATCCAAAAATATGACAATAACTCATAAATTTTAAAGAAAAGTTCTGAAAGTTACGAAGATAGAAAACGAAAAATGGAAAAAAATATTTTCAAGATTTTCGTGAAGAAACTTTTTAAATTCGTAAATTTTTGAATTCTTTAAATTTTTTGAAATATTTCCAACTTTTGGATTTTAAATTATTTAAAACATTTATTTTTATTATTTCAGTCATGAATTTTTTAATCTTAAAATTTTAGGATTTTTAAGAATATTACAACTTTGGATTTTTTTTAAAATTTTGCCAATTTTTTTTAAATTTTTTTATTATAAAATTTTTTGCGTTTTTGATATGCTTTACACTGATTGACTTCTTTGGATTTTTTGTCACTTTGCTTTTTCAAATTTTTCATATTTTCTGGGATCTAGGATTCTTTCAATTTTTTATATATTTTGACATTTTGGAATTTTTGGGATCTTGGGTTTGTTTTTTTTAACTCTAGATTTCTGGATTTTTAGATTTTAAGGTTTTTGCATTATTTTGGATTCTTCGAATTCTTAGTATTGCTGGGATTATTGCAAATGCATGAATTCTCTGAATTATCAGTATTTGTTAAATTCCCTTGATTTTTAAATTTTTATATATTTTTTTTATTTTTAAAACAAATAGAAATAAAATAAAATCTAATTGTTTAAAAAATGCCAGAACTCAGAAATTTTTGACTTTTGAAGATCCTGCATATTTTCATCATTCTGCATTCTAAAATTCTTTTAATTTTAAATATTTTAGGAAAGTTTCTTGCAAAATTTTAATAGAAAGTATTCTTGGACAACTTTTTAATTAAAAATAAATAAATAAATATGTTAACAATGGAAAAAGAAATGGACTGCTTGCTGTTGAGTTAGAGATAATTTTTGATAATTTGATAATTTGAGAATTTTTAAACTAGAACCAATTTTAGAAACAAATCAGTTTTAAAATTGTTTTTGTTTATAACTTTACAGTTTTCAGATTACTGAAAGTATATATAATTTTATTTGTGGTCGAATAGTGTGATAATTGCCTTTTTACACATTAAAATTTGTTTATAATCCGTCACATTATGGCACGATTTCTTATTATGCACGATTTATTGCGTCATAAAGTCGTTATGACAACAAAATGGTGCAACTTAGGTGGAACCAAAGTACCCATACCCTCGGGTCAAAATGTTTTGCTTGTTAAGAGCAAAATAAAGCAGCAAGTCATTTTACATTTTTTGTCAATTTTCCTTTTATTTGCTACGGAATCTGCCACGAATCCCTCTGCAAAAGCATCACTTTTCCAATCGCCGTGTCTTTTAAGTGTCGGCACCACTATCCGCCAAAATTGTGGCAAACGTCCTTCGGAAGGTGCGTCCCGTGGACTGGTCATCATTGGGTAGCTTCAAGTAGCTTGCAATTTTTTTCGAGATTTACCCAAATGTGTTGATTCCTTCGGGATTCAGATACATTTATCGTTATAAACGTTTATAAATTTTAACATTTTTGTCGAAAATTCCTGTATTGTTTAATTATCCATCGCTATGTATATATTTGCTACGCTCGTGCGCTAAATTTTCATTTTCACTGAGCGATTTGGGACAATTCTAAGAGTGTGCACATCTAAAGAATTCGGTATGTCCATTTCATATTTTTAAACCTTTCTTAATTTTTTTTAGTATTGTTTAAGAATTTTTTATTTAAGCCCCAGAAAATGGTAATAGTTCCCCCTAACCCCGCAAACGTCCAACGTCATTTATTTCCTATTTTATCTTCAAGGGTCAGCTCCTTGCACGAAACCCCCCAAGGCCAGTCCCCAATATGATTAAAATCGTCGTTCCGATAAAAGACACAGATAAATATCTCTCTGTCTCAGCAGGTACGACACCCCAACGAGCAGCAACACATCGAACTTACTCCCATCTGTCATGGTGTTTACCGACCTTCATCTTATCCCTCGACTTTCCTTTTGTTTTCTGAAGACAGTCGTCGGAGGCCCTACCTGCTATTGAATAATTCAATTAATTATCCGAACACGTCTTAGTGTCCACTTCTTTACATAAACATATCAATTTTATTTATCGTAGCTGGTGCGTGGGGCGCATTCCCATCGGAATTGCACAATCCGAAGGCGAGAGCGCCAACGACCTAACTTCCAGAGTTGTCAAAAAGTGTAAAAAGTGACTTTTATTAGCTCAGAGCTCGTGGCGATAAATTCGTCGGAGGACTATAAACCTGCCCATAATTCATTCAATCCGTTTCAATAAAAGGC
Source organism: Cynaeus angustus (assembly GCA_030157275.1). Lineage (NCBI taxonomy): Eukaryota > Metazoa > Arthropoda > Insecta > Coleoptera > Tenebrionidae > Cynaeus > Cynaeus angustus. The sequence continues at coordinate 15,418,041 of CM058064.1, forward strand.
TACATTTCGCAATGTTAAAGATCCGTATGTGATGGTCGTTTTTTTTTGGATGCTACGCTCACATGTGGAGCCCAGCGTGAGAAATACCATATATTTCTATCTTCTCGCGAGTGACACTCATATTTATGATGCTTGTGTTTATGGAGATTTCGAGATTTTATTTTAGCGGCCCACGGGGAAACACGCCGCAATTGCCAGCGTGAGGACCGACAGGTCATTTTCATACAGAAATCGATTCTACGCCTGAAAATCACTCAGAATAAATACCTAAAAAACACTAAATCGGAGTAACGGTATAGGAGTCGATGAGAGATGGACTAATTTTGAAGAAAACGTGTTGAAATCTGGCAAAAAAAATCGTGAAAATTAAAAAAACAGACGTCCTGATGGACAAACGAGATGGAAACCTGAAGGAATATTCAGAAAACAGCACGGAAAAAGAGATAACAGATAAACAATGCCAAGGGGCAGACCAACAATTATATGGAAATTTTTAAACACAATCGCATGTTTTGAAAATTTGCGGATTTGGCGCACCCACCATTTTTCCATCATTTTCAGAAATATTGTTTCCAACTGGAAAACAGGCTCATATTGTAATACTGAAGCAATATTCAGAATTTTATTGGGAAATAAATTATTATTTCCAATGATATGAGAACTTTTCGGTTCTGAATTGAATATATTTAACCTGACAAACCTAAAAAAAATGTTAGTTATAAATTTTATTGTTTTGGAACAATCTGTAACAGTGCTATGGCACTTAGAGTAAAATAATGAAGTTTTGTATTTCTATCAAAATTCTAGAATGGCAATATCTGCTGTTTTAGCTCTGTAATTTTATAATTCAGCAAATAAAATTTAGAACGTCTACCAAATTTTCTAATTGTGAAGCGCACGCACCGTGTTAAAGTTTTAGACAATTTTTCGTGCTTGGAACTATTATATTTTATTTCTATTATATTTTTAGGTTTTTTAGATTTTTTGAATTTTTTGGATCATTTGAATTGATTGAATTCGAAATTTACGTATATTTTTTAATTTCTTTCGTTTTGTTGCATTTTCAAATTTTTTTTTAGATTTTTAAAATTCTTGGGTTGCTCGCAGTTCTTCTTACAATTTCCTGATCTTTCATTTTTTAAGATTTTTGTCAATCTAAGAATTTCTTGGATTCTCTAAAAAAATCTTTGAATTGTTTGCATTTTTTTATTAATTTAATTATAAGAAATATTACAATTTTTCGAATAAGTACTTTAAACTTTTTTAATCTATTTTGATTATTTGGATTTTTAAGATTCTTAGAATTTTCACTGTTTTTAAGATTCTTCCTTAGATTTTTGAGGGTTTTTGAATGTTTGGAATTTTTTGAAATCTTCAAAATCCTTTGGATTTTTAAATTCGAAATTTTTTATTTTCATTTTTTTAATTTTTTCTCTCGATTTTTGCATTTGTTTTTTTTTATTTCTTTGTTTTTTGGATTCTTAAAATTCTTGGGTTGCTCACAGTTCTTTCTACAATTGCCTGAAATCTTCGTTTTTTTAAGATCTTTGTCATTCTAAGAGTTTCTTGGATTCTCTGAAACCCTTTGAATTGTTTGTATTTTTTAATTAAAAGAATTATCTAAATTTTTCAAACACTTTAAACTTTTTTAGTTTTGTGGGTTTTTGATTCTTGAGGACTTTTTGGAATTGTTTGTTTTTTGAATTATCTGGATTATTTGAATTTTTAAGATTCTTAGATTTTTTACAATTTTTGAAATTTTTTCTTACAATTAAATTCTTTAGGTTTTAAAATCTTTGGCTTATTGAAAATCTTTATAATCGCCGATATAATTTTTCGATTTTATTTTTTTAATATATTTCAAATTTTTGCATTTTAAAAATGTTTTAGTTTTGTGTATTTTCTGGATTCTTAAGATTTTTGTGTTGCTCACTATTCTTCTTAAATTTTTCTGAAATTCTTGATTTTTTGAGATTTCTATCATTCTACGAATTTCTTGGATTGTTTGGATCTATAAAAATCTTTGAATTGTTTGTATTCTTTACATGATGAGAAAAATTTCAATATTCCAAATACTTTGAACCTTTTTGATTTTCTCGATTTTTTAATTTAGGAAAAGAGGATTTTTTGAAATTTCAATTTTTTTTGGATTTTTGAAACTTTAGGTTTTATTATTTGGAATTTTTAAAATTCTTAAAACTGCTTTGATTATTTGTATTTTCTAAATCTTTTTGTTTTGCTGGATTTTTTCAAAATATTTAAATTTTTTTATTGTTTTTTTGATTCTTTTGAATTTTTGACGTATTTGAATCCTAAACATTTCTGGGTTTTTTAAAATTCTTAGTGCTTTTAGAATCCTTATCTTCTCTTATTTTTTTGATTTTTTTTTAATCTTCGAAATTTTAGTATTATTGAAATTATTACCTTTTGCATTTTTCATAATCTTTTTTTAAATTTTGTAGATTTTTTATATTTTTTTAAATTAGATGATTTTTTTGCAATCTTGGGATTATTTAGCTTATTTGGATTCTTCGGATTGCTGACATTTTTTGATTTTTTTGTTTTTTTTTTTGTATTGTCAAAATTTTTACAAGTTTTTAAATGTACTGATATCTAATGTTTTAGCTTTTTTTTGTACTTTTATAAAAATATTATATTAAAAATTTATAAAAATATTTACACTTTTAAGAACTTTTAAATCTTTTGGATTGTTTGTTTTTTTTTTTATTATTTATTTTTTTAAATTTTAAGTTTTTTTTAGATTTATTTAGATCTTTTGGAATCTCAGGTTTGTGTAGGTTTTTTAAATTTTTGTGTTCTTAAAATTTGTGTATACTATTTTTTTGATTATATTTTTTTTATTGTTTGTATTTTGAGTTGTTTAAATTTTTTGGGATTTTGGAATTGTTTTAGTTTTTTGAATTGTTTGGATTGTGTGGATTTTCCAAAATTTTTGGATTCTTAAATTTCCTTGTATTCTCCGAGTTTTTAAAATCATATAGAGATTTTTCTAAGTGTATTATCTTTTCCTTTAACATTAAAACTGCAACCGAACCATTATGTAAGCTGCCATAATTTAAATTTTTGATACATTCCTAAAATGTGGAATGTAACTATTTTTCTTCGTATAGTTATGCAAATGTATTTCTTAAAGTAAAAAGTATTTTATCCAAAGACCAATAATTCGTACTCAAATTTAATTCTTTAAAAATTTACCAAGTTTTGTTAACTTACTCTTAAAAACCTCTCTCTATCTTATCACGTTTAGTTCTTAAAGCATAAATTTCCCATTTTTCAAATCTTGAGAGCCACATTTGAAAGGTTCCACTATATTTTTACCCTCCTTCAAAGTATAGAGTGTTTAGTGTACAGCTAAGTGTTCTCGGTATCTCTTGAAGTTACCAGCAGATGTAAAGTTCGGTTATTTCAGGCTTGCTGAAAGATAAATGAGTTACATTTCCTTTCAGTGAAGACACGAACTCTCCGGATTTATAATCGAAAGACAATTTCTCATAACTCTTTAAATAGGTCGTATTTGATTGATTCGTCGACATGAACTTTTAATGGACACTGTAATACATCACAATTAATAATTTCACCAGTTGATGAATCGGTTTATGGCATGTGGTAGCTGCAAAAATTCAAAACAATTATCTGATAAGACTGACCTTTCAACGTAGTTTCTTCGCGAAGAAACGTGACTGTTATTGAGCTCTAAGGAAATTGAACGTTGCAGTTTAATTAGAGATCGATGCTTTTTGTAAATAATTTGTCCCGGCTCATAAAGAGTCCAGGTGTTAACTGTTGAACTAATACCATCTAAAATTAACCTTAATAAGAGTGCTCTTAAATCGAATAAACAGCGCGATGCTGTACCATCCAAAGTAAACAAGTTATTGATATGGATATTAAAGAGCTCCTCTCATCTAACACCTAAATATAACTCTCCGCCTCCGTTAATGAACCCCAATTAACTTGTTTGCTTATTGTTTCAGATATCATTAGCGCAACTCGCAGCCGATGGCCGTTTACGAAACCAAACCATCCAAGAAGTACAGAAATTCTGTCCGCTTCAGCTGGTAAGGCATCTTGTTCGTTGTCACTCAACTAAACGTTTGATTGATGTCGAGGAGATAACGTTTTTAGAAATAGCTGCTCGTGGATGTCGTCTCTTTTAACGTCGACGATATTTTCCGAATTCCTCGTTTACGGCCCACGATATTTTACGCGTTAGAGATCGCAGATAAGGAACTATAAAATATTTCAATTTATTCTTTGGGATTATTGTCGAGTTTTATTGCTTCATCTTGCGAAGGCTGGCGATAACGAGGTTTTGTCACATTTTTTAAGAACAAGAACGAGTCTTGCGGGAGGTTCTTGTTTTGCTGGATGACGACGTTCGGGCTTCTGGGATGTGTCTTTCACGAGCACTTGTGAGCTGGGCTCATTAATTTAAATGGGTGAGGTGGAAGATGGGCGTCTGGGGTCTTTTTTGACAAATTGGGGGTGATGGGGGCTAGAACCGAACGCTGAAAGCTCTAAAACCACGTAAATTAATTCTTAGGATAATTGCTAGGATCGGATTTTTGTTGTCCTTAATTCTTTGCACCATTTCTAGAACTCGGATATCGAAAAATTACATTTTTTTTTAATTTGAGGTGTTTAGGAGCTTTAGCATTTTCTTCGGGGTCAAATCGTTATGAATTCTTACAATATTAAAAAAGAGTTTCTTAACCTCTCTCAAATAGGAAAATTCAGATTAAAATATTTAATTGAAGTAATTTTTATAAAACACCGATTTTTTGGATTATCAACTTTTCAGATTATAAGCTTGAAATTTTTTCGACTTTGTGCTTCAGCTTGTTTATAGTACACGCTAAATTACAAAATTATAGTTGCGCTTAGAAAAATTATAGAAATATTTATTCAAAAATCAACGAAAAATTTGAGATTTCTAGTTTTAATAATTTTCATAAAATAAACTTTTTCGAGTTATTAGCTTGGAATTTTTAAGATTTGGTGCTCTTGGCTTTTTTATTATAACTACTTAATTGCAAAATTATAACTGCACTGTTAAAGATTAAAAAAAAAATATTTCAAGATCCACGAAAAAATAGCAATTTTTCTCGGAGCGTTATAATAATTTTTATAAAATCTTGATTTTTTGGAGTATCGGCTTCAAACTTTCGAAGAACATTAATTCCAGCTTTTTAATTGTATACAATAAATTGCAAGTTTATAGCTACATTTATAGAAATGTAGGAAACTTTTGTTAATCTTAAGAATTTTTTTTTTCAAAGTGTTCTAATAATTGTCATAAAATACTCATTTTTCGGGTTATTAGCTTGAAATTTTGACGATTTTGGCTACTTTAGGATAATTATTTAATTGCAATATTATAACTGCACTAAGAGAGATTTAGAAAAAAATATTCCAATATCCACAAAAAAATATTATTTTTTTTAGGAAAGTTGTAATTTTTTTTATAAAATCCTAAATTTTTGGAGTATTCGCTTCACACTTTCAAAATACACTAATTTGAGCCTTTTCATTGTACACAATAAATTGCAAGGTTGTTGCTGCACTCATGGATCTAGGAAAGTTTTATCACAAGATCAACAAAGTTATCGATTTTTTTTTCAAAGCGTTTTATAATTTTCATAAAATTCTCATTTTTTGGCTTATCAGCTTGAAATTTTTACCATTTGATACTCTTGGCTACTTTAATTTAACTACTTAATTGCAAAATTGTAACTGCACTAGTAGAAATTAAATATATATATATTACAAGTACAACGAAAAATTAGCAACTTTTTTCAAAACGCTCTAATAATTCTCATTAAATTCTGATTTTTTGAAGTATCGACTTCAAACTTTCAGAGTACATTAATTTGAGCTTTTTTATTACACACAGGAAATTGCAAGTTTATAGCTATACTTCTAGAGATTTAGGAAATTTTGAACTCAAGATCAACAAAAATTACCGTTTTTTTTTTTTCAAAGCGTTCTAATAATTTTCATAAAGTTCTCATTTTTTGGGTTATCAGCTTCAAATTTTTACGATTTAATTCTCTTGGATACTTTAATCTAACTACGTAATTGCAGAACTGTAACTGTACTATGAGAAATTAAAAAAAATATACATTACAATGAAAAATTAACAATTTTTTCCGGAGCGTTCTAATAATTCTTATAAAATTCTGATTTGTTGGAGTGTCGGCTTTAAACTTTCGGAGAACACTAATTTGAGCTTTTTAATTATACACAATAAATTGCAAGTTTATAGCCACATTTATAGAAATGTAGGAAATTTTTGTTAATCTTGAGAAATTTTTTTTTTCAAAGTGTTCTAATAATTCTCATAAAATACTCATTTTTCGGATTATTAGCTTGAAATTTTAACGATCTTGGCTACTTTCGTATAATTATTTAACTGCAATATTATAAATTATTCCAATATCCACAAAAAAATATATTTTTTTTAGGAAAGTTGTAATTTTTTTTTATAAAATCCTAAATTTTTGGAGTATTCGCTTCACACTTTCAAAGTACACTAATTTGAGCCTTTTCATTGTACACAATAAATTGCAAGGTTATTGCTGCACTCATGGATCTAGGAAAGTTTTATCACAAGATCAACAGAGTTATCGATTTTTTTTTTCAAAGCGCTCTAATAATTCTCATAAAATTCTGATTTTTTGAAGTATCGACTTCAAACTTTCGGAGTACATTAATTTGAGCTTTTTTATTATACACCTTAAATTGCAAGTCTATAGCTGTACTTGTAGAGATTTAGGAAATTTTTATCTCAAGATCAACGAAAATTACCGAGTTTTTTTTCAAAACGTTTTATAATTTTCATAAAATTCTCACTTTTTTTTTGGGTTATCAGCTTGAAATTTTTACGATTTGATACTCTTGGCTACTTTAATATAACTACGTAATTGCAGAACTGTAACTGCACTATGAGAATTTAAAAAAATTATATATTACAAGTACAACGAAAAATTAGCATTTTTTTTCAAATCGTTCTATTAATTCTCATAAAATTCTCATTTTTTGGGTTATCAGCTTGCAATTTTTCCGATATGATATTTTTGTTTACTTTAATGTAACTACTTAATTGCAGAATTGGAACTGCACTCCGAGAAATTAAAAAAAAATTATGCCAACATCAAAGAAAAGTTAACAATTTTTTTCGGAGCGTCTTAATAATTTTCATAAAATTCTATTTTCTTGGCGTATCGACTTCAAACTTTCAGAGTACATTAATTTGAGCTTTTTTTTTAATACACAGTAATTTTCAAGTTTATAGCTACACTTATCGAGATTTAGGAATTTTTTTAACTCAAGATCAAGAAAAATTCCCGATTTTTTTCAGCGTTCTAATAATTCTTAGAAAATGCATATTTTTCAGGTTATTAACTTGAAATCTGTTGTTTCAATGTTTTTTATTGTACAAAATAAATTTCAAATTTAGAAATATTTCAAAATCAACATAAAATGTGAATTTTTCTCGGATCCTTCTTATAATTCTCATAAAACGCTCATTTTTCTGGTTGCGAGCTTGAATTTTTGGTGCTTCAAGCTTTTTTATTATTAATACTAAATTGCAAAATTATAGCTTTACTGAAAGAAATTTGAAAAATGTTTATATTAAGATCAACGAAAAATCTACAATTTTTTCTCAGTGCTTTAAAAATTTTCATAAATTACGCAGTTTTTGGGTTGTGAAATTTTTGAATTAATTTTTCTCATAGTTTTAATAATTCTCATAAAATCTCCATTTCATGCATTATTGACTTGAAATTTTAAAAATTTGGTGCTTCTGACTTTTTATTATACATGCTAAGTTGCAAAATTATAGCTAAAAATATAATAGCAAATGAAAAAAATTGCTTTTCAATTCAACAAAAAGTTTGCAATTTTTTGGCGAAACCTTTTTACTCTTACTGTTAAGTTAAATTTTAGCTTTTGAGGTATCTTTATGAATTCTTACAATTTAAAAAAAAAAATGGAATTTTTGAGACGTTGGTTCTTAAAATAATGTTAAAAGTATTAATTATATTTTAGATTTTTTTTTAATTTTATCGGTAAACAATTTTTTAGATATATAGATAGAAATGAGAACTTTATTAATAAACACTTAGATATTTAAAAAATTAAGAATTTTTTTGATTTAATCAACTCGCAGATTTGAGAAATCACTACGGATTGATTTTGAAAAAACAAAAAAATTCAAAAGCAAGTTTAAATTTTATTTTTTTTAAATTTAGGTTGGTAGGAACTGTGAAATATGAATACTTTTGAAAGTATTTCGGCCAGATTAGCGTATGTTTGTAGTTTCAGTTGACAAATTGACCCAGCAGTGGGCGGGGCAAATTGAGAACATAATGCAGGCATCTAAATGAGGCAAATTGGCTCCGAACTGCCACACAAAAGTACAAGTAAACAACAATATAAAAGATACAAATGACCGTAGAAGAAAGCAATTTGAAATTGTAGAAGTACAGAGCAGCAGATTAGTTATGTACGTACCTTAGAAAGCAACCAATAAAAGCTGTCATTGATAACTGTTATTGAAGTGATAAATGATGGCTTTGTTGTAGAAACAAGTTTAATAAAAAATGCACACTCGCGATAGTCTCCAGCCTTTAATTTTCTATCCAGCAATCGAAGTTCGTGGTTTCCTACTGGAACTTAATTAATTTCACTTTACCGCGACAACTTCCATTTACTACGATTGTAAAATCTGAATCATTAAAATCTCCTCCGCGAATCGAATGTCTTTGTCGTGTTCCAGCGTGGGTAAGCGAGAAATCACAAATAAACCACGATTTTATCTCACTTTAATGAACTAATAAATTGCATCTGTTCCAGAACACATTTTGGGAGTGCCTCAACGCGACATTCAAAGGTAAGAGTCTTTTTCCACCACCTCGATATCCGGTCCCCGCACGTCATTAACATTTTCATTTAAATAAAGAATTAATTAAAAAACAACAGCGCGTCGTAAATAACCCCGACCAACAGTTCGAACAAATTAATAGACACGTTTAATTTAATTTATCGGGACAGGTTAGGTGTGTTTGAGGCGATTTTTTGATTTATTGCTTTTGGCGCGGTCGAACGGTGCTAAATCCGGCGAAAAACCGCGAATTTAACACGAACATTTTGCCAAAAGTCTGCGTGCAAAATTATCTTTTTGACCTTTTGCTAAGACGAAGAAGTCTTGGATCTTCTCGAGTATTTAAATTTCTTCATCGTGGGCAGCAACTCGTTTCGATCCGGAATTCTGTCGTTGCATACGATTACGCAGCTCGCCCAGGAAAATGAGATTACCATATTCGATGACATGTCATAATTTTGAATGGTACCTTTGTTGGTACAACGCGAACCTGCCCATCGACGTGGACAAATAAGTCTGGTTCTTTTATTGAATTTGTGGCGACCGTGCCTTCGATCATTATCGTTCTTATTAAAAGTCCCATGGACCATCGAAGACCCAGCACGAAGGCGCGCCACTCGCTTTGGTCATAAATCCACCCGGTGGACATTCGAGCACGCTGCAGATTCAAGTAGCCTCGTATCGCACATCTGGAAATAAACCACCATGCTCGGGGAACGGAAAAGGACAAAAAGACGATTTTAGGGGGCTCGTACACGGCAGAGACGCGAAAATTTTCAAGAACTTGGCAATGTTGCAGTTAAGCACCTTGAAAATGACAGATCGGTAAGATCCGGCTCACATTGTTGCCAAATTGTTTGAATAAAAAAATAACAGTACATACTAAGGATCAAATTTGATGTAACAATTTGGCAACAATGTAAACCATTCGGGCTAAGTCGTTGTCACTTTGCGCACGTGCGCTTTTCAGGATGCTAAACTGCTTTACTAAACAACATTATCCGAATATTTTGAAGATTGGAATTATTTTTGCAGAAATTTTAGAAATTACAAATTTATTTTAATAATTAAATTACAAAATTATAGCTACATTGAGAAAAATTTAAGACTTTTTTTTAAGTAATTTAAATAAACTTCCACGACCTGCTGATTTTAGCTTTTATATTATACACGCAAAATTACAAATTTATAGCCACACTGTGAAAAATGAAACGGTGAAAGTAATTAATTAAATTAATCTTAATTAACAATTTTCATAAAACATCGATTTTTCGGGTTATCAGCCTCAAATTTTTATTAGTTGGTGCTTCTGGGTTTTTATTATAGATGCTAAGTTGCAAAATTATTTAAAGTGGCAGCAAAAAAAAAATAAAAAAAAATATTTTAAGTTCAATGAAAATTTTGCAATTTTTTGGCGAAGCGTTCTTAATTATTGTGTATAAATTATAATAAGTAATTAGTGTATTAATTTTGCAGAAATTTTAGAAATTATAAATTTGGTGATGCAAAAATAAAGATGAAATTAGACCTAAAAGATTATGAATCCTCTTGGATTTTAGATTTTTCTTTAGTTTTTAACCAGATTTTGAAAGTTTTTATAAATTTCAAAAACGGGTTACATTTTTAAATTTTCCCTATTTTGAGAATTTTGTAATTAAGATTAAAATTAGAGACTCCAACAAAGTTTCATAATTTTTTTCAAAATTTGATCCTTGTGGCTTAATTTTTTTAATTTCAGGTTTCTGCAGACTTTTTAATGATTGTGAAAATTTTGAAAAATAAGTTTAAAAAAATCTCAGAAATCATTAATTATGTTGATTCCTGAGAACTTTTAGGAAGTTTACTAGAACATCAACAAAATATTTTCGACACCTAAAAACGGGCCAAAATTTGTTGTAAATCTATATTTTGACTACCAAATTTTCCCAAAGTCTCAAAAAATCAAAAATGAGGCTTTAGATTATTAATACAAAAAGCACTCAAAATTTGTCTTTGAATAAAACAACTCTAGAATTCGTACAAAATTGAACACTTGAGGTTCTCTTGGATAAGCAAAACTTTTTTTTCATATCTGCATACTTTTTTAAATTTCTAGAATATTTTTTTAAATATGTTTTATATATAGATTATAACGTTTAAATTTCTTTCAGGATGATAGTAGTTTCAAATTTTTCAGGAATTTAAAAACAAGCATAAACTGTGGAAATTTTGAAGTTGTTTTGTGAGTTCCAGTTACTCAAACATATCAAAATATTTGTAAATTATTAGAATTTTTTAAAGTGCAGTCTTTTACTTTGGTTAGAACAAAATTTAAATTCTAGAATTATACCTGAAATTGGTAATTTTGGTTTGTATCTTACAAATTTAATTACAAGATCTCTTGTTCCCGAGTTAAAAAGACATTTTTAAATGTTTTAATAAATTTGAAGACATTTCAGTTTTTTTTGCTTTAATTTTCCAAAAAAAATTAAATTGGCGGTTTTCAGAACTCGAAATTCTGACATATTTTTTGACAATTTGTTAGAGACCATTGATTTTTGTAATTTTTAATGCGTGGTTTTTAAAACATTGAGAAATTTATTTTATATTTTTATATTTTAAGTTTTTCAGATCTAGATTTTGGATTATATCAAAATGTCTCAAACTGGCAAACCAAAATCTTATGGAATTATTGAGATAATTTGAATTTATAGCTTTTTGTGTTTTTTAAAGTCTCAAAGCTTATAAATTCTAAACATTTTGAGAATTTGCAGTAAATTACATTAAATTTCAGTAAAGATTTTTTAGACAATATTAACTACTTGTGGTTCCTTACATTTGAGAACTTATTGGTAATTATTAGGAAAATTTAGGCATAAAAATCTAAAAAGTTAGATATAATTTTTTCAAGATTTTTAACTTTTCCTGTGATGCTTTAAATATTTTTGAAATTTTCAAATTCTTGTGTTTTTTTACAGTTACTTGATGGCTCTAAAAACTTTTCAAATTCTTCTAATTTTACTCAAATTTGCAGACTTCTGAAATACCGTAAACAAATATGATGATCCACAAATTCGAAAAAAAATGAAATTTTAGAGCAAATTAATACAAAGAATTCAGTAATATTTATAATTTTCTCATGTTTTTTTTTAATTTTAGAGCGTTTTTTCGAAAATGTAAAATTATATTTCTGGTAATTTTGGGTGAAAAAAATTAAAGACCGACAAAATTTCGATAATTTCAGGACCAAACCAAGTAATTTAAAATTTATTGGAATTTGAAATTTACTGATTTGGTTAATTCGAAGGAAAATTATAAAGTTAAATGTTAGTGTCTTTTATTTAACAGGTTTCTAAGATCCTCAAAGCAGGAGGAAAAAACTGAAAAATTTTCTGGAAATTTTAGAGAATTTTTGGATTTTTACTGTCTTTGAAAACCATTCTTATTTTATTCGTATTTTTTTAAAATTTTGTATTAGGAGTAATTATCTTAAACAGATTCCACAGCATGACGCCACTTGCTATTAACAAAACAAAAATTCTCCTTATGGTAAAACTTGTTAAACGAAGACCAGATTGTGTCGACACGAAATTAATTTTCATAAAGTGCATCCACATCGACATTACCGCAATCCATGAAGCGGAACTCGCACATTTATCAAGCTTTAGCAAGTACTCATCAATCATCGTGAAATTTATTCTCCAGTTTCGAATATACAATTTAGTTACGATAGATTTGTGTCTTTTATCAGCAACGATTTATGCAACAATAGTGGTGACTCCCACATTTACCGGTTTTCGAGAGCGTTGGCATTTAAATGGGTTTTCTCCACGGTATTTGGTACTTTTTCGACAAAACAATGTTGTTATCCACTTTGATTAAAAATATTCTCAAACTTGTTTGTTTTAGTTTGAACTTTCTCCTGATTTTTCCAGTTTCATGGGAACGCGCAAAAATGGTAAACGTGTTATGTAGTCTAAAAAAAATAGAGGAAATTAGACGTGTCCTGGGACATGTTCGACTGCTTCGTTTTAATGTATGCGCATAATAATTTAACAGGTAATTAAGCAGACACATTTAATGTATTAATTGCTCGTACGGTTTAATGATCACACCTTGGTTTTATGAGGGAGCAGTCTTCAAAAATCGTAATGCAGTAATAGAGTCATCTCTTCGGCATTGTTGCTGCAATTAGTCAAAAGTGTTATTTATCCGCATCGACAGTCCGTCGAGCCTTCACCGATGATTAATGAATCTCCAACACTTGTTTCAGAATGCCTCGCATTCTTACAAGTCTATCCAAGTCTCTCATCTTGTTCAGAAAATTTTGAAACATCCTGCAAAGATGTCGTCGAACATGTTGCAACAGCTCACGATCGCTTCTTTATTGCCTTGTAATCCGCTCGCATTTATTGTTTGTGGTTGCAGCAGCACACGAATTTCTTGTCCCCATCTGCGCTCGAGATAAAAATGTCGGAGGTTATCTCCGAGTCGTAGATTATTTTTCATTTAATTAAAACCGCGTCGAATTGAGTTATTAACGGCGTACCAACATTTATAATTACAAAAAGAAACTCCGAGTTTGAGGTATGCAGAAAATTAATTAAAGTAAATATGAGCATCGTTTATCTGACTAGACTTATGGTGCAATAATTCAAGAGTCGAGGTCCCACAATTAAAGTCGCCTCATCGCGAGTGGGATCTTCGGTTGGTTAATGAGCTAGGATTGGAGTTAATTGATACGGAGACGGTTTCGCATTCTCGGATTATAACGTGGTTTCTTGGTTGTAGATATGTCGAGGGGCGAGTCCTGGTCGGGCCGCTTCTGCTGCCCCATCCCTCAAAGCAACAGTTGTCGGAAAGCCTGCATCACGGCGACTTCTTCGGCGGATTTAGTCCACGGTTGCCGTCAGAGCGACGAAATCGACTTTTTTAGTTGCTTGGACCGGCAGAAACAAGGCGAGAGTTGTTGCAGCAACGCCAAAAGCGACGACTGCCATAAAGTCTGTGTTGACATCTTCAGGAGTCGATGGACACCGAACTCCAGCCTCAGACTAAAAGTCCAAGAGACGTGCGAAAAAAACAGCCCGAAAGTCATGGAATGCGTTAAAGACTTCATAAAAGTCACCCCCGCGAAGAATCTCCACAAAAGTAAGTCGGTTTCTTGTGACGTATCAGGTACTACATAATCTTTACAGAAATGCATTGTTGCGACATGTCCAACCATAGTAAGTGTCGGGAGGCGTGCAAGAAGTTGCTAACGACGAAAAACATAACTTTGCAAGAGACCATAGATGGGCTCCAGATGGGCGGGTGTGGACTCCCGCTCCCGCAAGAGTACTTCTGGTCGTGTTTTCTCAAACCGGCGGAGACGGCGACCACCGCCGTGGAGGTGTCGAGGATCGAGCGTGTGGGGATGGACTCGGCGAAGTGGCATTGTTGCCAAAGAGCGTTTAGTCACTCCTGTCAAAAACTCTGCACGAAGACGTTCACTAAGTTCTGGGCGACGTCCTGGGACGAGTTCCATAATAAGTGTCTCTCGCACTTCTCCGAGGAAAGCTTGAAGAGCTGCATCGACGAAGGTAACCTTGCTAAGTGTTGTCCGAGTTCTAGAAGTTTTTAAAATCGCAAAGCCTAAAAATTCTAATTTTTGGGGGGTTTCAGAACCTTTAAAGTTTTTGGACGTATCAAAATTTTAAGAGTTTTCGGTAACCACTGAAATATTTTTAGAATATTAGGCATTTATGATTTCTTAAATTTGAGAAAAAATTAGTAATTTTAAAGAAAATTTATACCAAAAAAAATTTACGAGACTTTACGAGACTTTAAGCTTCCTTGGTGGTGCTTTAAATATTTTTAAAATCTTGACGCTTTTACAGTAACTTTACAGTTTTTTTTGAACTATTTAGATTCTTTAATTATTTTTAGACATTTTCGAATTCTTCAGATTGTCTTTTTTTGGCTCTTTGGATGCTTTAGATTTCTTTGAACTATTTAGATTTTTTTTAATTCTCTAAATTATCTATTTTTTGGACTTTTTTGAATTCTTTAGATATTTTAAGACATACTAAATTCCATCGAATTCTTTATATTGACTAAACAAAATTTTTTGTTTCTTCAAATCATCTTTTAAAATTTTTAGGATTTTTAGAATGTTTTTGGGCATCTATTTATTTATATCACTTCGAATATTTTACATTTTACGTAATTCTTGAATTATCTAATTTTTTGGAGTACTTAGATCTAGATTATCTTTAGATATTTTTGGACACATTAAATTTCTTTGAATTCTTTAGATTGTCTAAATTTTCAGTTTCTTTGAATTCTTTGAATTCCAAGAATTTTTTTGGATATCTTTGGATATTTTCACATTCTCTAGATTATCATTTTTTTAAATTCTTTAAATGTTTTTGGGCATCTTAGATTCTTTCGAATTCTTTTTTTCGACTAGAAATCTTTAAACATTTCCCATATATTGGAATTCTTCAATTACTTGTTGTTTTTGAATTATTTCGGTTCTTTACAAATTTTTGGACATTCTGAATTCCTTCTAATTCTTTAAATTGTCTAAATTTTGGGAGTTTTTAAAACTCTCAAAAGCACAAATATGAAAGATTTAATATTAAATATTTACATATAATTTTGCATTTAATAACTGTCGTTTTAGTGGACGAGCCCTGCGAACTCGGCTGCGATGGTCTCAGCTTCTGCACCAACTTCAACAATCGCCCGACCGAGCTCTTCAGGTCTTGTAACGTGGACGCAGACGAGGCTGCTCGTAACGACGTCGCGGTGTGGCAGTTCCAGAACAAGTTGACACTCCCAGGATTGATCCTCCCTTTGAAGAACATCTCGCAGTGTTCTCCCAACGTGTGGAAGACCGTCGCTTGTACTCTCCAGATCAAACCGTGCTCTCGACACTCCCACGCTAATCAAATCTGTCGAGATGTTTGCTTGGATGTACTCTCCAAGTGCGTGGATTGGGAGAGGATGTCTCCGGAGCATTCGGCAGAGACGATTTGTGCCGGGTTGAGTCCTGAAGACCCCAACGTGGCTTGCATCGACCTCCAGAAGTTTCTTTATCCGTCAGAGCACAATTATCAAAGAATCACCGAGCAGGTGTTTTCTCCGTGCAAAGGAAATCCGTGTCAAGCCCACGAGATTTGTCTTTTAAACAAGAACTGCGTCCATGGGAGCAACTGTCTTCCTTACACTTGCGTCCCCGGGTGCAAACTCGGAGAAGTGAGCGAGTATATGGTTCCCCATGGTACCTACGTGAGGATTCCCATCCATAATAACAACAAACCGAAGGGTTGCTTGAAGATATGTAAATGTAACATGGGGAAAATCGAAGAGTGTCAGCCTCTGCTGTGTGTGTCCTTGACGCCGTGTCTGTTGGGGACGGCGTATCACCCTTTGCACGGGACGTCGTTCACCATGGACTGCAACACGTGTAGTTGTTTCGCCGGGGAAGTCATTTGTAGCAAGAAACAGTGTGAGAGCAGCGCTCTCACCGGGGAGAACACCGCATACACGACACTCCCGTGTAACTGTTTGCCGCACCACGTCCCCGTGTGTGGTAAAGACGGCAACAACTACCCTTCAGCGTGCCTTGCCAAGTAAGTCTTTTGCCACGTCGTGGCATTGTATCCAGAAACCAAAACATTTCACGAGAACGCAGCCTTACAACAAATTTTTTTAGATGTGCCGGTTTGAAGGACTCCGAGATCGAGCCGGCTCCTTGCGACGACCCCTGCCGCTCCCACACCTGCCCTATCGGCCACAAATGCGTCCCTCGCCCCCAGATCTGTCTCTTTTTGATGGAGCAACACAAGGAGTGCAAACAGTACGAATGCAGTAAGTTACTCTACGTCCGCACGCACGGGCTCACTTTTTCTTTTTAGTAAACGGAACCATGAACTGCGAGAGCGTCCCCAAGTCCCCCGTCTGCAGCGTCAACAACACAGAATACGAAAATTCCTGCACGCTCGCTCATCACAACGCCAGACTCTCTTACCACGGTCCTTGCTTACGCAACTGCCACGAAGGCATGGTCTGTGGCATCAACGGCCGGACTTACCCTTCCGAATGTGCAGCTTGGGCCGACATGGTCTCGGTGGACTACCACGGTCGCTGTAAAGTCGTCGGTCTCATCACCGACTCGAAAACCCCTCAGTGTCCCGATATAAAGTGTCCACCTCTCCCGGACACTCAATGTCTCGGTATAACTCCCCCCGGCGCTTGCTGCCCGCTCTGTGGAGGCGCCCTCCGTCTCCTCTACTCCAAGAACCAAATCCACCGTGCGCTCTACGCGCTGAAAAACTCCGATACCGACTCTCTCACACTAAGCGCAATGTTGAAAGCTCTAGATCGCCAAATCCAGGTCGCTCAGTGCGTCCTTCGCGGTTACTTAACCGTAGAAATGGACATCTTCGTCGTCGTACAGACCACGGAGAAGTTTCCTTCGGCTCTCCAACTAGAAGCTTGCGTCCGCGAAGCCGAGAAAATCGCCAGTTTGATTAACATGCAGAGTCCGAGGATCGTCAGCGAGTTGAGTTTAAGTTCGTTGACTCTGGCGAGTGTGGTCCATGTTAGCGCCGCCGCCGGTGTAAAAATCACCACCTTACTTTTGGCGGTGGTGGTATTGTTGAAATTTGTTTGATGCAGAGATGTTACCAAAAATTTGATCTCATGAGCGTTCGTGACAAAAGGCCAAATATCGTACCAAAGATTTGACTGTGTTGCTCCTTGGAATTTTTGACTGTGGCCTTATTTGGGTGCCAAACAAGCAACGGGCCAGTTTCTAGCGATTCTGTGATATGTACTATATGTAAATAGTTGTTATCAGAGTTATTAACGGAGGTGTAAATAACAAATGTATATAAAAGAGAGATTATATCGCTTGTGTATTTGTAGGCTGTAGGGCGAGGTTTTGTGGTTGGATTTTAACCTCAAAACCGCAAGTCTATTAGTGTCATTTTTATAACCAAACCGTTTTGTAATTTATTAAAGAAAATAAATTGTTGGAAATGAGCTGATCGCTTTCTTTTAGTAGTTATATATTTTACAAGAGGATAAAAGACTACTTTAACCATCAAGTAAAAATTGTTTTTTTCACGAGATGGTTGAGCTTTTATAGTCGTGCATGATACACTATTTTTTCAACACACAAAAGCAACTTTGATTTTGGTTTAATAATTTAAAAAATAAGCAATTGAACAATTGAATCTTTTGACAAACTTGCATTAAATGTCCAGTGCGGCAAAAGTAGAATCGTGTTTTTTAGAACTTAGAGTTCTTATTATGGGTCCATATCACAGGAAAAAAAATTTGGTCGTCGTTAAAAGGATTTGGACGTCCGGAATGAAAACGGAAAAAATCTCGAAAAAGAGGAGTTACGGCGAGTTAGCAGCAGAGTCTAAAACAGAAAAAAAATAGAAATCTAACAAACGGAAGTACTCAAAAATAGGTACAAAAATAAGAGAAAAAGAAACAAAAATTTTGCAGGAAAATCGAGAAGTAAAAATCTTAAATGGGTCGAAGGAACAGCGACTGGAATCTCTATGTTGTCGGCCAAAAAATTGATTGTCATTTATGTTTAATTTTAAGTGTTTTAATTCATATTCAATATTATTATTATGCTTATCACTTTGTAAAAAAACAATTAAAAATAAAAATCGGAATAATTACAAAGTGTGTTTAATAAAATATATAAATTTGATTACAACAATGATCACAAAATAATACTGAACTTTTGTGATCCAAAAATCCAATATCGTTTATCCCACAGCAGAAGACACAATAGTAACAACTAAATAGTTACAAGTAGTGCAGTATACAATAAAATAAGGCATGATAATCACATCCCTGTAACGCATCAGAGTCTTCCCAAAACTCTTGTAAAAAAACCTTCAAATTAGGTTATCACACCCAATTTAAAGGTACACTGCGCTACTTCAATCCAATCGTCTGCGTCAACCGCTCGTACACCGTCCAAGCCATGGCAGCCATCAACGTCCTCCTCAGCATCCTGGGAACCATCCCCTTGAAATACCCCCTAACTCCATACTTCCCGTGGACGTAAACCGCCACCGACCACAACCCATTAAACTTATTAGGAAACAGCTGCATCTTCGTCTTCAAAACATCGGCAGGTTGCGTCACCACCGACGCCAGTATCCCCGCCGTGATGCCACACGAAAAGTGCACCGGTGACGCCATCGAAGACTCGAAGACTTCCCTCGGAATCAAAAGCTTAGTCTGGGTGTAGAACATCAAATACAGCCCAGAAAACGGAGCGTCGCGGAAAAGCGTAGGAACCAGCCCGCAAGTCATCCCGCGCAAACCCTCAGTTCGATAAATCTCTCTGAGGGCGGAGAAGACGCCGTTGTAGCCATAAACGCCACTTTCGAAGCGTGTTTTCACGACGGTGATGGGGATCAAGGCGACGCCGCTCATGCATCTGGAAATCACGCCGAGAGCGACTGATTGGAGCGGAGATGGTGTCGATTCGGAGAAAAACTGCGTTTTAAGATAATCGAGGGAGCAGAAGTAGAGGCCAACACCGGGGACACAACGGGTTATAGACTGGAAGAAAAAACGTTATCAATGTGATAAGGAAGAAGTGAGTAAGTTAATACCGGTGTCATGCCCCGCCAGAGGCCGCGGAGGTGCTCCTGTTGAAGGATGTTGGCGAAGACGGTGACCATGCGCGTGCCTCCATTGCTTCTGTAAGAAAAAAAAACGATTTAATTTAAGATTTATTAAAATTATCGAGACTTTGGGAATGGAAGTTTCTAGAAGTTTCTGGAAACTTACTGTAAGACAGCGCCGGCGGTGGGATTCTGCAGACGAGTCTTGACCAAATCCAGGGGTTGGAACAAGATCGTGGAAAACGTCCCGGAGAAGGATCCAGCCAGGAAGGCTTTTACCAAAGGATACTAAAAAAAAAGCTATTTTTAGCCCCTTTATCACTTCCGAAACTAGAACTATTAAAATTAACAGATAAATATTTACTTACACTGCTAACGATATCCATTTTTGGATAATAAGGTACTGATAATTAGTCTTCACGTTGATTTTTCTCGATATTCAAACCCGAAATATCAAGAATCAAATACTCTTTTGGACAAGGACCTGCGAGCCCTCAAAACTCCAAAATCGTATCAGAGTAATCAGAATAATAGATGGGGTTGACGCGGAATTTGTCGGCAATAGTCATTTTTCCAAAAAGACTTGTTAACTGCATTTATAATTCTTTACCAACAAAACAAAAAAAAAGTTCAAACTTGGACGCAGAAGAACGAACTCTTTGTAGCGTTCGCTACGACCACAAGCAGCAATAAACGCGTTCTTATAACTCGACGACACAGTGAAGACTGAACATTATCGCTCGATGACAACATTTATACTCATTCGAAAGGTCACTCCGAGACCCCCCGGAGGCTTATCACGTCTCTAACCCACATGTTTTTACTTACATTTTGTAAAAAAGTGTATTTGGGGGGCAAGATCTGACCCCCCGGCTGGAAAATAACACCGATGTTCTCATTATACTCCTCTGTTTGCATTATTTTTCATTTTCGCCCACAAACCTATGGCTTATCTAACTTGATTATCAAACTTTGAGGTTATGTCGATCGCAAATCAGATAAAGTAATGTCACGTGAAAATTTATACTAAATTAAAATTTTCGAAACGCCGGTAACAAAACGCAGTGGAAATCATCCATTAACTTTGTTTCCATTTGCAAAAATTATGAAATGATTTTTTTATGACAGCGCTCAAGGTCGCCAGTGTCATGAGAATAAGTACAGGTGTGTTGCATCAGTGCGAATTATCACTAGTTCAATTCTTGTTTTCTTGTGAAAATCAATAAATGTGAACTTTTCCTAAACCTAGATCCGATTTAAAGTAAAAACAACTCAGAAGTTGTAAAAAACAACACCTGAAAGACGCTATAAAAGGATAGGTAAAAATTAACTTCATTAGTTAAAAGTGTCGCTGGATATAAAGGGCGAGTTTAAGAACCGCCAATTTCAAAATCATGTAAATTTCCGCGCAAAAATATTATGCGACCTTCGAGTGGTTTTTCCTCCTTGAATTTTTCTAACATGTTAAAGGCACATGTTAATCTAAGTTCAAATGTCGATGTTTGTGCTCTAGGGGGTCTCTTATCTGAACGTGGGGGCTAAAGTTTAAACAAACAGAAAAATTGTTCATTTACGTTGTTGACTCATTTTTCGTTGTTACTATGTTGCGTAAATTATCCTGTCGTCAATGGGAGGTTGAAGAATATTTAGAAAACAACCATGCATGCAGTAATGAAGGAATTTCGTGTTTTGATATAATTTGCGATAAAAGATAGAAGTAAATAAGTAATGAAAAATAAAGTGGACTTAATTAGGAGCCATTAACATTGACATAATTAACTAGAAATTTTCCAAGGAGCAGAAATATATGAAATTATATCAGTTTTGTTCGATATGTACCTAATGTGATCTTGTATTCTCACATCTAGTTTACTTATTATAGCTAAGCTCTTTTTTCCCATTCTTACCTGTCTATAATCGCACATTTTTCACAACACGGCAAAAATTACTTCTTTAATAGAACTGCACAAACAACTGACTAATATTTGTAACTGAAGCCACAGATATGGTTACGTAGGTAACAAATAGTCCTATGACCTGTTTCGAAACGTTATCGTAAAAATACCAAAACGCGTAAAAACAAACTTATTTATGTCTTTGCAGGGGGTCCGTGGTCACCGGGGTCAATTATTGTTGCCATTTCGTTTATCTCATGTTTTGCTGTTTACTATTTCAGAACGGTCTAGAAGAGATACAGAAATTTGGAACAATCTTCTTTTTTCTAAATTATCGCACCGACTACAATTATCAGTTTTATCATACCTAATTAAGAAAAACATGAATGTTGCCGGAAGTGTCACTTTTTGTAAACCAATGAGTACAAAGTTGGGTCATAATTCTGTGATATAATCATTAATCATACTAAATTTAGAAACTAGCATTTTGGGGAAAAACAGGAAGTAATAAAAGCGTCCCATCATTAATATAACATTTATTTTGATCTTCTGAGTAACATTTATAAAGGTAAATTATAAAATCGTCACGAATGAAACGTAAAAGTGCAAATTTGGACGGATTAAACTATTAAAACAGCGAATCGAAAGTAAAAAAATTTCTTTCGAGCCGTCTTTCGTGCTTCTTTCTAAGAGCATAATTATAAATACTGAAATGATTTAAGTTTAGAATATGTCTTTTTGGCGCAGCTCTGAGTACGTCGTTCAGCTGAGTAAAACCTTATCTAAGTAATTTTCAGTAATACATTAAAGCCTGTTTTATACTTCTGTTAAAAAAATTTCAAGCTAGTGTCCTATGTGATAAGAAAACACTGATAGTATAAAATTATCTCTTTACAGTTACAGTTTGGAATATTGTCGCTATTGGTCTACAAGTGTTTCAGCATGGAATGTACCCTCACGTTGAGCCGCTGTTCGAAATCGTAATCTTTGTAGTTGCTCACGGTTTGCAGCAACTGTTTTCCTTCTGTTTTCGTCTGGAACAAACAAGCTCTTTATATTGAAATCAACTTTGTGCGCTTACATCGTTCGATTTTATTAATAGAGCTCCCAGTTCGTACTGCGAGAAGGCTGAAATGTGAGCATCAACGGCGTTGTTCGGCAAGTCCTTCCTGAGCTCCAGACACTTTCTAAAGCTTTCAATTCCCATGGGATAATCCCTCTGGATGCAGTAACAACACCCTAGAATAAGCTTGGAAAGTGCTCGCATCGGTTCGTGCTCGCCACTCACATCCCTACAATCTACAGACCTTCATTAACAATCACGAAATTGTCTCTCCAAACCTAGTTTGATTGTCTCCACATTCTGCGGCGAGCAACTCGGTAGGGCGTTCCACAGATACAACATTTCGTAAACTAAAAGTTTATAGAAAATCGGTGGGAATTCGGAGGCTTCGTTCGGACAGCACTTGGCTCGTTTCGTTAAAAATTCTTCGAGTTGATTCCCTCGGTTTCCTAACTGGGAGGGTTTGAGGTCTTTGATTACGGTGAAGTTGGAGGTGTTTTGACAGGATCCGCTACAGACTCCAGCTAAGTAGCTGTAGAAGACTCTGCTCCAACGACTCCAGGATTTCAAGTAGGTGAAGGTGCTTTCGGCGTTGTGGTAGTCGAGTTGGATGAGGTGGCACCAACCCACCTCGTGGAGGGCTAGGATTTTGATTTCGCGTTGAGCGGCATTATCAACGGAGGCTTGGAACGACCTCAACGCGTTGGGGATGTCAGACTGAAAGAAAAAACTGTGTCTGCATCTATAAACTGGAAAAGTACGCACGTTCAATCTGTTGACTCGTCCTTTGAACAAGAGGAAGAGTGCCGATTGTCCGTATTCTTTTTCGGACTCTTGGAGGAGTTGTGTCGCTGCGGTGACTCCAGCTTGGACGTTGCTACCATCGAGGGCATAAAAGGGGCGGACTATGGTGTGGTACCACAGTAGGGACAACCTACAATGAGTTCCATAGAACCACCCCCCGTTTTTCTTCATTCTTACGTGGCCAGAGGCGCTCTCATGTCCACTCCTTCCCGAGCGTACATCAAACATGATATTCCGTTCTGTCGGTTGCCCGCAAAACCCAAAAAATTCGTCAGTTTTAACAGAGAGGGTGGCAACAAAGAGATCCCCAACTGGAACAACCCGTATCCGAAAGACACCGCTCCCATGAGCCTTTCGATGGTCACTTTGTCGATCTGGGGCCCTTTCCTGAAACTGTGGGCTAGAAATCTCGTTGGCAAAGCTTTACTCGAACTCACACTTTGTCTGTGGGTGAAAAAAGATGAAAAGTTGAGGTGAGATAAGCTAAAGACAGAGAGCTCGTGAAGGAGCTCCAGTCTGATTTGTGGACGTGTTTGGATAAGGCGCTGTTTACCGAAAACGACTTCTTAAGGAACGACATCGCGGACGCGTCGATGCTTGAACGACTACAGTTGTTCTTCATCGAGTTGGGGGTGGAAGCACCGGAGGTGTGAGGTGTGTTGTTAGAAAGGATAGCGGAGTGGGAGTAAGGGAGTTTTTTAATATACCCGTTGGAGGAGGAATCCACGTGTTCCGAGCTCGTGGGGCTCTCACTGTCGGGAGTGGTATTCATGGTCTCCATGATCACCTCTACGAGAAAACGTTAAGAGCGCTCTTTTACATAAAGCGAATACCTGGCAAGTTTTTGTCCGTTTCCCCAACGACCTCTTTATATAATTGCAGGATCTCCTGGTAAGCGCTCTGGTACACTTTCCACGCCTTCCTCATCACCCACCCTCCCTTAAAATACCCCGAAATATCCTGCTGCAAGAATGTTAAAATAGCCAAACAAACTTGCGAATCCGCTAAAATAATCTGCGTTTCAAGAGTCTCAGCCAAAGACACGTTATCACTGGAACCAAACGCTTTTTTCACGGATTTAAACCAGCCGCTTTCCGAAGTGCACTTTCGTTCAACTTCTTTGAGAACTGAAGTGGCTAAATTGAGCTTGTCGTCTTCGAACGTCATTAAGGCATCCTGTAATGTTTCATCGTACCGAGCACAACCAAAAAAAGTCTCACCATGAAAGCTGCGAAGGAGTATCCCGCGCACATTGGTAAACTATCTGGGTATCTGGAAAATAGTTCTTGGGCCTCTTTAGCGTTGTTGTTGATCAACAGTTTGATCCCTTTCTTCGCCAGCACCCAGTCAGGCACTTCTTCGTTGGTTTCAATTGTTTCTCGGTTTGTTATTGCTGCAGCCATTATGAGGTGAGTCAGTGATGCCACATTATTGTATTTCTTGGAGGGATGAGACGAGGACACCGAAAATTTAGATTAGACGGTAATGAAAATAAAACAGTGGATTTGACAGGAATGTCAATGTCACACTCCGAGGGTTGTTCATTCATGATTTGTAGAAAACATCGATTTTTACCCTTTGTTGGCCGGAAGGGGGCGCGATACAGTAAAACCTCCGCTTGCGGATATCGATCGGTAAGAAACTAGACTTGTTCGCTTTTTTTAATTAAATAGACAATAATTTACAAATTATGTTACAAAATCTGCGATTGTAGGAATGCTAGATGAACTCAAGTCCTTCGTACTTTAAGTCAGATATATGAAAATCGTCCAATAAAACTTCTCCGTGGATAGTGAAAGACGTGATGTAGGTCGCGGTTTTTCCATCCAGTTCTTCAGTTCTCAAGGCCACGATGACTTGGTCTTCCGAAGACGGGATGAACTTAAAAGTGGAAAAGCCTCTCGTCGGCTTCGAGTTCAAGATCTGCAACAAACAACATCAGCGCGCGCAGGGAGCTACTTTCGCGTACTTGTGTCGTTTTAACGTCGTACAAATCCTCATCTGCGCTGATTAAAACCGAGCACCCTCTGTGTTCATCCAAAGATTCGTTGTATTGCTCTTTACTACATCTTCTCGGTAAAAAGAACCAACGTCTGTGAACATCGGACCAGACCCCGCTCTCGTGAATCATATATCCGGGCCAATAAATCCCCAGTACCTCCCTGACTCGCTTATACTGATCAACCCAGTTCAAGTGGTTCACCTAAAATCTGAATGACTTTTCCAAGCGGGGAATTATAAGAAAGTTTACTTGTCCCTTTGTGGTTATAGCTTTGACGTACTGTGGATTGTGGCTCTCGAACTGGCCACTCGGCGTCGTCCACTCTTTGCCCATAGAGCCCACGTATAACACCTCGTCTTTAACCGTAGCCCACTCGGATTTAAAGCCTTTGGTGGTTCTGCAAAAACACCAATAGTGAGGACGCTTTCACTTCACGTGGTCAAAGAGCGTGGTTCACGCGATTAACGGAAAGAGTCTGATTGGTTGATGACACTTTACCGCGAACTTACTTCCCATCGCCGTCCATCAGAAGCACCCATGGAATCGCCTTCTCGTTGATGATTTCAAACACTAAACCTGTTCTATCGTCGAAAGTGAGCAATCTTCCGTCGAAAACGACCAGCTCTGATAGTTCCATCCCTCTACCTTTATGCGCGTAATTCGTCGTGAGTTTAATAGGACTAGTGCGATCCCACGTGACAACTACCGTATGTCTCTTGGGGCTATAACTCAAGTATCCGCGCATTAAATAAGAAAACCACACGTTTTTTTCACTCTCACTTTTCGAATTTGTGTCCAAATCGGCGATGACACCTATCCGAAACGTATGCATTGAATTAGTTTTAATAGGACTCGTTAAAGGATACGTGTAATTGTAACTACTGCTTCGCAGGACACTCCCGGAGCTGCCCCCTTTTCTTGGCAACATGTATAAAACTATTAAAACAAACAATCCTATAAAGGCGACTATTGAAATGAACTGGGTTTGGCCACGTATAGTGCGATTGACAATTCGGTACGCTGGTTGTGCTCTTAGTGCTTTTCTCCAATCTTTTGAAGATCCCATTTCGTCGTCGTCGGAGAGAAGGTGCATGCGTAAGTGATTTGGTTCCATTAATTTGGTGCTTCATTAGCGGTGGGTATCACAACGATTTTAAGAGTGAAAAGATTAAGTGGACACGTATCAACATTATCACAGTATGGGTTGTTTGCTATTAATTTGATTCCAACATTATCACCTAACCTATACGCGAACTGTCAGCGTGACAGAAGAAAGACGGTGAGCTGGCACCACCAACCGAAGGGGCCCAAATCCCCAAGACACAATTCTAAAAAATTCGCAAACTTAAAAGCGAGAGGGGCAGTAACGTCACTCATTTTAGCCACTCTAAAATTCCAATTTGTTTATTTGATAACAACCTGCTTTTATTTATTTTATAAAACTGGCAGTTAAGGGGGAAAAAAGTTCCTAGATATTCGCATAGAGGAACAAAATGACTGAGATTTTGTCTAACTTCTAAAAGAAACCTTAGTTTTTCACTGTTATTATTGTCTTTTTGTAATTTCTCCAAATTTTTCAGACTTGAAGCTGAAAATCGAAATTTGCAAAGTTTCGCAGTTTAGTGAGAAACGAAATCCCCTAGAGTAGCATCGACAAATCAACAAAACAAATTCTAGAAAATGGCTGTTCTGGCGGCGGCCCAGCTCTTGGACGAGCTTATGGGGCGGAACCGCAATGTAGCCCCCAACGAGAAAGTCAAGGAGCTCAACTGGGAAGACCCCGAAGTAAGAATTATTATTTTTCCATTTTCCTCATAACCTAACCTCACTTTTCAGTACTGCAAATATTTCATGGTGAAGTTTTGCCCCCACGATTTGTTTGTGAACACCCGCGCAGACTTAGGCGCTTGTTCCAAAGTCCACGATGAAGAAGTTCGAAAAATGTTCCAACAAGCGAAGCCCCACCGTAAAATTCACTATCAGGAAGAATTTATACGTTTCTGTTCTTCTATGATCAATGAAGTAGAAAGAAAGATTCAGAAAGGGAAGATGCGCTTGGCGTTGAGCGGGAAATCGGAGCTCCCATCGATCTCACCAGCACAATCCCAGAAAAACCAAGAGCAAATCAAAATTTTAAATGAGAGGATTAACGAGCTCGAGGCTGAAGCTGAGCAGGCCGGAACTGATGGTAATGTGGAACAAGCGCAGGGTCTGATGAAGCTGTGTGACCAGTTGAAGGAGGAGAGGGACGCCTTGAGGAAACAAATCGAGAATGGGTAAAAAAAAAAATTGGTAGATTTTTTTGTTAGTTTTATGTCTTAGGCATTGGAACGCCACCGCCGAGCTGGCCGCCGCTCAAGAAAAACAGATGGAAGTCTGTCAAGTTTGCGGGGCCTTTCTCATAGTCGGTGACGCCCAGCAACGAATTGACGACCATTTAATGGGGAAGCAACACGTGGGCTTTGCGCGTCTGAAATCGGCTTTAGACGAGATCACGGCGGTGGTACAAGCCGCAAAAGAAGAACGACGATTAGGTCGCACTAGGTCAGGCTCGGAGGAACGACGTAGTAGAGAAACGGAGCGTGAACGCGAGAGAGAACGAGAGAGAGAAAAGAGGAGAGAAAAAGAGGTGGAAAGGAGTCGGTCGGAGCACAGGTGAGGTGGTAGTTGATAGCAACAGATTGTTTAACTGATTATTGACAGATTAGAGAAGGAGAAGGATAGGAAGGACAAAGAAAAGGAACGGAAAGAGAGGGACAGGAGGGATAGAGAAGCGCGCAGGAGTAAAGAGAGGGAGCGGGAGAGGGAAAAGGAGAGAGACAGGGAACGGGAAAGAAAGCATCGCTCTGACCGGGATTCTGGTGAGGATTAATATTTTGGCTTCTAAAATCTGAAACAAAAAAAAATTGTAGGGAGAAGCCGTCACCAATATCGACGTTGATTGGTTTTCTCCGTTAGACCAGTAAGATCAAGCACTCCAGGTAGGTGGCTTTCTAGTTTACCTGTTAAAATTGTTTTTCAGCTGTCCAACAGGTTAGTGGTTGTATAATAAGTGTCATTGTATTTTTTCCAAAAAGTGCGATTGCTTTGTCTTTTTCAATAGAAATTTTTTTATCAAGTAGAGTTCTTATAAACAAACTTTTAGTTGGTTTACACGGGCCCGGGACTGGAATTATCTAAAACCGCTTTTCGATAGTTTAAACTTCACAAAATCTTACGTTCTTGAAAAGTTTAATCCGTCCCTGCGATTTCAGTTTTAGTTATACCACTTTATAGTTAAAGTTTCAGAGTGTATCTATTTTTTTTTTCAGAACCGCATAAAATCGGATTTTGAAAACACTACAAATTGCACAAAAAATGCAGACTATAAGCTGCTGTGATTTTTTTTATCATTAGAACAGTTAGAGAATTGTATTTAGAAAATTTAGACATTCGGAGCAAATTTTTGAAATTTCAGCCTTCTACGAAGTTTTATAGACTAGAAACTAATGACTAATATTTTCGACTAGGGTCCTGCAATCGCAGCGACGGTGAAATCACTTTAAAGGCAAAATTTCGGAGCAGATTTGTGAATTTGTTTGTATTTTCTCTTTGTTGTTTTTTTAATCATAGTTTTTCTACATCGCATTTTGAAAAAAACTCAAAAATACATATATTTATAGGCGGCTTTGAATTTTAGTATAGCGTCAAACATTTAGAGAATATTAAAAATCAGCAAATATTCAAAATTTTGGTTGTCTAATAAGTTTTGTACTCTAGAAACTTAACAGGAGTAATATTTTTGTTCCGGTCCTGTTGTGGTATAAACCAGATAATTGGTTGTAGCTATTACATACTTAGTGCATTGTTATAAGGATTCTACTGAAATATGTGCAAAATATTGCCAACAATTGGACGAAAAACCCACTAAATTATGTTCCTACCTACTATCTCGCTATAGTAGGACCTCGATGCAGTGTTGCCACCACAAGGTCCAATTGTTGTGCTCCCTTAGCCTACCAATCAAAATTTTAACCGGTTTTTGACAGAAACTGACACGGTGTGTTGATTTACCAATTTCGGTTGATTCCACATTTTTTCTTATGAGTTTTCAGCTGTATCGATCGAGATGGTGTCGCCACTTGGTCACACTCACACATTCGGTTGTTTTTGTACTTACCTGACATTTTAAACGAGGTATTTATACATGCACATAGGACGTCGGTTTTACCCACAAACTCTTAACGATTTTCTTCCAAATAACTGTGGTTGAAACATGACTCTCGCTGTGTTAGCTCAAATATTAACGACGTTGTAACCGAGGTATTTATCATGTTTCGAAGGAAACGACTTCGAGAGCAAAGATTTCGTAGTGTCGGTAGTTGAGGTGCTCAAAGTCGTTTCGTTCGAACTAGTCCGCCATCGTAAAGCACCTGTCTCGTATCAGCTATTCATCACTGGTCTGGATTTTTGCAGTTGGCAACAAACAGGTGAGGTTTTCAAGCGATTTCCCAGACAAGACGTTCGCTTGGTCTCCGACTGGTCCGTTTTGGTCTTCTGTGCAATGAGGTGATGATTGTGTTTCCATTCCGCTTTAAAAAAAAATCTCGGAGAAATGGAAGCACAGTTTTTTATACTCTTGTAAATTATTATAGGCTAAGCTATGTTATTAATAATTGTACGACTTGAAAATAAATACTAGTAACGTTGTTAATGTGAGGGCCCCCCAGTTCCAACATTCCAGGTTTTCAAGTCTTTATTTTTCAGTTTAAAGTTATTAATTACAATTTACATGAGTTTCGGTTAAAACTGGTTTCAAAATAGAAACAAAGATACAGTTTTGCCATGGACAGAAGGCACGGATAGAAAAAACCTATGGAAAGCACCTAGAACTAGGAAAATCCGTGGATCTCCAGGAATTTTCTCTAGAAGAGTAACCCAATTTTATTAATTTAAAAAGTTAAGAATTTAGGAATCTGGAAATTAAAAACTTGGAAGAAAGCAAATCGGTTTCGGGAGCTGAGTATCTGAGAATTTTACAGTGTAAAATTTAAAATTTTGGAAATGTAATCTAAGAATAAAGGGCATAGGGAGATAAGAATGCTAAAATTGCCCCCAGAGCGTATCTTAACGATACTTTCAGGATATGTTCGTACTATAGAAGTACTTTGATTCTGAAGTTTTTAGATCTCAAAGTTAACTAGATTTTGAATAATAATAAAAAAAGGCAAAAACAGAAAATATTTTTTTTCTCTTCATAGATTAAACCGATTTAAATAAAAAAAAATATAGTAATTTAATATCTATAGAGATACTCTTTTGATAAAAATTTCAACTATATAGCTCTACATTTTCATAGAGAAAAAAATTTTTTTTCAAGAAAAATTGATTTTTTATTATAAAACTTAAAAGTACAATTTTGAAAATATTTTTTTTTGAATTCCCTAGCAAAAAGTACATAAAATATATTTTTTTCAAATTTTTTGTAATGGTACGCCATATTGAAAAAAATTAAAAACTGTCATGTTTCCGAAAAAAATTTTTTTTCGGTTTATACTCTCTTTCTCTCTCTCTCTCTCTATATGTATACATCTAAAAAATGAAATTCTGAGAACGCATTAACTGTTTATTGCTCTCTTAACCTCCCAGCCACCCCCAAGCAGTAATAACAAAAAGAGCATGATTTAAGTGTAGTTACGCTTGAACATTCCCAACGTGAATATGAATATTAATTTTTGAAAAATAATGTAATCTAGATTAAAATTTATTTAACATCATCATCGCTTTCTTAATTAATTGTTACGTTAATATTATCATCATTAAATAAAATAGTTTCGCATTTTCCTAGAAAATTTTTTTTTTTCGAGAAAAATTGTTGAATTGTGCAATTTTAATTTTTTAAATTTTTTAACAAAAAATACATAAAATATATTTTTTCCAATTTTTTTTTCTAATGGTACGCCATATAGAAAAAAAATTGTCTTTTTTGCAAAAAAAAAATTAATTTATTGCTTTGATAACAATACACATACACACATATATATGTGTATATATATATATATATATATATATATATGTGTGTGTGTGTATATGTCTTTCAATTATTTTTGACAAAAATAAATCAAATAAATATCTCAAATAAAATTATTTGAGAGAGAAATTGTTATAACATAATTCTGACGTCTTAACTAGATGACTATTATCTTATTGAAAAACGCACCGCTATTACTAGAATAACACCACGAGGGGGTGACTTCCGATTCAGATTTTTCTGATTTAATTATAGAGAGAATGAAGTCCATTAAAACATGTAAAAACACGTTGGCTGATGAAGTGAAGAAAAATGGTCGGCTTTGTAAAAAACTTTCTTTTCAAACAATTTTAGTTAATGAATTAACAGATTTTCCAGAAATGACAAAAAAATTGAAAATCCTCTTCACTGGTTCAAATCAATATAAACAATCAATGTCATACCTAGCTGAAATGATGGATGAATCGAACAATATAAAAATTGAATATGTAAGACGAAAGTAATATAGTCAAAGTTAAAGTCTAAACTCGTCATATTAACAAAATAGAATATAGACTTTTTATTTTTAGTTTTGATTACAAACCAAATAGTAGAGAGTATATCGGAATAAATAGATATTGCTGTGAATGTGCAAATGGCAGCAGAACGTCAATGAATGAAGACAGCGATTATGTTTAAATTATCTTTCGTTAAATTATCTTTTCGTTAAATTCGTAAAGTTAATATTAATATTCACGTTAGGAATGTTCAAGCGTAACTACACTTAAGTCATGCTCTTTTTGTTATTTGTGCGCGGGGGTTGCTGAGAGATGAAGTGAGCAATAAACAGTTAATGCGCTCTCAGAATTTCATTTTTTAGATGTATATACATACATCTATACATATATATATATATATTTATATATATATATATATATAGAGAGAGAAAGAGAGTATAAACCGAAAAAAAATTTTTTTCGGAAACATGACAGTTTTTAATTTTTTTCAATATGGCGTACCATTACAAAAAATTTGAAAAAAATATATTTTCTGTACTTTTAGCTAGGTAATTCAAAAAAAATATTTTCAAAATTGTACTTTTAAGTTTTATAAAAAAAAATCAATTTTTCTTGAAAAAAAAATTTTTTTCTCTATGAAAATGTAGAGCTGTATAGTTGAAATTTTTATCAAAAGAGTATCTCTATAGATATTAAATTACCATAAATTTTTTATTTAAATCGGTTTAGTCTATGAAGAGAAAAAAAATATTTTCTGTTTTTGCCTTTTTTTATTATTATTCAAAATCTAGTTAACTTTGAGATCTAAAAACTTCAGAATCAAAGTACTTCTATAGTACGAACATATCCTGAAAGTATCGTTAAGATACGCTCTGGGGGCAATTTTAGCATTCTTATCTCCCTATGCCCTTTAGAATTCTCAGAGTCTAAAACGATTTGGTAATTTGCGAAACTAGAAATGAGCACTTTCGAAGCTTTTTGCATCTAAAAACTTTTTTCCATTATTAAATTTATTAATTTTTATTTGAAAATTTCGGAAGATAGAAATCTGGAAAAAATCTGAAAAGTTTTCAAGTCTTTATTTTTCAGTTTAAAGTTACTAATTACAATTTACATGAGTTTCGGTTAAAACTGATTTAAAAATAGAAACAAAGATACAGTTCTGCTATAGACAGAAGGCACGGATAGAAGAAACCTATGGAAAGCACCTACGACTAGGAAAATCCGTGGATTTCCAGGAATTTTCTCTAGAAGAATAACCCAGTTTAATTCGGAAATATCTAATCTAAGAAAGGGACCAAAAATATCACAGACTGCCCCAAATTTTAACTCGTAACTAGTAAAAACCGACCCCAGCACCCTCTTCAAGAAAAATATACGAGATCACTATCACACGACAGCTGGAATCGATTTTTGAACAAAAAGTAAACATCACACGAACTATCTGTTTTAATTACGCGATTTTAGTTTAATTGAGTTTCATTTTACTCCTATCTGAAGCTCCAGAAGGCGAAATTGAGATTGTCAATTTGAGAGTTGTTTCCCACGAAATTATTGCCCATAGAAACATTTATCTGTTAGACTATGACACGAATTGACTAGAAGCAGATCCAATTCTATGGTCTAGAATGACTCCGTTATTCCTAGATTGCCTGTCCGTTTTAGAGAGTAATTTACTCTACTTTTAGTCTATCTAATAGTTTACGTTTATGTTAATTCTAGTCGTTTAGTTGCCTTCGATTATCTGTCGATCGGCCATTTTGTAAAATGGCGGATCGTCCCGGTTTAAATATCTAGTTACTAGTTCGCTAAACATAACTGGATGGCGCAATATCAACGAAGCTCGCTAAGGAAACTTATACAGGGTGTCAACAAAAAGAACGTATTGGCCATCCACGCACCAGACTAACCTAGTATTTTGCAAAGACCCTGTATATTGTATCATGCTTAGTTCTGATATTGGAGTATCTAGAAATGAGATTTCTGCCGAATTTCAGTTGACACTTCAATAAAGAAAATATTCTCTTATAGTACGACAATTCCTAATCGTAACACGGTTCAACAAGTGTACAAAATACTAAAACATTGACTACAGATATGTAAAAATAAAAACATAGACTAGAAAACGGTACTTTTTACAATACACGCTATTTACATATATAAAAATAGGTAGCTAGGGAAGATTCACCTCTACTAACACTGATTTTCGTTTTCACTGTCCGTTTTTTCTCGTTGTTCGTCTCTCTGCACGAGATTCTCCTCGCTTCCGTGCGTCACCTCGAAAATATCGTACTCGTTGAACTCCTTGAGGTTCTCGTCCAACTTCCTCCTCTCCGTGATGATCCTCTGTACGCTCTCTTGGCTGTCGTTCTTCGGCAGCTTCTCTTCGTGCTTGACCACCGGCACCGACAAAAACGAGGTTTCTTCGGTGATCTCCATCGATAGTTGTTTGGTGAACAAGTGCTTGGTGCTCCCGTAGAATTTCGGTTTCGGTTCCGGCGGTACCACTAACCGGTTGTTCTCGTTGGTTTCGTTGATTCGTTTCAGCGGATACCGGTCTTCGGCTTTGGGAACTCTGAGCAACGTTTCGTTTTGATTCAACGATATGATTTCGTCTAGATTCGTTTGCATCTGTTGGCGGTGGTTTTTCTCCAATACGTCAGAGCTTTTGTACTCTTGGATGCTGTAGATGTCGGATACTGACTCGTCGATGTTGCGGATGTCGTCCATGTTTAGTAAGGTGATGGGTTGGTGGCTGTGGAGGGTCTGGCGGCGGGTTTGGCTGAACGAGGGGCGGTGCTCGAGGGTCGCTTTGGTGCCGGGGGGGTTGTAAGTGAAGTTTGATGGCAGTGACAGAACCTAAAATGTAGACATGGATTTAGCAGGACGAAATCGAGGATTAAAGGCACTTATGGAAATCTGACTCTTAATTTCTCTCGAATCGATAAACGAAAAATTTTAGAAGAAATATTTTAGTTTTCTAAAATTCGTAACATATTCTAAATTTTCTGAATTTCAAGATTTTCGTGAAGTCGTAGAAACTCTGCAAAAATCTTTAACATTTGATAGTTAAAATAGACACTGCTTCTCTCAAACACGCCACGGCCATTTTACAGTCATTCCGAACTCACTTTCGTCAGAGGTTTGCGTTGTCGCTGGCACTCTTGGTCCAACTGCAACGCTAAACACAGCTCGCGTTTCTCCTCCATCTCTTGTTTCTCCTGGAACTCCCTTTCGATTTGATTATCGAGATCTTGTTCGTCCTCCAGGTGCTTATGGGATTCCTCTAGATGTTTCATGAGCACCTAAAAGCAACCACACTCGCGGTTTAATCAAAACTATAATTGGGGGCACTCACTGCCACCACGACGTTGACCAAGACGAATTGCGCCATTAGCACAAAAATAACGAAAAAAATTGGGGCGATTATCTTCGAAACGCAACAATTAGTCACGCATTCCGCCGATTTGTTACACTTCTCGTCGCTGAGTGTGTCCTTCATTATGCCGTTCCAGTTGTCCCCAGTGGCCACACGGAAGAGGGTGAGGAAAGCCATGCCGAAGTTCTCGAAGTGGGCGTGCTCGCCCAGACCTGCACGATTTTCAAATTAAGGCTGCGATCTTGTTAAAATATTTTAGTTTGCTGAATACAGCGCCTGGACGTGCTCCCCGCGCTTCACCCCTATTTTATAGCAGAGGGGGCTTTTATCTATCTGCCTATGCCTACAGCTTTTTTTAACACCAAGAGAACCGGTTTTTCAAGTTTGTTTCTGCGAAGGAGAGTGCTTTCACATGAAATGTTCGTTCAAATTTATGGAAGCATCAAAGACGCGTAACGCGACTAAGATAAAATTCTGTCTGTTTTAGGAAGTTCTAGAAGGAGAAAGAAAATTCTAAACTACATTTTTGTGGTGTTATGTGTTTCAGTCCGTATCCGTGCGGGTAATAAATTAATTAAAGGTGATCAATCGTATCAGATCTGCGGGTCTCTACCAATTTGGAATTCTTAAGAAAACTTTCTTTTTAAAATGTGAAGTAAAGATTGCGGGGTAAAACGTCTTTGAACCACCTTAGTACACGAGCTTCTCCCATTCTTTACCGTTCCAACAGTCCCTAACTTTTGTGATATTAAACTTAACTTAAACTTAAAATTGACGACGGAGGTCCCTCACCTTGACACTGGTTGATTTTGCAATCTAATCTGCCGAAGAGCTCCACCCCCAGAGCCGCGAAAATGAAGAAGAGGAGAAAAAACAACAATCCTAGGTTGCCTACTTGTGGAAGAGCTTGCATCACTGTGTCCAGCAGCGCACGGATACCTTTTGCCATCTTTAGAAGCTTCAGAACTCTGGCGATTCGCATGACGCGCATGACTCGGAGCACCGTGGGATTGATCGGGATTATGTTTGATTTGAGCTCTTCGAGGACGATACCTACGACTGATAAAATAACGATGACGACGTCCAGGATGTTCCATTTGTCTTTGATGTAGAGGGCGAACCCCAACGCGATGATCTTCATGGTGCTCTCTAGAATGAACACCGCGGTGAAGAAATAATTGAAGATCTTGAGGACGTAGCTTAGGATGTTCGGCATTTTGTAGCTTTCAGTCGCCATCGTGACCACGTTCAGGCCGATGACCGCAGCTATGGCTAGGTCGAAGTATTTTGAAGTTACCACGTTGTGGATGAACAGGCGCCAAGGGGCGTAGTTGATATAATACGGAGGTTCGTTCATTTCTAGAAAAAATAACATCATTTTAAATTGTGCAAAATTTTAACTCCTTACTACGTCTCCGTTTCTCTAACTGTAGTGCCCTTTTAGCCGCCCTCCGGATTCTTTCTTCTTTCTCTTGTTCCTCCCGACAACGGTGGAAATTCTCGACGACGACTCCCACGAACATGTTCAAAACGAAGAACCCGACTAAAAGAATGAAGGATATGAAGTACAACAGTCTCCACTCAGAGTAGTTGATTATTGGCTGCTGATCCAAGCCCACGGCGTCCAGACCGTTGTACATGATGTTAACCCAGCCGTCTCTTGAGCTCAAGACGAACAACGACATCAGCGCTTGCCCCAAATCGTCGAAGTTGTACTTCTGATTCTCCCAGGTGTAATTCCGGGCCACGCAGTCACTGCTGGTCACTATCCCGGTTAAGTTTTCCCCTTTGCAGTAGTAAAAGGAACCTTTAAAAAGCTGCACGCCGAGAATTCCAAAAATGATGAAGAAGGTGCAACAGATGAGGACGATGTTTCCGATAGGACGCAACGAAGAGAGGAGAGTTTGGACAACGAGTTTGAGACCTGGGGCTCGGTTGATGACACGCAGGGGACGCAGCGAACGCAAGAGTCTGAAAACTCGAAGGATGCCGAAGATCCGGGGGCTATTTGAGCGTATGAGAGACATGAGTAAGTCCACGATGGAAATGATGACGAGGGAGCCGTCCATGATGTTCCAGCCAGAGGTGAAGTAGGCGTTAGGTCCGTAGCACATGCCCGCAGCCACTACCTGCACAAGCACAGATCTCTAAGTACCAATTACATGAAAGTAAGAAAAACTTACTTTGACGAACATCTCTATGGTGAAGACCACGGTGAAGATGTAGTTGCAACTAGATAGAAAGAATCTTTCGTTGCTGTCGGGCGGGATGTTCGGTCTCTCCATCGCGAGAGTGATGCAATTCATGGCAATAAACAGAAGGATAGCGTTGTCGAACCATTTTTGATTGACGAACCAATAGCACCATTGTCTAAACCTAGAACCAAAAATTTTGAGGAGTTTTCGGTTTACTTTATTGTCGTGGCAAGTTTTGACACCAGATGTCCTGTGACTTGCGATAGCGTTTTTGGGAACCTCCATTCATTGATTTACAAACTGCTGTCAGTGACTCTCAAACTGTTTTCAGTGGCTTTAATGTGACTATTAATTTTTAAAGTATGCATTATAATTTTTAAGCATTTTTATTTTTGCGGTTGTGGGTTGTAGAACGAAGTTTAAATTTTTGTACAACTTCGTGAAACACCCTGAATAAATATACTTTTCAAAAAGGTTTGTTTTAGGGAGTCCTTGAAGAAAATCCAATCTGTTTTCAGCCGTACCGCGTGGGAAATCTATTTGAGGTGATCTCTCGTACTAGATCCACGGTCGTTAGAAGTATTTGCGATACTATTCTTTAATTTTTAACATCTGCAAGAATTTTAATAAGCACAGCCTAACAACAATCGAGCTCGCTTTCTCACATCTGGTTGTTTTGTTATGTTGTTTTTACTGTTTACTGAACAGCGGGTTTTTGGATAACATTACCTATTTTCCTGTGGGAATATATACAAGGAGAAATCTTCCCTCTCCTTCAGGCACCCTGTGGGCTCGCACAACCTCAGCAACTTCTTGATCCCGCTTATCCTGGGCGAGTCTTGTTCCATGGGAATGCAATCGTCCATTTTGATTTTGGGCAGGCTGCGCTCGGGCACAGTTTTGTCGTTGAGGCTGTTGACGGACTTGGGTTCGGCTTGACCGGACTTCCTCGACAGGGTCGGACTACTACATTTGTTGATCTGCGTGTTAATTTTCGGTTGGGTTATGCTCGACGCGACTAAAGAATTGTGACGTGTTAAGGTGGGTGCTGTGGAGACCTATAAGAGTTTGTTTAGTTGATGTTAAGTGCAGCACACGTGCTTTTACTTGTGGGACAGAGCTGTAAGTGTTGGATCTAAGTCTAACGGAATTTTGTGGACTAAGCCCTTTGGCGCTCCTGTTATTCGGAGCGTCGCTTTGTGTGTCGTTCTGGATGCGGATGGACGACTGCAAGAGCGAGTCGTTGCGTAAACTAGCCTGAAAGCAAAAGTGCGACAACGAAAGCTTGGCCACAGTGGCGCAGCTGGACGGATATTAACGCCCAGCTACGCCACTGTGCGTGCGCGGTGATAGGCCCAAAAAACTAACTTGTCGACTCATGCCGCCTCCGTTGCACTGCGAGTGGTCCCTTCCGTTATTCAGCGGTACCGCTTCTGAATCTGACCCGCTCCTGTTTTTCTTTCGCCTCAAACTCGGCCTGTTGGTCAGCTTCCACGAGCATTTTCTCTGCACTTTCGCTTTCTCTTGGTTTTTCTGTTCTCGAGGCAGTGACACCTTCTCCGAGAAGGTCATGATCTTCGAGCCGATTTTCTCGTTGTGTGTGACAATTTTTCCGGTTAAAGGAGTCTGTGCCTCATCTAGAGGTCTTTCGAATTGACGGAAAGTTAACGGGGGTGGCGACAACGTCGGCGGTTTGAGGAGGCTCAGACTCTGAGGAAAAGATTACAGATTACAAAAATTTATTTCAGTACAGAGGGAAGTGATTTTCATGTTATCAACGTACCGTCGTCTTTTGTGTGGAGTCTGTGCTTGACACACCACCAGGACTGCTGTCGTCGGCAGAGGGACAGTCGGTTGATACCGTTGTTACGTTGTACCGGAACTCGGGGAAATCGTCCAAGGTTGTGCTCGGGGAGTCCTGGGGGGTGGCGGCGGTGTGGGTTATAATGGGAGGAGAAGTCTAAGAAGAATCGTTTTTAGTGTGGCAGTTAATTTTTGCCTTTAAAAATTGTATTTTTCTGGTTTTTAAATTTACTAGAAGTGGTGGATGCGCCGCGCTGGTCCACTTACTTGATAATACTTTCAAAAACCTAGCTGTATTTTTTTAAAAACAATACTAATCGTTTTATAAACGTGAAATTTAGAAAAAAATCTCAAAATTTAAATTATTAATACTTTATATTCATAACAAAATTTTCAAAATAATTTTAAAAAAATACTACTATTTTATTTCTAAATCAAGAAAATTGAAAGAATTAAAAAAAAAGTGATTGGACATTTTCGTTTTTTTTTTTTATTTCAGAGAAGCTTCCTAAATATCTACATGTTTTCTTAAAGCAAAAATTCTAGAAAACGTGTTTTTTATTTTTATTTTAGTCCTGTTCCTTTTTAACAACACTAAAAATTTCACAGACGTCAAATAATCCAAAAAATTCCAAAACCGTACACATTTAATAGATTAGGGTAAAAAATTCTAGAAATTTCAAAATTTGCAAAAAAATTAAATACCAGAAGTAATATATTATAAAAACTCTGATTATTCCAGAGATTCTCAACGGGCTATAATTTTTAAATATTTCATTATTTTCTAAAGATTCTATAATTATACAATTTTTTATCACACAAAAGGTTCCTAAATTTCTTGATATTGTCTTCAAGCAAAAAAAAGAATTTTTTCTCATAAGGGACGTCAAATAATCCTAAAGATTCTAAAGTTGCACGCTTTAAAAATTCTATAAATTCTAGAGATATTCAAAAATTTCTAACTTTAAACAAATCGTGGTTTAAAAATTTTCAAAATTTATAAAAAAATTAAACAATTTAAAAATGGTTCCTCGTTTTTTAAAGATTCTATAATTTTCTTTTTTTTTATTACAGAAAAGATTCCCAATTTTCCAAGTATTTTATTCAGCCAATACAATTCAACTTGTTTACTTGAAAGCACGGATCTAAATCATGCCAAGAATAAATCTGGGAAGTTCCAAAATACTTTTATTGGATTTTCCAGCCGTAAAATTTTATCATCGACGATATTTGAAGCTCCCTGGTACGATGTATCGAACAAACTCCGCTGACATATACCGTGTGAACAAACAAATTTCGTTACCTGTCTAGACGGCTGCCTAAGCATGGACTCCTTCTGGATATTACATTTGGGTTCCACTGGCCCCTCCAAGAACCCGCACTCCTTCTCGATCAACTTTTCCCGGCAGTTACAGTTGATTAATCCGATCGATGCCCGTTGCTCGTTGAAATCTTTAACCTTTCTCAGTTCCTCCGCGGACCTCCAACAATTCTTCGTATCCTGCGAGTCTCTTTCATTCTAGTTTCGGCCCGAATCAGACACTCACCTGCACGTAACTCCCGCTGGAGCTAGAAACCGACCTGCTGCTGTCGTCGGAACTCCTCAAGCTCCCGCCTTCCAGCATACACGACATTTTTCTCCTCGCCATCTCCCGTTGTTCCCGCTCTCTCCTTTCGTTCCTTTCCGAGCTGAAGCCTTCGACCAGGATAGCTACCAGTAAATTAAACAGAACGTAATTCCCGAAAGTCATCAACGCAACGAAATAGAGCGCCGCCCAGTGCGAAGTTTTCGCCATCCCGTTCGAAAGAACGACGTTCCAGTCTTCTTGAGTGAGAATCTAAAGAAAAACGGTTAGAAGTTGAAGAAAAAAGCGCTTGGTGTTAGTATGTAAAAATCTGATCTCACTTGGAAAACGGTGACCGTGGCCCAGAGGAAATTGTTGAAGTGTTTTCTGTCACATTCACATCTTTCGTCGTTGCTCACGATCATTTCGCAGGAACATTCTTTAATGCTTCCGTCCTCTGCTCTATAGTTGCAAAACTTACCCCCAAAAAGGTACATTCCGAGAATGCTGCCAAAAACATGTTTGTCTAAACTTGTCGGAAATTTTCGTGATCTAAGCTAGTCTAGATCTGTTTCTAGTGTGGTGTCGTGTCATGTCGTGTTTTGTTAAGTTTCGACCAACAAAATGCCAACAACTACAAACTACTGATACCAGTTTTGGGGGCTGTCTATTTTATTGAGCAAAAAAAATATTGCATTTTTTCAAGGATAAACATCTGTTATTCTTCAAATTTCTGATTCTGTTACTATCAGGTTGGTGGTAAATAGGTAAATAAAGGCGA
Organism: Cynaeus angustus; assembly: GCA_030157275.1. NCBI lineage: Eukaryota > Metazoa > Arthropoda > Insecta > Coleoptera > Tenebrionidae > Cynaeus > Cynaeus angustus. The sequence continues at coordinate 15,459,574 of CM058064.1, forward strand.
TTCTTTCTCGTGAATTTAATTCAATTTTGTTTTAATCGTGTTCAAAATTAGTTTGGCCAAAATGTGGAAAACAATTGATGCATTTTAAAAATTTTGATTATTCTAAAGATTCTAGGATTCTTAAAATATTTCCATAATTATTCCGTATATTTTTTAAGCGATTCTAAATTTCCTAAGATTTTTAAGTTTTTTTTTAAATTCTGGTTTATTCTTTAATTGTCAGCGATTACCAAATTTCGTTCAGGCAAAGCATTTTAGAAATTTTTATTCTAGTCGATCTAAAAAATTTATACATTTTCACAATCTGTGAGGTTTAACGAATTCCTGAAATTTCCAACGTTGTCAAAGCATCCTAAAATCCCAAAAAATCTGAAATTAGTAGATTATAAAAATTCTGTTTATTTTTTAGAAATTTTTCTCAAAAATTAAATAAACCATAACATTTTTAAAGCTGTACATTCAATAAATTACTAGAATGTCAAGAATTCTAGAAATTTGATTATGCTTAATATTTTAAAAATTCAATGAAAATAAAAGGTGATGTATTATAGTTCAGACTATTTAAAAAATTTTAATCACTTTATAATTTTCGTTTCATTTTATTTATTTTAGTATCTTAGTATTTTATTTAGACAGAAAAACCTAGGAATTCAGATTTTTTATAATTCCAATACTGTAAAATTTAAATTGAGTAACAAAAGTCAAAAAATCTATCAATATAAAAATTCAGATTAGTCTACAGCTTCTCCAGAATCTAAAAATTTCAAGGATTCTATTTTTTTTTATTTTTGTTAATTTAATAAAATAAATACTCTAAAAGTTCTGATAATTTTGGAGATTTCAAGAAGTTGAAAGTTTTTGATTTTGTTTTGCAAAAAGATCCTTAAATTTCCAAATATTTTTTTGAGGAAAAAAATTTGCAAATCCATTTTTTTCTTCAATCCTAATACCTAAAAAAATAAAATTTGTAAAAGTGGTATATTCTAGAAATTCTAATCATCTTGGAGCTTTTAAGCATCCCAAAAATTTCAGATTTCATGTTCTATAAACATTCTATAATTTTCGATTTTTTATTGCAGAAAAGATTCCTAAATATCCAAATATTTTCTTTAGAAAAAAAAATCTAAAAATCCAATTTTTTCTTCGATTCTAATATCTAAAAAAATTAATTTTTGTGAAAGTGGTATATTCTAAAAATTCTAACAATTTTGAAGTTTTTAACAACTCAAAAATGTCAGAATTTTATATTTTCTAAATATTCTATAATTTTAGTTTTTGTTGCAGAAAAGATTCCTAAAGTAAAAAAAAATATATAGGCAAAACATTCTAAACGTTTCCTCATTTATTTTAAATAGCTCTAAAGATTTCAAAAACGTTAAATGATCTAAAAAATTCTAAAGCTGCAAACATTTAATACATTTCTAAAACTCCAAAATTCTACAAATTCTGATTCCCAAAATACCTGTGGCTTACGAAAAACAGGAAATTTTAAAATAAAAAATAAAAGATATTAAAAGTGATATTTTCTAAAAATTAAATATGTTCCGGAGATTCCGGACGAATTTTTTCAAATTTCAAATTTCAAATATTTCATCGTTTTTTTCGATGTAGATATATTTGTAATTTCAGAAAAGATTTCCAAATTTCCAATTTTCTGAATTCCCAATTTTGTAACTTTATTGCAGAGATTCTAAAACTTCCAAAATTTTAGCAATCCTCAAGGTTTTAAAAGTTCCTGAAGTTTCCAAAGTTGACAAAACGTCAAAAAATGGGAAAAAAATCCAAATATTTTAAAGAACCTAATAATCTCAAACATTTTTTTTAAAAAATTTAATATTTTAGTATTTTCTAAATTTCTAAATATTTTTTCATTCTACAAATATTTTTCTTTTGTTACACTGTTCCCATTTCTTGTTAATAATTCTAAAAAGTTGGGTGACATCAAATATTCCATAATATTCCAAAACTCATCTAAAAATTCTAGTAATTTTGATTATTCTAGAGTTTTTGAAAATTTTCAAAATTTAAACAACCTCCAGCTTAGAAGATTCCAAAAATTGAAAAGTGAAAAAAATAAAAATCTAAAAGTGATGATTTTTTAAAGAAATAATTTGTTTGGACAAAAAACTTGTTTGATTTTAAAAAACTCAAAAAAACGAAGATTGCGTTATAACATTTGTACCACCTAATTTGACTTTTTTTTAACGTTGAGAAAAAATAAAACAGCATTGAATTAAAGAGAGAACCACATTTCGGGGTAGGAATGATAATTTTTTTGATAGTACCAAAATCTGAAATCAAAAGAATACAAATTCTCCGAAGCAACCCAATATTCCTTTATCGTTCAGTAAAATAGATTATCCCGAGTTTTGGCGATGTGAACTACGTACTTTTACCGGTAGCTACTTCAAATCTACGAAACAGTCTACTGACTTCTACCGTGTTTCTGTAACTGTTAATACATAAATACACACAAAATAGCAGGGGTGACATATTGATCGACACAAATTGAACAGCAATGTGGTTAAATCAAGCGAAAGAAGTGAATTGTGAAGCAAAAACTGGAAAAAGCATGCAAAAGTTCGAAAAAACCTACCTTTCCGACGATTTAGAAACAACAAACAACAGTGCTATTTACGCAACTAGTGAAATTTTGAGATTGTAAATAGCACTCGGTTAGTTAGATCTACCGAAAACACGTGACGTGTGTTTTTGGTAGATATGGTTAAATTTGATTGGGTGTAAATACCTGAAAAACAGTAACAAGTGCCCACAACAGGGAGTCAAAATTTTTTCTATCTTTGTCCTCGTCTTGGTCAGTTAAACATTTTTTGTTATGGTCATGATTCTCGCAAAACTTGCACCCGAACAGATTCATACCAAGGATACTAGAACATCCCAAAAATCAGATAGTTACTATTTGAATACAGAGTTTGTGATATTTGGAATGTTTGGTATTCGCTGTATTTTGTGCTGAGTTAAATTCCCACTGATTCCGCCCTTATAAGTCTATTTTGTGATGTTTATGTTTGTCGACTCGTAAAAGTGGAGTGCTTCAGCGGGCGGGATGTGTACAGTAAAACCTCGCATCAGAGGATTTCGGTTGGTTTCTATGTATGAATATTGTTTCTATACCAAGAAGGTTGGAAATACGACGGTAATTCTCTAAATATTTTGTTTAAGTCATGCTAAAAAGGTGGAAAACAAGAAATATATACAGAATATAAATATGTGCATGTGCTGTCATCGTTTTATTAAAGCTTACGTTATGTTCATATTTTTATAAAAGTTGTAGGAAGCAGAAATAGAATCATAGACGCCGACTGTTGAAGCTGGTTCGAGATTTTTCTAAATTTTAGTACAAACTGAAATTCTTGATATTTTTCAGACCTAGAATAGAAAATTTGTAGTTTTCTTTAAAAAATGATACTAATAAATAGCCGTTTTAGCAATATACATTCAGTTTAAATAAATTAAAACTATCTTGATTTTGTATGTGCCAAACTGCAAAACATTTGTCTGATTTATTTAGATTTTTAAAAATTCTTAAAACTCTGAATGCTTGGTACTCTAAACTTTTGACATTGTATTTGTTGCAAATTTTCGACCTGCTGAAGGAGTTTTATTATCTCCAAATTCGTTAAGTTGTCTCCGGAAAAATTTAGTAAATTCAGAAAATTCACAAAATGCGGAAAAACCACAGAATCCAGAGCTTAAAGAACCCGAGGAATTCAAAAGGTTCAAACAAATTCAAGGACTTCAAGGTATGCACAGAATCCAACGAATAAATTCACTTTAAAAATAGAATTTATTGTACATATTAATAATAATACAAAAAATTGAAAAAATATGAAAATCGTAAAAAATATCCGAGAATTAAAAAAAAACTTTGTTTTTTCTTTAAATTTAAATGTGAATTTTCAAAAATTAAATAGGTTTAGAATTTTGTGAAATCTAGAATTTGAGTATCCAGAAATTTTGAATATCCTAAACATTTTTTTAGATTTTTTACATTCATTGAATTCTCAAATTATCTATATCCCTTGGATTGATAAAATTTTAAGGATTTGCGATTTTTGCATTTACTACGAATGCTATGATTCTTTTGAATTTTAGAGTTTTGTAGGATTTTTTAAATATGATTTTCCGTCCAAAACTGTTTAATTTTGAAAAATTTCAAAAACTGATAAAAGTTTTTAATAATCCAAAACTGCTTAAAATTTTGAAATTTATTTAAATGATTAAGAAACTTTCGTTGGGACAATTTTGATATTTTCACAAAAAAATTGTTTAAACGCCTTAATATAAGAAAAAAAAGCTAAAATATTTATAAAACAAACAAATGCATTTTCTAAAAACATTACAAATATGTTGTATGCGACAATTTTATTATTTATAAATTTTGCTAGTTTGTTTTACATGTGTCTGTTTTCTTGTAGATTTTATCTATCTCACATAAAAACGAGAAATTATTCAATAGTCTGCAGAATGAAGAAAAACAGAAATTTTTGAAAATAGTGCAAAAATGGTGGAGGCGCAAATTCCGTTATTTTTTAAATATAATTTCTAAATATTGCTAAAAGGTTTAATTTTACAAAATGCCTTTGTTTGCTTATAGAAATTTTCCAAATATCTATTGAATTAACAAAACTACGAATTTTTGAGAATACCGCAACTTCGTTAGGTGCGAGAGTTCCACAATTTTTTTACAAGTTTCATTGGATTTTTGGTGGACATGGTTTATCCAAATTGTGGAATACGACAATTCTATAAAATAAAATAAAAATAAAATTTTTGAATATTGAGTTTTAGTTTTTTAAGTTGCATTTGATTTTTAACAGATTTCCAATGCAAAAATGCGAAATTTTCCGAATATCAACACACTGAAAAAAACCCGAATTTTTGTAATAATTGCAAAATCTTAAAAATATTTAAAAATTTGCGCACTTTTATAAATTAGATGATTATAGGTTTTTTGATTAAAGAAATGTTCAAAAGTTATAGGATTTTGAAATTTATGATCACAAAAACTAAACGAACTCTACATTTCCATGTTTTTAATTTTTGAAATATCTACTTTTATTTTTAGAATTATTTAAAAAGCTTAAGGTTGTAAAATTGAAACGCTTTAGAAATCCTGAAAACTTGAAATAAATTTCTTCGAACTCTTTATATTTATCGAGTTCTATCAAACTGTTTACATTTTCTAGATTGGTAGAGCTTAAAAGTCTTTAAACTTTGTGTGCATTTATCTGGAATGGTTTTTCGATTTTCTGGATATATTAATTTTTTACTGACTTTTTGGCACTCTTAATTCTATATTTTATCTGTGTTTTGTGTACCTTCTGAATGCAATCAATTATCTAGAACCATAAGTTATACTTAAACATTTTTAATCAAAGTAATTGATTTACAGACAAAAAGTAAGAACACATCTACAAGTGTTCGGAATGTCACGTACGTCCCCGGAGGTATAGTACAAGCGAAAAAAATATTTAAAAATCCCATTGATTTATATTTTCGATTTCGAAGCAATTAAAAGCAAGAAAATGGGTAACACTGTTGGAAAATAAATTACTGTCAATGTTCTATTCAGAGAGGCAAACATCCAGACTTCATTGCTCACAAAAAAAAATCATGGAGATAGTGGTATCAATCTTTATTCTTTTTATTAAAGACGAAGGTAGAGACGAGTTGCAACTAAGAAAAGAACAAAAAGTGATACGTGCAAACCTACAATGGTACTCATGAAAGTTATTTCCAATAAATGTCCAAAGTTTCGCCCATCTGTATTTTTACAGACATTTGCTCTACTCGCAATCTTGCCATGAACACGTTGAAACGTTGCTGGTGTTACAGTCGCAGTTGGCAAAAAGAAAAAACATCACAATAATCTCTGTACATAAACAATTCACAATTTTGTCGTAATTGTTTATTAAATTTATTAATGTATTAATAATTAATTTTGAATATTTTTCGTTTTTGGTGTTAATTCTTTATTTTTCAAACCATCATATTGTATGAAAAGTAAAGACATGGAATTTTTTCAACATTTTCCTTGTTCTTAATGAGGTGCGTTAAAAATGCAGCTTTGAGAATGTGTGCGACATTCCGGACAATTCGTATATGGATTTTTTTTTCATTTTATTGCCTCTCTCAAGTTGATTCATTCTGTATTAACTAATTGTGTTTTTTTTTAAGTTGTCAGAGTTTTATGAGATTTGGTACGGTTTGCATTCGAACACATTAACTTGTTCATTTTACAAAAATGTCGGCGCCTATGAGAGAAATGAAGTAATATTTTCTAATAAAGTATTATGAAAGATTTTGTAAAGGAGTATTGTAAATTAATAGCTTTAATTATAGATAAAGCGGTGATAAGGTAAAGTGCGAGCAACACACTGCGAAAGGTGTCCGCTAATCGAGGTTTTACTGTACACCGATGTGCTGTCTATCCGAATAGTAGGTGCTAATGTAGGATAAGAAACAGAGAGAGTGTCTGAAAAGTATAGTGATGTGGAGTATAAGGAAACGACGATCTAACACCAATAAACCAAACAAAATGCCTCAAAAGGAAACATTTTCCTATAAACCAAGAGTACTAATCGGGTAATGAATCAAATGCCACCCCTACCAAACCCCTCCATTTTATCCCCGCCAATGTCGATTTGTCGTCTCTGTGTAACTGTAGTTTGTTTCTGTGGTGTCAAAAATCGATGCGAAACTTACCTGAAGATAAAAATAAACAGTATCAGAAGCGAGAAGAACACGGCAACGTTGTCCATCGTTCGTAACATAACGAACAACTGTCGGCGCAAATTCGGCATGAACCTGACCAACTTCAGGATTCGTAGCAGCCGAAACGTTCTAAGTACACTCAGACCCGAGTCTGTATGACTCTGACCGAGATGTTTTTGAAAGAGCTCAACACCACTAAAAGCAGAAAGTTGAAGCGGTTGAGGAACCACTTGCGGGATTTACCTTAGCACGACGATGACGCCGTCGAAGACGTTGAAGCCGTTGGAGATGTAGCCGAAGAGACCGTCGGCGATTATCTTTAGCATCATCTCCACGGCGAAGACCGCCGAGAAGATGACGTTGCTGGTTTCCACGAGGTGGGTGAGATAGTCGGGTTGGTTGTGGTATTCGATGCCCATTGATAACGTGTTGATGAGGATGGCGAACAAGATTGCCTGTTGGAAGTATCGGTGCTCGACGAGACGTTTGATTTGTTTCCTCGTGTACCGAACGCCTTTGATGATGCCTTTGAGGATGGTGCAACAGATCACGTAAAGCCGCGAGCGTTTCTCGTTTTTATATTCCGACTCGCAGTGCCATAAATCCTGGCAACAGGTGAAGTCATCGTCGGGGAGCTGCTGGAGATACACATCCTCCACGGTTTGATTCCTGTTAATCCCCTTCGTCAACGAACTAAAGAAAGTGTCCAACACGATTTGTCCCGTGAGCATAGCTGCGTTTATCCCTCCCAAAGCCAACAATTGCTGACACGTTATAGCTTCCCCGTTCATTAACTCGCAACAATCTTGAGCGATCTGCTGTTGGGTTTGCAGGATTTGCTGTTGATTTGGAACCGGGGAAATCTTCCAGATGTTGCCGTCCCCTAAAGAAAAAACCGAACGCATCCAACAACTTCTCAGATTGTAATTTGTCTGTTACCTGCTTGCGTGGTTTTTTCGCTCGAACAGACGTTCTTTTTGTCGATGTTGGAGGAAGATCCAGGCGATGGATCGTTTTCACTATGCATGACGATGATGTCGCTGAACATCACGGACGAGCGACGACGATTGTTGGGGGCGCACGTCGGAGACAGTAAGTTTGTAGGGCTCTGGAACTAGCGTGAGTTTGAGTGGTCTCCTCTTGGAGATACTTACGTCATTATTGTTGGTGGAAATCTCCTGATTGGAGACTGAGGGTACTCGGAGAAGACTTGGCCTCTTTGAAACGGCTGATAATTCCACTTCGTCGCTTCGGTTCTCGCTCAAACAGACTGAACTGCGGCGGGAGACGGCGCGGGGGCTTGGTACGCTTGGGGGCTGCACAAAGAGACTCACAAATGCAGTTTCGTATGCAAGATTCTCAGATCCTAAATCTCAATGTGTGCATTATCAAGTTTTATGTTGTAAATGCTCGTATTTCTAATTATATGTACTTTGGATCTTGATTATCTAGAATTCTAATCTAAATCTTCAGCTTATGGATTACGGATTTTCATATTATTATTCAAGTCTCATATTTCTAATCCTTAATACTCTTAAATTCAAGTTTTAAAATGCAAAGATTGTTAGTTTCAGAAATACGAATATCAGCATTAAAAAAATAATATACGTAAGTATATAAAATTAACATTACAAATTTTGGACCTTTTAATTTTCGAAAAAAAATCTGTGGATTTTTTACAGATTTTTCGATCCAGTATTTATACAGATATTTATCAGATATAAGAAAACAAATTTGATAAAATAAAACTTTTGTCAAAATTTAACAGGACTAACAAGAAGTGGTGTATTTAAAAAAATCCTATTCTTGTTAATTCGACGGATATTTGAATTTTTTTTTTGTTTCTGTGCTTAAACAGATTAAGTTTCGAAGAAAACAAATTTCTTGTGTAAAATTAAAGTTTTTAGCAAAATTTTATATTTTATTTGAAAATAAGTGAATTGCGCATCCTCTTTTTTTTTACACCGTTTTTAAAAATCCGCATTTTTCATAATTCTGGAGATATTCGGACAATTTCTCGTTTCTGCATTAAGACAGAGAAAATCTTGAAGAAAACAGACGTCAGTTGCAAACTGAGACTTTAGTAATATTTAGAAATAATTAGATATCGCACCCAATAATTTTATATCTGTGTTAATAGTAACTATGTGGATATTTGGATAAATATTTATTTCTGTATTTAAATAGGTCATATCTACCAAAAACTAAATGAAAATGATACTTACATGCCTTATCCTAGGACAATTCGGATGATGTTTCTTGGCATAATTCAACCTAATCGTCTCCCCCGAAATCATCTTCTTCTCCCTTCTTTGATCCCTCCGCACCCTATATAACCTAATTTTCTTCAGCAATCTTCTCTTACTCCTTCTCCACAGATGCGCTATGTACTTAACAATCTCCGCGTAACAACTCGTGGGCTCGCTGTTATTCGTCGAAGACGCCAAAGTGCTGCTACTTTGGAACCGCGCTCGTTCCAGCCTCATCCGTTCCATCTCTCTTTTCTTCGTCTCGGAGAACTGCGTCGCGATGACGACCAGACAGAGATTTATCATGAAAAAAGAACCAATCTGCAAACGCAAAGATGAAGACTCTCAAACCAGCGTCTCTTCTTCAACTTACCACAATCAACAGGACAAAGTAAATCCAATCCCAAAAGCTGTGGGCATCTTGGACGTAGTACATAATGTCCGTCCACCCTTCCAGCGATATCACCTGAAAAGACAGCTCGTAAAAGCCGGTCGTAAACCGTGACATTAATAAAACATTGTCGGTGATCCGTTTTTATGGATATTTACCAAAAATATGGAAACCCACGCCAATCCGATATTGTCGAAGGATATAGTTCCTTGGAACGGATTCGGTCCTCTTTCCTGACACTCCGTGTAATAAAGATTCCAGTTGATACACGTCGAATCGTTGTTGATAAATCTCGATTCGAGCTTCTGGTCGATGGTGAGATTGCATTTCAACGTGTTATTCTCGTAGAGAGGAAAAGAACCACAGTAGTGCATTCCGGACTGCTCCGGCTTGCTGCAAATGTATTCCTGATCTTGCTGCAGCTTGTAAAAACGGGATATGTCGCTGGAAAATAAAGATTTTTAAAGAGGAACGTCCGGAAAAAGATGCACTTGCTAGATCGTGTGGTGAGAAGGATAATGAGATAAATTGGACTAACTGTTGGCTCTGCACGTACAGAACGTTTGTTTAGTCAGTGAAGCGGAAGAGGAGCGGCGACCGACACAAAGCTCTAGTGAATAAATAAAATGTCGTTGCTAGAGATAGTTACCTTTGAACGTTGCTTCGTTTGATTTCCAGGCTAAGAGATTGGGGGAAGAATGTGTCTTATGGGTGCAAAGTGAAGGTAATTGGAAAAGAGGAGGGTACCAGAATGGCCTTTGTTCATGCAAATGGAAGGATAGAATCCACAGAAGTGTTCTTTTTGAGGTTTGAATTATTTAAATTTTGTACCTAAAAGCATCTCAGGTTTCAAGAAAAAAAAACAGATCTTGGGATTTTCTGTCGGATTTTTATGTTTTGGAGAATTATTATAGAGAAGATTTTTACCTTCTGGTTGAAAATAAAAATCTTTTTATCATTTCTCAATTTGTTTTTAATTTTTAGTATATTTTTACACGTACATACTTTCGAAGTCCCGCAAAGCTAAATTTGACTATAGTGAACTAAATTTTTTAAGATTTTTATTTAAGAATTTACGTTTTTTCTTCTTTTTATTTACAGATTAAATTTCCGAACTTTTTAAAGTTTTATGATTAAATTTCTGTTACAACTATGTGAAAAGGATTCGCAGTTACAATATCAAGAAATTTCCACATTTTTTTAATTGTTGCAAGTTTTAAAATTCTCAAGGTTGGGATGATTTTTACGTGTTTTGAATTCATGATAATAATCAAAAATTCATTAAATATTTGGAGCATGTGTGCATTTACTTTACAAGCATTCTCATATGTACTTTGGTTTTGAAACGGTGTTTATGAAAAATTTTAAAAAGTATGGAAATCTTTTTTGGAAATTCCACAATTATCAAAAATTGAAATATTCTGAAAAATTCTGTTACAAATTCCAAAAATTGCTTAATTTCCAAAATTCTCGTTATGGATAATTTAAATGTTAAATTTAAAATTTAAACATTAGATATACATTTTTTGTGAATTATAGTATAGGGTTCAAATTTCATTTATTTTTTTTTCAGTTTTAAGAATTTTGCTAGCAGAAAATTCTTATAATACAAATTCTTGAAAATATTGCAGATTTGCTGTATGTCAATTTCATCTTTCTAAACATTGCTGGAGTTCCACTTTTACAACATATCTGTTTTCTTGTAGATTTTATCAGTCTCAATGCTCTACAGAATTGAAAAAAAACCCGAAATCTTGGAAATGGTGCAAAAATGGCGGATGTGCCAATTCTGTTTAAAAAAAAAAAATGCCAAAAGGTTCAATTTCACAAAATATGTTTATTTCTTGTAGACTTCATCAGTTTCTCTGATATCCATAGAATTAACAAGAATACAAATTTTTGAAAATACTGCAACTTCGGTGCGAGCGTTCCATGAATTTTTTACAATGTTCAATTTTATAAATTTTGAATGTAAAGATAACAAGAGTAGCATGTATCTGTTTAAATAGTAGAAAAAGGAGGTTTCAAAAAACATCCAAAGAATTAAGAAAAATGCAAAATTTTTAAGAAGTTTTAAAAGAGCTGTTGCAACAATATTGTAAAAAAAAATTCTACGTTTATTGCCAATTAAATTTCATTTGGTGGATATAAATTAATTATACACAGAAACAAAGAATTGTCTGAATATCTATGAAATTATCACAATTTCAAATTTTTAACCATACTCCAATATTGTTGTGACAATCATGTTATTTCCAAATAAAATTCTTAAATGTTGCTAAAGTTTCAGTTTGTAACATGTGCTCTGTTTTTTATTGCAGATTTTATCTTAATGCAGAAACAGAAAAAAAAATCATAGGATTAAGAAGAACACGAATTTTTTAACAATGTGCAAAAATGGTGGATGCGCATTTTTTTGGGTTTCATTTGTCTAAACACAGGAACAAGAAATTTTCCAAATATCTATAAAATGAAAAATACGAATTTTTCGAAATGTTCAAATACTGCTAGGTGCGAGAATTCTATTAATTTTTCAGAAAGATTAATTAAAAAAAAATGTTTGTTTTCCAGTAAATATAATTTGCCTAAATATTGAGAGAAAAAATTTATAAAAGATTCACAGAATTAAAAATATTTTTGAAGAATTTACCAAAGTGCTCCTGTTAGAACATTCGTTCGTTTTTTTGTCCCAACGATATAATAGAAAATTTCCAAATTCTTATAAATTAAAAATAAAAAAAAAAAAAAGATTTTGTATTGGTCACGGCCTAATTTCGTCGTTTAACACCAAAGTTTTAAAACAGAAATTTCAGAATTTCTCCCATTTATTTTGCACTAGATGATTTCTACGTTTTCAGTTTTTGATTTTATATTGATTTTTTTTTTTTTTTAATAAATTTTGTGTTTCCCAGTAGGTAGAAAATATCTAGATAAATGCTAAAATGTACATCTAAATAAAATTTTGAATTTTGTGGATTTGATTATTTAACGGTTTTGAAATTTTTGAGTTTAATTTCTGTCATGTTAAGGAATATTTAAAATTATTTAATTTTAGGTCTACTAAGTTTTTTTTGTAAGCATTTTATATATTGCGGTATACCAAAACTTTTTTTTTTGTTTTCTCGTTACTTTTCATATCTTTGTGTTTTAAATTTTACATGAACTTGGAATTCGCTTTTTTTCGTTCATGTTCTTACTTGTATATTTGTGAGGGTGAAAGCCTGTAAAAGCTTGTGAACATCTGGATTTTCTAGAGCATAGATAGAAATTTTGATACAGAGTCTACATCGCAAACTCTTAGTTTGAGCTTCCTCTCAACCGCCGACACTCTATTAACAGAAAAACCCTTTTAATGAACTCAATCTCTATGATCTCCGTAAGTCCTTTAAACCAGCATCCACCAGAAAATTCAATTCCGAACTTTTAATGTTTTCATTTAAATAATTCGCACAAGCAGAGAGCCTGATTATCTTCACATTAAGACTGTTCCTCCACTTAAGTGTCGAATTAAATCCTTAAAACTTTTTCATTAAATCACACGGCGACCGAATAAGAAAATGATTTTCGATCGCAGCTGCAAAATCTTCACCTCTAAATAATTCACTCCCAATCGAAGGCCAATTCCCGCGTTCCCCGTTTAAAGGTTGGATTTTGTCCTCATTTGTTTCGTATTCCTTTTTATGGACGAAGAGCTGTCGTCGGCGTCCTTTCAACACGTAAATCTGTTGCTTTATTGATGCAAATGGTGGCTGTGAAGAATGGGCTCGTTAAACATTGACGAGGTGTCTTTCAATTCAGCCGCGGGAAGCGAAAAGTGAAAGTTTACGCGTTTATTAGGACTTGCTGTAATTTCGATGAATTGCAGCTCGTCTTGGTTTCACGCGTCAAGACTCGTGCTCGTACTTATCTCTTGGAACGAATGAGCTTTACAAACTCCTCGGTATTAATCTGGGATACAAATGGTCCGTTTCTGCAAAAACATAGACAACCATTGTCCTTTGTTTAATTGTAGCCCAAAAAACGCTCTAATCATTTCATTCCGCTCTACTTGCATTGTGCACAAAACCGCCTCAAGGTACCAAAACGTTCTCACAATGGACATTTCTGTGTCTGCACGCTTGAAGCTTTAATTATGCACGAAAGCTCGAACTAAATAAACACTAGCTGAGCTTCATTCTTTTCAAATTCTTCGTCGTAGCCTTTCTAAGTTAATATTTTTAGACTGTTTAGAGCATTTCGTAATTTAAGTGAAACAAGCCTCGACGACGTGTTCATTTTTTTTTGCTGTTTTCATTTCAAATTATCTTTTGGGACGTGACGTCTACTTTGTATAGTCGGTTTCAAACGAGGACAACTTTCTGTAGGGGAAAGTTTACTCGTGTTATGAATGATTTTAAAATCCCTTGCGCCGGTATTCTGGCGACCTCGTGGTATTTTTCATGAATTTCAACGAGATGCTGACTTGTAATGAATGTCTGACAGATGTAATGTAAATCTGACGGTTTTTTCGTGGTGCTTGTTTTACTGGGCGGTGGCGGGAACAGGAGGGGGGAAAATGAAAGGGAAAATGTCTAGGCAGCGTTTTTAAATTCGTGTACTAAAAATTTGCTTCAAAAAGGTCATGTATGTCAACATTTTTTTGAAAATTTACTTTATCTTGCTCAAATCCGGTTAAATGTAAAATTTTTGTCAAAACTGATAAGAGGAATTTAAATTACATCAGAAGATACTAAAATTGAATGTTATTTTTTTTAAATAAAATTTTTATGAAATGTCTAGAGATTTTCTGGCTGATTTCATTGTATAAACACTGAAACAAAGAATTTTTTTATATATCGGGGTAATATTGGTGGATGCACCAGGTCTTATCCATTTTTTTTTATAGAAACCTCAGTTTCTTGAAATTACAGTTTATATCTGTATCACTAAAAATACGAGGAATTATTAGAATAATTCGCAAAAACATAAAGTACAAAAGTTGGAAAAACGGTGGTTGTGACATCTGTTCTTTCCAAATAAAATTTCTGCCTGTAGAAATTTTGTGAATTTTTTATAGACACAAAAACGAGGGATTTCCTTGATATCCATAGAATCAGAGAAAATACCAATTTTAAAGGTTGCAAAAAATTGTTCATTTTAAATTTTCCTTAAAAGGTTCAATTTAGTGAAGTATGTAGAATTGCAGTTTTGTTTCAAAGCTTTGATTTTATAAAATTGTGGTAATATTTTGTGGTTTTTATTTGTATAAACTACCTATTATTTTTTTTTAAATACTACAGAACAAGAACAAAATGAATTTAGAAAAAATTGCAAAACAATGCGGAAAACTTCGCCGACCAAAGAGACAGATTTGTTCGCTCTCCAATTTTGTTCTTAGACCTTCAGATTTATCAAATGTAAGAATTGTTTCAACATTTTTATTTGCGTAAGCTTTGAAATTGCAAACTTCTCAAATATGCGTTGAGCCATGAAAAATAAAAAAATATTTGTTTTCAATGTTTCCAGAACTTTGTTTCTGCAGTTCTCTAATTATTTTGCTTTTACTGTAAGGATTCGTTTACATGTCTTTGCGATTTTCTTCCCATTATAAAAAGACGAAAATCCGGTCACTGACAATGCGCAGAAAACTCTTCGCCGATCAAAGAGACATATTGAAACCGTGAAAGAAACCGACTCACATGCTTACGTCTCACGCTTTATTTGATCTTCAACTTTGCCCGTTCGCAGCATCGCAGCGCATTTTAAATGCGGTCAACTCTATCGAACTACGAGTATTTCCCCCGATCTTAGATTTTACCGACGTCGGGGACCAATTTCCTCAAAACGAGCCTTTAATAGAATTTCCATTGTGGAGTATCGGCTCCAGTGTACTGTACAAATGGAATCACAAGCGAATGAATGTTTTATGAATTCTAAGTTAGATACAGTGAAATCTTTTAACTGCGAGCCAACAGTTAGCCCATCTGTGTAACGATCCTGTCAGAGATATGCAAAATGTACCCTCCTATTGATATAGCCTATAAAGTTTCTTCGACTTCCGCTTTGTGTCGACATTCGGCTCTATCTATTTTTGATATGTGAATGATGGAGGGTGTATGATGGATGACGATTTATGTAGACGATTCGTCTGAATGAAAAGAAATTAAGTCCGTGCGTCATTACGGCTACATCAATAGAAAGTTTAATGGTGATTGTGGAACATACAAACTAAAACATACAGTCATTTTTCTATTCGATGCATTTATAGGAAGGAGAAGTTCAGTTGAGATCAGAGTAAGTTTGCGATGTGTGGAATAAATGTCAGCGTGTCAAGATACTGAACGATGTGATAATTAAACGGAAGTTCGCGTTCAGAAAACAAAGATCTAGTTTGAACTCGGAGTTAATTTTTTTGTTTTGCCATGTTTTTTTATAAATTTAAAAGGTGGGGAAATCTACAGAAAAAAATTGCATCTAGGAGTTTCAGGATTTAGAATTTAGGAATTTTGGATTTGAGGAAACAGAATTAAGAATGTACAGTTTCTAAAATTTGAGGAAAAAAAATTTAGGAACCTAGGCCTAAAATTTACAAAAAGAATCTGATTGTGAGAATCATGATTTGAGGACATCAATTGTGATAAAAAATTTGTACGAACTTTAAACTAGAATATTGTAAAATCTAGGATCTGAGGAGTAAAAATCTATGAGTTTGAAACTGAAGAATTTAGATGTAAATATTCTCAAATATTCGAGATACGAAAATTCAAAATTTGATGATGTGAAATTGAAGAATCTAGAAATTAAGAAGAATCTCGAATCTAAGATCAAAAATATCAGATCAGAATCTGCGACCTCATAATTTTTTTTTCCTTCAAGATTTGGAAATTCAAAATTTGAAACTAAAATCTAAGGATCTAGAATTTAAGCGTCGTGAACCTGGAAGCACCAGAATACTGAAAATTACCGATCTAAAATCTGAGGTTTCAGAGTAATGGAGTCCAAGATCTTAAAGTCTAGAGATTAAGAATCTAGGATCTCAAATTTTGATTGAGAAATTGAAAAAATCAACCATTACTGGCGCCAAAATTTCTGATGTAAAATGGTGGATGCGCCGGGTCAGTTCAAAAATTGTGGACGCAGCTTTAGGAGATTTCCGCGCAACAAGTGTCGAAACCCGTTCAGTATCTCAACAAAGCGGCCGCCCCACAGCAGACAGATCGATCCAGCATGCAAACATCCGTCACCCAGAAATGACCAGTAGCAGTGTTGCCAACACGAAGCATGCGCGTTCGTCGTTGGCAACACTGACGGATGTACATATAGAGCGAAAGTGACAGGCACGAGACGCTTTTAGAAACACTCAGCTTGCGGCACATAATCTTACGTAACAGGCACGCGCACAACGTATTCTTCCGAGACTTCTCTGCAACAAATTAAAGCCGCTCCATTCAAACAGGGGCCCAACTGTGATAAAAATGTGACATGCAATACGCACAGGGACACTTATGCTAATTCGCACCGATGCGAGATTTGTGTACGTTGCACCCATGTGGCCAGAAAGCCATTTTTGGGGGGTGGAAGGGGGAGCAACAAGTTGGGAGTTATCGGGATTTTTGTACCGCGAGATCGATAGAAATGGGGATGGAGGGTCTGGTGAGCAACAAGTAGCTTGGGGGTGACGGTAATGGGAAGGTTTGGGGGAAACAAAGCGAAACGCTAATTTTGCGAAGGGGGGGCGAAAGCTGCGGTTTTTCAGACATCGAACCTAATTGTGCTCATATCACAAACTTATCCGTATTTTTTCTTTCATCCTCGGAGCACCCTCTTAATTTTCCGTTTGATTTGTAATTTCTCCAAAGCCGCCCTTTTTTTCCTCTCAGACCTCAACAAATGAGGCTGTCCGGTCCGCTCTCCACGCGGAATCGTGAAAAATAACACAACTCTGATTTAATTAATTCATTACGATGCCCCTTTCTCCAACGCATGTTCCAATTAGTTGAAGAAAAACTTCCGAATCGGATTAGAGCTGATAGACATGGACTGTTTTTCCGGCAATTATGCCGAGTTAGGGGATTCTGACGGGGTCTTTTTTCGATTTGTAGTGTAACTATTAATCATAGCTTTTGAAGTGGATGTTTAAGCTTTTAATCCTCGGATCGTGTAATGCACGCTGGACGACAAAAAAGTAGAGAAAAAGTTAAATTGTTTAGCAGAACGTTAGTGTAAACTAGCAGCATTATGACTCGAATAAAAGTCAGGTTGCTCTAATTCCGTGTATTTCTCTATAAATTGTCGCAATCGATACAATTCACGTTTCTTTCAGTGTTGGTTAAAAGTAAAGCAGCCCAGAGACGTTTGATAATATCTAAAAATAAGTACAAACTATGTCAATGATAGAAATGGAAAAATCAATAGATCATTAAAAGTGCATTTCAAATAAAAATGTCTACTTTATTGGCGTTCTGCAACTTCTACGAAAATAGACATAGATTTGCGTATTTTTTGTGTTAAAAGCTATAAAATGGTTTTAAAAAATCTAAATTGCTGGAAACAAAAATTTTCTAATCTTTGTATAAAAAATTATATTGATATTGTGAATTTATTAGTTTTTAGTAAATTGTTGGAAATTTAAAAGCGTTTAGGTGTTTTTTTAAAAAAGATGCCACTTTTTAGCCAGTTTAGCGTTCCACAGATAATTCAGTATACTTTTTAGTTTGTCAAAATTTCCTATTCGTTTTAATTTAGTAAAAAATTAGGCATTCATAATCAATTTTTTTTTTATCAATTTTGAAGACATTTTGGTACAATTTTTGCTGTATACAACGATGTAGTGTGGTCAACCTTAAATACTAAAAAAATATTTAAAAAATTCTATCGCAATCATTTTTTTATTCTTTGTTCTTTGAAGTTTATTGATAACAGTGTTTATTTTAAAGTTTGCACGAATTGTACATGTTATCACAACGAATAAAGCTACTCAAGGAGAATATCTTGCCTTTATTTATAAGAACTTGTGGGCACTTAAAATCATAAAGTTACACGTAAAATTACAACGCCATCATTGCAAAATAATGAAATAATTTTCTTGGTCACGGTCTCTCAGTGAGTAACGATAATTAATTATTACTAAATGTCAATAATTGTGGCAAGTTATTGCTGTAGGAATTCATTTTAATTTAGTACAAAAAAAATTAAAGAGAAAATTTCCATCCATACCATTTCAACCCCGGACGGAATTTTGTCGTTGACTGTTTGCAGAACACGAAAGAGACAACAACTTTTTAAAGAACATAATTTGAACTGACAAGGCGATTTTCACGAGGGAGGGAACTTTGAACATGCATAATAATCATTATTGGGCGGTAGGAAACTCCACAGGTTATACGCGCAAGGGGACATCCACATAAATTTGGTTTAAATATATGGACAGAAATAATTGATAATCAATTAATGGGACCGCACGTGCTACCCAATCGCATGACTGGTGAAAGTTTTCTGTAATTTTTAAACAACAAATTTCAAGAATTAATAGTACATATACCATTAGTCAGAGAACGTGTGGATTCAGCTTGATGGCGCACCTGCACATTATGCTGTAAATGTTAGACAATGCTTAAACAGCAAATTTAATACTCGTTGGATAGGTCGCGGAGGACCACAGCATTGGCCGGTCCGTTCCCCAGATTTGAATCCACGAGACTTTGTTTCCTTGGGCACGATAAATAATAAAGAAACGAAGAGGTTCTATGAAACAGAATTACTGAGGCTGTAGCAACTGGGGAAATGCTGGAAAAGTATTTAAAGAAGGCGCCGGCCGTATCAACGCCCAAGATCGTACTTTTGAACATTTGTTATATTTCTAATGTGCCATCTTGTAATTTCTTTTCCATCACTTCACTTGATTACTTTCCGCAAACTTTTTTCATTTGGTAGCAGCGATGATACATTTATAAAAATAAACAAAAACCGTTACAAATCTTAAGGCAAGTTTATTAGAATTTTTTAAATACTTTTCCTGTGTTCAGTTTGATCTGCTCTATTGCATTGTGTACAATTAATGTTTCATTTTTGATACACCCAGTGTACGTGAGTTTTAAAGGAGAACCCTGAAACCCTTAAACTAAATGTAAAAAAAAATAATAATTTTGAAAATAAACGTTCTCAAAACCAAAAAAAATTATAACCAAGATCCTCAGCTTTTTTGTCTACATTTTTAAAAAATTTTACTCCCTTCAAAAACCACACACTTTTTTCAAAATTCTACGTTTTAAGAAATTATTTATTAAAAATTTTTAAACACGATTTCAGAAAAATATAAAAATTTGTCATAATAATTTAAGGAAATTTCCAAATTAAAAAAATTGTCATCGACTAATTAAACATCGAGGCAGTTTAGAAAGAAATGAAATGTGTGGTGGGTGTTCAAAAATTTAAAAATGCGATAAAATTATTTGTCTAGAACAATTTTCAAAATTTATCAAATTGTGAAACATTTAACAATTTCAGTATTATTTATATTAAAAAATTATTTGCAGAGTACTGGCTTGGAGTATTTTTTTATTTTAAAAACCAATTTCAGAACGTCAACGATCGATTATTTCCTGAACTTTCTTTCCAAAAGGCAATAATCTGAAAAATCCAAAAATGGTAGTACAATAATTTTAAGAAATCTCAAATGCAAAGAATGTGAAAATAAAAAAGCCTTATCTGACAAATTAAATTCTGCAAAAAAAAGTTTAAATATTTAAGAGAATCCAAAGTAATCACAGAGTTCATGGAATATTAAGTTTTATTCTGAAAATGAAATAAATAATTCAAGAAAACTTAAAAATGATTAACGTGAACGTGATTAATTAAAAGAATTCACTAATTTCAGTGTATATTTTTCAAAAATTTGTTGCCTAGTTTCGATGACGCCCTTTCTAACCCAGTGACGAAGACAAAAATATTCGGCTCATGACAAAACGAATTTTGATTAAAAAGTAGCCACAAAACTTTTTCTAAATAAACTTAAGTTAGTTAGTTCTTAGGCAAAAATTAGACTAGAAATTGTTCTTAAAAATTTTCCATATTTTTCCATAGTTTTCGAAATAAAGTTTGATTATCGGTTTTAATCTTCAAGTTTACAAACTTTTACAAAAATCTCTACAAAATTATAGTCCAATTTTCTGACGTTTTGTTATAAAGGAAAAGCTTGATTTCTGAAAAGGTTTTCCTATATTTTTTTCATCTTAAAATGTCGAATGTAGTTAATTTTCTGCTCAAAGGAGCCACTTTTTATGTTAGTCACATTAATACTACGAAAGTACTTCACCAAGAACTTTTTTCAATTTTCATAAAACACCTTTAGGTTTTCAGCATTTTTTTTCTTCAGCTCGTCTCTTTCAACTTCAAAGTCATTATTTATAAGGCAAAAAACCGAAATAATATTTATTTTCTGGTTTAAATATGACAGGTGGTCTTAACGATGTTTAACCATCCGATTAAACAAAGCAAAACGTAGACAGAGTAACTTTTTTCCTCATCGATTCCCCACAAAAACCTCCCCTGTCTAACCCTTCAAATATCGAACGTCTCTGGCTCGCTTAACCCCCCAATTAACTCCATCCCTTCAATTAGCGCACGTCCCATACCACGCCCTTATCACGAAAAGCAGCTCATTATCGGTCCCATTTTTATCACAGTTCATCGTGTTAAAAAAGCGAGACGAAGACAATTTCCATTTCTCCTCCGTCGCAAATGTCCGGGAAACATGCTCGCAACTCGTGTACTTAACGATCTCAGAACGTGTTTGTAGGTAGGTAAAAATTCAAAAACAGTCAGAAGCATGAGAAGCACAAAATGTCTTGCAATCAGGTCTTTTTTTCTGGCACATGGGGTGTATCTACTCTTTGCCTGGAGTGTTTTGATTTATACGATTAAGATGATTCGATTGCGTGTCCATTTGGAACCAATTTTTGGTCTAGCGGAGGTGAAAATGGAAAGACTTACGGCAACGTCGAGTTATACGTGCGATTGAGGGCTTGGTTCATGAAACAACGTTGGCGGAGGATTCCTTGCCAGAGTTGAACGCCGACGATGCCGAAGATGAAGAAGACGAAGAAGCAGAGGAGGAGGACGTTGCCGAGCATGGGGAGGGTGTCCAGGAGCAGCATCACGAGAATTCGCATACCTGCAAAATTCATTATATGCTATAAACCCCCAGAAAGTAACCCCCACAAAAATGTTTACGAAACTTTACTCCTAATTAGTTTTCTTTATTTGGGGCGAGCTTACGGGACGCCATAAAGCTCAGCTTTCTAATTACTTCCACAAAATATAGCTGTGTAAACCGAAAGATAGTTTGTCAGAGGTTTCAATTAAACTCACTTTTTCTCATTTTTCACCTCTTTCAAAGGAACGAAAAGTCGCGAAACTTATTCATCTTATTCAGGGACTGTGTTTAATTTGAAGAAGAGGATTTTTCAATACGAAAAGACGCGATGCGGATTTATACAGGATAAACATGACGGATCAAAGAATTTTATTGAATTATGATTTGTTTTCTTGCACGTTTGGAGCGACAATCATAAGGAATTAGAAGTGGATTGATGTGTTTGTTATCGGAGAAAATGTAAATAGTTGCACATATTCAATGTCGATTCGAATAGGAAAATGATATTGACGTTTAATAGCGCGGACATAATATTTGTTGTTTTGACTTTTAGGAGATCGCTTTTATTGATTTTTAGCGATTTCACGACAGATTTGGATGTGAAAATTTGTTTTACCATGATTTATCATTTCATCATTCAAAATTATTCGCATGGAAATTTGGTTGAAATCGGTCACTTCTAAAAAATTTAAAATTAGATTTTCATTGCTCTTGCGAAAAACTAAAAATTAATGTGCGGGTTTGAAATCTCAAATGCGTTGTCTAAAATAAAAAAAACGGGAAAACTTCAAGCAACTCGAGAACAACCTGAAATTTTAAGAATTGGGAAATGAGAAAAAAATGGAAATGTGAGAATTAATTAACCAAAATCTAAAGATCTGAAATGCTAAAATTAGAATGATAAAAATTAAAGTTATCCAATTTGCCAAACTCAAAAAAAAAATCACAAAAAGGATCTGATAATTTATTTAAATAAAATTACCACAGAAATTTAATTTTTTGCAAAGTCTAAATTTGAGTATCGTGAAAAGACCATAGAAAATTGAAAATGTCAAAATTTCGAAAACAGACAGTTTTAGAGAAATTTTCCGAAAAATTGTGGAATGAAAACCTTTTTAAAAGAAATTTTAATAAAAATTGTAGAAAAACATATAAATCTAACATTTAAACAATTTTAAAAATAAAAGTGGAAATTCTGGAAGTTGTATAGCTCAATTTTTGCACATTTTTAAGATTTTGAGAGTACTTTAAAGACAAAAATTTGCATTCTAAAATTTTTCAAAAGTTTAGAAATTTTAAGAATTCTAAAAGTTTTAAAATTGAAAGGAAAAATAATATAACTTTCCAACAGATAGACTCAAAAATCTAAAAACTTGAAAAATTTAGAAAAATCTAACATTAAACGAGTTTATAAAATACAAGAAAGATAAGAAATCTAAAAATTATAAGAATCCTAATCAATTGATAAAAATCTCTAAACGAAAATTTCAAAAAATTTAAAACATTAGAAAAAGCAAACGTGGGAATTCAGAGGATTGAGGATCTGAGGAAAAGTGTGAATTTCGAAAATATGACAAAAAATTCAGGTTTTGCAAACCTGAACGATAATCTTAGGCTTCGAACCTAAACGTTCCAAATACAATATAAAAACTGAAAAACAAGGAAGGTGAGAGTTTAGTAAGAATTTAATGAGAAAAGTATGGAAATAATGCAAACATGATAAAAACTAAAGAGTCTAAAACAACAAATAACAAACTTGGGAATTTAGAAAAATGAAAATCTGAAAACACCAAAAAATATAGAGATCTGAAAAATTAAAAAGTTGGGAACCTGAAGCTTAAGAAAAGGCTGAGACCCCCAGAAAATTCCAAATTTCATTAAATTTTTAACATTTTATAGGATATTCCCGAATGCTCTAAAAATAATAAACTCATAAAAAAAACATAAAATATTTAAACAATTTTAAAAATCAAAGAAAATTAAAAACAAGAAAACATAAAAATTGTTTAGATTCTGGATCCTTTATATTTTATAAATTAAACAAAATTCTGCATTTTTAAAATTAATAAATTTTGAATAATATAAAGGAGTTTCCAGGAACTTTAAAAAATTTAAACATTTTACCTAGAAGAAATAATACTTTTATTATAAGAAAATATATAAAAGTAAAAAAAAAATAAATTTTGAATTCAAAGAATTCTGAAAATTTCAAAAATCGAAAAAAATGCTCATCCAATACATTTAAACGTAACAATCTCAATTGCTAAAATTACACTTGAAAAATGAGAAAAAATAATAAAATAAGAATTTGATAAGAAAAATCTGTCAAAAAAATTGGAGATGAAAAAACTGAGACCTGTAAACACAAGTATGTAAGTATTTAATAGAGAAGCTTAAAAAATTTATGACTCTTTTAGTCTTCAAACAAAGAAAAAACTTAATCAAACTCGCACTACCAATATAACAACCGCTATAAAAATTGATTATACTTGGTAAAAATGGTGGATGCGCCAGTTCAAGCGTAATATTACGACTTCAACAAGCGACTGATTACATTTTAATGAATGTTAGATGGCCTTTGTCTAGACATTGCAAGCACAACTTGAACGTTGTCATTTTTCCATGAAACGTTATTTCCAGTCGATGAGCCTATCACTTCACCTGTTTTCCCAAATTCCCACTCCATGATTTATTGAAACGCGATTATGTTTCACGTCTCGGGTCCGAAAAATGATCTACAGTAGAATCGTACCCTCGGGTTCGTTTTTGGTGATGTATAGGCATTGAAATTATAAAAAATACATCTGGGACTACCTTTACTAAATTCACTTTCAAATTGCTGTATACAAAATCCATAAAAAGCAGCTCCCAGTCAAGTTCGTTTCCATATTGTATTATTGGGATTTATTCAAGAAAATGGGTCAGATATGTGCACTCAAGCCGACGAATTCTGCACCTGCCGATTCTTCTTGAAATATAACTTTTCTGGATTATCTACAGACGAAACGAAAACAACTAATCTTTGAACTTGATCGCTTCGGCTATAAATTATTCCGATAAGAGAAAACATCGGTGAAAGACTTTGAGACAGTTGTATAAGTCATCAGTTTTCTCGTCTTCGTTAATTTAGAGCCAGATAAGTAAATTGTGCTTAATTTTCATATTCGTCTGTAAACTTATGGAATTAAAAGTTTGACCTAATTCGCGGAGTTTTAACACGATTACTGACAATTCTGATTAAGAGTTTCTGCTTCAAGTAAGTAATCAACTAATGCACTTAAGTCGATTGCGCTATTATACAGCACTAGTAAAACAGACTCGGACATTGCTGTCCACTTGACCACATACATTAACGTGGGGTTCTGGAACGAACACCGAGTGTAAATGTGGGTAATTTATTTTTGATAACGTTTAATTACCTCTCACTCCGCTTTTACAATTTTGCTGATGAAGAATGGACGTAAAAAAACAGTTTGCGTTTCAATTTCCGTCTTTTTAATGCAGATTCATGGAACCGTAATTTTAGCTAATAATTTTGACGGCTACAATGTCGAATTAGCATTCGAAAAAAGTTACAATCGTGATTTTATTATTTTCTGGCAATCATTAATACAAATTCTCATGTAATAAAATGAACATCGAGTTGAACCCTAAATTATTTATGCAAATATTTGCTACAACAATTGCCGAGGCAACATGTTAATTATTTGCGCTAGTTGATGGTGTTGTTAAATTAACATTCTGAAATTCCGGCTCAAATTCGTAATGATTATTCTGCCGAGTTACCAACCTGATTATTGATTATGTAATTTAATCTGGTTCTGGAAAAAACTGCCAGTTTTTATTCTAGTTAATACACTTCGATTGAAAATTTGCGAAAGTCTAAAATTCTTCGGGCCCCGAAGATTGGAAACTTAGGCTATGCATTAGTAATAATTACACTGCAATCACTTGATTTCCGATTTAAAATTGATTGAAAAAAACTATAATGCTTGATGAAGTAAACGTTTTCTTAAAATTGAATTTTGTTAAAAGTTTCATGTCAGAAATGGTGGATGCGCCGGGTCGATCTTATTTTTAGTAGTAGTGATTTATCGTTTTTCAATTAATTTTAGATGTGCTAATGGCTGAAACTTCTATAGAAAACTGTGAAACAAATTTTATAATATTGCTGATTTTGGCTGTGATTACTAATTACATTTTATTAAATCAGTAAGTTGATTGGGTGCACGACATTGTATTTCCTCGATTCAAATTTGATGCTGCAAGGCATTATTAAGAAGGAAACTTGATAAAAGAAGCCAAGCAGATATAATAGAACCCAATTTTATGTTTATTATTTTTTTATGATTTTAAATTTATTTTACGAAACTTTGATTTACGGAACTAACTACTTTTACAAGCTTTATATTTTCTCAAGTTTTGGAGATTCTCGAATTAGAAATTGCGATATTCTAAATTTCTGTTTTTAATTTCAGAATCTTCAGATCGAATTACACTTGTGACATTGTAGATTTTAGTGTTTGTTATAATTGATTCTACACCTTTGACCATCTCTATGGTTATTGATTCTATTTTATTTTCAGTTTGTACTAAGTCGTTATAGAGCTATCAAAGTGGATGCAGTAAAAATTAAACTTATTATATTTTCCGTCAAAATATGTGAGATTTGATTTCAATCCCAATAACATTTAATCAAATTTGTACGCACATATAGTTTTGGTTCTAAATCCAAAATTTGTTTCCGAAATATCAGATTCTTGTATACTAAAGTTTATTTCAATTTCTCAGAGATTTCAGATTCTCAGCTTTCTCTCAAGCTATGCTTTTTCAAACTCCTGTTAATTCGTTTAAATTTTAGTGTTTTCTTATCAGATTCTTGAAATTCTAAATGTATACGTTTTTTCTTTGTTGTTTTCCCAGTTGTTAATTTTTTTCTCCCATTAACAAATTCTTGTCAACTTTGCGAAACCCTAATTTCTTCTGGGTAGATTTCCAACATTTTAAATTCTGTCATTTTCAGTTTTTCATTTTAAAAAGTATTTCCAATTTCCAACAGTTGAGATTTCTTACTTCCTCTCAGGTTCGTACTTTCACGAAAAAGTTTACTAAGAATCAATTTGGATTCAAATAAATTTTATTCGGTTTTCACATCAAACTATTTTTTATAATTAGTTCTGGGTTTATTAATTTTCAAAATTTTTCTTTGAAACATTATTAAAATTATATAAATTGGTTCTCAAAATATCCAGAATCAGAGCTACGTCGTTTAAGAATTTTTACGCTTTTAATTTTTAAAGAGCAAGATTGTGCACTATTTTTAGAATTTTAGAAATATATGTCTTTTATTTAACACCATTACTACTATTATTTTTAGGTAGATTGATGACATATTTATTTTCGAAAAGTTCTTTAAAATATCTAAAATTTTGCTTAATATGTTCAATTTATAAAAAAATATATGAAAGACCGTAAGGATGTACAGAATATTTTGAAATTATCGCATATTTTCAAAATCTCTACAATTTTTGTCCTATATTTTGATCTAAAAGACTTCCACAACATTCGAAAACTTTTTTTTTTAAATTAAACAATTTTTGTGTTTTTATGTGTTTTTTTTTTTAAATGGTATTTTTTGATGATCGGTTAATGCCTACAATTTTTCAAAAACAAATGTGGTTCATGTTTAAAAATCTTTAAAATTTGAATATTTTTTGAATTACAAGAGTTGAAATTTCTTTTATCAATTTTTTTTATTCATAGAACCGACCAGAAATTTATCTAAAACATCGAAAATTTATTTATTTTTAAATCCAGATTCTGCTAAATCTGTACAATTTCTAAAATATACAATATCTCAAAAATATCTATTTTTAAAAAAGAACCCATATTAAAAAAGTTTAACTTCTACTTTTAAAAACATTAGAAATTAATTTTTCAATTTTAAAACTTTTTAAATATTTAGACATAAATAAAAACTGATTCATTGTTGCCTTTATTTTAGCGTGAATTCATTTTTCACTAAATTCGTTCTTTGGTAATAAATTTTAGGTTTAAAATGGTCAATTTTCCGAGCTTGAGGTCCTTCAGACGTTGTCCAATCTTTAAATTCGCCAACCTTAAATTCTAGTCATTAAATTTTTTTTATTACAAATTAAAAATTAATGCTCTTGATCCTACATTCTATCCAAAAATCCAGTCTTCTGTTGGTGAATCTTCAGATTAAAAAAAACTTAATAACCTGTCATATTCTAGAAAGTCAAAGTCTTTTTATTGAGAATCTAAAATCTAGATAAAAACTAGAGCTCTGTGGTCCATTCGAAAATTCAGTATTAAAGATTTTGTTAAAAAAGATTTACAATAAAAGTTTAATCTGACATTGTAATTACATCTTCTAATATAAAATATTCAAAAACGAGCTCATAAACATACTAAATAATGTAATTAATGGTTTTATTATTGCTCGAAATCGTGCATGGTTTTTCGTGTAGAAAAATAGCCAAGCTTTATTTATTATCTAAACACGTGCATGTGTACTTTTTCGATCTCCTTCACCATAATTTTCTCCTCTCTCTTCTTCCTAAATATAAACATTAAAACCCCGACTAGAGTCTGTAATATTTCACATTCTATTTGCATCCGCCTCGCAACTCCCAGTTGCATTCGAAATTCCACTTTCCCAATACAACTTCCTCGTGATGAATGCTTCAAAACCCGACTTGTATTAATCCATAACCGGTTATTGATTTACTTTATATAACACGGATAACTGTCACATGATTGATAAATTAGACTTTTCCTTATCTGACGGTTATTTATAGCTTCATAATTACCCCCAAGGACTGGATGTTGCTTCCGTTTAAAATTTTTTTTTAATAATCGTGCACAGGAGCTACACTTCTCGAGAGAGTAACTTTTACACAAGTTGTTTCGCCAATTTGGACGTCTTACTATAAATTATTCATCTGATGATGGCGACAGACTTCGTCAGGAATCATTAAAACCGAAACGAGGGACGTATTTTAGCAGATGGTGCGACTTGGAAAGAATACGGATTTGGTGGCGTTCGGTCGCGAATTTGGGAATTAAAAAGGGATTTTTAATAATGAAGTTTGGAAAGGGAACGGATGGTTTTTTAATCTGGGAATTGACTCTTGTTGGAAGGGGGAATACGAACGAGTGTGTACGTGGAAAATGGAATGAAGTGCTTTAAATAAATTATTTCAAGTCTTTTATTAATATGACGGAAATTTCTTTTTTTTACGTTTCATTAGTGACAAAAAACGAAACTGAAACTGCTTTTTACGCCCACTTTTAATTACTGAATTGTAAAAACGGAGTAGGAGGTGATTAAACGAGTTTAAAAATTAATTGTAGGCGGTTTGCGCTCTTTGTGGTTGATGTTAAAATATTACAAGTTGTGTCGCGAGATAGTTGGGTAAAAAATGGAGAAAGAGCTTAAAATAAGATTGATGCCTTAGAAGTTCATTTCTTCGCTGTGAAAAATATAAATAAAAAAATCGTCTTGAAATGGGGATCTTAATTGTAAGTCGTACAAATTTATGACGTCATTATTTACATCCTAAATGTTTGGCTCAATTCTCACAGAGTTTGAGGATTTTGAATTTGAAATTTTTGAGGAAACTTAAAGAATTTAACACCTGGGAGTTCGGGAATCTAGAATTTAAGAATGTAGTCTGAATCTAGAACCACTTTCTAAATCTAAAATTTAGAAATCCTAAATATAAAATTGTGCTTTTAGGATATAAGAATTTAGAATGTGGCACTAAAAAATCTAAAAACTTTTAAGGTAAAAATTTATAAATTCGTAGCCTGAAACTTTAGAATCTAAACACCATCTTAAGTCAGAGAAAATGTGAGAATCTAGAACTTCAGAATTAGAAACTTGCCACTGCATTTGCAAAATTTCAAAATTTAGAAAAAAGCACTAACAAATCTGCAAAATTAGGGGAAGATAATCTGCAAATTTTATAGAATTTGAGAATCTACAATGTGAAAACCCAGATAAATCTAGATTCTTAGAATTTACGGTCTAAAATCTGGGAATCTAGAATCAAAGAATCTAGAACCTAAATACCTAAAATTAAAAAAGTTGGTATTGTAAAATCTAAAAACATAGAATTGGAAAATCTAAGAATACAGAATTGAGAAAACTGAGTATCCAGAATCTGCAGATTTTGAATCGGAGAATATACAATCGACAAATTTAGGATCTAACATTGTGAAGATCTTGAGTTTAAAAAACTAGAATTTGGCAATATATATTAACATCTGAATATCTGTGTATAATTTGAAAAAGTACAGTCTGAGTCCAGAAATCTATAATGGAAAATCTAGAATTTGCTGGTGTGGGATCTGACGATTGAGAATCAAAGCCAAATCTAACAATTTTGCACTTGGGAATTTAACGATTCAGAATCAAAGAATCTACAGTCTGGGATCCTAGAATCTATGAATCTGACATCTTGGATCAAGAATTTAGAAATTTTAGAATCTAGAACTAAAAAACTAATTTTAAAATGTAAGTATCTGAAAAAATAAGATTAAAAATTAAAAATATTAAGTTATGGAATCTGAGCATCTAGAATTTGAAACAACCAATCTACAATTTGAACATTTAGATAAAAAAAACTACAATTTGACAAAATTCAAAATATATCAATGCTTATATCAAAATATATCAATGCATTTGCAACTTTTTGAGAATTTCACAATTGTAATCAAATACATTTTACCAAATCTGTTCCAAGATTTAAAATTAAAATGTTTTATATTTAGATGATTTATTTGCAAAATTTATAATTTTTTATATACGATAGGATGACATAGAATCTGCTAAAGTTTTCTAAAAATTTTGACCCATATGTTTGAGAATTTAAAATCTGAAAATCCACACTACAAATTTCAACTTTGAAAACATAAAATCTAAGAACCTAGAACAGGGAAATTAAAATCAGCAAATTTACAACGTGAAACTAAGAATTTGGAGTTTGTAACTTTATAATCTGAAAATTTAGACTTCAGTTCCAAATTCTACAAGTCTAAAATGATTGTGCTTTTAGGATGTGACAAATTTGACGAATTAGAATGTGATTATTTGAAGTATAAAAATTCAAAATTTGAAACTATGACCCGAGAAGAATCTTGCATTTAAGACTATGACCTAAAATCTAAAGGTTTAGAAACTGAATATAAAAGTTCTAGAATTAGAATTTGTATGAACAACATCTAAAAGTTTTGGGAAAATTTAAACATCTAGAACCTGAAAAAATCAAGATTTTGCGAATTCACGATCTAAAAGCTAAAGTTTTAGGAGTCTAGAACTTGAGTATCTAGAATATGAAAATTGAGAATCTAAAGATTTTATTAAGAGGTCCAATTCGATTATTTGAAAATTTAGATTTCAGCACCCAAAAACCCGTAAAACTATGATCCAAAATTTCTCAAATAAAAAAAATCAAAAAGATTTGCAGAATTTGAAATTTAAAAGATTTGGGGTACAGAAATCTAGATCAATAAAGTTATAAAATTTGATAAAAATCCAAATATTATGAATTTTGGAATGTAAAATCGAAAAAAAACTTGGGCCTAAAATTCTACACAGTGAAGAACTAGAATTTGATATTCTAGAATCTACTACAATTAGATTAAAACTTGAAATTTAGAATTTGGAGATCTTAAATTTGATGGAAACTTAGTATTTTAAATCTAGGAAACCGGAAAAACTAGAATTCTGTCCCTGAAAATTTAGAAGGATACAGTCTGAGAATAAAAATATAATTTCTAAAATCTGGAACGTTATCTATAACATGATTGCACAGTTAGCAGAAAAAGTGGAAAACTTAATTTACCATTTCACAAAATTATTAAATTTAAAGTCACACTTCAAAATTCTATTTTGTCGTGTTTTTACTTCTTAGTCTAAATTTAAATCATATTACTCTTGAAATTTAGTTTCTTGTTACGTTGTTACATCACGAAATCAATAAAACTACTTCACCCACTCACCAAAAACACGAAGATTAAATGTAAAATATTTCTAAAATTAGTGTAATCACATTATTTAATTAAATTATGCTTTCACATCAAAACTTTGAAATCAACCAATTAAAGGAGAACACCACTCATAATTAGCCCATCATGCTGGCAACTGGCGTAAATATTTTAATGATTCCATAATTTAATAACGATTCGCGTTATGTATTATTAAAAATATGTAACACATAAACTATGCTTTACGCATTTATAACACTTTAATGGAAAAATAACACATCACAACGTAACGTTGCACAAAACCAATTAAATATTGCATTTTGTTAAAACGTGCAGCAACGTTGACATAGTTAAAATAACAAAATTCTGTAATTTTTCATTAATATTTGAAATTTTTGGTTTAGAATAATTTAGTGACCTTTCAACATTGTGGGCGAAAAATTCCGGCTTTATTAAAGCAAAAACTTGTTCAATTTAACTTCCAATACCTCGAACATACCTCGAGTTACTTCAAAGTTCCAGTTCTCGAGTAAATACTCATAAAGCCTCGTAATCTTGTTGCCGTGCAATAATTTAATCTTCTTAGGGGTAGTTTAAGTGGAAGGACTTTAAATCGATTTTATTCCCGAGAGTATAAACAAACAAAGATAGAAGAGTAGCTATTTTTGCTCTTAATTTTCAAATTAATTACTAGCTACAATAAAATTGCCTGAAATTACAAACGCTTGCGTTGCTAATTAATAAACAGTGAGAATAATCATTCTTTATTAAATCTCCACGTAGTGCGAAGACGGCAAAACCCGCGATCGATGCAATTTATAAGAACGAGGTGTGTAAGTAATTGGTACCGTTTTTGGTGTTATAAAACACGGCGACAAACGCGATGTCATCAACTTCTGTAAGTATATAAATTTACGAAACACAAACTTTATGCTAACAATAAGAGGCGGCGATGAGTGGGAATGTGTTGACGGAGGCGTTATAGCAACCTCCGAGGGGCGGCGTATGCAAACTAAGGGACTGTTTGACTTTGACGATAATTTAGCCCCGATATCACAAAAAGCAGAACGTGAAAAAAAACTGATATTAAATAAAACCTCTAATCCCAACATGTCTGTTTATCCTTTGACACTTACTCGGTATCCTGTTGATTGCTCGCAGAGGTCGCAGGACCCTTATCGTCCTGACAGCGGAAAGATTCAGGTTGTCAACGTTAAGGATATATTCCATGGCTCCGGTTAAGACTATGAACAAATCGAGACGGTTCCAGGAATCTGCGAGATATGTACCACGGCCGCAAACGCCCATTGCTATCATTTTGATGGTCATCTCCAAGGAAAAAAAGGCGAATATAAAATCGTCGAAGAGCTGAAAAAAAGAGAAAATCATTATTTTTACCGTCGGGTGGATCTACGTAAATGAAGATTGATTTGAGGAAAATGTGAATGAAAAGGCGATCTAAAAACAGGTTTGTTTGTATTACGCGATTGGTAAATATTGAATACACAGAGTTAATATTTTATGTCGAATCACATAGGTAAATGTTATTGATGTTGTTTGTCCGCATGCATAACTTTGGATGTAATGAAGCTCATGAAAAGTTCGTTTTGGAAATAACAATCTTGTTAGCGTACTACCAAAAAAAAAATATATATATGAAAAATAAAGTCCACATTTTATATTTAAAAAAAGTACAAGGAGAAACCAACTACACATTTTTTAATAAACGAAAAAACTTCAAAAATGAAACCCAAAATTAATATTGACCCTATAAAAAATTAACAGAAATAAAACCATTTATAGCTCGTATAACATTTTACATAAAACAAAAATGAAGTGATTAAAATATAATAGTAAGAAAAAATGCACAAAATCGATAGCAGTGCTAATAAACCATTTAAATTAATTGCAGAATCCCCGAAAACTTTAAGCAAATAAAATCTTGGAATGTAGAATTTAAGAGTGGCAAAAGTGAAGATCTAGAATGTGAAGATTTGAGAATTCTGAATCTGAAAATACAAAATCTCACCTAACGACTGAGAGTTCAAGAGTTCGAAAATCATAAATATAGAAATCTAGAATATTGGAATGTAGAATCTTAGTCTTAATTTGCAAATATAAAAACCAAGAATCAGGAATTTCGAAATTTAGAGTTAAAAATATAAAATCTGGGTCTCTACTTAATCTGAGAATTTAGAATTTGAGTATCTGTGAATCTACAAGTTAGGGAGGGATTCAGAATTTAATGTAGTATGAGTGAGCTTTTGGCATCTGGGATCTAGGGTCCGATAACCTACCATCTGGAAATATAAAATCTGATGATTCTTAGAAAGTGCAATTAGAATCTTTATAGAATTTGAGGCCGTAGACTCTGCAAATCTAAAATCTGACAATAAATCTAAAACATAAAATGTAGAAATATTAAATATCTACAATCTGGAAATGTAGGTTCTGAGATTATAGAATGCAGAAATATAAAATCTGGAAATCTAAAATGTAGGAATCTAGGGCTTGAGAATCAAGAGTAGATATCTCGAGTTGAAAATCTCAAATCTGAAATATCACCTATCCGAATCTAAATATCAAAAATCAAAAACTGCTGAATTTTTAAAGATATGTATAACTTAGCTATCTCAAATTTTGAATAAGAACTTGAGAAACGAAGATCTGATAACATTTAATCTGAGAACCAGAATCAAGAAACTTACAATCTAAGAGTCTGTAATTTGGGTAGGCATTTAGAGTCTGACGGGCCAATTTCAAGTTGAGTTGCGACGTCGCAAACTGCGACGTTACCATGGAGATGTCGCAACTGTGATGAAGCAAAGATGCGTCGAATTTCAAGTCGTATTACCGCTCGCACTTGCGACAAAATTTTGCGATACCTCAAACAGGTGGCGCAACGCTTTGCGACAATGCAAAATTGACATTTGGTTGCTGCACCGAAAGTTATTAAGTCGAATTTTTAGAATATATTGATAAAAATGATGAAAACAAATAAATGTGATTAAGAAAACTTTTTAATTTGAAATAGGTAAGAACACGAGAATGAATAATCATGTATAATTCCCCTTTTCACGACACGTGTTTATAGGTTATCATGCCGGTTTAATCCAAAGACAATTAAAGGGTGTAAGCAGCAATGAATAGAAACACACAGAAATTATGTGACTATTTAGTGTTATACTTTAAAGTAATATTTGGATATACAGAGTTAAGGTAAAAATGCCATCGAAGGTACCCAAGTTCTGATGTAGTTTTACCATAATTAATTTATTTCTCTTTTAGATATAAACAATTTTTATAAAACAAAAACTTTATGTATGAACACTGTTCAGTGAGATTGGATTTTTGAATATTTTTTTACATGTGCAGTTTATGTATAAAATGGTCAGAAGTGCAGTAAAACTGCCTCAAAAGGTAGATCTAAAGGTTCAAACTTCGGATTTTATGGTGTTGTTTTTTAGTGCCCATATTCCAAAGTGAAAAACAACATTACAATGCTGCAACTCAAAGTAATAATTTGACACATCGAAATGAAATTGTTTGAAATTGAGTTATGTTACAGGTGCTCTTAAAATGAACGCAAAATTGACATTTGGGTACGGCATAGAAAGTTTTCCCAGATTTATAAGTAGAATTGTTAGAATATTTTGACAACAATGATGAAAGCAAATAATTAACATTAAAAATACTTTTCAACTCGAAATAGGTAAGAACACTAGAATGAATAGTCTTGTATAATTCCCAATTTCTTAACGCGTATTTATAGATTACCAGACCAATTTTATCGAAAGACAACAAAAGGGTGTTAGCAGCAATGAATACGAACACAGAAATTATGTGGCCATTCAGTTTTATCCTTTAAACATGCCATTGAAGGTACAAAAGTATTGATGTAGTTTCACTTTTATTAGTTTGTTCCTCTTTTAGATGTAAACACTTTTTATAAAACAGAAGCTTCGTGTATTGACACTATTCAGAGGGATTGGAATTTTAAATATTTTTCTCCTAGGGCCTATATTTTAAGGTGAAATAAAGCATTGCAATGCTGCAACCCAAAATTATGATTCGACACATTTAAATGAACATCGAAGGAAGAAATTATTGATAGAAGATGAGATATGCTACAGATGCTTTTAAAGTAAACTTATATAGTTTTATAGAGTTGAAAATAAAGCAATAAATATTATTACTCAGTACCATGTATTCTTTTATTAATAATAACATCAAATCAGGTGAAATAACAAATATTGAACAAATGTTAGATATTAATTATCACTTCCAAATCTTTCTTAAAGCTTTCACGTATTGAGATTGCATTTTCACACACTGAATCACCTGTTTTCATGTGGTGGTTATAACTATGGGCAAAATTAGGCTTCTTTTCGAGACACAACATAACGTTTTGCAGTTTTGTAAGCCCATTATATCACTATTTCACTGGATGGACAAGTTGTTCGAAGACAGTTTCATTCAGAATTGTAAATAAAATGAATTATTTTGCACTATTTATGATTTGTAACTAATTAAAAATAAAAACTGCAATATTTACTGCACATTTTCCATTTATCATATTAAAACCAGAAAGACAGAAGTCACGTGACCGACGCAAAATATTGTGGCTAAAGTTCCGCACTTGCAATGTCGTTGCGACATCGCAACTTTTGAACTTGAAATTAGGTGGCAAAATTTGACGCAGTGGTATTGCAAATCAGTGTCGCAAAGTTGCGATGCGTCACTTACTTGCGACAACGCAAAATGACAACTTGAAATTGGCCCGTGAGTAAAATAAATAAGGATCATCAAACAAGAATACTAAATCTGGAAATCTAAAATCTGAGAATCGAGAACTTGAAAGTCTAGAATCCAACAATGTTGAACCTGAAAACGAGAATCTGAGGATTCAGAAAGTAGAAATTTGAAAATTTGAATTTGAATCAGGAACTTAGGAATCTGATAACATTCATACCCTAATTTGACAGCTTATGGTATGAAGATATAAAAAATGTGAGTCTAGAGTCCGAGCATTTAGGATATCAACTGAATCGAATCTGGGATTTTAAAATTTGAAGATCTATTCTTGAGATTGTGGACTTTAGGACCTAGGGTCAAAAAATGTAAAAATTGAAGACACAGGATCTGAAAAAATAAAATCTAATGAAATTTGAGATTACAAAATCTGATAGTCCTCAATCTGAGAATATAGGATCAGAGAATGTGATAGCTCGGAATGTAAAGTCTGAGAATATAAAAAAATGAAACAGAATTTTAAAATCTGACCATCAAAATTTTAGATTCTAGAGTCTAGTTATTTATAATCTGGGAACGTAAAATCTGAAAATATAGAAACTGTAATTTGATAATATAAAATTTTATAAGAATCTTGAAATCTAAAATTTGAAGCTCAAAAATCTGGAAGTATGGAATCTGAAGATATATGTATAATTTAGCAATCTAGAATCTAGAATAAAAATTTTTAATCTGAGAACTAGATGTTGAAAATATAGAATCTGAGGATTTGGATTTTGGGTATTTAGAGTCTGATGATAATTCCCAATCTAGGCATCTAAAATCTGTAAATAAAGGAAATGGGGATTTAAAATCTAGAAATCAAGGGTCTTAGAGTCATTAATATGGAAAACGATGTCTGATATTTTAAAATCTTGAAATCTATAGTCTAGAAATCTGAGAATACTGAAATTTGTAAACTAAAATCTAAAGACCTTGAAATATAAAACCTGAATTCATAAAATTGCTGATCAAGAATCTAAGAATTTAGAGTATCTCAATGTAGGATCTCGGCTAAAAAACAGTATAAATGGCCTGAAAAAACCTTCAACTTCCTACGACTTTTTACAGAAAAAAGCAACAAAAACACGGAAAGCAATGTAAATTAAAAAAACTATTGGGATTAAGGATAAAATAGTTGAAAAGAGACATGAAACCTCCGAGTCTTTATGTTTCAAATTTCTCAACTTCACTATAACTAGGACCAAACAGTCATAATTTATTCACGGCTGCAAGTGCAGTTAAAACGAGTTTCCTAAAACTCATTTCATATTATTGTTATTAGAAATTTACAACACGACTATAAATGAAATATTAAATTACTTCGACAGCGCACAATGCCATCTAATAATTTCTACAAATCCAAAGAGTTGTTGACATTTCAATTCCGGACGTAAAGCAACTAAGATCAGCTTATCAGAACAAACTTCTCAGAATGCTTTTCAATCACTTTTATTATTACAGACAAAAAATTCCACTTCGATCAGCTTTCGTTTTTATTAATTAATGCCGACTTTGCTTATTGAGTTGAGTTCCATTATTGCAGCCACGTCCCAAAAAGTTTTCCAAGGAAATTTGCATGAATGTCTAGTTTTAAGGTTGGAACGGATAGAACTTGTGTTGAAATTTCCCATTTCGGGGATTTACAGATCGATGACTGTCACAGAGGTGATTTTTCCAGTCGACGGAAAATTCAGGTTAACAATAAGATTGTTAGTTTACTGTGGCAATACGAGTTTTATCACGGCGGAGTAAAAGAATAAGACATTTCTCTAATTATAGCGAATGGAAGCTCATCTGTAGAAAGCTACGATAAAAGAGTTATAGCACATAAAAAATTACATTTGTAGCTACGGTAAGAAATTAAGTGTTAAAAGAGAAAAACTTAATACTTACTTGAAGTATCTTACACCTATTTGTTTCACATTTGTCGTCCATGCAAGGTTGATACATCCCCAACGTGACGCAGTTGAGCAGTATAACCATCATAGAAACCCTCTCGAACCACGTGATCTTAGTTAAGGAAAAATACGTAATTACACCCCCACCCCCGGTAGATAATTCGATTTCAATTCCGGTCCTTAATTAGTGCTCGATTCGACAGAGAGCGTTCGCGACATAATTTCCTCGTTGCTATTTCTGCCACTGAATGATTTCGGCAATTTTGATTTAAGTGCCCGTTAAACTCCCATTTCCCAGATTTAGGCGATTCCATTATCACACGTGGAAAAACATAATTGAGCGGGTTCATCAAATTTTGTTTGCGATGAGAGATGGAATAAAACGATCCGAAAGAGTGAAAGAATGAAATCTTTAATCTCTCACGCGAACAGTAGCTGGGAAATACAAAGGGCTTCATTCACTCTTGAAGGACTTGAAATGTTTTCTGAGAGGAAAATCGGGAGGTATTTACGCTTTTCGCTGGATCTAGGTATAAGCTTGATGTATCGGGGTGTGAATCAAGAAAACGTACCTACTAGTGAGTTGTAAATGTGTCACGAGGATTAGCTCGGGGAGAATGAATGTAGATGAAAATATTTTATTAACACAACGAAGAAGAATGGTAGGTGGTTTATTTTGCCTGTATTTTAACTCTAAGGACGAGCTCTTAATTTTCCTAAAGTTCCTGGCATTCGGTGGATTCTTCAAATCCTTGAGACTCTTTAAATGATGTAAATTCGTCGAAATTGCAAACACGTCTAAAATTTTATTTTAAGTTGCTAAAGATTATTTTTGTAAAAAGTATCACTTTTAAGAGAAATTGAGAAATTGAAATTGTTGAGAAATTTTATATTCAACCTCAAAAACAGCCGCAATTTTCAAATTCGTTAAATGATGGACACAAAAGACAAATTTTTGAGGTTTTCAATTTTGGAATTAACTAAAAATTGCCAACTTTTTTTTCATAAAATTCTCTCATAACTTCGTTATATTATGCTAATATTTATATTAAGTTGCAAAACAATAAAACAAAAAATTTTATTTTTAAATATCTGCAATTTGGTCATCTACAACACTGAAAATTTATAAATGAAATATAGGAAAGTTACTATATTGGACTTGTTTATCTTGTTTATTTTTTTATTTCAATTGCTAGTTGCTAGAATAAACACACAATTTTTAAAAAATATAATTTTTATAGTGCACTAAAAATTATAATTTATATGGTATATTAAAAATTTCCAGGTTTTCCGTTCGTCTCATGATATTTTGTTATTTATAACGCTATAACAGTGAAATTTAAGAACGCTGCCAATTGAACTTAGATAACGATTACACAAAGGAGCAAAATAATAACAGCAAAAAAAAAGAATGGCCGAAACATATATACGTAATATTATTTTTTTAGAACCGATTTTTTATTGAACTTCATATTTAATAGCAGTTTACGATGCGAAATGAAATCCCGTAAAAGTGCAAAACTTTAACCGAATCTGTACAATTTTAAAATGAAGATGTTACCTCATTTTTTTTCGAGAAATACCTCTAAAATTTTATTTTTAAAATATGTCGAGGGGTTTTCCAGTAGATAAACAGAAACGAGGCACTCTCCAAATATCCATAAAAATAACAGAAATCCAAATTTTAACAAAATACTAAAATTGGTGGAGGCGCCAAATTTTTTCACAATTTAAAAAAGGTTTTTTGCTAAAGCTTTATTTCAATTTTTAAATCAAATAAATTACATTATTTATATTAAAAACCTTTTTAAATTATTAAAAAAATATCAGCAAGAAATTTGACAATTTTTGATGTGTTATAGGTATAACAGTGGTCCAATTTCTTGCCATTTCTAAAATTTTTAGAAAACTAACTGATTTGATAAATTCAAAGTTTAAAATTTTTGTTTATAATTTTTAACTTTTCAAACTACTTTTACTATTTTTTATAAATATATTTAATAGATCAAATAAAAAAGGAAATAAAATAAAAAAATCTCGACAATTTTTTTTCCACTTTAGACAATTTTTGAGCGCCTATTGGTCGTTTTGCTCATTTTCACTCTAAAGACATCAACAACAAATTTGTCATTATATTAAACGTCGCATAAACCTAAAATTTAGCTTCCGATAAATTTTACAGTACTCTCGTAAATTTTATATCAATTTTACAATCTTCCAGCGCAAGAAATGACACCATTGCCTTTTGAATTTATTCATTTCTTGACCAAATAAAACACGTATTTTTCCGTAAACTTTCAATGCCAATTGATCAATAAAGTTCGCTTGAAACGACCATAAAATCGAAATAAGAAACGTATTAAAACGTGAGCTCGAAAATTCCTTGTCATCTCATTTTTATAGTCAGACCGGTTTAAAATAACATTATTTTCTTTTCGGGAACGGACATTTCCATTTCGTCTTAAATTCAATATTCTCGTAGAGAACTACCGCCGGCTCCACAACTACTTTATTTCTTGAAGATAGTTTTATGAAGCGAAACAGGATGGACGGAGAGAAAAACGAAAGACAGGCTATTATTTCCGTTGTGATTTGCAATTGAAATTAATTAATAAAAGAGACTATTGTGTCCGATAAGAGACCGATTTTCTTCCTCGTCTCGACATTGAAACGGGTCATTATTTCTAACCTTCGTGTGTACTCAGGCTTCAGTTGCAGCCTCAACCTGTCAAACCTAACCCACCCTTGACCCTAATCGACGTTCACTTGATATTTTATCAGAAAAATGACACGAGCTGCCGTGAATTATGTAAAAAGCGGCAGGATAATGGAATAACAAAAGAGAAGAAGTTTGCGGTTAAAAGAGTCATTTTTATTAGAGACACTTGGCACACGGTCGTAAAACACTTCTTTCTTTTCTATGATCGTCTATAAATTACCGGATTCGATTTCACCTCTCCACTTTGGAACAATCAGACTGGATGTTGACCTTTGCAGTGGTCGAGTCTGTTTCTCTCGGTATGTGATTCTTTTCTCGTTTCTTTGTTAGATGTGGGTATAAATTAGCACTCTCTATAATTCTGCACCCTCTATGAAAACATAACAATAGATATGAAACACAACAGCGTGAAATCTGCTAGAGCATACCTAACGTGACCTCAAATGCTGCTTATTTATGTTTGTTTCATGTGTGGAGGAATCTCCTGAGGCTGCTGCTAATTTTCCTTTGCTAACGTATCACGGCTGTATTTATTCAGACTATGGAACAATTTGTATATAGGAAAACGTTTTGGGCTTTTAACATGGTTAAGTCGATAGTTTTAGTTTCAATTAACCCAAATATCTTCTTTAAAAATAACAACGTAACAAATGGTAAGGAATTATAGGCGTCAAATATTCAACATGGTGATAAATTGACAAGGTGAGATTATTATGTCTATTGATTTATCAATCGTTCTTACAAATTGTAAAAATTTTCTTCCGAGAATCAGCAACGAAATAGTGAAAATGTAATATATAGAGGTCCTACATTTACGGACCCGCTCATTATTACCTTAATATCAGATTACATTATTATTCGAATAAGTAAAGTAAAAAGCCTTAAAATTGTACTCCTAACATAAATTAGTTCCATTTTTCAGCATAGATAAGTTTAAGTTTCTAGCATAGATAAGTTTAATTTATATTTTTAAGTCGCTGTTTTCTTAGCTCAGTGCTATTTCAAATTTTACATTCGTAGATTCTAGCTTTACAATTCTACAATCTATAATTAAAGGCTTCTAGGCAAATTTACAGCCTCTTAATCAGATTGTAGATTCTTAGAATTTAGAATTCAAAATATTTTTCGTCTAGTAAGTTGTCTCAAATTTTAGACAAGCAAGCTCAAAATCCTAATCCTTTTAATTCTATACTGGCACATTGTATATCTTTTCATTTATTTTAGGACTATAGATTAACAAGCTATAGATTTGTGAAGTTTAGATTCTAAACTCTCGAAACCTAGATGTACGTTTTATTTGATTTTAAGTTTCATGAAATAAGATTCTACATATTAAGAATCTAAGCCTATACGTGCACATTCTGCATTTATAAATTTTTAGCTTCCAGATTCTAAATTCTCAGATTCTAGATTCTAAACTTTAGATCCTCAGATTTTCCAGAGTCTAATTTTTCAAGTATAATGATAACAAATTTAAATCCTCACATTTTTAAATTTTTCAGAAATTACTCTAAATTTTTGTTGTTAATTTCTAATTGCTAAGTTCTCGAATTTATATTCTGAGGTTTTGTATACATCAACATCTTGGAGATTTTTTAATTTTAGATTCTCAGACTTTTAGATCCTTTAAATTTAGACGCACTTCTTGATTTTTAATCCTAATTTTTCCTACATTTCAATATTTCAAATTCTTAAATTTTAGACTTCTAAATTCTAATTTTTCAGGTTTTTATATTCCCAAAGTCTACATTTTTAAATTCTAGATATTCCATTCTGAATCTTGAGAATTTGTTCGTATTTCTTGATTTTAAATTCTTATCTCAAGATTTATTTTCTCAGATTTTAGTTTTTGAGTTTTAGACTCTAAAATCTTAGAACGTTATTACCTATTTCTTGATTTTAGGTACCAAATTTTAAATCTTAAAGCTTGATGCTTGCAATCTTACGTAAATCTCAGGTACAATTATAGATCTTATATTAGACTTTAAGAATTTTAGATTTTCAAATTTTTTAGATAATAAATTCTCAAATTCTAGATACTTAAATCCGGAATTGTAAGTTTTAATATTTTCTGATTCTAGCCTGGCATATTCTATATCCTTTAATTTTACATTTTTAGACTTAGATAATTAGTTTCTAAAAATTATAAATTCGCAACGTCTAGATTCATCGATTTTCGATCCTCAGACTTTAAATTTTTTAAATCTAGATGTACTTCTTGATTTTCGATCAGTTTTTCAAATAGATGCTAAATTCTCACACTGCGTATCTATAAATTATAGATTTTTTAATTTTAGATTTTCCAGTCTAAATTTTCAGATTTTAGATTTTCAAAGTGTAAATTTCTTAATTTTAGATACTGGATTCTAAATGTTTAAAACTTGTTCGTGTTTCCTGATTTCAGATCTTGATTTCAAACAAGGTTTCAACTTTTCTAAGCTTTAAGCATTCAAATTTAAAATTCTTAGATTTCAGAATACAAAATTTCAGATGTTCCTAATTATTGAATTCTCAAAATTCTAATATTTTATACTTTATACTCTCAGACTGTTAGATTCCTAGAGCTTAGCTTCTTAGATTCTAGATTCGGAAAATTCTCAAAATTCTAATATTTTATACTTTATATTCTCAGACTGTTAGATTCCTAGTGTTTAGCTTCTTAGATTCTAGATTTGGAAAATTTAGAACTTTATCACCTACTTCTTTTATTTTACACCACAACTCCAAATCCTGAATTTTATAGGTTGAGGCTTCCTAAATCACAATTTTTCAAGTTTCAAGTTCTAGTGAGAAAAAATTCTAGATGCTCATACTTCTAAATTTCATATGCTCAGATCCTTAGATTCTAAATTTTCACATACTAAACTAATAAATGTAAGAAGTGCTTAAGCTTTTTCATAATTGCTAATTTTAAGAAACTTTAGAAATAATAGAAAAGTAAACATTTCAAAGCCTCAAAATCCTTTTTTTTTAAACAGAAAGAAAACAAAACTTTTATCGAGTAGTAAAATCGTATCTTAAAATTTCGTAGGATTTGCCGATTCCGAACGGGATCTGTTGGT
Organism: Cynaeus angustus; assembly: GCA_030157275.1. NCBI lineage: Eukaryota > Metazoa > Arthropoda > Insecta > Coleoptera > Tenebrionidae > Cynaeus > Cynaeus angustus. The sequence continues at coordinate 15,503,572 of CM058064.1, forward strand.
GACAAGAAAAGAAGAGTCGCGTCACGGTCGGAGTCAATTAGAGCCCCCCCGCAGTTACCAAAATTGCCCTATTTTTGAAAACCTCGTTCGATAATGCATCGAGCTTTTCGATGTAAGTACGCTTTAGGTTGTCTACAAATCCCGACTAATAACAGATCAATAAATCATGTCCGTTTATTACTGCACAAAGCAAAAGCTCAATTTTAAAGTTAAATAAAACTTTAAAGTCATCACAAAATCTGTCTCTGAATTATTTAAGTTCGGAGCACAACTTTGTTGAAATATTCTGCAAACGTCGATTTCTAGCCACATCTTGTGTATAACATCGGTCGCCTTCTAAAATTTATGTCGGTGTCAGAACCGCCTTTTTATTCATCGGAACAGTCAATTTCATTACGTGCTTCGGAAAACCGACTGTTATTATTGACATTCTTTTCATTTTTCTTGGAGAAAATATCCGAGGTAGGCTTTATGGAGAGACCAATCGGAAAAAAATGAGAGAAGTTGTCAATTATTGTGGAGAGTGATGTGAATAAGTGAGGTCAGGGGACGGTTTATTTTTATGTTGAATGGAGCAAACGGAGTTGGGGTTTATAGGGAGTAATTTGATTGGAAAACTAGTTCGAACATTTGATACACTTCAAATACTGAAAAAACGATAGGTTTTTACCAGAAATGGAGAATGTTTGTTCGGGAACTCGTTCAAATTTCATCTTTGATTCATTTGATTGGAAATTTGAGAGAATTATATCGAATCTACAATTCACAGATTAAAATTTAATATTAAAGACCAAAGAGAAGACTGCAATTCGGAATTATAGGAAAGAAATTGATTTCTCAAACAGGTTTAGATTTCACACAAAAGTTCTAAAATCGTTAAATAAAATCGACTGATTAATTATAAATAATTTTTCAAAATTTTTAGTTTTGTAAAATCACTGGGACGGTTAGACTGTCAAAATTTTTAACACTTGTAGAATCTTTAATTTCTGCAGAATTTTCGAAATTTGTGCACACTTAAAATACTAAAACTGCACCAAATATTTAGCATTTTTGAATTTTTTAACGTACTTGGTATTTCTAACCTTTGAAATATGTAGAATGATTGAAATTTTAGAATCCTAGAAATTCTTGACACATTTAGAAATTCGAAAAGTTTTTAAGGAGTTCGGAATTTATTGAGAATCTACTTAAAATCTTGCACTTGCTTAAAAAACTTTTGAGAAATTTTAAAAAGCCTACGCATTGGTACATATCTTTAAAATCTTAAGAGTCCTTAGAATCCTCCAAATCAGGAAATATCTTTAAACATGTTTAGCATTTTTATAATTTTTGAAAAACTCAGGCGTAAAATCTTGAAAGCACTAAACATTTTAATAACATGTAAAATTAGTGAATTGCTTAGAATCATCAAACTCTTAAAAAATTTAGAATCTTTAGGATCTCTAAAAGGCGTGAAAAATTGGAAAACTTAGAATGTTTAAAATTTATGAAATCCTCGGAAACTTTAATGTACTTAAAATCATTATATTGCTTAGAATCTGAAATCCTTAAAATTCCAGGAATCGAATGAATTTGATATCTTAAGAATAGGATCTTTAAATTTGTTCAGGTTTTAAAATAATTGGATCTTTAGAATCTTTATAATCTCTTACAATCTTTAGAATCTTCACAGAATTTAATACCGTTAGGATCTGTAGACATCTGTGGACTCCTAAACACATAAGAAATTTTAGAAAGCAGAGAAAGATTCTGAAATCTGAAATTTTGTAAGAATCCTCAAACTATTTTCTTGAATTTTTGAAATAATTTGATTTCTTCTTTGGGGTATTTAAAATCAATTGAGTAGCATGTTTGAAATTTTATAAACTTTACAAATTTTTGGGAGCTTCAGAATCTTTGAAATCCTAAGATTCTAACAAATATTTGTATTCTTTATAACCTTTGAAATGTTAAAAACCTAAAGAATTTCTTAAATCCGGTCAAATCTTAAATTGAGAAATTATTTAAAATCTGGTAAACTATTAAAATTGTTAGGATATATATTTTTTTAATTATGAAAAACTTTAACTTTACCTTTAACACTTTAAGAACCCTTGTACTTTTTGGGTATTTAAAATCACAATTACGTAGAAATTCAAAAAATTTTTGAAATCAAACAAAATCCCAAAAACACTAAAATCTTTGGAATCTTTGGAATATTTAAATTCACTGGGTTCTTAAAACTTTTTAAATCTTTTAAGTTCTATCGATATTTGGAATCTTTAGAATATCTAAAAGTCTCGAATCTGAAAACTTAGAATCTGTAAATTAAAAACTTGAGACTCAAGAAAGTTACAATCTAAAAATCTAGAATTTGAAAACCTAAATCTTGTGAATATAAAATCTGAAATATTTTCTCTTAGAAAAAAGTGGGTAAAATTTAGACACTGAAAGTCCAGAGCCTGAAAGTCTAAAATACAACAATTTAAAATGTGATCATCTAAAATCTACAAAATTTATGATTTGAAAAAATAAAATCTGAAAAAAAAAATTGAGGAACTAAAATCTGAGAATCTAAGAAAGGGAGAGAAATTTTGTCTTTAAAAAATGAATAGAATAAGAACCTATGAATATGTGAATAAAAAATCAAAAACTTTGACATCTGTGGACTCCTAAACACATAAGAAATTTTAGAAAGCAGAGAAAGATTCTGAAATCTGAAATTTTGGAATTTAAGAACCTAGAAACTTGGAAATTTAAAATGTGAGAATCTGGGAGTAAAAATTGCATAATTTTCTAATAGTTCTACTGAAATAAAAGCTGTAAGAATTTAAAATTTGGAATAACCTTTGTTCAAAAACTATTTTTTCTACCTTCCACCCTTTAAACAAAAGCGAACTTTAAAGCAGCAAACGTTTCACCGTTTATCGCCCGTGAAAAGGCCTCTTAAACCCAAAATAATTTAAAAAACGCGTTTTAGTTATTGTTCTCTTTGAAATACGAAGCACTTTGTTCGTATAACGAACAATATGCAACGTGCCTGGTCGTTTATTTTCACCATTTATCGAGGATTTACCGTTCATATAGGTAATAAATGCATTCTATATTTATCTCTGGTAAATTTATGATTGCTGTAAAATGATGCGCATTCATAGATAAAAAATTCTGAAAGCTCATGCTAATGGATGCAAAGATAAGCTTACTAATGCCTGAGTGTCAACACACATAACTAAGACGAGTTATACTAAGATGTTTATTGGATTAATGCTACTTAGCTCTAGTTAAGTTCTCATTACGTAATAGAACTTGCGGTGGGAACCGAAAGAACGTACACCGTTAGTAAAATCAAATCAAGTGAGGATAAATAAATCAAGGCATAAATCTTAAATATTGTCGTTCATTATGCAGTTAGACCCTTGAAGTGGGTTCAAGAACTCTGGCAACCTTTGTGCCGTTGACTCAATTACCACCAAACAAAAGAGACTGAATAATTAAGTCTTTAATTAAGATTTTTTCGTTAATTTTTCTCCTTCTTTAATCTCCGCGCTCAATCGATAAAGAGTTCCCTTGAAAATCAATCAGTTCGAAAACGAAACAAATGACCATGATGATGTATGAGAGTAGAAATAACGAAGCGAAAAACTTAAGATAACGCAGACATTAAACATGAAAGCAAACTATTTTTTGGGCCTTGTGACGTAATCTTCAAAAATAACAACTCGCGATTCGTAAATATTTAATTACGGACCGAGCAAAACAATTTTTACTTTTTATTCCCGACGGAAAGAAAGAAATTGCTTTTAAACGAATTGTTTTTACGTAACATAAAAGATCTTTTCTAGACTTTAGATTCGATGTGAATGGTTCGAAATAAAATTCAAAGGATGAGTGGCGACATTTTCATTTCAACAACACAAATCTTACAACTTCTCGTAACTTAGAATCTTTGATATTTTTAAAAACCTAAGAATCTTAAAATTATTTAGAACTTCTGAGAAGTTTAAAATATTTAAAATTCTCGTAATTTTTTGAGTTCTTGGATCTTCAGAATTTTTAGAATCTTCAAAACTATAGCTATAGTTAGAAAATTTTCAAGCTTGAAATGCTTTTGAGTAGGTGGGATTCTCTGAATCTTTAGCTTCTTTGGAATCCTTAAATTTCTAAAAATGCAACAAAAAATTAAATTCTTAGAATCTTTAAAACCAATCTTTAAAATCTTTGCAATCTGCAGAATTTTTGAAATAATTTGAATCCTTGGAATCTTTAAAATCTTACACATCTAAATTAAGAAACTGGCTGAAATCCATGAAAAAATTTCAAGAATTTTGAAAACGTTTGCAATTTTAGAAATAATTACAATTTTTGGAATCTTCGAATTTAACACAATAGTAAGAATCCTCAAACTATTTTCTTGTAGAATTTTTGAAATAATTTGATTTCTTCTTTGGGGTATTTAAAATCAATTGAGTAGCATGTTTGAAATTTTATAAACTTTACAAATTTTTGGGAGCTTCAGAATCTTTGAAATCCTAAGATTATAACAAATATTTGTATTCTTTATAACCTTTGAAATGTTAAAAACCTAAAGAATTTCTTAAATCCGGTCAAATCTTAAATTGAGAAATTATTTAAAATCTGGTAAACTATTAAAATTGTTAGGATATATTTTTTTTTAATTATGAAAAACTTTAACTTTACCTTTAACACTTTAAGAACCCTTGTACTTTTTGGGTATTTAAAATCACAATTACGTAGAAATTCAAAAAATTTTTGAAATCAAACAAAATCCCAAAAACACTAAAATCTTTGGAATCTTTGGAATATTTAAACTCACTGGGTTCTTAAAACTTTTTAAATCTTTTAAGTTCTATCGATATTTGGAATCTTTAGAATATCTAAAAGTCTTCATATCTATTTTTGAAATTATTCAAATCCTTGGTATCTTTGCAGTATCCAAAATCACTGCATGATTTTAAAATCTTAAATATTTGGAATCGTTGCAATTTTAGGAATATACAGAATTCTTGAAACTCATGGACTAACATAAATCCGTAGAATTTTCGTATTTTTTTAAATGATTGAAATGTTTAAAATCTTGAAACTCCTGGAAGCTTGTTGAAATTTTAGAAATGTTTGAAATTCTACAAATCTTAGTTTAAGAGCCGTTAATAATAATGCAGACAATCAAGATGAAAGCGAACTATTTGAGGGCAGTGACGCAAACTTCAAAAACAACAACACACAATTCATAAATATTTAATTACGAACCAAGCAAAATCTTTCCTTTTATATTCTCAACTGAAAGAAAGAAATTGCTTTTAAGCGAATTGTATTTACGAAATATAAAAGATCTTTCCTTGACTCTCGGATTCAATATAAACGCCAAGTTCTTTCAAAGTGAAATTCAGAGGATGAGTGGCGACATTTTCATTACAACAATACACACACTGAAAATTGACTGGAATTAGATCGAGATTAAAAAAATCGTCGGATATTTCAAGAACAATTCTGGCTTATAAAAGCGCAGAAGCGATTCATTTTTCTTATTTGTTGCATGAGGACAATGGAAATTTTCAAGTGAAATATTTATGAAGGGAAAATGATGGGAGCAAATTAACAAAGGCTCCATTTTAGGAAGCGCGCTGTTTTAAGTTTCAGCTAGTTAAACTATAAACAGAATTTCAAAATATCGACGCAGATCCCATCTCTGTCTGAAAAACTCTCTCCGCGTCTATTTTGTATTCTTATCACGCCATTGTCTCCTTTACTTGATCTCCAGAAATTGAAAGCTCGTGAAAGACAATAGACATTGTACTTTCATATATAAAACTTCCTTCTTTTGCTGAATATTATTACCTCCAGGTCTCCGTATCCATTTATCCGGTTTTGTCCCGAAAATCCCTGACCATCACATCTTGATTTGTGTCAGTCGCGCTCTCCGACTGACGCCCCTTATTGAATTAGTTGGGAACAACATGGATTTCGCCAATGACATTGTCAATTAATCGGTCCTTCGTCATCTGTAGCTGGTTAGAAAATAGCAGAATTATTTATCCTAACGTTTTTGTTTTATTAAGTAATTTCAGCTGGTTCAAATAACAAACGCTTTAATTGGCGTAATAATAAACGATCATTAGCGAAACAATTCAAGCTTTCGAGAGGGAAATGAGAGAATTTATCAATTTTAGAAATGGTTGGCTGATTGATTTCTCAAGTTTTGTGGCTAAACTGTGGAGAGATGAAAAGTTAATAATGGTTACTAGGGATTGTATTTAAGTTGGTAACTACTTCTGGAGTTGGTCATGCGGAGCTTATGTGACGAGCTTTATGAACGGTGTAAGCTAAAGCTGACAGGAAAAGTTTCTAAGAGCTAATTTGAGATAATAGTTAATTTGATACCGTTTCCATTAACCAGTTCTTACGGTTTCTAGTGCATAAAATCACTATAAACCAAAGACCAAAGAGTGAAATCTGGAATGTGGATCTAGTTTTAACTGCAAATTATCAGAATGCAAACTATTAAAAAATTTATTTTATATGTCCCGACGTGGGCGGATTTTAACCTTTAGGTTTTAGTATGCTGTAATACTGCACACATAATAAAACTTTATTTCATCGCTAGACGGACGTGTTCAATTTCTATTTTAATTTCAAAATATAGAGCTACATTATATTAGCTCTTTAACGAAATGTGATAATATACCTTTTGTGTTCTTGAAATTGACTATAAAAATTTACAAACTAAGAATATTGTGAATCTAGAAGTGGAACGAACTAGTCTCTGGGAATTTAGTTTTTAAAAATCGGTGATCTAAGAATGTTAAACCTCTGGGATCTGAAACTTCAGAAATTTCGTTTTAAAAATATAAATCTTAGAAAGTCAAGAGCCTTGAAATCTGAGAACTATAAAACGGAGCCTAGAAAATCTAGAGACTCTAAAACAAAAATAAAAAAAAAGTGTGAAACTTTTCTTAAAAAAAAAACAAGTCTATAACCTACTAAGAATCAAGAATTTGACAATTCATGTGCTAAAAATCAGAATCTTAAAATGTAAAATCTACAAAATCCAAATTTTGAAATTTTGTGTCACACAAAAGCTTTTTAAAATTTACACTTTAAAGGATTAGAACATGAAAATCTAAAATCTGAGAATCAATAATCTGAAATGCTAAGAATTGTAGAGAGAATCTAAAAATTTTACATATGTGAATCTAAAACCTAAAACTAGACATCTGAAAATGTAGAATCTTAGAAATTTTTTCAAATAAAAACCATATAACAATCTGACAACTGATAATCCGCAAATAAATCTAGATCTAAAAAATAAAAAACCTAAGACGTTAACAGTCACACAGTCTCGAATCTGAAAACTTAGAATCTGTAAATTAAAAACTTGAGACTCAAGAAAGTTACAATCTAAAAATCTAGAATTTGAAAACCTAAATCTTGTGAATATAAAATCTGAAATATTTTCTCTTAGAAAAAAGTGGGTAAAATTTAGACACTGAAGGTCCAGAGTCTGAAAGTCTAAAATACAACAATTTAAAATGTGATCATCTAAAATCTGCAAAATTTAGGATTTGAAAAAATAAAATCTGAAAAAAAAAAATTGAGGAACTAAAATCTGAGAATCTAAGAAAGGGAGAGAAATTTTGTCTTTAAAAAATGAATAAAATAAGAATCTATGAATATGTGAATAAAAAATCAAAAACTTTGAAAAGCTAAAATCTGAGAATATAAAACCAGAGAAGTTATGTGTAGGCAGTCTATAACCTGCAAATCTAAATCTGAGTTTCAAGAACTTGAGATAATTTTTTTACACATTTTCTCTTTAAAAAAAAGCATATTAGAATTAAACTTTAGGTTTAAAAGCTAAAAAATTACAATATGTAGATCTAAAATCTAAGAATCACAACTTGAGAATCTAGAATTTGAGATATTTTGTTTTAGAACAAAAGTGTACCAAATCAGAAGACTAAAAGGTCTAGAACCTAATCTAGAATTCGTAAATCCAAAGTTTTAGAATTAAAAATTTAAATCTATAATTTATAAAATTAGCACTGGAAAAGTTTTGTTATAAAGCGACATACGTTTTTACTTTCAAGACTCACTTGATAGAAAGACTTTTGGATCGCTCGGTAATTTTCTGCTCGCTCCCATCACATAAATGCGTCATATAAAGGCACCAACTTACCAACACCGTAAAAATAAATTCTCCAGCTCTGAATATTTATTTAATGTAAGTTGTTTTATTTAACGTATTTTACCGGCCTAAAAATTTTGTGTTTTACATGTCTATAAACCGCGCTAGCAAAAATGCAGATTCAGGCCTGGTGATATAAACAACTATTGTGAATCTCCAATAGAAAATGCCACCATAACCTCACATGCCCAGGATCAGTGACGAAACAGCTCGATAAAACAGTAATGCTAATGGCTGCAGATAGATGAAACAACGCACTTTGTCGTGAAAGCTATCCTATCACTTAGACCTCCTCCACTTTGTCTATCCACTTTACCCAAAGCCACAAAATTTAAAAACTTTTGGGCAAATGTAAAGTAACAGTTTATAGCAGAGCTAAGCTAGTAAAAAATGAGTGGATGTAAACTATCCTTTGTCACCCGGCGCACCCACAAAAATAAACGCACTCCCAAATTAAAAAACATCCCCCAAGTCGGATACACTTCGAAACGCTAAATTGCTCCATTCATTCTTCCCCGAAGCTGAATTCTTTAAATTCAATTCTAACCCTCAACCGGAACCAAAATACAATCCTTTGATTCCATTGAAATCCACCACTAATTGTTTTCCTCCTCGCACAAACAGATCAGTGGCGTCACCGCTATTTTTCACGGGAGAACAAATTCATGGTGGCCAGAAATCAATTCGATTCCTTCTAAATTCCAAGCTTCTTAATATTCACGACACCAAGTGGAAATTTTAATATGCTCATAATTCATCCCTCGGAGCATAGTTAACCTAGGAAACGGCACACCATCCCGTCGCAACTATTATGTCACGGGTAAAAAACGTGTAGGCCCACAGCAGATTTAATTTCTTTATGAGATCATGAAATAACACATCAAAACGTGGTGGTGGGTTTTATGGTCTTTTGACGAGTGGAATTAGCATTATCTATCTTTTCATGAGTATAGAACTCGCGTCCATTTTGTTTGTTTGTTTCCGGCGTGTATACCGCGAGGCTTTAATTAAATCTTTGTGTTGGAGGTAAAGAATTACCATTAAGAGACAGGAGAAAGGTTTCTGTGGTGTGAAAACAATTCCTCTTGTGAAAACAGAGTCAATAACACACACTTGAGCTCCGTGCAGATGGGGACTCTGTTTCGTGTTGTGAGTTTGTGTTGGCAATTAAATTTGTGGAATGGAGGCGGTGGGAATTCTCTATTTATCTCTATTTATTGCCACCTTTAAAAATTACAATAAATCCACTTAACGCCTCTTCTAACTTATTTTTCTCCAAGTCCATGACATAATAGACTCTAGCCACCCTCTCCTGTAGCGTAATTAAATTAAATTACGTTGGTAACCACCGAAGACAAATACCAATCGATATATAGCAAGGTTAGCGTCAGTTTCCGGTTTGCCATTCCACAATCGCCGAAACTACACAATAGAGACAATAAAGAAGCCTCATAGTTTCGGGTGATTCCCGCGATACCGTGACAGGTTTCGTATTATTGGCCGAGATAGATTCTAAGCACATTGTTAATTAACTTGAGATACGGTTGGTAAACCTGGAAACGTGGCTCGTATAACTGGAAATCCTTCTAAATGTCACAACGTGGATACTTCGACTAATGATCAAAATTTGTTTCTTACGATTCACAAGTATTCTGAAGAAGTTCTCGACAAAATCCATTTAGTTGAAGAGATAATTTGCTTGAATTTCTGACACAAATAAGGACAAAGTTGAAGTTTTTACATTTTTCTTGGTGTATCCCAGTTTTACAGGGAAACGTTTTCAGATCGAAACAGACATTTCTACAAGTTTGGAAAAACGTTCGAAATCTTAAGCAGGTGCGCAGTTTGTAATCTATAATTATTTTTGTATGCTCTAAGTACAGTATTTGGACTTGAAAAATTTAAAATCTGAGAGTCAAAGTCTTTAAAAGCTAGAATCGAAGAATCTGGGACTTGAGGATTTGGAATGTGAAAATCTGAAATCTGAAATATTTGAAAAAAAATGTGTTAAAATTAAAACTTCAGAACCAAAAATTTCAACATTTTAAAATTGAGGAGCTGAAAAGCATGAATTTAAAACACTGGAATTTGCAAATTCTGCTCTTACAAATCTTCGAAACAGTCTTCCAAAAATTCTAAGATTAAAAAACTTGAAATTGCATAATATCTTCTAGAATATCCAAGAATTTTTTAAATTCTAACTTTCTTATGAGCATAAACTTTTCAAAACTTTTAAATATTTAAAATTACCAAAATTTTAGAAACAACTAACTACTTCAAGATTTATCAAATTTCTAAGATCTTCCACATTATTCCTGAAAATTTTAAGACTTCTACGTTTTTTACTTAAGTTTCTAGAGTTTTTTTAGAACCTTTAAATAATCATGAGATATTATACGAAAAATACTTAGATTCTTGTGATCATAATTTTTCCAGACATTTTTTCAAAATTCATAAAAGGAACAAAATTTACTTCTAGAAATTTAAGATTTCTAGATTTCCTATTTGATTTCCTAAGGTTTCTAAAAGTCTTTAGAACTCTTAAAAATTCATAAAAATGTGAAAATCGTGAATGTTTCTATATCAAAAATTTCTAAATATTTAAAGATTTTTGCAACCACAAACTCGAATTTAAAAAAAAATAAAACTACTATAACAGCTAACGTTTTTAAACTTTCAAGATTTAAAAATTCGCAAGACTGGATTTTTTTGAAATTTCTATTAAATCAAAGATTTCTATTCTTGTGATCATAAATTTTCCAAAAAATCTCAAATGTTCTAAAAATTTTAAGATTTTAAAAAAGCTATAACATTTACTAAATTCTAAATAGTCTAAGAAATGGTTGACATTATTTCTAAAAAATTTTACATTTATCAAATTCTTACGTGGTTTCTAGAGATTCTAAAAATCTGAAACCCTTAAAGATCATGTCAATGTAAGCATCGCTAAAATTTATATAATAACAAAAATTTCTAAAATTCCTATGACCATAAATTGTTTAAAGATCCTAAAATAGCTAATATAACTTTCAAAGATTAAGATGCCTCAGATTTTTCCTATTATTTTCAAGATTTTTAAGATTCCTAACATGCCTACGATTTCTTAAATTTCTGGAGTTTCTAATAGCTATTTATGTGAAAAATCGTCAAAGACGAATGATTTCTTGAGGAGGCCTACGAATCGGCCGAGACGAAAAATCATCTTTAAATGCAAACAAAATTTTCTGAGCAATCATAAAAAAGTTCTGTCAGTAAAGTGACACAAATGCACAAAATTCATCTTTAGGGCCAAAAAAATTTCGTAAAGTCAACATTTATAATGAGATCTCCTCAAAACATCATCAGAATACCTTAAAATTCACAAGAATTTTAAAACTGTCAACATCAAAATTCGAAATTTCCAGAAATTTGCTTATCTTCTGCTAAAACACTCAACAAATTGGAATAAAACTCGCTTATCTTCTTCCAAAAAGCTCAACAACACTACGTTTCCCAAATTGCCTCCAAGCACGTCCCGACTTTCCTCCTCTCATCACCAAAAGATCCCGTTCGGAATCCTCAAATTCAAGCAAATTTCTCCCATTTTTCCCGATGAATTACAAAGCCGATTGTAACTCAGCCGGGATGAATAGGGCGTGACGTGTAAACGTTACAATAACAATGTTGCAGTTATCAGAGGAACGAGGGCTTACAGCCGTCAAGCTGTTGGATTCTACCGGTTTAATCTCGAACAGGAGAATATACTCTGGCACGAATTCGCATATACTCTAATGGAAATAAACCGCTGAGCACATTCCGGACAGACATGCAGATTATTTAAATAGGAGAGGGAGACGAGGAATGCTGGCTTTCGGCGGAAAAGTAAATACGATAATGCTGTTAGTTAAATAGTGATAATGCCGGATTTGAGCGGTATGACTGCGGTGACAAAATAATGTCTGAATTTTCGGGAAGGGTTGTTCCAACCACATTTCCGGTCTTGTTTTCGATTCACTAAATCCGATAAAATAATGAGAAGTACACCCCCTCGACACCGTTTTCGCATTAGTAAAGTTGGTAAAGTTCGCCCATTAAATTTCACATACTTCAAGGAACGGTGCCGTAAAGAGCGAGGGTTATCTCCTGCCACTTGTTGCCAACTTGGAGAAGTAAAAACCCCAGCAGGACCACAAGTTCCTATCCCCCGAAACTGAAGGGATATCCTATCCCTGTTAATTTACTTGATGGGTTTATTAGAGCCCGGAAGAAAGTCAGATTTTTTCTGATCGTTTCATCGGAACCGTCTTATAAATCGAACTGAGATTTTCCATTTTTTGAACGCGTATGAATGTGAAAAGAGCAAATCCGGAAACACACCGACGCCGAAGTATATCAAGGATCCGGGTTGATTCCGGGAGGATTTACATTCATGGTTTTCGAACATCTTCTACGGTTTAGACAGACATTACGACTCGTTCATTTCGCAGGAGATAGTTTCGTGGCATTGTTCACGATTCGCGCTTGACAAAACATGGAGGGCTATTTTGAAGCTGATTTATTCAAAATCGGACCGAGAGAAATAAAATGAGGGAAGTTGGACCGAAAAGAAATAACCATTCGTGGAAACGCTTTGTTGATCATAACTTGCATTCGCTTTGTTGCTAGTCCACCGAATTAATTGAATTTTCGAAGCAATGCATTTCTCAACTGTGTGCTTTGATTTGCTTTTAAATCGTGCTTTTACCAGTTTAATTGTGGTTCGAATAAAACAAAGCAGTGGCGCGAATGAACTTGTTTGTAATCAGTTCCATTTCTGTTTTTGTATAAAAAAACTGACGTCGAGAATTAAAATACTTTTGAAAGATTTTCAACGGAAAATATCTCTTTCAAGTTTGTGGCTATAAATTGTCTAGTGTTAACTTCACAGCTAGAAGTCCGGTCTTATTTTACGTAAAATTTCACAAATAATTTAGTAAGATGCGAAAAATCTACCTATAACTTTTGGTTCCTAAGATTTTAGCACGTCAAATTTAGAAAATTTGCATTTTGCGTCGAAACGATCAAAATCTTCGTTGTGTGAATTCGCTTGCTTCTAAACTACGGCACTAATTGGAATGAAATTTTGCATGTATTTAACAGAATCCAACCAAGACTACAAGAAGTTCCTGAATTCCGATTTGGAGTTTTAAATAGTTGCATCTGGCGTCAAAATGAACAAAATTAGTACACGTTTTTTGCCGTTTTTGCATTTTTTTCGTATTTTCAAAATTCTTCATTTTATTACAAGATTATTATGTTCAAAGTTTTCTTGTAATTCTGAGATGTTTAAAATTGCAATTTTAAATTTTAAAAATTAAGTTTATTTTTCAATATTCCTAAATATTTAACATTTTTAAAATTTCCAACGTTTAACAGATTATTATAATTAAAAAAGTTTCTAAATAATCTTTAGCTTCCTAATATTTCTAATATTGTTTACAAATTTACTATTGTAATCTAAAAATTTTAAGACTGATTTTTTAGGGTTCTAAAAATTTTTGGAATGTTCAAAATTTTCTATATCTTTTTAGATCCTAAGATTATTATAATTATCAACTTTTCAAAAAACTCATTTTTGAAATTTCCAAATTTCATAAAATAGCTTAAAAACTCAACTTTCAAAATTACATTGTTCACATAATTTCTAACAATTTTGAGATTTCTAGAATTTCTTGGTTTTTTAGAATTTCTAAAATTCAAAAACTCTTAAAAACTCAAAATATCTATAATACCAGAGTTCTAAAATTACTAAGATTCTCAAGATCACAAAAAGTTTAAAGTGTTGAATATCTAAAACTCCTTAAATGGCTAAAATTATCAACTTTTAATACTGATAAAATTTTCCTATTATGTCAAAATATTTTAAAATTTCTAAAATTTTTACTTAAGATTTAAAAACTTCTAAAAATTCTAAAAGAATGTTAAAATTCCCAAAATTCTCATCTTATGATCCCAGCTTCTAAAAAAATCCAAAAAACATTTTTTGCAAGAATTCTGAGATTTTTAAAATTTCTAACTACTCATGAAAATATTTTACAAAGAATCTTAAGTTTAGTTAAACTTAATATAAAATTAAAAATAAAATTCAAACCTTTTACAATTTAAGTTATTTAAGTTTTCTAATAACCCTAAAATTATTTTTATAATCTTTAAGAAAACGATTTCTCAAATTAATATTTGAGTTCCTAAAAGTCTTTAGAAAATCTAAAAACTCCTAAGAATTTAAGGAAAACTTCTGATATCAGATATTACCAAATTCAAAGAAATTTTATTTTTTCTTAATTTCTAATGTTGCTAAAATAGCTAAGATTTTCAATTTTCATGATAAACTAAAGTTTCTAAAATTCCTAAGATTTTTCAAAGATTTCTACTTTTGCAATTTCCAAAATTACTAAAAGTCTTTAACAATCGTAAAAATTCATAAGTATGTTAAAACTGTTAAACTTTTTATAATCATATTTTTTAATTTCTGAATTCTTATCATTATAATTTACAAAGAAGTTCCACGAATTCTAATCCAATTTCTTAAAATCTTAAAATACCTGCAATAGTTAAGATTTTTAACTTGCCTTTAGAAGATCCCTTAAGATTTATCCTAATATTTCTAAAAATTTTGAAATTTATAAAATTCTTTAAAGCTTTAGAACTCCTAGAAATTGATGAAAATGTCTAATTGTCAATTCCTCCACTCGACCATTGAATAATAAAATAGCTTTTACATTAATAACATTTTTGAGAATTCTAATATTAATATTATAATATTCTTAAGTACCTTAAAATTCTAACAATCCTAGGTTTCTAAAGTTTTTTAAAGTTTTTAGAATACTTAAGAATTCTAAAAAATACCAAAACGTCAAAGTCGATGAAAAAATGTTTAGTTCTAGTAATTTGTTTCTTTCAAAAAATGCTTGTGGCGTACGCAAAATCTGTAAAAAATTGCTGACTAAAGCCCATTTTACCCATTTTACTTGCACGCATTTATTTTACAAAATTTTGCAACGACCTCAATTTACCCAAGACTTTCTCAAATACTGCAAATCCAGCCCTGAAACTATAAACCCAGTTTGTTATATTTATCTCTCCTTATTTAAATTCTTATCCTCCTAGTTTGCACATGTTTATTTATTGCAAACTTGCCTATAAAATGTACAGAGTTTGCACTTCTCGATTCCATTACAACACGAGTTCCTTCTGGTCTTTATATCTCATAAATTCGTAGAAAATGGATAACATCACGGCGTGAAAGCAATAATGTCAATTATTAAACTGATGCGGTGTGGTCGTTAAATTTATTGGTTGGTGTAAAACTGTAACGTTTGTACACAGTTGCACCGAAATAATACCAAGAACATTACAAATTCGCGTCTAATGAAAATGTATGTGAAAAAGAATTGTAGATTTCACTCAAATATCCCACGATTTGTCTGTGATCACTTTTAGCCGAAAGCTTTGTTGGAAAAGCTGCAAATGGAAGGTTTATAATGATGGATGGAGATTAACCCCTTTTTAAATTAACAGAGCCCAATTTTTATAAAAAAGCGTCGTGCGTTCCTTTTAAAACCATATTTTTTTCGATTTCCACGATAAACTCTTATCGGCGAACTTCCAACAACTTCCACAAAAAAAAATTCTAATTAAAGTTTAACAGATGGAAAGATATTAAATCTTGTTATCGATGTGAGTACGTTAAAAAGGCAAAATTCGAGCAACTGCGAACTTTCAAATTAACAGAAGTTATTCAAATTGTCTCATTTTCAAATTTTAGATCTTTCCATTATCATTTACAAAATTTAATGCACTTTTTGAGACAAAAACTTCATCATTTGTATGTTATGTATATTTATTTGTATTTGGAGAAATTTAAATTATTTGAAGTAATTTTAAAATTTTAAATCAATAGAACGCTAAAATCAGTAAAATTTCTAAGAATTTAAAATAATAAGTATTTCAAAATATTTATGTATAATTGTTTTCATTTTGAAACTTTTTGAAATTTCTAATATTTTATAAATTAGTTAGAGATTTTTATTTTGATGGTAATCGAAAAATCCTAATTTTTAGAAATTTTAAAGAAATACACTTAAAAGTTCTAAAAACGAAAAAAAAATCAAATATAAGTAATTAATTTAATTATAATTTTAAAACAAACAATTAAAATTAGCATTAATAAAAATCTAAAAATGGAAACCTAGAAATTGTTCCTTTAAATTTTCTGAAATTTCTGCACCTTGTGGAACCGTCAAATTTTTTAGATTTTTTTTACGAATCAAATTACCGAAATTCTTATTCTTGGTACTCTCTGGACCCTTCTCTATTTTTTTAAATTTCTTTACCTTCTTGATTGTTTCCAAAACAGCTAATTAATTTGAGCTCAGTCGCAGAAAATTCGTTTCATCCCCTCTAGAATTTCACGAGAAATTCAATAGTTATAAAATATTCGTAAAATTCCAAACAATTTCAACGGTTCCGGATAGAGACCAGATATCGCTATGCGGTTAACACCAAAATATTCTAGGAATCAGAAACCTAAAGCACAACTTCCTATGAAAAAGCATTATTTTTTTTGCAATAGCAAAAAAAAAAGCACCCTCACACTTTATGAATATCCCATCCCCAACAAAACGTGTCAATCAACGCTGCATTAAAATGAACATTCCACTACCTACTAATTAATTGATTGCACTCTGATTAAACCGGGTCCAGCAAACTTTTCACAGTGGTTTAATTAATCACCAACTTTTATGTATTATTCCGTATTATTCGATCTCAAATGCGATTCAATAAAAGTTTGCAACTTTTCCTGAGCTGCTAGAAAAATTGTCTATTAGGAGTATTCGATATTAATTCAGTGTTGACGGCCGTTATGAAGAATTATTTCGCTTATTTGACTCCGTTTCAAATAAAACTTCTCAAAGCGACAGCTCTTTAAACCCCGCGTCTACACTTTTGTTGGTTTCCTGTCTAACAATTCATTTTTCTTTATTAAAATTTAAAGCTCATCTATTTCCAGACATTCTTTTCAATTTCACGACATTTCAGGCAATTATTTTGCTCTCTCAAAGTCCCTGTTTTCACATCGATTCATCAATGTGCTCTCGTCTTAATTGCTCGATTGTAAACTCGTTCAGTAATTTTTTTGAATTCATAATTAGATCGCTTTTAATTAATCTTAGAGGAAAAAGGGAATTTTCACATCAATTGATTTGAAAGCGAAACGTAGTGGATGTTGACAAAGTTACAGAGTAATTAGACTCGTAAACAGTTTGTTGCCGTCCCCAGAGTAGTGACAAAACGAGCTGGCTGTGGTGGTGAATTGTTAATTAGGGGTGGAACTATGTTTCGATTTTACTTTTCCCTCATGAGATCAGACTCGAATACGCATATTTATGCCATTGTCCAAACATATTTGAGAGATTATAGACGTCTGAATCATTAAACTCAATTAAAGTTTCTGATTAATCTAAGTTATGATAGTTTATAAATTAAAAACATGGAAATGGTCTAGGATAATTCAAAAACATGCAAATATGTTGTTTTTGCAAAATAAAAGCATTTTGAAAAAAATATACATATTTATGGAGAATTCTAAAAATACAAAAACAAAAACAATAACTTAAATCTAAGCTATAATCCTAGAAATAAGTTATTTAAATAAAAGTCAGTCAGTACGAATGACACCTTAATGATTTATTTTAATTTGAAAATGCGCAGCTTGGCGTGGCTTGAATTCCACATTTTTGATATGTACCAAAAACAAGACTTTTCGCCATTTGCGCCGACGTCTTTTAGTATTAAGCAATACTTCAATTTTTACTACAATTGTTAGAATATTACATAATTACACTTATACCGTTCCGTCTGTGAAACTTTGATAAGAAAAACTCTTTGTTTCGATTTTACTCTTTCCCGATGAGATCAGGCTCGCATTTGTGTCACTGTCCGAACATAGTTAGAGAATGATGGGTCCCTGAATCTGCTCCGCCTTCGAACACAATCAAGAAATTGTTATCCAAACAAGACTGCTCGAGGCTCTAGATCAATATTACTAACCAGAGCGGTTTCATTGAATAATTCAATTAACTGGATGTAAATTGTAGGTGATGACTTATTAAGAGCATTATAGCCCTGAGCTTGCGTATCAAAAGCGACACTCGCATTCCACTGTCCTCTAAATTGATGCTCGACACTTGACTGCCATAAATGCCCATCATCTGAGGCAATTATCTAGCGATTTTGATCACAAAGTTTTTAAATTGAATTCTCTCCAGTAATCCGACGAAGCTTTCTTTAGAGGCGAGCTTTTCTAAATAAGAAAACTTGGAGTAGGTACATGTTTAATAGAAACTTAAATAGCTGGTGCCAGGCGTGTTTACGGCGATCTGTCCTTTTAAAGTTGCAAGGTTAGAAAATTAGGTGAAGTTTTGCAAAGTGGAACATTCATCACTAGAAGTGACACATTAATATGCCCGATAAAAAATTCAGTTGCTCTATTATAGATTTCCTTGTTTGTGTGATGTTATCGGATACCCTTGACCGCGGAAATATTTCCAGGGTCGACGACGGATAAACTCCGCGAATTCGCAACTGGAAGCCTCCGGAAAAGTTTTGAGAAATAAAATAAACGTCAGTCAGGGTGAGTGACACCTTAGACAATCTCAATTACTTCTTTTAATTTGAAAGTTCGCAGCTTTGCCTTGCTCGAATTTCGCATTTTTAACATATATCAAAAACAAGAACTAATATCTTCCCGTCTGTTAGACTTTAATAAGGAAAACTCTTAGGGAAGTTGATTCCGACGTCTTTCTTCGATATCAGAACTCATTATGGAAGCTGGAATTAAGTCTTCGAAAAATTGTAGTTTTAGAAAGTACGCACGACGAAAATTAAATTTCTAAGCACACTTTTCTGATTTTTTGAACATTAGAATGCCTGCTTTGATTTTTCGATTTTTTTGAATGTCTAGAACTATTAAAAAACTCTAAAGATTTTGTATGGGTATCAAAAAAATTCTATTGATTCTTTACACACTTTGAATTCTTCGAATTATCTAGATTTTCTGGATTTTCAGTGATTTTTGAGTTCTTAACACTCTTTTAATGCCTGTTTAGAATTTCCCAGATTTTTTAACTTTTTGATGCAAAAGTCTCCGATATTTACTAACTTCACAACAACGTTCGAACTTTTCCATTTTAATTTAATTACACCAACTAATGTAACTAAGCGACCCGTCTGAAAACTTTGTTTCAGATTTTGAAATATAAACCCTATCAAATTGATAAGTTGGTAAACCTGAACCCTGAAAAGTTGGCACCAACGTATTTTTCACATTCCTTCATAGAATCTTTCGCTATGTAACCAAATCGTTTTTAAATCAATTTTTCAACGTATTACCTCGATGAATTCATGAAAAGCAATGATTCAAGCAGTTTCTGGGCCTCTCGGCCTCAAATTTTTGGTAAACTGCTCACCTCGAATTATCTGAATTTATCACAAAAATTTCGTCTATTTCGAGCAAGGCGTCTTTTTTTAATTTTCTACATCTTTAAAACCTTCTAAACTGTAAAATTTCATTAAATTCGTAGATTTTTCAGGATTTCCCTATTTGTTTGAATGTGTTAAATCTTTTCAATTCTAATTTTGACCTTGCTGATTTTTTAAAACCAGCGTTTGTTTTCACATTTTATTTGAATTTTTTAATTTGTTTAGAATCTTTGTATTTATATGTTCTCTTAGTTTTTATATCTTTCCAAATTTTATATACTTCTTCAGAGCTCTTATTTTTTTGCAATTTTAAATTTCAAGTACTTCTCGATAGTTTTGATGATTTTTTGATTATTTATTCTTTTGACGTCAAAGATAAAAACGACAGAAATTTACAATTTTTACACATTCAAGTCGCTCGCCACAAAGTTGCGTTGAGACTACTGACCTAATTAAATTCACGAGCCTCTTAAATTTTATTTTTGCTGCATTAGAGTGCAAACTTGACGTAGTGAGAAGACAATGCTACCAACTTGGTTTACTTAATTTTACCATCCAGAAACAAGAAAAAACCTAGACCATCCCATATCTTTATGAGCTGTTTTTCGCATATTTTGGATACTTAAGATCTTTAGCTCGTTTTATATGGTTTCTGTCACCAATAAAGAATATCAAATTGGATCCCAAAGTAATGTAATTATCAAGCATAAAAGCTGTGAAAATCTTGACATTAATCCCTCTTCCACATGATATTCCCTTGTGGAATCTCCATTTTTTGCATGACCGAATTTGAACCTATTTTCGCCATTTTACTTTAGTGTTCCACTTTATTATCCGTCTGCTGGCTCCCATGCCAAAAAAAAAGAACGACAAAACAATTGGTTGTCGTGAAAGATATGTTTAGGAGGTAACGTAATAGTGAAAATACACATCGTCTTATAAACAAGCTAAAACAAGCATCTAATTTAAATTTAGAGACCTCTAAAACTAAGTAAAATAATAAAAAAATCGATTCGAAAACGTTGATTGCAATTGCCGTCGTAAATATTTACAGAGCGATAGGAAACGTTCCAGAATTTAACGTTTTGTTATTTAAATTTTCGGTAGTGAGTCTGATTTCTATTTTAATATTTAACGTAATTCCCGAAGGGAAATATGGAGAGTTTGGAAAACTATTGAGATTGATTTTCCGATGTTTTTTACTTGTACATATTTTCCCTGGATGTTTTCCAAGGTGGTTATCCTATCTGGTCATAAATATTCATCGTGAGGATATAATATAATGCTGTTTCGAATATTCAAGTTGGGTCAGGATGTGACCAATTTAATGGGACAGAATAAATGGATTAATTTGCAAATGAATTTTGCTGATTTGCTGTTATTGATGCGATAATCGGATCATTTTTAGCAAATGAAAACAATGCTTAATTTGAAATAGTCACTAAATTTATTAAACTGATACGGCCACTAAACCCGAATTAAGCAGGAATTGTGTGGTAGATTTTAATAATTGCGAATGGGATTATGACATTTTTCCAATTAGTTGATTTAATTTTGTTTCATCCAAAGTATCACATTCCCGCTGACCTTTCGATAATTATCCCACAATAAACGGACACGTGTCGGTTGTTTAAATTAACATCTGAAGCAAGTTCAAACTAACTCAATTTCATTTTCTGCAAACTCTGAGGCTTAGAATTATAAAACTCAGTCCCGAAATATACAAAGGAAGTCGGTAACTAATGTCAGAAACACATGTCAGCCCTCATAAAAGCGATCTAAAACCGGTCACGTCTCGTCCTGCTGTTGGTATTGTATCGTTAAATCTTTAGGGATATCATAATCAATTGTTGCTAGAAGAAGTGTGTTTTACGAGTTGCTGATGACCAATTAGGAGAGTGAACATCAAAGGTATTAATGAATTAGATTGGTGCTTTGTAATTAAATTTGGTCCGTCTATTCAGAATGCGAAATATGTTGCAATGTATGGATTCTTCCTCGGTCTGTTAGAGTTGAAATGTAGACATTTGTATTCGTATAACTGGAAATATCTATAAACAACTTAGGGGGGAGATTGTTTCGGAATAAATGTAATTTTCGAGTGTTTTAATTAGATTCGTAACTAAGAGAGGTAATTCGGTTTAGCAGTAAAAAGAAAAGGGTGAAAGGGTTGGCGTGGGTTTGAGTTTTCAGTATGAAAGAGCTAAAACTTTATTCTATTACAAGTTTTAAGCGCAAATTAATTAATAGCGGAAAAGTTTGACTTTTCTTGGCTTCATGGAAGTGGAAACTTGTCTTAACTTACGTTATTTTTTGTTCAGTAACATGTCTGATCCATTTAACAAAATATTGTGTTAATTTTACTTTAAATGAAGAGCCAAAAATTTCTAATAGCTTCGAATTGCCAGGGAATTCTAAAATGAGCAGGACCTCCCGTTAACGTTAGCAAAACAAATGTTGAAAATTTGACCACACTTTTTTACGGAAATCAAGTGCGTTTTCAAATATTCAAACCGCGTATATCACTGAATTTCTTGAAAAATTCTCTGAAAAAAATTGTAGGGAACGAGCGAATATTAACCAATTCCAGACGTTTTTGGGTTTCATATTTTAAAAATTCTTTCACGATGAAAACCTTTTTCGTTGTTTTTTTTATTGGAATGGAATTGAAAGAGGTTTTTATCTTTTACCTTATTAACTGCACTAAATGACAAAATTATGGAGCAAAAAAATTAGAAACTTTGATTTTTAAGACGAACCAAAAATTATAATTTTTTTTTTTTTAAATCTAGAATATTGGTGTTTCCAAAAATTTCATATTTTTATTCATCTACTTCCAGTTACAATTTACGACCTTTAAAACTTCAATGTTTGAAGAAAAAAATGCTAAAACTGGTTATTTTATCCTTATAAAATATGAAGCAGTGTAAAAACTGTACTAAAAGCTGAAAAATAAACAAAAAAACTGTTTCCTCTTTCCGCCAATTCCTCTTAATTTTCCCATGATTGATCACATCAACCCTTTCCCTCACGGCTCGACCAAACCGAAAAATATAACCAGCGACAAACCATTCAATTTGCCTCTTTAATGAAATTATTTCCAGCGGACTTTATTTCACCGGAAAATGGACTTTTTTCCCGGCATCATTAGACCAAAAATGGTGCGAATCACTAGACGATGATGAATGGAGGAGGGCTGCATCCCAGGAAGACAGTTTAACTTGATGGATGGCAGCGCTGGGTCTGAAATAGAGGATGTAAACGGCTTTACCTATTCCTCACTTGTTTTAAGGATTTAACGCGGTTTATCGGGATACCATCGCAGGTGTTCTAGAAAAGATGAGCTAAGAAAAAAATTCGAGATTTGGGGAATAAGCCGATTAGATGCTTCTACTTGCGCAGGTGTAATTCGCTAATTCCGTCGTTGTAATTGTGAAGTTAGATGGGATTTTGGGTTGTCTGAATACTGAGATTAAGTAAGAGTTTGATGGGATTAAGTCAAATTTTTTTATCAAACGAAAGGTGGCTTACTCAGTTATTTAGTCTACAACTTCTCGTTTCGTTTAATACAATATCGATTTTATTGGTCACAAGTTTTGTTTTGTCTCTTCACTGCAGTAACAGCCACGAACACGCTAATCCCCCACTAAAAAACAAAGAATTCTTCAAGTTGATTACTGAAATGCCACAATAAAGAACTCCGATCGACGTTTCTTCTATTTTCCTAGCACTTAATTTAAAAATATTGTTCGTGAAAAATAAACAAAATGATGAATGCGCCGGGTCTATTTTCACAATCAGAATATTCCTTTCGTTGTCTGTTCCGTCCGCTTCTTTTTTGTTCATTAAAACAACAAAAACTCTACCGCACCTGCTCACAATTCTATCAATTGAAATATCAAATCTTTTTTTTTCCCTACGAAAATACTTGGTGTAGTCAGTAATACATTCTATGCGCGAATTTCATTGAAATTCATCCGTGGCTTCGCCTTTTACAATTTATTGTCGCTGGAATGGGTTTAATGTCGACTATTGTTTGCACAACCAAAGCAAACAAAAATTCTATTATTAAAAGTAAAGGATCCATTGAATTTTATTATCACTCTTGGTAAAATATCGCGATAACGTAAATGCACGCTCGTGTTAACAGCAATTTTTTATTACATTCATGACGTTTTAAAACTCGGTTCGTGTCGAGAAGCTGTAAAGTTCGGCGGTCACTTTTCTGAGCCGACTCATTGTAAAGACCTTGCGACCATTTTAATAATGAATTCGGAGTGTGAATGGCAATTTCGAGGAAGAATACGAGAACACAATTTATCTTGGTTTTGTACTGAGGGAATCTCGCGGGAGGAAGTATTGACCAAAAAGTTCACGATATGGGCTTGAAATGGAAAAAAGTAATTGTTTTTTAATGTGGAAAAGCTACAATGAAATTCGTGAGAATTAAAAACGTGGTCTTAGCTTTTAAGGCGTTCTAAAAAGAAATAAACTTTTTATTTGAAATATTTTAGCGGTGTACCTCAAAATGTTTTTTTTGTTGAGTGTTATTTAGGCAAGTCGGGGTAACCAAATTTAAAAAAAATATAAAAGAAAAATTGATCTATAATTAGAGACCGATAAAAATAGAAAATATGAAACTTTTAGAAACAGCAAACTCTCATTTTAATTAGAGCAATAATATGGGTGCAGAAAATTTTCCGGAGAAATTTTCAACTTTAGATTTTTTTTTTTAATTAATTAAATTGAAGTTTTTTCATTCGGTGCAATTTGAATATTTTGGGTACAGATTTTAAAATTTTTTAAACCTTTAATTGCTTCAAGATTTAAATTTTGCTGATTTTTTGTTTCCGCAGGAACCCTCAGATTTTCATTATTTTCTTAAATTCCTACCACTACTTGGTTTAGATTTTTGAATTCCTTCATATTTTTCCAATCTTTTCGAATCTTTAGCTTTTTAAGTACTTTAATTTTCTCTATTGTGTTGTTTTTTTCTAAATTTTACTTGGGGGTAAGTTTTTAAACTTGGGTTATTTCATTATTATTTTATTTCTATAAAGTCAATAATTTTTTTACAAAACTGCAAGTTTCCCAATTTTTTTTGGATTCTCCCAGAGTTATTTGACTTATTTTTGGCAATTTTTTTCTATATACAATTTTAATTATGCTATGGCAACAAAATTTGAGCAGCTTACTACTTTTAACCTTCTTATTAATTCTGCCACATAGCAGTCTTCACCAAAAAAGACAAATTTTATAAACAAAAAAATTAGGCTGAACCAAAAAAATGTTATCAAAATACGCAACTCCGGAAATTTTTGAGCTATAGAAAAAAAATTGCAGAGGAAACTATTTTAGACTTGCTGATTAACTGTGCAAGCCTACAAAATACAAAACTTAAATAGACAAATTTTAGAAATTCGCAATTTTTGATTACAACCTACATTTCTGGAAATTTTTAGCTGTAACAATAAGTTTTATAAAGTTTGCTATTTTTGACTTGCTAATTAATTGTGCAAAATTACAAAATGCCTGAGCAAAAGAAAGAAGTTTATAAAATTTTTAAAATTTCCACCATTTTTAACTAAAGTTTGCAAATACGGTATGACAATAAAATTTAAAGAAATAAAAAAATAAACATTAAAAAATTATCATCATCACCAGAAAATTTCCAACATTTTTGAATTTTTGTAATTCCGGTTGTTGTTGTTGTTGTTTTCATGTAATTGCAATGAAATTTTAGGAGCTTATTATTTTTGATTTCCTTACTTTAGAGAGTGCTTATAGCTACAATAAAGCAAAAAAGACAAGTTTTAGAAATTATTGTAAAAATAATTAAACAAATTGTGTTTGAAAAATTAAATTTTCATCTGAAGATTTGCGTCGCGAATTCAGAGAATTTCTTAAAAATAAAACTTCTTTGTTTTCAGAGATAAAAGTTTAGACAGCCTGCGATTTTTTTTTAAATTTTGTATTTGATCTCGTCACGCTTAAACATTAAAAAACGCTTAAAAATTTTAAAAAAACCCTCAAAAACCTAAATTTGTCTTTAGGATTTAAACCAGATGCTGATTTAAAGCTCGTTAAAAAATAACGAGCCCTTTAGCAGTGTATGTAACCCAAATTTGAAAATCACCACCCGGCGCCTCCACCATTTTCACCAGCTCTCAATATCCCAGCTCCGGCCCTGCCTCTCCCATTCTTGCGCCTTTCGTTCCATCCAGGTCCGTCCCTGCGAATTTCGCCCCCCACTCGTCGTAGGTGGCCCCATGTATGTTTAATACGTCTATATATAGGACGCAGCGCTAGGCAGGTGAGTTGAGCGGGCTGGATCAATATTACCTGGCCGTCGTTCCAGCATCCAGACTGGCGCTCAACGGCCTACCCTGTTGCTCCAGAACTGATAACAGCTCGTTTTTGTCCGCCAAAATTGATTAAGAACCCACTTTTAGTCTGCAAACGACAATTGTTTAAATGACGATGGAATTCGATGCGGGGAGAGATTGATCGTTGTAATTTTATACTAAAAGCTTTTTTTGACTCTTATAGCTGCGATCGGTAAACAAAGAGAAAGTGAAAAGATGATTTTTTGTTGTGAAGTTAGAAGAATATAAGTTTTATGGTTGCACGAATAAGCGGAAGCTACTACAAGTGTGGGAACGTGCTCACCGTGAAAATTGCTTGGAACGAGATGGGGCACTCGTGGAACGAAATGAACGGAAGTTAAATATGTTTACAAATGACAAGAGAATAGCAAATATGAGTATGCTAAACATTTGGAGGTTCCCAGGGGAAGTTTTAATTTTTTGTGGCTTTCGGCGAGTTTTAACTTTAGAAGTGTTCTAATTTGTTGAAAGTTGAACTTTAATAAAGTTATCAAGTATCTACTTGAAACGACATAAAACAGTTTTCTAAATTGTTCATAAAGACTTGAAATTACTACAACAGTCATAAAGCTCCTTTTGATCTGGATTGTTCTATAAAATCTATATTTACAAACTGCGAGTGTTTACTTGAATTTCATAAATGAGAAACGTTCCTTGAAACTTGAAGCTGAATTATTATAGTGGGAGAAATGTTTCTATTCTGTTAAGGTAATAATAATTTATAGCAAGGCAATATAAGAGTAATTAGCACCCCTTGTGTAGTATTCAGCAGTAATTTATCATATAATACTATTTGATACGAACATTAAAAAAACTGATCATTTTTATACACTCTGAAGACCACTCACAAATAAAAGTTTCTTGTATTCAATTTTAAATAAACAAACTCTATGAACTCGTCCCATTTATTTTAAATGATTTATTTACCTGTAAGATGTTTTGCTCGATTTTCTAATGTTTTGCATATTTATTAATCAATTAATTAAAGTCGGAAAATTGTAACTTTCATGAATAAAAAGCGGATCCTATACAAAATTAATAAATACACTTTAAATTTTGCATAGGTTAATTATTTTTACAAAATGATAAAGCAAATACGACATATTTAAGAAACAATTTTTTTTATAATTTTTGTTTTTCACTGAATAACAATGAAATTTAAGTTTTTAGTTTAGTTTAGTTTTAGTTTCTATTAACTTTGCAAAATTGTAGTTATAGAGGAAAAAAAGACATTGTAAAACTTTTCATTTTTGGAACAAATCAAAAATTTCCAACACTTTTATTATTATTGCGATAATTTTTAAACCAAAACAATTAAATTTGACGAGCTCACTATTTACGACCGGCTTATTAACTGTGCGAGGTAATAAAAAGAAAATAAAAATAAATAAAGGGAAAAAGTGAACTGGCGCATCCACCATTTTTATTCGAAATAAAAAATTTCAATTTTGGTGGTTTTGACGAGATAGCAAAGAAATTTCAGGAAATCAATATTTTTATCTTATTTAATAATTGTTCAAGATTGTAGGATTATAAAGCAAAAGAAACACAATTTAAAATTTTACGTTGTTAGAACCTCGGTTAAAATTTTCTACGCTTTCATTAAAATCTTTAATTTCTGTAATTGTTATGCTATAACCTCATTTGAGAAATAAAAAAATAAAAACAAATAAAATTATGACAAGAGACTTTTTAGTATAATGAATAATTCTGATAGTTTTCACGCTATAGCAACAATTTGCAAATTATATTTAATTTCTTTATTTACGGAGCTTAATAACAAATAAATAAAGCTAAAATGACAAATATTAAAAATTTTCATTCTTATAACAAGTTTTTTTAAGATTTTTGATTAAAATTTGTAATTTTGATAGTTTTCACGCTATAGTAACGAAATTTATGGAGGATAGTTATCAGAATTTCAAGAATAGTCAAGCCTCAGAAATAATCTAAAAAAAGGAAAAAAAAACACAAATAGTTGAGATTTATATAACTCCAGAATTACGTGTACGTGAAATTACCTAAAAAAATGAAAGAAATTTAAGAAACTAATGAGTCTGAATTAATTACAAAAAAAAATAAACGAGCGGAAAAATCTTGTTCCAACCTATTGAATCAATTAAATTTTCCAAATCCCCCAATAAATAATTCCCCCTTAAATGTAGGCTCCGTGAATTCCATAAATTTATTACACCGAGTTATTAAGCAAACCTCCACTTCCTATCTAGTGCAGCAATTTTCCTTCAAATATTTTATGTATGTAGGTCTTGACACAGCTCGTACATGTCCATTATGCGCACAGCTTTACATAGAGGTGGTAATTCAACTAACCAACTCCAACGAACTCCGAGTTTTCCATTTATTATGCTTTCACACAAAAGACAGCAAGAAAAAGTCTTCACATCGCCTTCAAAACGTACATTTTCCCAGAATTTGCAGACCGCTTAAAATCACAATATCGCGATACTTTCCAGAAATTTACAACCCGACTATAAATAAATTAGTGCGAAATTTTGAAACTGGGTCGCAAAAATTTTCTTTACGAGCTCCACCTTGCGAGTAATTTTGCAGAAGATCGTTAAAAATAATAGATTCTATTTTCTTACATTTCTATTGTAATTTTATTCAGTCAGCAGATCGGGGTATTATGCAAATGCTAACGTTTATGTAAACAAGTGAAAAAGATGGAAAACTTGTGTTATCATCGCGGTAATTCCCGGAACTTTGTGCTCAGTTTTTGGATATTGTATGTAGCATTTCGTTGGCAAATTAGAGAAATTACTGCAGCTTTGAGGAATCCCCCGAGATTTGCGAACTTTGTAAACTAAACCTGAATTGGCCGAAAGAAACACAACAATTTTGGCGCTCTCGAGGAACCCAAACGTTTGTTTGCGGGCGTGTTAACAGTATCTTAATTTGCTCAGGAGATCTTGAGATAGTAAATTTCCACTTAGCTTGTCAAACGGTGAGAGGGGTTGACATTAATGGAGTCATCATTGAAATAGTTCATTAACTTTTAAACAGCCAAGCAGCAAAACTTCAAGATTAGTTACAACGGAACTCTGATTCCCTAAGAATTTACTTTTCTTTGTAACCGAGCGATCTTTATGGCGTAACTATCAAATTTACCCCGTCATAATATTGGTTTTCGAGAAAAAAAGGTCGTCTGATAAAAAATGACTCCAAACGAGATATTTCCTGATTTATTTGATAATCTCCTGTAGACCATTTTAAAGTGACCCTTATAATAGGGAAATTCGACTTGATGGACCCCATATTTGTTTAAAAACCTGCGATAAATTTTATATAGGGTCTCCAAAATTTATGATAGTCGTTTGAGCTCAGATAATTTATGTATTCGTTTCTATCGGTCATTTACGGATTCGTGCATTGAAACTCGCCATATTTGTCTTTCTAGAATTATTTTATCACGACTCGTTGCGTGTCACAACCAATTTCATTCAGCGCCAAAGAACGTTGAAAAACAAGAAGATGTATGATAATGCTCTCAGATAGAAAGCCGATATTTTGCATACAAAACATGTAAACTTTGTTTCTTATCGCATCAAAAAATCAAGCAAATATTTTTCTAGGAGAAGATCAGGAAACCGGCTTAGGTAAATTTTTTTTTTGATCAACAAAGTCGAAAACCGTAAGAAAAATATCACTCCTTTCCGCTGTCATTGAAATACATGAAGGAAGTCTTATGAGGATGAAGTAATAGCCGGAAACGTTTCAAGTCATCGAGTTAAGATTTATTGGATAAAAAGTTCTGTCTTGTGGAATTTCTCAAGTTTTCTTGTGTTGGAGAGAAATATTTCATTTTTGTACAAATTTTCCAGTAAACAATGAAGTTAACATTCTAGTAAATTCTAAAATCGCATTTCTTTAATAAACATCATTCATCGTAATTGAATGCTATTTAAATGGCTCAAAAAGTAAAAAAAAATTAACTTGTATAAGTGCACTTTAAAAAAATCAAAAATAATAGATGAAAAAACTACTTAAAAGTTCCTACATTAAAAGAATTTAAAAGTATTTTATTTTAAAAGGAACGTATAGCTATATGCCCGAATTTTCTAGAATTTTTTAATTCATTAAAGTTTAAGTAAAATCGGGAAACAAATAAAAACTAAAAAATATTAAATATTCAATATCAAAAAAATTAATAAAATTCTTAAAACAAATTTACAAAATAAACGTTTTTCAAAATTTAACGTCTCTAAAATCCCCCGAATTGTTTAACGTTTTAAAAGTTTTTGAATGTCAAACAAATATATTCAAATATTTCAAAATTCCTAAAACCGGCAAAAAACGACAAATAAAAATACTGTACGCTTAAAATCTAAAAAAATTAAAACTAAACAAAAAACTTTGAAACTCTGAAAACTCTGTCGCTAAGAGTATAAGAAATAAATAATAAATAATTCAGTTGTTTGATTTTTGACTGAAAACTTGTTACAATGAGTCTAAATTTTTTCAACTTGACAAAATATCTGTTAGATATAAATTAGTTACGAGAGTAGAATTCTATTATTATTTTTTTTTAATTTTTCGAGGCTCCAAACAATATCTAAAACTGATAAAATGTTTATGATACCAAAAACTATATAAAAAAAGCGAAAAATAATAAATCTTTACTTTTACATAAATGAGCTAGCAACATTTTTTCAAAATTTAAGGAATGAAGGTTTTTGAAATTCTGGAAATTTTTAAAAGTTTCAGAGACTGTAATGGTTTCAAAGTTGCAATATATCCGAAATTTAAAAAAATATGAAACTGGTATCTAAAGCATATAAATTTGTAAATTCTTCAATTTTTTTATAACTTTTTGTCTCATTATTAATTATTGCTTATGATAATAATAATAACTCTTTTTTTCAAGTTTCCCAAATTAGTTTTTTCAGATTCCTGTCAATTCCTCAGAATCTTGAGATTTTGCCGTTCCAGTTACAATTTGGGCAACCGATGCGATTTTTTTAAAATTAGCATTTTCTAGAAATTTAATTCCACGGTTTTAAGCAATTTTACAAAAAATTTAATAATAACCACCGTCGTGAAACTGAATTTTCCACAATTTTTGCTCAAAGAAAGTGTTTGTAAAATATCTCCTTTGTGTATTTTGAACCTCCATTGTTTCCATTACCGTGAGCAAACTCGTTGCCATTTTTAAACCAAATTGACTCTTTTGTCAACAATGTCCAAACCACCTCGTTCCAGCTCCCCCATTAATTCTTCATTACCCCACGTCTTAACACGAAATTTTCCATCGTCAATAAACCTCATTTCCTCTATAAACTCGCAGTCCGCCCTCACATGCACATTCCATGAAAGCAAGTAAAAGGTAAATAGCTTCCGAAATAGCTCCTCACTTGGTAAGTGGCAGCTACAAATCACCCAAACAAATCCGTTTTTATTAAAAACCGATGTTTGTGCCATAATTCCAAGTCTCATTGCGGCGTTTCCGCTTCAATCAACCCAAAATAGACCTCGACAATGGTTATTCAAGTTCGCAAAGTAGAGCAACGACGACGTTTTTCTATTGTGTGTGGTAGAAACGCGATATCTTCGTTTAAAATGTTTGCATCGAATTTCCCGGGAATTCTTTCGCCCGCGACAATGTCCCTCTAATTACGTGACCACGAAATTCGACAAAGACGAAACTTAATAATAGTGGAGAACAAGATCGTGAATAAATCATGGAGAGGAGCAAATAAAGGCGGATTCATAATTTTAGAGTTTTACGCGCGACGGAGGCAAAGTTCATTCTTCAGACAGCCCCAAAAATGAAAAATTAAAAAGGGAGACACAAAAGAACAACCTCTATAAACAAATTTTTAATTCTACGCACAATGAATTTTTCATCGAACGATTTTAATTCGCGCGGCATTGAATTTCTCGTGGATTTTATCAGTGTTACCAACCACTAGAGACTCATCATCGGTTCGCAGTCGGGCTATTACTTTTTCTCTCTTGGATGTTTTTTTTCACTAAGCATTGTTGACATTTTTAAATGCGAAATCCCCAAGACGTTGGAGGACCAAGACCTACATTGATAAGCATCCGAGCGTTGAAAAATTAACAAAACACTGAACGTTCTCCTAATTAACAGAATGTTTGTTCTTGAAGTTAGAAGCGAAGGAAGAGGACGATCAATATCGCGAGGAAAAATGAGATTATTAATACGTGGAAATGAAAAGGAAGGGTGCATTTGGCGTTGAACATTAAAAAAAGAAAAAATAAGAAAAAATTACTTTGGTGTTTGCTCGAGTTTTATTAAATTGGGCCATAAATTAAATTTTATATTGAGTTTTTGGATCAGTTTTTATATTCCAACTGTGTAGACGTACTAGTCCGTATGGAATAAATAAGGAGCAAAGAAGGAAGAATTCACCAATAGAATTAGGTGCGATCGTTCTAGGACACCGTGTATCGTTTTGAATTATACGTGCTCAAATGTTTTCATTCATTTTTATCCGTCCACCCCTGGTGTAAATTTATCAAAATTGAGTGGTGTAAACTTGTCTGTACGAAATTTGAGGAATAATCTGTCGTCCCGTGAGGTTATGCTTTTTTGGTTTTTGAATATAAATTAATTGTGAAATTAAATTTGACTTTTAAAACAGTCGAACAGAGCTACCACTCGTAACGAAGAAAGTACTAAGAAGTTGCAGTACCAACCTTAATTTTAACAAGTGGACCGACAATGAATTCTCCTATAGTAATTAATCTAGTAAGTTGGTGAACATGAGCCCTGAGCAATCAAAACAACACCGTGTTTTTGACATTTCTTTATATTTTTTAGGTTTTAAAATCAAATCGTTCGAGATACCATTTATTCAAAATCACGTTTCGAGCAGTATCAGTCTGTTCCTAGCCCCAATAGCACCAAATTTTCGGTAATTTTGGTAAAAAGTGCGCTTACCTTGAGTCATCGAAGATTATCACGAAAATGCTCCCACCCCAAAAATATTGCTTCAGAATGAAAAATAAACTTTGAGAAACACCTTGACGACAAAAAAACGATTCAAATTCACAAATTTCACTCATTTTCGTCCTTTTGAAAAATCAGACACGCGCCGCTGTCAAAACTGCGCTGACACCAATGACATAATCAAAGGACCAATAAGAAGGAAGCTCTGACCGCGGGACATTTAAACTGATGGTGTATAAGTGCCGATACATATTTAGCTAACTTCAGATGAATGTTAAGATATTTGAGGTTATACCTTTATTTCCCCAATTAAATTAATCAACCGACATATCTAAAGGCCAATGCTGCCAATATTACATAATTTGAAGTATAAAGGATTCAACGAATATAAAGAGTTAAATGTTTTTTAGAGGTTTTCCAATTTTTAATTTCATAAAACTTCAAAAGTAAAAAAATGTTTGTTTTCGTAAAAATGCGAGGATTGTAGGAAATTTTGGATTCTGTTACGACATTGGACATTTTAGAAAATATACACACTTTGTGAAGTTTTTAATTCTGATACCTCATTAAATTTTAAAATTTAAGTTTTGTTTTCTAAAAGTTTTAAAAATTAAAAAAAAAATTGGCCTAAAAAATTTTTGCTATATTTTATTCATAAAAAACAGTTTCAACAGTAAAGTTTTTTTTTTAAAAAAGCATAGTATCAAAAATTGGCAACATTAAAAAAAAACTTCAAATACCGCTCATTTAAAAAAATATATATTTATATATAATTCTGCCGTCATTCTGTTTCAGATTTTTATCAATTAGTAATTAATGTATAAAAAGCGTCAGCAGAACTGGGCTATTGCCAACTGTTTAGAACTTAGGTTTACCAACTTAGAATTAAAATTAGTATAACCTGAAAAATGTAAACATTCATGTGAAGTTAGTTAACCGCGACCTGCTGAACAGTCAAATTGTTTAGCAATTCAATTAAACAATGTTGGCAGCATTACGTGTCACTTCGAAATTGTTACCCGAACAAACCAATAATCAAAGTTTAAATTTCCCGCAGCCAATGCTCGTTCCTAATTGGCCCGTTAATTTAACTAGTTTAATAGTGTCAACCGCAACTCGGAGCGTGGCGCGCGTTTAATTTTTCAAATAAGCGAACTTTGTGTCGTGAAAGTGATATTTAACGATAATTTTTAATTGTTCGACCAAATTTTGGTGGAGAGAGCGTTTTTGTGACGATTCCTGATGAGTACAGGTGAGCACACTTTTTACCAAAATTATCAGCAAATTGAGGTTATGAGACTTAGAAAAAAATTGGAAATTGTAGAATCGTGATGTTTTTTAAATAATTGATTTATATGAGATAGAGTTACAAAAGAATATGAAGAAATATCACAACACGTCGCTCCCAACTTCTCAGCACTCAGGTTTACCAACTAACTAAATTTAAAAGGTTCGCAATCCATAAGTACTTTAGATGGGCGGTTGAATGAATTAGTTAAGAAAATTAAAGTTAAAGTAAAGTATAATCTTGACGTCTCTACGTTCATGTGAGGTTAGGTAAACATCGCCACCTGTTACACCAAAAATTTAAATTTCCCGCAGTCACAGCTCGCTCCTTATTGGCCCATTGATTATGTCATTAGTAGCACCACAACTTTGACAGTTGCGCTTGTCTGATTTTTCAAAAGGACGAAAAGGAGTGAAGTTTCTAAACATGTGCCGTTTTCGTATCGTCAAAGTGTTTTCTAAACTTTATCCTTCGTTTCTGAAGAACATTCTTGTGATGGACGCAATTTCATGATGATTCCCGATGATTCACAGTGAGTACACTTTTTGACTAAAATTAACAAAAAATTGCGGATATAGGGCCCAGGAACGGGCTAAAAATGCTCGAAATGTGCCAACGATTTCGTTTTACACCTAAAAAACCGTGGAAAGTCTGCTGGTGCCAACTGTTCAAGGCTCAGGTTTACCAACCTCCTAACTCTTAACCACCAAGAGTTAGTAAAACTGACCTCAAAAAGTGCGAATAACTCCACAGAACATTAAGCACTTACCAGTAGATTAAATTTATGGAAATTTTAGCTCCTCTAACTTACATTACATGCACCGCCTGTTCTTAACTCGAGATTGTGGTTCTCTACGGAAATAATTATCTCGTGTAACAGTTGCTTCTTGTTAAAAGCTTTCCTCCGAGCTTTTTATTTTAACTCCCCAAATTGCAATGCTCAACACAAATTTCGACCTATTATCTCCGTAGAAATTACAAGCAAATGTGGCTTCCATGATATGCTCAGTGTGTAACCCCATTCTCGTCTGATTGAAAACTGTTGCTGGGAATTAAGCCATAAATGAAAAATACTTGTTGCAGCCAATCGATACATACAGATTAATGTGACGCTACTGCAAACACAGGCGCAAAAAATAACTTTCCAGTTGTTCGGATTAACTAACCCCAAAAGCTCGGAATTTATGACCGAAATGATTAAAATATGACGGATATATATAGCGAGCTTATGAATTTTCTTTGGAGAAAAGTACAGGCTTCGGAATAATAAGAGTGATTTATTATCTTATATTAATTGAATTGTGGACGCGATTTTGAGGCAGGTGAAAACAAAAGAGGAAAGTGGGCTATTTGAAGTTGCCAGAGGGCGGATATGATGAATTCAATCAATTAATTTATTTTATTTCGGCGTTCATTCCGAGGCCTGACCTCGGCAATTTTAATGAAAATGCACCCGTTATGAATATAAATGCCCCATGATTTTTCGATAGGGAGTTCTGAAATAATATCGTTTGTTTTCCATTGGGGAGCTTCTATAAATAATCGAGGCTCAGTTTTGTTTTTATTTGTTGTTAAATCAATAGCTCGTTATGTTTATTTTTAAAAATAAACAGTTTTCGGTCTAATGAGGTTATAAAATTACACGCCTCAAAAGTTGCGATTATGTATAGGTCATAAAGCAACGTATAATTTAGATCCGTGTGTTTTAAATCATCTGAAAATAGCCCTCAGAATCTGCGAAATATATTTTCAGATTTAGGTTTAAAGGAAAATGGTGATAAGCACACTCGAGCATTAATTCCCCCTCAACTTTTGATTCGATCAAACCACAATAGCAGTGACGTTAGCAAACTTTGGTTTGAACTTCGTCAACTTTAAAACAACTTAATCTAGAATTCTGGTCCGTTGACCCACAGCCAAAGTTTCCCTTTCCGTCCGAACGACGCCACAATAACAATAATATGTCAGAACACTAAATATTGATGAAGTCGGACGACGTAACAAGTCGTTTGGACGGTTGCCATCTGCAAAAATGATTTTTTTAGGGATTTTCCGCGCTTTAATTAGTGAAAACAAACACGGGAGAACGCGTTAATTAATTTTTTCTATCGAACGTCGAGTCAGTTCGTAAATTCCAGATCTACAGATTACAGAATTAATTTGCGAATTTAAACAGGAGCGAAAATGAATTAATTATTAATTTGTCGGGCGCCGCCCGAATTTATTATTTTTCTAATAACCCACAAGAGTTTGACCAAAGCAGAGCTAATTAATTTTTTTTCGTGTCCGCTCAACAGATTAACAAATTAATTTACGAGTTCAAATAAGAGCGGAAATGACTCAATTAATAATTAATTTGTTCAAAGCTCGGGGAAACCGCCGTCTTCCGGTCTCTTTCTTTCAAAAGAAAAAAATCCTAGATTGATTGATGCCCGAAATGCGCTTATTATCCGTGCCATCTGTTGATATCAATCATTGAATAATTCAAGGCAACGTTTCTTCAAACGCTATGAATATGATAGTCCGGATTTCTCCGGAGCCACCGGAGCGAAAAACAAGAGTTTTGACGTGGGACGAAAGTTTTCGAAATAAGAGTTTGCTACGTTTTAAAGGAATTAGGCAAATTTCTTCAATGCCAAAAATGTTTTCTGCGGAATTCCTGTGTGTAAATATTTCCCGGGTGTCTCGCTTGGTTGAGGAATGAAATAAAATTTTGATTGTTCATAGCGGGAGGCGATGTTGGAAATGTTTGATTGGAAATTGATACAGGGAAGGGGGATAGAACTAAAGTTCTGTGGAAGTGAGAATTTGGAGTTTCATTGTTCTCTTTGTGATAATCGTTCTAGGTAATTCCGGGTTTGGTGTTAACAGAGGGCTGGAGTAATAAACGCTAACTGTGCCTGATTAAGAGGGTTGTAAATGCCAAATTTCAAATCCTTCCAATTTCATTTTTTAAGCGTTCGTCATATTCTCCGAAAGGGGTACT
Source organism: Cynaeus angustus (assembly GCA_030157275.1). Taxonomy (NCBI): domain Eukaryota; kingdom Metazoa; phylum Arthropoda; class Insecta; order Coleoptera; family Tenebrionidae; genus Cynaeus; species Cynaeus angustus. The sequence continues at coordinate 15,540,850 of CM058064.1, forward strand.
TTCTGACCCTAAAAACAAGAAATTTCCATTTGGAAACTTCCAAGGCGCCAAGAGTATCAACGTACTCATTACGACCATGAGTTTTCATTACCTAGAACTTTCCTCCTTTTTTTACTAAATTGAATTAGCCCAACGGACATGCTTAAAAGAAAAGTTTGCGATAGGGAGATATCGTGTTACCAACTTTACCTCAACTATCGACACATCGCTCTAGAGACTATATTTTACAATATTTTATATAACACCAGGTCGTCGGAAAGCCTGCAAGACACTACTTTGTTTTATTTACGACGAGAGGAAAAACTAAATGAATCGGGAGGAGAAAGGATGAGATAAGGAATAGGGGTGATAAGTGAAAATATTTTTTCAAGGGAACAAATTGAAAAGTTTGGGTAATATTTTAATAGAAAGAGGAAGTTTTGGAAGAAAGTTGTTTTATGAGGTGATTTGCATGAATTGGAGGGGTTTTGGTTAAATTTGAATTATTGGGGCTAAGGAGGGGATTATGGGGGATTTGGGGAATTATTTCCATCACTGGTGGGTTCTGGTGAGTTGTGTAATTGAAATTCTATTTCCTTTACAACTTTAGCATAAACTGTTAGAAATGTGTACAATTTAAAACGTTATATTTTTTTTTTAAATTATAGAATTTACAAATTCTTTAAAAAAAGTAAAATAGTTCAAAATTTGATAAATGTTTATAATGTTTTGTTAAAATCAAACATTCTAATCTTAAGAAATTTTAAAAATTTATAAAAATATTGCATATCCATAATTTGAAAAAAGTTCTTGAAATTCTGAAAACTATAGATATTGTATATCTATTTGATAAATGAAGATAAGAACAAATAATTGTTTTAAATATTTAGGAAATAAAATCAAAACAGTTCAAGAGAATACACAAAACATCTTATTCTAGATGGAAGACTTCTGAAAACTACCAGAATAACAGATTCTGATAAAGATAAATTTGAAAATATTTGGCTTGTCATAGAATGAAATTTTATTGTTATAGCATGAAATCGGCTAAAACCACAGATTTTATAAGAAAATTGACATTTTTGTAGATCATTGTAAAAATTAAAATTTATAGTCTGGCACAGATAATGAGCAAGTCAAAATTACAAAAGTTATAACTTTAAGTAAAAAAAAATTGAAAATTTTGGGGCTATCATAAAAAAATTTAATTTTTGCTTTACCGTGAAGATCCAAAAAGTTTATAAACCTAAAAATCTAAGAATTTGATGAGTAAAAACTATCTAAAGATCTAAAACATTGAAGAATTTTGAACAATGAAGAGAATTTGTAAAACATTCAAAGAATTTAAAATATTTACAAAAACGAAAAAACAAAAGATTCAAAAGGTAAAAAATAATACGAATAATCTAATTCCAAAGACTTTCACAAGAAATACAAATAAATCCAAAAAAACATTTGAAAATTCAAGTAACAAAAATTAAGACGATCTGGAGAATACACAAAATCCGAAAAAAATAAACCAAAGAAATTGGAGGATTAGAAATATTCAAAAATCCAGAGAATTTCATTCAAAAAATTGAAAATTTGTAACGAATGTAAAAAAGGGCATCTTGAAAATGAAAAAACTGAAAATAAAATATGAATGAATGAATAGAAAATTTAAAAGATCTAAATGGTATATAACAATTGAATAAATAATTTAGGAAGCACCGAAAATCTAAAAAATCGTGAAAATGAATTTTTTAGAAACTAAATGATCTGAAAAATTCAAAAAGTTTAAAGAATGATTTTTTCTGAAACTTTAAAAATTCCAAAATTGTGAAAAGTCGCCACACTCTGAAGTGTGAAATTATTGAAAAGAGAAGAAAATTTAAACTTCTTTAAACTTTTCATTTTTTCTCCAAAATTTCTCGGAGAAAATAAATAAGAATTCATTTGAAATTGGGAGTAATGTGCTGCTGTTAATCTTACATAAATTCTAAACTAGCTGAAAAATCGAAATACTTCTGCTTCAAGTCAAAAATAAGCAACGAAAATAACAAGTTGAGCAAACACGAAACCTCCTTGCAAATATCAAATCCAACTTAAAGAACTTGGAAAGAACAAATACAGTCTGAGCATTTCGCGACCTGTACGTGAAAATAAAAATCCTCCTTTTTACATCCAGTTAAATCCGATCGACCCCATTTTTTCTCTTATCCCCCGTGACCTTATTGTTCGCGCCCCCACTATTTCGACGGCTTTTTTCTTCAAAGCGTCCACGTCTTTGATCAGCTCTCTGCTATTTTATCTATCAACAGCCTTCGAGAGCCGGTGGCCTTTTTTGCTTTTAAGCACCCTCAAAATACGCTTTGAACCCGTCAGTTTCGGTTAAAACCGTCCATAACCACGCGTATTTCCGGTCGTATAGATACGCCGGTCCCGACATTTTCATTAAAACACCTAAAAACTTTTTCAATTATTATGCTGTCAACGGCTGAAACAACGAAATGAGGGCGGTTTTCCTGAATGGTTTCAGTGTCGACAGCCCCAACTTGTTGAGCGTCGCTTCTATTTTGTTACATCGTGCTGTTCACCAAGAGATTATTTATTATAACCCGGAATTATTCCGTGTTCCGGGATAGGGAATGTGGTAGGGGTGGAAAGTTGTGGTGATGACACTTGTGGAAGGAATCGAGAGAGTTAAAAGTTGTTCATTTTTGCTTCTTTTTTTTTAATTTGTGGGTCAAAGATGTTGAAGACTAATTTGTGATATTTGCATATGATGGTTAATCCTTTCATATTTTGTATTTTTACAAAAGTTTCAAGATAATTTGAAGAATTAAAAACCATAGAGAACACAAAAAATATATAGCAAAAAATTCTTTGTTTTGTTACGATAAAATTCTTCAAGATGTAGATTCTAATTAATTTTCAAATTTACTTTTTTAAGTTTTGGACTGAGATTGGTAAACTTTTTTTTTCAATAGAAAGTTTCTTAGATTTTTTTAGGTTTTAAACTGCAATTCTAAGTTACTCAGGTTTTTGACTTTTAGACCTTTGGTTCACAAATTCTAGATTTAGGTTCTAAACTAAAGTTTAAATTTTAAAAACGTGTTTTAATTATCTAACATTTTTAAAATTTTGGAGTCATTTCAGTATCTTTTGGGAATAGATTTTTTTCTGTGTTTTTAAAGTTTTTTGATCGTTTCAGCGTTCTGCAGATGATTCAGAATTTATGGTTACAAAAATTTTCTATTTATTTCGGATTTTAAATTTTTTTTGTTATCATCATCAATTTTATCATTTTAAAGATGTAAAAATATTAATGCTTCTAATTTATCAAAATTTCTAAAGACCTAATTTTTCTACCATCGAAATTTTTAAATTTTTTCGGTTATTTTAGTGTTCTAAAAAATTTGTCCTTTCACGTTCTGCAAATGATTTATTTAATTTTGATCATTTTGGCGTCCTGTGGGAATTTCAAAGTGTTTAGTTGATTTTTTATAATTTTTGGTTATTTTAAAAATCTGTAAACGACTTCGATTTCCGATTTTGCCAAAAAAAAATTATTTAGTACCATTTTTTACAATTTTTAGTCATTTCAGCGTCTTATTATAATTTTTAAGTTTCTAATTATCAAAATTTTTGAAGAGAGTTAATTTCATCATCTCAGATTTTTAGAAATTTTCCATTTTTTTTTTTAATTCTATTTATTTGAGATTAAAAAATTTTTTCGGTTACTTCAACGTCTTGTGGGAATTTCAAAATTTCTAATTTTTCAAAATTTCTAAAAAGATTGAATTTTTTATAATCTAAATTTTTTTGAAATATTTGGTCATTAAAGCGTTATTTAGATGATTCAGAAATTCTAGACTGGCAAAATTTTCTCTTTGTTTCAGATTTTAATTTTTCGGTCATTTCAACGTTTTTTTGAAATTTTAAAATTTCCAAGAAGCGTTTATATTTTTATAATCAGTTTTTTTGGAAATTTCAGCATTTTTTAGATGGTCCAGAATTTCAAGTTTGTTAAAATTTATTTTAGATTTTACCGAAATTTTAGTGTTTTTAACGTCCTGTACAAATTTCAGTTTTTTTATCGAGCAGACGTAATTTTTCATTTTTTAATTTGTTTTATTATGATCATTTTAGCGTTTTTCAGTTGATTGAAAATTTATGTTTTCTCAATTTTCCCATTTTATTTTTGATTTTTGTAAATGTTTGCACATTTTAACCGTTTGTAGGAAAAGTTTTAAATTCTTGAACATTTTTAAAACGACTTATTTTTTGTTATCAGATGTTCACAAATTTTTGGTTATTTGAGCGTTATGTGGATCTCAATCAACATTAATGCAGGAAAATTCTTCTAACGATTCAAAAAAAAGATCAATCAAATGTTTCTACCGCACATTTTCGTAAATACTGTTGCATACATATTGCTTTTTTGTAATTTTTAATTGTATTTGAGGCAGGCAACTCATTATACACAACTTCGTTTAGTAAGTCAAATCGGTGAGGAGACATGCCAACAGAAATCTAAAAATAAAAGTCTTTTTTTTTTCATTAATTGTAGTAAACTGTTTGAAATACAAGCTTCCTAATACCGGACATTAAAAAATCATCAACGTTATGACAAAAATAAATGTTTCCAGCTAACAACAAAATTAATGATCCTTTCGTAAACTTGTAGTTAGACGACCAAAAATACCATCTGTCGTCAACACAGAACAAAGAAATTGGAAAGTCTTCGTGACAGTTAGATTTTAAAGTAAGTTTCTTTAAAACAACTTGTATCATTAATTTTATTTGCTCGGACATGTTTTTCTAAAACGAGAGCTTCCTAAAATCAAGTCCCAACAAGACAATAACTCAAATCTTGATATCGCACAAAAAGTCCACCCCTTTGCAGATTCCAATTAAGCACAAGCAGCTGACATAAGATCATCAAATATATCATCTCGATGCAAATACAGCTATCGGAATTAATTGCCGAGAGTGTTTGTGTCGAAATGCATATCTCTTTGTGTACTTAACCGATACGTTAAGGCTCCCGGAACCTCCCCGGAATTTACAGAATACGAACGACGTTCTGAGCATCTGTCGACAAACAAACACGACGCACGTTTCCCTTATTATGTACTCTGGGAGTCGTAAATCAAACGGGGTTACCGCAAATTTAAGGAAAACACGAGCTTTTTGGAGAGGTTTACCTCGCACTGATTAATCTTGGAATTAAGGTGCGCTTTTTTGAAAACGGACGGTTTATGAAGTGGCTTAATTTTTATAAGGGTGAAATATGGAAAGCAACAAATTTAAACGAGTTTTTATAGCGATGTCTTGAAACACACGCTGCTTAAAATGATTACTGAATGAGGGGCTATTTTTGGAATGTTGATGAATTCTGTAGCGCCGTGTTCATTGAGTGAAAATTTTGCGCGGGCGTTGCTGACATCTGCATAATAATTCAATGAAATCTTCCGCCATTTTTGTCCCGTTGTTTTGAAAACTTGGCAATAATGACTTGGCGCGACGGCGACGTTAAGTGACAAGAAAAGTTGCGAAGAATTTTAAATTACATTTATTTCGTTTCGCGAAAAACCAATAGAGTAAAAAAACAATAGGTGGTTAAATTGATTTGAAGGATTGAAAAAGTACTTGAGATTGTAAATTTCGAAAATTTTGAACTCTCGTGGCAGATATCATCCTGATTTTTCAGCACAATCAATTAAATCATGATGATTTTCTAATTCTCTAAATAGTTTCGAAGGTGGTATGGATAAGAGTGATACAGACAAGAATTTGTCTCCTTTCTAAAATCAAAAATTATTTTTCTTTCAGTTGATATCTCATAAATGAAAATTCGTAAATAAAACGATTTTTTGATATTTGACTTGGAATTTTATTTGCCAGTCTGACATCTTTTCAGACAAGACGATTCTAGCGATTTTAGAATTTTTATAACTAAAAATTCTAGTGACTTATTGTAAATTATAATTTCAATCTTAAAATATACAGGCAAACAATAAATCTAGAGATATATTTTAAAAAATCAATGAAAAATTTCTGGGAATTTTTACGATTCTATAACTTTTCTGGAATTTCCAAGTTTTCAGGGTGCTGAAACTGTAATATGATTCAAAGACATTTTTTGGAGTTTTTGGGTATTTTTGGATTCTTTGCGCCCAAAAGTTTGGGTTTTCAGATATTCTGTATTTATTATTCCTCCGAATTTTAGAATTTTGTAGATATTTTTAGATATTCTTTTAGAAGTACTATTTTTCTTGGATTTTTTAATTTTTTGTGTTTTTACTTACTTACATTCTTTGGATTTTTTGCAACTTCTGTACTTTTTGAATTTCTTAAATTCCTCAAGTTTTTAAAGTTTGTATAGTCTCACATTTTCAATTAGTCCAACCGTTTTCAAGTTTTATTTTTCCCAGATTCTCGATGTTCTAATTCTAAATTTCTTAAAATTATTAAATTACATTTTTAGGTTTTCTTAGATTCTCAATTTTCTGACTGATTTTCTCAGAATTCTTAGATAGGTACTTTTTTTGCAAATCTTCGATTTTGTAATTATCCTAGATCTGCTATTGGATTGTTAGATTTTTTTTACTCAGATTTATTATATTGTTAATTTTTCTAGATTATCATATTTTCAAATATCCCAGATTTCCTGAATTTGTATTTGTCAGGCATAAATTTTCCATATTCTCTGATTTTCTAACTGCTCGTTTTTCTCAGATGCTCTCAGATTTACATTTTCTGATCTGACTTTTTAAATTTTTAATTTTAATTTAATAATTTTTAATTTTTAATTCTGAGCTTAGATTAATTTATTTATTTTCTCAGATATTTCACATTGACAAATTTTAAAATAAAAAAAAAAGCTTTCAGATTTTTAAATTGCTTGTATTTTCTAGATTTTTAGTTTTTTAAAATGCTTTGATCTTCTAAATGTGTATTTTGAATTTTCGTATTTTTTGATATAGCTTATTCACATTCTTAGATTTTCCAGCATCTCATATTCTCATTTAACTGACTGAAGCATTCGTAGATTTTTAGTTATTTTTTATTCTCGAACTCTTAATTTTTTTTAGATTACTGGATGGTTGATAGGTTTCTAATATTATTTTTTTACATTTTTATACCTTCAGATTTTTAGTTTTCTAAATGCATTTTTTTTAATTTGCCAAATCTTCAAATTTCTTAGTTGTGCTCTTTTTCTTAGAAAATGTAAAAGAAAAGAAAGCTTCAGCATTCTGTGATTTTTTTAAACAAACTATTTAATGTACAGCGAATTGGAAAATAGATTCCACAGTATTTAAAAAAAAAGGAAAAAAAATAGGTTATGAGCACAAAAGATAATACTAAAAAATGCTAGAAAATTAAAGTTATTGCACATTTACCTATACATATTTTTGTAAATATGCTTACATATGCTTCACTTTTTGGATTTTAGAAAGATGTATTGTATTAAGGTAGATATTCGATTTTTTGAATTATTGGCCAGTTTTTACACTTGTAAAGGCAAAATTTTGTCAGAAATCGGTGTATCAACCCGCCAAACAAATAAATCAAATCGAAGTTTAATTCTCAAATTTCATTTCACCGAATTAAATTCATTTTATTTCGACAAAGTATGACTTTGGCGTCCATCCAAGTCGTAAATCCCACAATTATTTGTAACAGCGAAATGCATTTTTAACATTTCCAAGCACTTCGTGACTTTATCGTTCTGTTTTTTGAATATTACAAACAAGGCAAAAAACATTTGTTTAACCTTCCATAAATCAAACTTCGTCTTTTCGGACTTAAAAAATAATCACGTTTGAAGCACGAATTTTCCATATTTTATTAATCATGTTCTACGATACTTTATTATCCCTTTTCTCGACACTCGATTCATCGTTCGTAAAAAATTACTTCTCATTTTCTCGTGCACGACCGAACTAAATATGCAATAAAACTTGATAAGAAGAAATATTGGAGTTTAAAGTGAATGGAACTGCGAAAAATATCGCCGATAAGCTGATGAGCTTTTCAAGAATACACATCGAATCAGTCAAAATCTATTCCCGGACGTGTTCATCGACCCTTATAAATATTATTCTCGTCGTTTTGGTTAACGATGAGCTGGATTTCGAGCCGAAGGCTCGTGTTAACTAAATAACGTTGCCGCTGGTCCCTGAATATTTTATTACGAAAGGTTCAATTAAAAGGACAGCTGTTTTTTAACGAGAAAGTCTGTGGGTGATGGATTTTACACGGACCTTTCACCTGTTGCGAAATGGGTTCTTGAATTTATAATACTCTCATTTTTATTCGGTCGTCGCCAGTCATTGTATAAGTGAGTAGAAGACAATTTCGGGTTCGGAGGAATTACAAGAATTCCAGAGATTATGCAGAGGATCGTTTCGAAATGTTTACGGTTCGAGAGGAGCTTAAACGAACACGAGCTTAAATGGTTACGATCGCAATTAAATATTTAACGGTGTGAGATTTTAATTTGGCTTTAAAGCTCGATTTATATTCGGGGGAAAAATGAAGACAATTGCTTCAATTCGCAGGAGTCTGATTCATTGATTAACAAAATGTACGAGCTTTGAGGACTCCTAGATTATACCCAATTTGCTTGAAGTAACCTTCCGACCTTTTCGCAGATATTTATGAGATCACCTCTCCAATTTGAGCACAAACAAAATGATAAATTAAATGAGCTTAAAACTCGTATAAATCAGAGAAAGCTCAAAAATAGACATCCGTGCCCTTCAAGCCGGATTAAAAGTAATCACAAAGCTCTCGTCCCTTGTTTTTGTGTCTCATCGCAAAAGCTCGCGATCACCCAATTATAAAATTTAATGTGCTCGACTCGAATCTGTTCAACATTTAATAAACATTCATATTAAAGTAGGAAGTGCGGTCGACGCCGTATTAACATCAAAAAGCAATTCTAGGAAGCACAAAGATCCGGAACGAGCTTAAGGCATGGCGGGGGAAAACAGGTACCGGAAAGGACGAAGATAATTGAAAATCGAGGTCATGGTCGACCGCACTTGTTGACTATGGAGCTTTGAGCTTTCACTATTTACATAAAGTCGGTGACGGCTCTTGTTTTAATTGTACCGAATTTTTTAGATAAAGGTTAGAAGTTTTCGTTCAATATTCAAAAGCGATTTGTTATTTCAAAGTACAACGTTTGAGACAGTTAGAACGCATTTATCAAGTTTGAGAAGGTGGGGGCTGTTGGCGGTATGACTTATGACAGCGATTTCGGGCACGTTGCTTTGTATTGATCTAAAGCTCGAATTTCGCAAACAACGTTGTTAAACAAACAGGTTGAAAGTTGATCGGGTTTCTTACAGACACTTTGATTCTTAAATTGTAATTTTTTTTAGAAAGTTTGGGAAGTTTAGGCCGTTATATCAAAAGAAAAACGAGAGAAAGTTCGAGCATTCAACAGATGAATTCTGAAAATAAAATTTTGACCAATTTTTCTTAAATGCTTTTTCAAAATTTTTAAACTAAAATTAGATAAATTTAGATAATTTGTATGCTCTTGATGTTTATTTTGTAAATTTATCAGATACTCAATCATCTTTTTTTTAAATCCTAAAATTTTTACCTTTGGTATTGTTAGGTTTTTCTGAAACATTCAGATTTCCATACTTAAAATTTTTTCACATTTTAACTTTTTTCAAAAATGTAAATTTAGTGCAAAACTGACAAATTTGAAAACGTATAAAAAGTTAAGGATTTGGGCAATCTAAATCTAAGAATCTCGGAAATCTTAGAAAGTGTGAAATTAATTAAAATTTAAAAACTTTTGGATTTAAAAATGTAAGAATCTATCTATCTATTATTTCAGACACCCAGTAAAAATCTGATAATCTAGAAAAGAAAACTAAGAATCAGAAAATTTGAAAATCGAGAAAAATTTGTAAAATAAAAATCTTAGAATTCGAGAAATATGCAAATCTGAGAAAATTGCCAATGAAAAACTTGAGAATTTGTGAAATTTAGCAAAAATTTGAGAATTGGTCAAATTTAGTGAGACCATAGAAATTTTGAAAATCTAGGAAATCTGAGAATTCACGAAAGACTAGAACCTCAGACTAAAAAAATTGCGAATTTCGGAAATTTAACAAAAATGTAAGAAATCTGAAAATCTGATCAAATTCAGAAACTAAAAATGCTCAGGTTTTTTAGAATTTAGAATATAAAAATTTGAGAAAATGAGTAACTTGAAAATTACAAAAACTGAGAATGTTGAGAATCAAAAAAAAAAACACGTTTTTTATAATTCTAACCGAGAAACCTATAAATCTAAATATCAGTAAAATGAGCATCTGACGATGCTTACAAGTGATCTAGAAATTTGATAAAGTTCTGTCAGAAAATTGAGACCTGAAAATCTTGAAAATTTGTAAAACCGAAGAAACTAAACGTGTAAAAAACTGAAAGCTTTTGAATTCAAAAATAAAGAATCTGAGATTTTAGAACGTGAAAAACCTGAAAATAAAACAAGTCTAAGCCCGGAAAACAGAATTTAAGAAAATTTCAATTCTAGAAAATAAATTGATAATGTGATCATCAGGGAATTTTGAAAAAATAAAAAATCTAGCAAAAATCTTACAAGAAAAGAAATTTAAAGATTGAAGAAACTTGACAGTAAAAGAAACGTAAAAATCTAAAAAAAAAATGAGTAAAATAAGAATCTCAAAATGTGAGCGACCTATCTGAAAATGCAAATTTGAAAACTATGAAAATATGACAATTTTGAAGATTAGGGCAAAATAAAATTGGCAATCTTGGAAATGTTAGAATCCGTAAATTTAAAATCTGATAAATGTGAAAATATGAATACGTGCGCCGTTTAATAATCTGAAAAACTTGCGACTACAAATTTTGAGAATTTAGAAAAACTGAGAATAAATGTAAAATTATTATATTATAATTATATATTATAATTATTATATTTATAAATTATATTATAATTTTGTCGAAATTTGAGAATTACAAAAATCTCAGGAATCTAAATACATAATAAATTTTGGAAATTTAAAATCTGATTTCAGGGGTTTCAAATTGTTTTCCTGGAAAGATAGTGCAAATCTTAGAAATGTGAATTTTTATAAAACTTTTGAGCAATATAGAAAATTTGAGACCGACAGCAATTTGAATTGTTCAAAGTGTACATATTTTGTACAGTAACAAGTTATAGGATTCAAATTCAAGTGCATTTTTTTTTAATTGAACAAATCTCCAAAATTTTATCCTGTTTTTAGAAATATAAAAATAAAAATTTAACGTTCTCCAATAGAAAATTCTATAAAATATGGACGTTCTTACACCTAATAAAATCCTTTTTTTTTACTATTACAGACGTTCGAATTTCCGGACAACCAACTAATAAATTTTGCGTTATTGGAAACTACCTCCACTTCTCAATTTTCTCTTTTTTTGTGTCTATCGGCGCTGAAACGACGGAAATATGAGGTTAGGTACCAGAAGCCAGGACAAAGTTGACTGGTCAATTTTCCGCCACATGAGCCGCACCGTTCCTCAAATTACTTTCACATCATCAGTAATGCGAATTCGGAATGTTGGCATCACTGAAAAATTGTTAAAACTTTTATATCGTCTCATTTCAACACTCGCCAGAAGCTCTCAAAACAGTCCTTGCTATCATTTCAGCAAAAGATCATTCCTGTATCAACAATAACGGCGTGGGTAATTTAAATTAGTGAACACGTGTTAAAACAAGCAGTCTTCAGGACCGTTTTGTCCTCGATTAACTGGAACATGGCAACCATAATTTGCGATTTTTATGGACTGCAACCTAATTCGCAAGGATTTTATGAACGATAAGCACGTGGGGAATTTTTAATCGACGGAATTTAAATAGTTTGATGAGAACTGGCGCCGAACTGCTTCACTAAAGTGGAAAGTATTCTATTTTGATATGAAATAGCTAGAGCTCTGGTAAAGTGGATCTGCAAAGCGACTGAAGCTGGATTTAAATTTACGGTTTTTGCTATGTTGGTAGAGAATACAGAACGAAATTAATAATTTGTTGTTTAACTACATGGCAATAAACGATACATTAAATACGTTTGGATTTGTGCCAGGTAGTTAAACAAGCCGTAGCTAAAGGTCTTTTCCTGCTCTGATTTACCTATGACACAATAAAAGGTAACTTGCGAAAGCTCTTACAGTTATGAGGAGTTGAATTATTTAAGCAGAGGGAGGTAGGTAATCCTGTGTTAAGGTCAAGAGGTATTAATGTGTCTATTTGCAGCAACTTTCGCATTAAGGTTGAATGTTAAATGCGCTCTTTGCGAACTGGAGGTTCTTGTAATGGGGTTTGGGCTTTAGCGGGTTAGTGGGCGATAACATGGCGCATTTGGCTAGACATGTTCTGGAAAAGTTAGAATTTAGATTAAATGCAAGCTCAAAATCTTAAGGGAAACTATAAAAGTTTTTTAGTCTTAAAACTAGATTCTTTTATTCCAAAATTTCTGTTTTCTACTGGAATTGTTAAATACTACTACTATTTCTGAAAATTTTAACGTTGGATTCCACAAAATTAGGACGTTTTTAGTTACTAGAAAAATTATTATTTTGCATGTCTGCATATTATGGATAGTCGAAATGAGCGTCTTTTACAAAATTTTTAAAACTATTCTTAGATATTTTAAAATTGAGTACCAACAAAATGTCTAAAAAAGTGTAGATAACGTAGAAAATTGAAAAAATTGCCAAGAAACTAGAAAAACTGAACGGATATAAAATGCGAAGACCTTTAAAAAAAATCTACAGAATCTCTAATTGAACTTCATTGAATATAAAGAAATTTTTTGTATTCACAGAATTTTTAGAGATTTTTCTTGCTATGAAAGTGTTTTACAACCAAAAGTTCTAAAGACTATAAAAATTTCGTTTTTAAAATCGAAGATATTCGAAAATTTTGGAGAAATTTTTTGATTTGCATCGTTAGAATTCGAACGGATTTTGCCGATGAAGTATCCAGAAAGTATAATTCTGTATCCTTAGTTATTTAGGACTGTTTTTCTTAAATCTGAAAATATTTAATAATTCTAAACGTTTCTGATAATCTGGAACATTTTGGAAATTTTAAAAAAAGATGGTTCTAAAAACTAAGTAGGTATTTAATTATTTTAATTTAAGATTTTCAGAAATTTTCAGTCGTTTCAGCGTCCTGTAGAAATTTCAAAGTTTGTAATTTATCAAAATTTATCAAGATTTTTTGGGTTTTTTGCGTTCTGGGGAATTCAGTAATACTGTTGTATCAAAATTTTTCGTATAAATATTTTTAAACTTTTGAAAATTTTAACGACGAGTTTTGAAAGTTCCAGAAAAACGTTTAAATAATTCTAAAAATCAACATTTCTTGAATAAAAAAATTGACGTAGAAATTCTTTAATAAAAAAAATACGCACAATTCAAAAATTATACACATTTTTTAAAACTGTAAAACTGTAAAATTGGTTGGTTATCTATAAATAGTTTTTTGAAAAAATTAAAGGAATCGACATAAAATACTTTGGAGAACTTTCACAAATAAACACAATTGTAAAAGAAAAGCTTTTTTGTCATTATAAAAATTTGAAAAAAAAATGGTAATGCTTAGAATAATTTCAATATTTAAAATTTTGAGGACTATTGACTCTAAACTTTTTGAAATTCAAAAAGAAAATTGAAAAAAAAATATTTTTTAACATTTCCATCTTATTTCTCTAAATGTTTCTATATTTAAAACAGTTTTTAGAACTTCAAAGGGTTTTGGAAAATTTGATTCTTCAATATTTTTTAAAGTTTCCAAAGAACAAAAAACAAAGAAATTGGAAATGATAAATACATAATTCACAAAGTTTTGTATTATAAAAAGTCTTAAGATTTTGGAAATCTTAAAGAACCTAAGTTCTAAAAACGTAATTTACAAATTTAAATAATGAATAATAAAAATTAGAATGGACATTCTTGAAATCAAAAAATAGAAACTAATTGTGTTATTTTCGAATTTTCAAAAATGTAAACGTTCCTCTTCCACCTTTTGAAAGTCATCTTTTACAAAAATTTATTTTGTTTTCAATATTTTTAAAGAGTTTTTGGAAGAAATTGCAGAAATTTCATAATTTCGGTCTATATGGTGTTCTGAAATTTAAAAAGCCCCGCAGGGGCGTACTGGCCCCGCAGCGCCAGTACGCCTGTTTTTCTCCTAGAAATTATCATAATTTCAACAATTCATCAAAATTCCCATTATAAAAATAAATATCTATCAGTAAGCATGAAAGACTGTCCATTAATTCCGGTCATTTCCACCCTCTCATCCGCCAATTTCCCTAAAGACTGCACCCTCGAATTTCGCCCCATTTGAAAATTGAATAATTGACGACAATTACGTTCCACAGCAGCAACCGCGTTGTCCCAAAAGAAACGAAATTCATCGTCACAAAAGCGTTTGCATAAACACACAACGTTTTGACTGCGTTTACAAGTACATACATTTCGATAGTGTACACAAAAACCTGCTAATATACATCGAAAGTAAACAAACAGGACGAGTCAGATATGAATATCTACTTCGCCGCAGAGCGTGTGTGTTTCTGTTATTTTTACACACATCCGCCTGCAACGAACTTAACCTCGGCATCCTCGCTTCAAGAAACTTCATTTATTTACAACGAACTTGACCCGATGATTTCGTAATGCCTTAAATAAAACGTGTCTTCGCGGCTTCTTCGTTTTTTTTTTTCAGCTAATGGTAATCTAGTTTGCATAACGCTCCGAGAAACCCTCGAGGTATTCTGTAGGGCAGACGTCTAATTGGCCGAACTGATCAGGCTGACTGCCAACGTTAAATGGATCGCTCTAAATCAAAATCAGTCATAAAAGTGTGTGGTCGTAATAGCGGGGAATAATGGTAATGTTCATTAGTTTGTGTTGGCAGGACTCTTTCATACAGAAAAACATTATATTTCCTTCTGGAAGAAGTGAATGCAGCGCTGGTGTAAAACGGGCTTTGAAGTTGGCCGATGTAGAAACAACAAATTTTCGTGATTTACGATTTCATAAACTTGCTAAGTTATAATGGAGGTTTTAGGATATTTTAAATCCTGACAGAGTATTCAGGTTTGTGGAAAATTTTGCGAAGGTACATCGTTTGCGATTTTAGCCGAAAATGGGTCACGATTTACATAATCTCTAAAGATTTGTAAATTGAAAAGTCGTTCAAATGATGAAGATGTAGAACTTTTTATGATATTTAATCGTAAAAAAATCTAAGAAATTTTAGCAAGAAAATCATAAAAACTGAAGCGTCTGAGAATGTAGAAATTTAATCGTCGCGTCGTAGCAAAGCTAGGAAAAATGAGAATTTGGGTTTTTTAAATATTCCGAGGAACGTAGCAAAGCTGAAGAAAATCTTGTAGGGGAATGTAAGCAATTTAGAATCTTGAAAATTTTAATGTTTTGAAATGTCTCACGTTTTCAGGTCTGTGTTAGTTTTTGCTATCAATTTTTCGATTCAAAAATTTCTTAAAATTACCGTTTTGTATTTTTTTATAAATTCGTAGGTTTTGCTAGATCTTTATTTACTAATTCTATCCCATTCTAAGCCATTCTTCTTAATTTAATTTTTTTGGTGGATTATTAGATCGTTAATAGATTTCGGGAATACTAATTTTTCAAATTCTTATTTTTATCGGAATTTTAGTTTTTAGAAATTCGAATTATGCACATTCTCAAACTTTCTATCTTCTTATTTTCTTAGAATTTCTAAATTTTTATAGCAGATTTTCAAAATTTTTGTTATAGATTTGCATTTTTCGACTTATTTTTGTTACATTTTTAGATACCTCGATTGCGTTGTCAGTTTCTCAATTTACTGATTTCTAGATTTACATTTTTTTTAATTCTTAGTTTTGAGGAGTTCTGAAGTACTTACATTTTTTTCTCATTCTCACTTTCTCAAATTTTGATTTTGTTTCACTTTTTAAAATATCAAAGTTTTCTAATTTTCGCATCGCTTACTTTTTTACATTTTTTAGATCGTTTTTTTTTTGTATTGCTCAAAAATTTTACATTTACTTTAGACAGAATTTTTGCTTTCTGAAATTTTCTTACGTTTTTCTTTTTAGGTTTTTTTTTTATTTTTAAATTCTGTTTTTTTTTTTAAATTTAACATTGTCAGATTTTAATATTTTTCTAAAAGTTTTCACATTTCCTGCATATTTTGTATTTTAGCTTAGTCAGTTTCCAAATTTGACTTTTCAGTGTTTTCTCGCTCGCTTTGTCAGATTTGTATCTTACTGACCTCTTGATCCGCAGATTTTTTATTCTTTCTATTTTTTTTTTTTTAATTCTAAAAATCTATGTTACTCTCATTGCTCACTTTCTTAAAATTAATAGCTTCTAAGTTTATATATTGCCTAAATAAACAAATAAATAAAAATAAATAATAATTTTTAATTTCAGAAATTTGTCTAGTTTCCATTTTTTTGGATTTTTGCTGTTTTTGGAATTCATAATTTACCAACGATTTCTAATATTTTCTTTACAATATTTATAATTTTCAGGATACAAAAGTGTTCTAATTTTTGGTTTGGTTATTTTTTTAGATTTTTTTAGATTCTGTTTTTTTTTTTGAATTGCTCAAACATTTTACATTTACTTTAGACTAAGAATTTTATTACGTTTTTCTTTTTCAAAGATTTTTTTTATTCTTAAATTTTTATATTTTTTTATTGTAGTATAGCATTGACTGATTTTCCTAGATTTTTATATTTTTCAGATTTTAAAGTCCAACAATTTTCACGTTTTCTGCATTTTTAGTATTTTAGCTTAGTCAGTTTCTAAATTTGTACTTGACTTTTCTGTCTTTTCTCTCTGACATTGTCACATTTTTATTTTACTGATCTCTAGATTTACATGTTTTTTATTTATTCTATTTTTTCTAGAATTTTAAAACACCATTTTTATTCTCATTTGCATTTTTTTCAGAATTTTTAATGCACCGCTTTCTAAACTTTTTTCTTATCGAAACTTTCTCATATTTTTAATATTCAGAGTACAAAATTTTTCGAATTTTCGAATTGCGTACTTTCAGATTTTCTAGATTCTAACGGTTTAGATTGCCTAAATGAGCAATTCATAATTCTGAGTTTTTAATTTCTAAAATTTCTCAGATTTTAAAATTTCCTAGATTTTTGATAGATTTTCGAAATTTTCAGTTTCATCGCTTCAACAATTTTTCGAGTTTCAAATTCTATTTTTTGTAAATTCTTGGATTTTCTAGATTCTCAAAGTTTTAATGTTCTCACATTTTCAATTTTCAAATAATTTCCATATTTTTATTTCATAAATTTTTTAAATTGAAAATTCCCAGTGTTACCACTCTAATATTCCTTATGTTGGAAAACGTTTTAAGATTTTCGTGTTACTCAAATTCACAATTTATTCCAACATTTCCTGAATTTTTAATTTCCTTATATTTTCAAATTTTCCAAATTCTCAGTTTTCTTAAATTTACGATTAAATTATTAGATTTTTGCTTGATTTGTCACTTTTTATCACATTCGCAGTTTACTTAGATTCTTATATTTTTCAAATTTTAAATATTCTGAAATTTTCAGATTATTTGTACGAAGGCTAAATTTTTCAAATTTTAAATTTAAAAAATCCAAAAGTTTTAAATTTGCTAAACAAGTTGGCATCCAATTTTTTTAAGTACATTATCTAATTTTATTTTTAAATTCAAAGCACTTTAAAAAGTTAACGAATTTGAAAATATTCTCAACAATTTTCAAATGTGGAAATCTCCGATATTTTGCAAAATTCAATTCAGAAATTCAGATTAATTTTGAAAATTTGGAAGAGACTTTGAGAAGTGTAAACGAAAAAGTGTGATTATTTAAAGACTAGAAGTTCTCACGTTAATAAAAATAAAAAACTGAAAATATCTGGATTTCTGAATTTTGTGAGATAAAAAAATGTTTTTTTTTTTATTAAGTCAAATAGTAAGTAAATACTTGTATTGAAAAAATCTATAATTAAAATAAAAGTAAAAATAATATAGAAAACTGCCTGAAGTTACGTGCTAAAAGCTTGAGAGCTTTAAATTATCCACGTCACTGCAACAGCACCTGAAAGTCTCACTAACCCTAAAACACCCCGAAACTCGCTTGAAACCACACCAACTTTCTAAATACGAGGAAATTCATGTTCGCACTCTATTTATCCGTGAAATTCCCCGGCTTTGACAACCAACCCGTTTAATTACCCTGTCAATCATTCCAACATAAACCGGTTATAGTTTAAAACACCCCCAAAAACCGATTTTATCTTACTTATACTGTTTTCCCACCTCTGTCTAGATCAAATTTGTGAACGTATGCAAAGGATATGGGTTAGAGATGAGCGCCAAACACCAACTTCGAGGTCTGGTGGTTTGCGATAGATATCGTAAAGCTATAGGCGCGATCCCTGGATAAGGAAGGTTCGGGTCGACTTCTATCCCCGATCCTGACCCTGACTCCGACTCTGGAACAGAAATAAAACGAGTTAGTTCGACTATATTACACACAAACAAAAAACAAGAGCTCAAAAGAAAAATGCGATAAAATCATCGGTTTAGTCGGGGACGAAACGGAATTATTGAAATGGTTTTTAGCTGGGTCCAAATTTTTTAATGTAGGCCAAGTAATGAATTTTATTTATGGATGGAAGGGTTAATTCATTACAGAGGAACATTGTCTGTGAACAGAGTGAATGATAAATGAGATGGGTTTGGCCTACGAATGATAATTCGAGGATCAGAGAGAATTAAAATAAACATAGTATTTAGTTTGAAATCAAAAATTTCACATCTTCCCATTACCAATTAATCCAAAAACAACCAACTTTACAACTTTGTTTCAACAATCAATATTTAATTTGGCGATTTCTTGGAGCGTAAGAGACAAACTTACAAAAGCGTTTCGGATTCTTCCAATTTTTACTTTTTTGCTACCATGAGATGGATAAAAGCACAAAGAGAGATTTTAGCGCCTCTGTCGTCGGAAATGGTCGGTTATTTGCTTGTGATGTTTCTAACTTAACATGATACTTTACGGGTTTATTTTGCTGGTTCTTTAGAGAACATACGAGCTTTATGGCGCCATTATGTTTTCATATTTTTCTGGTGGACTAAATCAGTTTTCGTTTCACTCTTCAAACACTGATGGAGATAATTAGAGGAAATTAAACCTTTAGAACTCAGTTGGTTTTCGATTACAGAATTCTTCGTTTTTCCGTCGCGGTAATTAGGCAGGAAATGCGAGGATGGGACGGTTTTTACTAATGCCAATTACTAAAATAGGTATTTAAGCTGAATTCGCTAATTAATAATCTGGATCTGATATTTTTGCCTTTTATTCATTTCTACTTAAAAAACTAAAGTTTACATTTTAAGCAGATTTTAGAAAGTTTCGTTCTTAGATTTTTTCATTTTTGTATTCTACGTTTTTCATTAGATTTCGTGTAGTCCTACGGATTTTCTAACTCTATTTTTTCCAAATCTTTACTTTTTAAGTTTTATTATCTCTTATTTTTTGATTTGTTTTAATTTTTTATCCTCTTTTAAAATATTTATAGTCTTTTCTAATTTTTCATATTATCTGTTTTTCAAATCCCTTAGAAAATTTAACAAATAGAAAAGATTCAGAATTGCCAAAAGTTTGAGTTCTTGAGGGTCCAAAAAACTGTTTAAAAAAACTCATACTTCAAATACAAATTTTGAATCAAAACTGTTTAAATTTAATTTAATTTAAAATGTTCAGAAATTCGTTGAAATTTTGTTATTTTTTCCTGTTTTTCAATTTGTAGAATACCAGCCAAATAGCGTTCTCGCATTGTCGGATTTTTATTTTACTGATTTCTAGATTTACAGAATTTTTAATTCTTTTTATTTTTTATTTTTTCTAGATTTCTAAAATACTATTTTTATCCCCATTCTCAATAGTCTCAAATTTTCTATTTTCGAATTGCTTATTTTCTTAAAATTAATAAATTCTAAGTTTTTATATTGTCTAAATAAACAAATTTGTAAACTTAATAATTTTTAATTTTTGTAATTTATCTCTTTTTCAATTTTTTGGATTTTTGCTATTTTTCTGAAATTTTTAATTTACCGACTCAGTGTCCCAGTTTCGGTTTCTAATGTTTTTTTTTTATTTCGAAACTTTTTCATATTTATAATTCTCAGCATACAAGAGTTCTAATTTTCGAATTGATCACTTTCTCAGATTTTATAACTTTTTAAGTTATGTTGCCAAAATTTTTATTATATCATAAATTTTTAGAATTCATAGATTCCCGATGTCCTCATTCTAAGATTTCTCATCTTGAGGAACGGTTTCAGATTTTTATATTTTTCAAACGCATAATTTATTTTAACCTTTTCTAGATTTATGATTTTCTTATATTCGCAAATTTCTCAAATTCTGTTTTTCTTTTTTTAATTTGGGATTAAATTATTAGATTTTTTCTAGATTTATTTAATTTATCACATTGACAAATTCTCATTTTAAATTTCTACATTTTTTAAAAAAACTAGACGGCTTCAAAGTTTTTGTTTTGATTTCAAAATTTTGATTTCTAAAGTCATTTGAATTTTTTTTTAGAAATTTCAAAATTTTTCGTTAAAAGTTCAAAAATTTTACGAACTATGTATCTTCTTCAAAATGTTCAAAATTCAAAATACAAACTTTCAATAATTCTAAAACTATTTTTTTTTTTAATTCATTCTCATAATTTGTATGTTTATGGGCCAATCAAATCTTCTAAATTCGAATCATTTCAGGAAACGTTTGTAGAATTTATAAAAAAAAATGGATTTTCAGAATTTCAAAATATATGCTTTACAGAATGTGCGAAATTTTAAAACGTTTAGATTCTATATAACTTTAACATTTTTTTCAATTTTAGAATTATTTAAATTTTTAATATTTATTTTTTTAAAACTTTCGTCAACTTTTATGAATTTTTAAAATACAAAATGTTTCAGAATATGTATCATTTGTCCAAAATCTCAAAAACACGCAGAGTTTTTGAAAGTATTATATTTCTAAGGAAGATCATAATCATAACTATTAACAAATTTTAATTTTGGAAATTTCAAATTCCTGAAGTTTTTGAAAATTTTCAAAGGCTTAAATAACTGAAATTTTTTGATTTTTTTTGTAAATAAAAAACTGAAATTTTTATAGTAAGTTCTCTGAATTGCCTAAAAATTTCTAAAAATCTAAAATAATAGAAACGTTTCTTTTTTTAATAAAACTTTGAAATTCCTACAGGGCGCTGAAAAGGCCAAAACTTAAAAATCTGATGCAAATAGAAATTTTTCTGCGTAACGTAGAAATGACCGAAACATTATCAACTCATTGATAATAATCAAATTAAAAAAAAAAAAAAAACTTTGATAATTCCAAGAAATATAACGTTAAATCACGAAGAAAAGCTGAAGTTATGCTGATTTACTCAGAAATTTTCCAATTTCCAAATCCTAACTAGTAATCTTGCAAATTTCACTTCCGAACTTTCCTTCCAACGTTATCAGGCCTAAGAAATCACGTCACGCTTGTCACCTTGATCATTGATCCCTACTTTTGTAAGTTCTGTGAAATGGCTGAGTCTATTCACAGAACGGGTGCTTTAACTTGAAGGATGTCGAATATAAATGAACGGTGAAGTCCCAAAGGAATTTACGACAGTGCGAAAATATAAATAAAGCCAAAGGAGACAAGAATCTGTGAAAACGGTCAGTTAAGAGATACAAAGAAGCAACAGCTAGAGACTGTTGCGCTAAAAGAAAACTCAATAAACTTCGGAGGAAACTGAACTCCGATACTTCCTGTAAAAACGACGATTTTAATTAATTAAATAAGCGCCATTAGGTTCAAACTTGGCTCCGTCCAATAAAAGCATAACGATTTTGCTGCCTTGCAATTTAATACTCGCGTTAAACTTTAATTTTCAAAGTATGAAAACCAAACAATGACTAATCCGAGAAGTTTAGGCCTTCCAGTGCTTTTATTGTTATTATGTCTTGAATATTACAATAAACTTTATGGAAACATCTCGTAGGAATTCGGAATTAATGTTTCTAAAGAAACGAAATTTATGCTCGATGCGCGGACGATAATTTCGAAAAATATTGTGTCCGTTTTATCAAGATGGGAGCTAATTTATAGTTGCGCAACTTTCTTTAGAAATTATTTAAATTAGTTTGAGAACACAGGAAATAAATGTACAAGTTTGTTTGATCAGATACGCGCTATTATTCTTATCTTTCATCGGACCTACAAGAAATTCAGGAGGAAAAAAATATGTCGCTACTTCATTAAGTTTGATGTTTCGTGACAGGTAAAATAACAAAATACATTTTTCGATAATTAATAACTGCGTGTAAATATTGGACCAGACAAGTTTACATTAATTGGTTTCGTCTTAATACGTCATACACTACTTTTATTATAATTGCCTTTTGCATTTCAAACTAATTAAAATTTCACTTTTGTTTACGTAAAATTCTCTGCTAAATATGTTTTCATTTCAGAGAACGATAATAAAAAGTCATTTGATTATTGTTTTAACTACCAAAATCTTAATATTTTACTAATAAAATTTTAATGGTTGGTCGGTCAACACGAACTTTCGGACCAGTTTATCAAAGTTCAGCTGTTATGACGGTAAACATCGTATAATTTCCCTCATTTGAATTATTTGCAATGAGGTACATTTCATAAAAAAAAAAATACTAATTGGTGAAAATTTCAAGCGAAAATCCCAAAAAAAAAATAGTAAAAACCTTGAATTAAAAATTTCTTTAAATTTTCTGACAAGCTATAAATAAACGCTAAATTTTGTAGATCGTGGATTAAAATTTTCTTGCAACTTTTTTACTACAGCTATAATCTATAACTTTTTCTGCTTAACAAGGAAATTTTAACTAGTACATTTTGAAAATTTCAAGCCAATAACGCAAACAATTTTTTTTTAATATTATTACATTTTTTGTTAGTCTTGAATTATTATTATTTTCTTGTAATTTATTATTTCGTTTTAATTTTTTCACTAGAGCTATAATTTTGTACTTATGTAGGATTAATGAAGAAGTTATTACTAGTAAACCTTGAAATTTTCAAGTTGATGGCTAAGAAAATAAAATTTAGTGACCCATAGAAGTTAAGTTTTTGTGCAAAATGGGTAAATTTTTTGTCAACTTTGAATAAAAAAATTCCAAAAAAATTTTTTATTAAAGCTGTACATTTACAGAGTGGCGCGCCGTTACATAAAGAAATCAATACTTAAAAATCCTGAAAATTCTAAGCCAATGCCTAGAAAAATTACAATTTTGTCAAAAATTATACATAGAAAGATTTGTGAAAAAAATTTGCTACATTTTGTCGATGTTGAACTAAAAATTTGTTAAGATTCTCACACTGGAGTTGAAATTTTCCAGTTTGTTTTGAATAAAAACTAATAATTCCTAAAAATTTCGAGTCGATAGCAAGAAAAATTAGAATTTTGTAAAACATAATGGAAATCTCAAATTAAAAATTTCTTATAATTTTTTACTAGTGCTATAATTTTTCTATTTAGTGTGCATATTGAATATATCAAAACTAGTAAAGCCTGAAAATTTCACGTCAATAATCCAAAAAATTACAATTTTGTAAAAAATAATAGATTTTGTGAAATAAACGCTAAATTTTGTCGATCATGGATTAAAATTTTCTTACGCCTCTCTCACTACAACTATAATCTTTGTTGGTCTTAATAACAAAAAAATTTAAACTAGTTAATTCTGAATATTTCAAGCCAATAGCCCAAACAAAAAAAATCTAAAAAAATGTTAGTCTTGAATATTTTTTTTTATTATTTTTACTAGAGCTATAATTTTGCATTTATGTCGATTAATAAAAAAGATATAACTAGTAAACCTAAAGATTTTATGTTGATAGCTAAAAAAAAATGACAATTTCGTGAGACATAATAGAAGTTTTTGTAAAAAATTGATAATTTTTTTTTCAATTTTGAATCAAAAATTTTTAAAAACATTTTTACCACAGCATTTGCAAGTTAATGCGTTACATAAAGAAATCAACTTGTAAATTATGAAAATTTTAAGCCAATAGCCAGAAAAATGAAGAATTTTGTGAGAAATAATACGTAAAAGGATGTGTGGAAAAAATTGCTACATTTTGTCGATCTCGAAATAAAATTTCTTATATTTCTCTTATTAGTGGTATAATTTTTAATTAAATGTACATTGTAAATAAATCAAAGCTAGCAAATCCTAAAAATTTCAAATCAATAATCTAAAAAATAACAATTTCGTAAAAAAGAAAAAATTTTGTCGATCGTGGATTAAAAATTTTTCCCAACTGTCTCACTACAGCACCAATTTTGTAATTTCGTCTTCATAACAAAGAAATGTAAACTAGTAAATTCTAAAAAAATTAGGCCAATAAAAAATAATTCTAATTCATTTTTTGTTAATCTTTATTTTTTTAATGCTTTTGCTGGAGCTATCATTTTGAATTTATGTACGACTAATGAAGAAGTTATTAGTAGTAAATCCTGAAATTTTCAAATAGAAATAGAATAGCTGAGAAAATATCAATTCCGTGAGACAGAAGTTTTTGTGAAAAATTACAATTTTTTTACCAATTTTGAATTGAAAATTTCTAAAAAAAAATACCGAAGCTAAGCATATGCAAATTAGTGCGTTACATAAAGAAGTCAATACTGGTAAATCCTAAAAATTTTGAGCCAATAGCTAGAAAAATTACAATTTTGTCAGAAATAATACACAGCAAGATGTGTGAAAAAAAATGCTACATTTCGTCGATCTTGGACTAAAAATTCTCACACTGGAAGAAGATATTAAATCCTGAAAATTTCAAGTTTATAGCTGAAAAATAAGAATTTTGTGAGACAATGGAAAGTTTTACGAAGAAACCACTGAATTTTGGGCCGATCTCCAATTAAAAAATTCTTATAATTCTCCTACTATTGCTATAATTTTTCAACTTTATGTGCGTAGTAAATAAATCCAAACTCGTTAACCATGAAATTTTCAAGGCGATATCCCGAAAAATAACATTTGATGAAAAATAATAGGTTTTGTTTTAACCATCAGAATCTTAACATTTTATTAACAGTTTTAAATATCCGGTGAATCAACGCAAACTTTCGAACCAATTTATCAAAGGTTCAGCATTTATGACGTTAAACACCGTTTAATTTAACATGTCTGTTACCAAAACTATATTACATAAATTTTCAACCACTTCAAACAAACAATTAGTTCCAATCAACTTCCTTGTGTCCGAGTTCGCAATAATTACAGTTTGTTGTAGTGGAAACCGTTGTTTAATCGAAATTATGATAACGCAACATAATCGATAATTATTTTAGCAAGTCAACCATACCGTAGGCGTGGTTTCGCACATGAAGAGAGGGGGTAACACTACATAAACCGCAGCTCGTTGCCACTCACGTTAGTTTACGTCCAGCAGCGCGGTTTTTATGCTTCTTGTCGGTTGTTTTTTTGGTTCATCGGTAATCCCTTATTCCGCTGCACATACTAAACGCCTCCGACCTATGTAAACACAAAAGAAAATGGACGCTAAATCGATCACCTCCCGAACCAAATTTAATCCCAGCACACGGAAATTTAATCAAAAAAGAACCGAGAACATTCAAATGCCACTTCAATGAGTGATTTACAACAAATATCTCGTGATTTCCTGAATAAACACAGGTTTATTTTAGATGTAACGTTTTAAAACAGGAAACTGCGTCATGACTTCAAGAGTCCTTTTAATTAGACTCTGTCATCAAAGAAACTGGGAGTTTTCGAACAAAGGTCACTTTTGGTGAAATTCATGGAGATTTTGATAAGACTCTGTGTTTCTCCGACGGATAATTAGTCGGTGTAATTGTTTTTCCGCTCTGAATTTTTAACGCGGCCCACAAAAAGCAAGAACGGAATAATTAATATTAAGCTTTTATACATAGTGTAGGAACATGGCTGAATTTCATCGTCATAACAAATTATAAAACTTCAGCCGGTTGTAATTAAGATTCAAGAACACAACCTGCAACTGGTTCAACTTCTTTAGACAATTATGCAAATACAATATTTATCGAGCGCTTCCGCTCGCTTAAACCAAGAGGGTGGCATTTAAAATAAAATTAATTAGTGGATAGCAACTCCGAAGAAACAAGCTAAAACTATTAATACCAACTTGCATTAATACACTCCTGCAGTGGTAAAAATCAATCGATTCCAACAGATTATTATTATCCTCACATCTTGCATATTAAATGCTGTTATTTATTGACACTTATAAAATTGTGTCATTGGTCGATAATCTTGTTTGCACACAAACACAATTTATAGAAACGAATTGAATTATGCCACATCCTCGAGTTCTTTAAATAATTTACTCTAGCTTTTATTATTTGCTAGCTACGCGAGTAATATTTATTGATATTTGCACGTTGATTATCACGCTGCTGTCACGAAAATTTAATTAAAGGAGCAAGAATTCATTCGAAATGTTGGAGTGTTAATAAAAATTACGAGAATAAAAGTAATTGTTTTTCTCTTGAAAAACAGCGTGAAAATGAGCAGATGCGTTTGTTACAATTTAAACATTTCAATTCTGAAATCTTTTTGTTTCCAGTGTACCGAAATTCCATCTCAGCTTTTCATTTTTATGAGTTTTTTTCTAATTTGTATTGTTTTGTTATATTATATTCATCTGCTTGGCTAATTTGTGGGAGTTTTACCTCTTTATAAAGACTTTTTCGTGTACTAAATCTGAAGTATTTTGCTGCTGAATCAAAGTTAAGCCTTAAATAATTTAAGTGAAGTGTGAATTAGAAGTGACCGTTTTGTGAAAAATAATAGATGAGTTTGGTGAAAAAAATTGCTAAACTTTTTCTTTTCTTCTTTTCGATTTGCTATAATTTTGCAAATTTAAGCAAAACTAATTAATATTAAAAATTTCAAATGGATAATCTGAAAAATAACAGTTTTGCAAGAAACGTTACGTTTTCTTTTGTCTCACTAAAGCTATAAATTCGTAAATTAATGAGCTTAATGAATCAAATCTAGTAAATCTGGAAAATTCTAAATTGATAATATTAAAAATGACTTTTTTTGAAAAATTATGTGCAAAAAATGTGAAAATCCTGCTAATTTTTTTGTTAATCTTGAATTTTAAATTTCGTAAAATTTTCTAAGTACAGCTATAATTTTTCAATTAAGTGTGCATAACTAAGAAATCAAAACTAGTAAATCCTGAAAGTCAATAACTAGAAAAATTACAATTTTGTGAAAAAAATAAGATTTTACGAAAAAATTGCTACATTACTGTCGAGCCTGAAGTAAAAATGTTGCAATGTAATGTTGCAACTCGGTACGTTTAACAAAGAAATCAAAATTAATTAATCCTAAAAATTTCAAGTCAATAAACCAAGATATAACAATTTTGTGAAAAATTTCAAAAATTAGCATGCATAAGACGTGAAAACTAGTAAAATTTTAAAAAATGATAAATTTGTGGGAAATAAATTGTAAACTTATGGCGATTTTTATTTAATTTTTTTAACCTTTAGAGCTATAATTTTATAATTTAGTGGCATAATAAAACAATCAAAATTAGCAAATATGAAAATTTTCAAAAAGATAACGAAAACACTAATTTTGCAGAAAAAAAAACAGATTTTGAAAAAAGCTGCTTTGGCAATCGTGAATTCAAATTTTCTTGTTTAAGCTATAACTTTTAATTTTGTGTGCATTTTTTTTTAATTGTCACATTTTTAGTCAATTTTGAATCAACAATTTCCTAAAATTGTATCTTTGCAATTATAATTTTGCAATTTAGTACCATTAATAATAAAATTAAGAATTCTAAATTCTGAAGATTTCAAGTCGATAACCCAAAAATGACTATTTTAAAGGAAATGAAAAGTTTGATAATAATGATTTTTTGTGGAGCTCGACTCAAAAATTTCTTAAAATTCTTTTCCTAAAACTATAATTCTATAACTTGGCGCGCTTAATAGAGAAATCAAAATTTGTGAATTCTAAAAATTTCCAATTAATAACCGAAAATAGGCAAATAATAGGTTTTGTGAAATTTTTTTTTCTCGATTTTGGATCAAAAATGAAAAAAAAGTCTGTGCGCATAATAAACAAACCAAGACTAGTGCATCTGGTAAATGTCAAGACGATAGTTCGAAAAATAACAATTGTATGACAAATGGGAAATAAAAGGTTTTGTGAAAAATTCCTAAAATTTTGATTTTGAATTAAAAATATCTTACCATTTTTTCACTGACTGTTTATGTTTGTATCTAGATTTTTAGATCCTTTCGATGATTTTTAAAAAAGTTTAGTATTTTCTAGATTGTTTAAATAATTTAGTTATTTTTATGTTTTTGGATTCTCAAGAACACAATACAGTTATTAAGCTTTATTATGATTCTAATAAAAAGTTTGAATTTCCATCACTTTCAAAAGTTGACCCGCATCTGATGTCGAGTTAAAAAGAAAATAAAAATCTGGCCGCATATTTCAACCGCAAAACGTTTTTATCATTACTTTTTTACAGCTAAATAACTAAACAGACTTTTAGACATTTATGTAGGGATATTTTTCTATTTTTATAGCCAAGTAGAAACATATTTCTGCAAACGAATCATCTGCAAAAGCAAACAAAATTATGACGAGGTGTGAGTATTTTTAGAGAAAAATCTGACAAATTTAGAAGCAATCAAATTTGATAATCAGATGTTCAACAAACTCAAAATAGAAATAAAATTCAAAGTGTGTTCACTAGTTCAGTTTAGGAAATCGAACAAAAAAAATTATGGCCCGTTTAATATCCACAAAACGTCATACTTACGTCACCAAAATTTACATAAATGCGTTCATGATTAGCGTTTGGCTGTTTGTATATTCACACAAACACTGTGTAAAATATGAATCTTAGTTTAAACAACAAATCTGAAATTATATTCGTGGAAACACTAACTCAAAATCCGTTTAAAAATTGTTTTATCGTAAACTTCAGCTACGTATGAAATCGCTTAATCAAAACGGTCCGGGAATCCATCAATAAACAAAGTGCTTCGAATTAAAATAAAACACCTACCATCCGACATATTAATAATAATAAATTACGAAAAATCCTTCTGTTTAAACGTTACAACAGGTTAAAACTCGTTGTATATAAACATTTGCAAACATTGTAAAAATAGCCCGCACGAAACTGGAAGTCTGACCTTAAAAAATCTTGAAACGAAGCATAAAACCGACATCATTAAAAGCTTGCAAACACATACCATCGAGTTCCGAAAGAGTTGATTCTCCACTGTCGAAGGGCTCAGGATCCCTTCGATAGTTCCTGCGATGGAGTCCCGAATCGGAGCCCGAACGACAATGGGAATAACCAGTTCCAGGATAATAGTGCATCTCAGCTGCACCGTTTTGCCTTTATCACCACATCACTACAGACATTTTTGGCACTACAAGTCCGTCACTGATCTTTTTGGGGGGTTTCGGGAGACGGAGTGGCATTGTGGAAATTCCTAACTTAAAATGGAGGCGGGTTCACCTGAAAACGAGGAGATAGTACTTATCGGTGGCTGTACTGATTCGATTAATAAATTGACACTTGAAAAGTGTCTAGTCGGTTAATTTACATGATAGGACAAATGTTGCCTTTTCGTTGTACAACAGATGGTGGAATTTCACCTACTAAAAGGGGGCAAAAATATTGATAACTTAATGGAAGTGAATCGGGTCGATAACATGTTTACGGTTTCTTACTAAACAGGGAAGTAACTAATAAGAATCGGAAAAGTTCGTAAAAGGGGTCAATTTATTCTACTTTTATCTTACTTTTAAATAAAAAGGATGTATCAACAGTTTCTGGGAACTATTTAGATTTTGGTTCATGATACAGAAAAAGTTCAGGAAATAAACATACAAAATGGAATTTCTACAGTTGAACGTAGCCAGGTAAATTTGAAAATAGTAACTCTAATTTTGCCGCATTTCAACGGAAGCTTTTAATCCTGTTTACAATAAACCTTCACATGTTGTAGTTTAGTATCCATCCTTGATTTTTATACTTTGGTTTTCAAAATCTAGAAATTTTCTACTTAATTTAAGTTTCATTTCTTAGGCTATTTATTGTTCACTCTAAAAAAAGTGTTTCAGGTATTATTCCAATAATTTCCCACTTTTAGAACTAAAAAGATTTTTTTATTTTTTTAAAATTGACAGCAATTTAACAATGCAACATATCCAAAATTGACAAAATATCTAAAGATTTTTCTTTTCAGGTTTTTAAGTTCTAATAAAGTCTTAAATTCCTAAGAGTTTTTACGGCACAGGTTTCTAGGGTTTTTGCTTTTTTAAATTTGAACGTTTAACGTACGAGCTAGAAAAACTTTAAGAACTAGAAACTAAACAAATTGAGGACTTAACTTTAAAAACATTGAGACTCCTAAAAAATCTTAAAATAATATTTAAGAATCTGAAAAAAAATAAAAATCACATCAATAATGTGCTCGAAAATTTCAGAATCTTCAAATGTTCGTTTTTCCAAAATTTTGCACTTGTTTAAAAAGGAGTCAAGTTTTAGTTAAAGATGAAAAAAAAATATAGAATTTTTATGATATTAAAACTGTTCGATAAACAAGCGTCTTCAATTTCGAAAATTCATAGAAGTTTGTAGAAAACAATATTCCTCAAATGTGCAAAATGTTCAGAGATTTTAACATTCTAGAAATATCTATAAATTTTTCAGATGCGTTTTTTGCTTCAAAAAGACAATTGTTAATATCTTTTTTTTTTATTTGAAGAAAGCAATGTCTAAAATTTTTATTTTTGTATTTTAAAAGAACCGTAAATTTTAAATCATTTTTTTATTTTGTTCAGAGAATTTGATTTTTTCGTAATTTTAAAAGTTTTCAAAATAATCTAGTCAGGATTTTTCGAATTATTACCAAGTTTTATTAAGTCTAAATTTTTTTAAATAATTTTACCTCAACTTTAAAAGCATCAATTATTTTAGTTGAGATTTTCGAATTTTTGTGATCTTTAAAGATTTTATGAATTTTTTTTTTGTAATCTTCCAAAATTTATGAAAGTTTGAAATTGTAAAATTTTGTCAGTTATGCAAAACTTAGAACAATAAGAATCTCGAGAATATTTTTTTTCTACAATTTTAAATGTATGTATTTTTAGAATCTTACCATTTATAGAACTTACAGAGGAAAAAAATTAAATTGTACAACAAAAAATTCAAAATCTCAAAATGTCCTTATTCTTCTTCTTTTCATTTATTTATTTCAGAGTACATATTTTGGTTTTATCTGAAGTCCAAAAGTGCCCAAAACTATTTCAATTGACATTTTTACATACTTTGAAACATTCTGAAAATGTGCGGAGATCCCCCCAAAATAAAAAAATTATCCAAATTCTTCACTTTTTTAGAATCTCAAAATTTTTAGTTTTTTAGTTATTTTAAAAGTTGTAGTGCCTCTAAATCAATTTTCCTTTTGATGTTTGAAAATTATTTAAGTTGTCATTTTTTGAATTTCCAGGAAATTTCATTAAATCTACGATTTCCAAAATACCTCAAAATTCACGAATCAGAAAAAGTTTAGACTTATGTAAAAAAAATAGCAATTTATCTTATTCAAATACTTAAGCAATTTTTATTTGTGAACGTATCCATAATAATAATTATTATTAGTTGATTTTTCATAGAAAAATATTTTCCATTTGAAATAAATTTTTCAAGATATTTACTATATGCAAAATACACAAATGTGCCAAATCTCTAAAAATCCAGAACTACAAAAATGTCCAAATTTTATTAATTTTTGTATTATTATTAGTGTTAAAAAAATGTTATTTTTTAACGTGCTAAAAAAATTTCAACAATAAAAAA
Organism: Cynaeus angustus; assembly: GCA_030157275.1. Classification (NCBI taxonomy): domain Eukaryota; kingdom Metazoa; phylum Arthropoda; class Insecta; order Coleoptera; family Tenebrionidae; genus Cynaeus; species Cynaeus angustus. The sequence goes on from CM058064.1 coordinate 15,572,856, forward strand.
ACTTCAATTTTTCGTTGGAATTCTTGAATTTTTACTGTTCCGTCATTTTGAAAATGGAGACTTTACGAAACTTGAAATTGTTTTTATTTTCAATTTATGCATGTCGATTTCCAAATAAAATTTGTAAATTGAAAAACGATTTAATGGTGAATTAAAGATATTTAAAAATGACACACGTTCAAGGTGGGTAGATATCAAGCCCTAATTTCTTTTTTAAATTCAAAAATCGTAAACCTGAAATATTGGAAACCTGAACTTAATTAGGTTTAAGCCTAATATTCTGATGAAAACTTAAATTTCTGCACCAATTTCACTTTTCTTTTTCAATAAATTGATGGCAAATGATGCAACCTAAGCCTAACAGCTAAAACCTGAACGTTTCGTAACACAAAATTCGTTACCTCTGCAAACTTTTCCCCAAAAACTAAACAAATTTACCCACTTCAAATCGAATTTTCACAACTTTTCGAAACTCTTCCGCACTTTTGCTGTCCCCCCAACTCAAATCCCGAACTAAAAAAAAATACAGCCACCAAAACGAATATCTCTTTTGTACACCGGGTGTTGGAAAAAACGGCCAAATCGGGGAATTTATCAACGGCAATCTCCGTGAGATTTCGCGCCGCGACGTTCAACTGTCGGAGGGTGACTAAAGATGCAACAGCGTCCAGCATGCCATGGAATAGTACGCATGTCAATATTTAGTATTGGATAAAAATGATTTGAATGTTTCCGAAACAGTTTTTATTGCAATTTTATCGCAACATAAAAACAATTTGTTTCGAAAAAATCGAAAGATGCCTGTTTGCGTTCTCACAAAGGTTTTTATTGCCCGTTGGAGCGTGAAAATTCAAATTTGGGGGTGCTTTGTTAGGGAGAATGTTTTCGGTTTTTTATGATTGCTCGCGTTGAGATTTACTTGGGTTTTATAATGGTAATAAGATCGAATCGTGTTCGTGGAAACTACTGGTGTCGTGGGCGGGAATTTATTTATTGCAAAAGTCTATGTTCTCTCTTTTATCCGTGAGTTTTTGTCAGCATGAAAAAGCGCAGACGGACGATGATAAATAAGTAAATCACGATAAATCTTCCTGACGAATTCCAATCCGGTTATGGTTGATTTACAATTAAAATGACTTAGGTGGTTTCTCTATGGGCGGAAACTCATAAAAATGATAATTCGTACGTAAAAAACCTACCAATGGCAATCTTATGTAATGCATAAACCAAACGGTGATCGATAACACTTCTAATTTACGACACTGTAAACAATATGTTTATGGTCGTCTAATAAACACAGACAAAGTTAGATTCGTATTGCGAAAAATGAACGCGGTCGTGAGGAGCTTACCGAACGCACTTTTTTCTTATTGGCGTCACTACCGAAAAAATTACTCAACAAACACCACAACATATTATTGCACAGCCAATCAATCATCGAAATTGAATCAAACCAATAAACTCCGATATCCTCGAATTATTAATGCAATTTACTATGTTTAGTGACGCTTCATACTCGGCGTAGCGTAAATTTGTCAAAGGAAGAATTTCAAGAATTCTGTGGCTTTGAGCGAGCTGTATATACAAATAAAAAAGTGCAAATAATTGGAGTCTGTTTGATTTTTAGAGCAGAAAATAAGGTGGAAAAGTTTATTTTAGCGCTTTTCTAGTGTAATTTTACACTGCGATTAGTGTTTTTTTTTGAGAAACGAAGGAGTGGTGTCAAAATGTTGAGCATAAACTGAAAAAAAAGAGATAGAAATGTGATTTTTTTAGAATTTTTTCCTCCGGAATGATAAAATTAGGATGTTGGAAATTTTCCAAAAATTTAAATCGGCTAATTTAATTATCATAACATGTAATTCCAATTCCAAGTCTACCAGTTCCGATCTATAATTTTAAAAAAATACTCCAGGTCTTTCTAATTTGACAAAAAAAATTGTTTTAATTTGGCGCATCCACCATTTTCAAAATTTTCTTAAAAATTCATATTTTTTTGATATTTGAAAAATAATTTATTTATGGGTTTAGACATAAGAAAGCCACAAGAAAATTATTTGTTAAGAATGCTAAATTTCAAAATAATTGACCAATAGTGAAATTTTTGTAAATTTTGACTTTTGACTTTTGACAAAACTCCAGAATATGACTCTAGGTACCACAACTTTAGCATATGTAACTCTATAAATTATAAATAGTATATTTACTTGTTTGAGTAATTAAAATTTAAAAATTATAGGCCTCATTGTAAAAATTTTGTAAATTTGGATTTTTTCTCGTAACGTATATTTTATATATTATTTCAGTTTAAGTATTATAACTTTGACCTCTTTAGTTCTATACGTATAAAATTTTGTATATTTATTAGCTTGACCTAGTTTAATAAGTGTACCAAAATACAAAATTGTGCGCCTGACTACCAATTTTGAAAATTTTTATTTCTAGTAGACACAAAAAATCTTTGTTACGTCAGTTCAAATTCCAGCTTTGACATGAAATTTAAAATTTTTACAAAATTACTAGCTTAATATTATTTATTAGATGTGTCAAAATTAAAGATTATTGTGTCAATTTTAGAAAATTTGTAAGTTTTGACTGTCAGTTTAAAGAACTTTTACATCTAGTTCTATAAATTTGAAATTTGATGTATTTACAGGCGTAGTCTTGTTTGTTAAATGGACCAAAACTCAAAATTATACAAGTTTTACAAATTTTGAGTTTTGATCCGGAACGAAAAACTTTGAAAAATGACTCTTTGCCTCATAACTTCGACATCTTTAGGTATATAAATTTGAAATTTGGGCTCTTTACTAGTCTATGTCTATTTATTAAATCTTACGAAATTTAAAGTAATAGGTCCAATTTTACAAATTTTGTAAATTATCATTTTTGGTCGAAGCAAAAAATCTCTATTATATCAAGTTAAGTTCCATATCTTTAACATCTGTGATTCTATAAATTTTATATTTTGTACAGATCCTAGCCTAACCTTCTTTATTAAGTGTGTCAAAGATAAAAATTATGGATCTAATTTTAAACATTTTCTAAAATTTGACGTTTGGTCTAAATGGAAAATACTACATTTTGCTTTCATGGCATAATTTTAAGATTTGTGGTACTCAATTTTGAATTCTGGTATATCTACTAATCTAGTACCATTTATTAAGTATATCAACATTTAAAATTATAAGCTTTGTTTTACAGATTTTGTAAATTTTGATTTTTAGTCAAAACGAAAAATCTGTATCATGTCAGTTTAACTTCAACATCTTTACCTTTTCAAACTTGAAATTTGGTATAATTACTAGCCTTCTTTTTTGTAATAAGAGTGCCAAAAGTCAAAATAATTGGTTTGATTTTACAAGTTTTTATAAATTCAGATTTTTGATCGACCCGAAAAACTTCAGAATATTCAAAAACCCACAACTTCGAAATCTACACTTCTACAAATCTGAAATTTTGTTCAGTTACTTACCGTATCTCGCTTATTAAGTGTGCTAAAATTCAAAATTATGTGTTTAATTGTACAAATTTTGTAATTTTCGACTTTTTTTCGAAACGAAAAAGTTCTAATACATTCCGAGTCATATAACTTTAACAATTGTAGCTCCATAAATATGAAATTTGGCACACTTGCTAACCTGTTCTTGCCTAGAATGTGTGCCAAGATTTGAAAGTATAAGATCAATATTACAGATTTTGTAGAATATTACTTTTAGTCGAAATAAAAAGCGACATATATTATTCTGAAAGAATATTGGATATTTTGTAAGAACCGAAAATTAGAAATATTTGCCATTTATTTATATTTTGCACAATTGACAAAAACTTAAAAAAGACATTATCATTATCAATTAACCAATTAATAAATAACAAAATAACTTGTTTCTATCTCTCAAAATTTACAAATTTGATAATTAACTATAATACAAAGTTTATAATTTTCATTTATAAAAAACGGATATTTGGCAAGCATTTTGTAATAAAATACCCATGGATTTTACTCTAATAACTACAAACAAAAACTTATCTTTTCAGTAAATTTGACCCTTGTCACACGGTGAATGTTAGCTCTTATGCAACGACAAAGAGATCCGCTACCATTGCAAAACCTCAAACTCTCATCTCCTCTCAATCCATATCTGTGACATTACCTCCATTCATTCTGTCACCATCATGTGTTTATTAGCGTTTCTATCATCTAATGACCATTTCTCACATATTTGTCCTTCATATTGATTTGCCATGAAACAGAGAACCAGCTCCCCTTCCTGCTAATATTTTAGCTCGCAGTGTTCAAACAGAATTTTAATAATGAAATAAAACGGCGCACTTTCATATTACATCCAGCTCAGAATTTTACATTTAGGTGCTTCTCGGGCCACTTTACTGCAACTTATTTCTCTATCGAACGTACATTAAAGGAAACTATAGACTTTGTCAAGTTCAGAGTAGCATTATTTACAAATTTCCCAAGAGTGAAGGTGCTATTCTTGTGAAGAAAAGAACAGTTGTTTGATACTACTAAAAAATTAGCACCATGAACACCTCTAATCAAGAGCTATTTTTTCATCAGAACGCCCAAACTGCACATATTTCCTTCTCCAAATCCCACCTTGGTGCATTTTTAACACTCGCCCGATTTTTCCCCATCCTGATTTATCCCTCAAAAAAACTCCTCTCTATATTAAAATTTCAAGATGCCGCCACCAAACAAAACGAATGGAACTCCGTCAGAATTAGAAGAAACGGCGGTGATAATTGGATGAATGGCTCCGAATGATTTCCAGGGACGGCGTTCTGTCAAATTATCAAAAGTAGGAGTTGTATAAATTCAAGCCAACGAAGCGTCAAGATTTAGTGCGGATTTTCGCTTGGAAAACTTCTTTCGTACCACTTACGAGGGAAAAGTTAAAAGTAATGTGGTATTTTTCACCAGGAGATGATTTGTTTGTGGAATTGATCTTGGAAGTTTTTTCCGGAATTTTATGCAAACGGGGCAAAAGTTGGGGAAAACAGAAGGTGAGCTTTGCGAGTTGTTTAAAACTATGGAGTTTTGGTGGTTGTCACGAGGAAATATTTCTTGGAAGTCTCGGAGGAACTGTGCGCTCATGTCTACTTATTCTGGGTAAATAGAAGCTTACGATGTGTATTTAGATGGTGGATTTAACGGACCGTGGAAAACTGGGACGACAGTTGGAATAAAACCAGTCAATCACGACGGAGTAGGTATGATGTTATGACTACATGCAAACTATGGCAGCTGTTGAAAGAGGTATTAGTTTTATCATCTCTTCCTTGATTTATTGAACGTTCCGCGTCCCATATGCGGGAACAAAATTTATGAATTTCTAAAAAAAGAAAAGTAAAACTTTTAAATAATTAGCAGGTATAGTTATCCAACAAAATGCGTTTCTGTATCTTAAAAAATGTGGACCTTCGCTGATTGAAATCTCGAAATTTTCCGAAAATCACAATTTTTTGCCATTTTAAGGCATAACAGAATTTTGAGTTTTACTGAAATGCCTCATACCATCAAATTTCGCAGCAAATTTTGTGAAAAATTATCAAACTTACGTTAACTGAGCCGGAATTATAAGCATTTTTAAATTTTGTACTTTTTTGATTAACAGTTTTCATATTTTCACAGGTTTCACACATTTTTAACTTTCTAATTGTAAATTTCTATAACTTTGATTATATTTTTTTTAATTTTCAAATTTTCTATTTTCCCAGTTTTCTCATTTCTAAATATTCTAATTTTAAAATTTCATCCTAAAATTTAAAATTCCTAAATCTCTTAGATTCTCAATTTAATGATTCGTGCAGTTCCACAATCCTCAGAACAAGTACTCTCATATTTCCTAGATTATGAAATTCTTAAATTTCTCATATTTTTAATTTCTATAATTTCCAATTTTCAAAAATATTTCAAAATTTCCTAGATACTTTTTTGTATTCTCAAAATTTCCAGATATTTTTAATCGAAAAATTTAAAAATTTTGAATTGAAATTGTAGGTGAGAAATTTTGTCCATTTGCCATTTCTACAACGAATTTAAAATCTTTTTTTTCTTCGTTTTGTGGAGATTTGGGATATCCTCTTTATTTGTATTTAAGTAGATCAAATTTACAAAAAAATTGTTTGCTCTTTTTTAAAAACTGACGTTTCTTAAATTTTCAAATTTCCTAGATTTCGAAATTTTTCATACTATTAGATTTATATAATTTCTTAGACTTTCTAAATTTTTCAATACTTTTTAGTTATAATTTCTCATTCCTACGATTCTTGATTTTCTAATTTTTAATTCCTTAAAATTCTAAATTGCCCACACTTTTAGAAGACTAAAAATTTAAATTTCACATTCCTAACTCCTAATTTGCTGATTCTGAATTTTCTTAGATTTCAGATTTTCAGTTTAAATTGTCCAGATTCTCACTGTTCTTACATTTGCAGATTTCCAACAAAATTTCTTATATTTCCAGTTTCAAATTTCTATGATTTTAGGATTCCAAAATTTTTCAGCATTTCGAGGCTTAACAGAATTTTGTGAAATTTTATTATTTTTTTTTAAATTACAGTAATTTGTTTCATTCCAAACATTTAGCATCGACAACTGTAGAACCTGAATTAGCGATCATTTTGTTTGAAATCTATCGCTGTATTTTTTTTGAGAAACAATGATACCAACAATACCCACAAATACTCACCTCTGATGCATGAAATCCTCCTAAATACCATGACTTACGTGACAAATTCCCATTTGCTTTAAACCACAATACCCCTTGGGGGCAGATATTTCATTGTAAAAAAAATTACTTTTATAGCAACGACACAAACTGTATAAATACGCCCTTAACACGCCTAAACCTAAACTGTTAGCAATTATCGTTTTCATAAAAGAAAATGACTAACTCAACCTCGTTCTCAAAGCGATATTGCCTTCTATTTCCCATTTTTCCCCCAGTAATTTAATTCACTTCCCTGCATTCTCCTCATGCAACATTCCACAATCAGCTCAAAATTTCGGCGTACAAATTAATTCCATCAAAATATTTACGTTGGATACATGCTTAGTGTTACAGGAGGTAACGTAAACAATTCTAGATATGAACCCGGTCAGGCTGCACAGGACAGGAAGGGGAATCCATAAGGGTTATTTAAACTAATCCCCCAAGTGCGTGTTAATTTATTTCTACCAAAAACATATTTACAGTAGTTATGCTATTCAATCAAAATGGAAGCAATCAAGCGCAACAACCTTCCATATCACATTCGAAATTCGAGTATCACAATCGTCATACGTTCTCAAAACTTAATGACTAGGTGGTTTCTGAGAGCACTTTTTCTGCCAGCAGCGGGTCGCTTATTAAAAAATCGAAAATCTAATATTTTCTAAGTCACCCTCAATTAAACTACTCTCATTTACACACATTTACTCTTCGTCACTGCTACTCCCTTGTGCGCCTCCGGAATGCGAATCGAGCGAATTTGCGAGCTCCTCGGGCTCCGTCACGGGCAAAGAACACGCGAAATTCCTACAAACGTACGCCGCTGGTTTCCCATGCACCGGTTTGAGCCTCGCCAACGACTCGTGGCGACGGTACAACAACCCAGCGCGGCCACTAGGCCCATCTGTTACTGCTAAAATTCGGCCGGGGATGAACCTGGAGCGCACCACGTCCAACAAAGCTTGGGTGTTGTTATCTTCGGCTCCTCCGGCGATAAACACCTGCAGACATCATGATCATATTTTTTCAGGAAATTTCAGGAACTCACCTGCGTCGGCGAGTTATGGTAAAACATCAACGCAGACGTCATCTCCGGCAACGCCACCGGAATCGCTTTCAACCGATCGGCGAAGACCGTCAGCGTGCGCCCGGCTTTGGCACGCAGATCTGTACGATCTAAGTAAGCAGAGAGTTTAAGGAGATTGTGGACCGTCACTGAGTTCCCGCAAGGTTCCGCACCGTCTTGATCTGAAAGAAAAAACGAGTAGATGTTTTACTGGGAGTTGGTTAAAGACCTTCTTTTCCGCGGATGAGTATGCTGGTGTCGTTTTGGGGACTGGTGAAGTACCCGGAGCCTCGGGAGTCCCAGAAAAGACGGTCTTGTTGTTCTTGGAGAGTTTCCGCCCATTGGAGCCAGTCCGTGTCCAAGGAGGCTTCGTACAAATCGAGGAGACCGCGTATGAGGAAGGCGTAATCGTCCAGGAAACCATTGACAGGGTTCGCTCTGTAAAGATCGGAATCAAACAACAATAAAAACTATAAGGAAGAGTTTTTACGTCTGAACGATGGTCCCTTCGTCTCCCCGGTAGCAACACCTCAACAACGTCTTCTCCGTTTCGTTGTAGAGATACTTCCTAATAAAATTCGCCGCCAAGATTGCCCGATTTATGTACTCTTGTTCTTTCAAAGCAAACCCGGCTTTAGCGAAACCGGAGATCATCAACCCGTTCCAAGAAGTCACGATCTTTGTGTCGACATGCGGCTTCGGACGCTTCTGGCGTTCTGTGTACAACACCTCGTAGCACTTCTTCAGAATCTTTTTGACATCCTCGACTTCAATCTTGAATTTCCGCGCGGTTTCTTCAAACGACCCAAAACAAACAAGGACGTTCTTGTTTTTGAGTTCGTTATGAGGATCCTGAGCTGGATTTACATTGCCCCCTTCTTTGATGTTATAGTGGTGGATGAACAAGTCCGCATGGGAGATCTTCTCGCTTTTAGCCTCGCCTAACAACGCGTTAATTTCATCAAACTCCCAGACGCAGAAAGCACCCTCTTTTTTGTGTGGGGCTCCTTGGTACGGGTACGAATCCGCATCTTCCGCCCCGTAGAAACCCCCAAGAGGGTGACTCAAGTCTCTGGTGACATAAAGAAGGATGTCTTTGACAACGTCGGCAAAGAAATCGTCTCTGGAAACGAGGTAAGCGTCCACGTACGAAACGGCAAGTTGTGCCTGGTCGTAGAGCATCTTCTCGAAGTGGGGGACGTGCCAACGGTCATCCACGGAATATCTACAACGAAAAATCAGTTTTCTCCTTCTGTGAAAAGTGACTGATTACCGAGCAAAACCACAATTCACATGATCGTGGATCCCCCCATAGGCCATCTTCTTCAAACTGTGCAAGCACATATGCAAACACCTAAACCCCTGCTCCGACTCCTTTTCCCTTGAATACATATGAAACAAAAAATTAAAATTACACGGCTGCGGGAACTTCGGCTGCGTGGAGAACCCGCCGAAATCATCTTCGTAAGAGTGCGACAACTGAAGAAGACACTTCTTCCAGACGTCATCCCCAGGGACGTTAATACCTTGCTTCGAAGGAATTTCCCGCTCGCTGACTTTGCGTAAAACCTCCAAGGAGTGTTTCCCTGAATTTGCGATGACTGATTGCTTGGTACGCCACTGTTCAGCGACGCTTTTAAGAACCGATTTGAAACCGGGGCGGCCGTATTTGTCGTCGGGCGGGAAATACGTGCCCCCAGCAAGGGGTTCCAAAGTGGGGGTAAGAAACACGGACATGGGCCAGCCACCGCCGCCAACGCTCGCTTGGACAAACGCCATGTAGAGTTTGTCGACATCGGGGCGCTCCTCGCGGTCTACTTTGATGTTGATGAAGTGTTGGTTCATAATTTCGGCGACCTCGGGGTTCTCGAAGGATTCTTTCTCCATTACGTGGCACCTAGTGAAAAAATATTTATCATAAAAGGAGATAACAACGTGACCTTTGTCTGTCCATATTTACAGAATTATAAGAGTGAAATTTACCAGTGACACGTGGAGTACCCCACGGACAAGAAAATTATCTTGTTTTCCTTCCTGGCCCGCTCGAAAGCCTCCTCCCCCCATGGATACCAATCAACGGGATTCGTAGCATGTTGCAGCAAATACGGTGACTTTTCTAACCTCAATCTGTTACTTCTCGGCCCACTAGACGAGGCTTCATCCGACATTGTTCTCACAAAGTTGTTACGAACTTCTCGTGACACTGACCTAAAAATTCAATTGATTTAATATGAGGCCATCTAGTCAAGGTTATGTCACCTCGCCAACTTATCTAACGCATTTCCATACCTGACATGGACTTTTGTAGCTGGTTTCACATCGAATTCTAGAAATCTCCCAGCACTAGCATGAAAATTATTCGGTAGATGCAAATCTCCATTGGATAACGACAGTCGACGGAGTAAATTCTGCACGGAAGAGTTTTGGACGACACGCGCTACAATCATAACTGACTTGATCTACATGTCGGATTTAAACGAAACGAGCTGTTGCTGTTGACTATAAATAAATAAAAGTGAAAGGAGCAGAGTTTTTCCACTGCTCACATCAAACTTGTCGGCTTTGACAGATGAGGACAACAATCAGGTGACCATCCATGTTCATGGTTCAAAACATCGGCGAAGTAAAGGAAGAACAAACCCGAGCGAGTACCAGTTTGTCCCGTAATTATAAGTGCTATTTTACGGCACACCTGGGGCTATAGTAGGAGTAAATAACCACAATTTTTTTTTAAGAAAAGAGTGATTTTGACTACTAGAGTTGTTTCCGACGCGTCTCGAGTTTTGAAATTTGGACCCGAACGTGTCCGAGTCGTGCTTCCCGCCAAAATTACTAATTCAAATTCCAGTGTGCTGCTTCTGAAAGCAGACTTTGAACATGACAATGATTTTATAACGTAATTGAACCTATTAGTACATTTTGTGACAAATTATATAATAACAGCCAGTATGGGCATCTAACGCTCCTACACAACGCGAGTGTTTTTTTTTTTTTTAATAGGCATTACTGAAATTTATTTTGAACCTGAGGTCCAAATATCAAAACTCGAATAAATTTCAGGACTGCATACAAGAGTTGACCAAACTTATGTGTCGGAATGTACCGTCCGAGGATATTTTGACAACTTTTGAATTGCATGCATTGTTTTGTAGACAGCTGACAGCCATTTGATAAAACACATACAGCAGATGGTTATTTACTCATTTATTTCCATTAAATGAGACGTAAATTGTTGTTTGATAACCAGAAATTCAGTATTTGTTACCCATTTGGATATTGTGCTAATGTAAACAAATCAGTTTTGACAGATCCATTACTGTCTACATTTACTACCAACAGTCATTAATAACCCTAAAAACGTATAATACATACATACACTGAGCTTCCATCTACATTCTATGCCACTAAAAATGGGACGTTTTTTAACAGAAATTCAGAATTTCAGCACCATCAGATAAATGTCATTGTCACAAATGACAACTTAGTATTTTTAAAATCTTTATAGGACGAATAAAAAATGCAGGCTTTTGGTAAAAAATTCACAAATTGTAAGTACGCACCCCACAAAGCTCTTCACCGAACTTCTCAAACCTAGGTTTTTGCACGTCTCAACGTCTCATCCTCGGAGTAATGTGCAGCTTATCTATATTCACCGCTTACACCATGAGAGTCTCTCTTTCTGTCGGCATCACCGAGATGGTTCAAAGAAAAACAGATCGAGCTTCAAACGACACGAGCCAGTATTGTAAGATCGAGAATCTCGAAACATTCAACTCTGTCCAAGTACCAAATCCGTCAACTTTCGTTAACGGAGGCTGACAGTGTTTTCCAGGCTGATTATCTCTTATACGATTGGAATGAAGATACTCAGGGATTAATTTTGGGGGCCTTTTATTGGGGTTACATACTCACTCATATTCCTGGAGCTTTATTGGCCGAACATTTAAGCGGGAAGCACATTATTGGGTCGGGAATGTTGCTGAATGCGGTGTTAACTTGTATGTTTCCTTTTGCTATCGTCTACAGTAATGGAAATGTCGTGGTTGCTGTCTTATTGAGATTGATAATGGGGTTAGGCCAAGGGGTGATGTTCCCCGTTTGCGTGGCGATGATGGCGCAGTGGATCCCTTACCATGAGCAATCCAAATATGCTAGTATAACGTTCGCCGGGGGACTTTTGGGTTCTGCTTTCACCACGGTTGTGAGCGGATTTATCATCTCAGAAACGAGAGACTGGACGTATATTTTTTATTTTTTCGGGGTGATGGGTCTATTGTGGAATCTGTTATGGCAGCTGCTCTGCTACTCCTTTCCTCGGACTCATCCGTGCATTAAAGACCACGAATTGGAATATTTGGAAGAAGAACTACGTTTGTAACGTTCATTTCAACTTATTTTTAATAATCGTAATTCCAGATGACCACGTAAGCAAAATCGCTCTAGACACACCTTGGAGAAATATGATCACTTCTTTGCCAGTCTGGGCTCTGGTCGTGGGCCAACTGGGACACAGCTGGGGCTACTTTGTCATGGTGATTGACCTCCCTAAGTACATGAGCTCAGTTCTCCGATTCAACGTCAAAAACAACGGTCTATATTCTGCCATGCCCTATTTCTGCATGTGGTTCTCGACGATCAGCTTCGGATACATCGCCGATTGTCTAATCGAGAAAAACATTCTATCGCTTAAAATGACCAGATGGGTTCTCAGCATCATAGGTTGGTTCGACCTAAATCGAACTGTCTACATCTAGAAATTTTAGGTCACGTTGGTCCTGCTGTTTTTCTAGTCTTTGCATCTTATGTTGGATGCAATAAAGCTCTGGCCGTGATGATGTTTTCCATTGCTATGTTTATGATGGGAGCTTTTTTCTCCGGAATGAAAGTCAATGCACTTGATTTGGCACCGAATTTTGCTGGGACTATCACTGGAATTGTGAATGGGGTGGGGGTCGTGTCAGCAATGCTTGTTCCATCTGTCGTTGGTGTACTAGCTCCAAATGTAAGTTCAGAGTTAAGGAAATGTGAACTTGAGTTGGCTTTTCTAGCAAACAATTGAAGAGTGGAGAGTTGTGTTTTGGATCACTTTTGTTCTACTAGTGCTAACAAATATTTTTTTTCTTGTTTTTATGTCAGCGGATGAACAATCATGGAACAACAGGCTTAAGAGGAGATCCAGCTTGGTTTTTGGAATGTAATAGCCCGTATTCAATCTATTAGTAAGTTACAGAAAGACCAAGAGATACAAGAAATTCCAAGATCCAAGAAAATTTTGAATAATGCAAAAAATGCACTGAGACTCACATCCAAGAGACATCAAAAATATAAACAATCAAAGAAAATTTAGAAAAACAAAATAAAACCATCATATTTTGCTTTCTTCAAACTTGTTCTAATAAGGCCACGTTTCCACAAATTCCGTTTCATGTTATCACTCTCAAAATATTCTCAATTGCCAGTTTTATAAAACTAGTTATCTATGCTATTTTTTCTAATTTGCTTATTAAGTCCATTTTTTTATCAATGAAATTAATTTTTATGATTCATGGAATTTTGTGGGGGCTTTCTTTTCGAGAATAAAAGTGCGCTGGATTTGTCGCCCAATTTTTCCGGAATTGTAGTGGCATCGTGAATGGGCTTGGAGTTATTTTCGCGATGATTGTGCCGTTTTTGGTCGGTGCTATGGTTCCACAAGTGGGAAAAGAAAGTGAAAATTTTGTTTTTAATGTTTTGTTTATGTCGGCGGAGATCCAAAAGTGGAATAATCCGGAAGGGGAAAATGAAAATTGATTTTGGGGTTATGTGTAACTTACAGAAATAAATAAAGAAAAAAATGGATCGTAAAAGTAAGGTCAAATATCAATTGCTTGTTATATCTTGATACTTATTGAATCGCTTTAGTTACAAACGGAATGCAAAAATTGTTATTTGAAAAATGACTAATGTTCTAGTAGTGGAAAAAATTATATATAAACCACTGTACAGAAACTTTTTCTTAATATATAATTATAATACTGTTCAGCTAAAAAAATTGCTTCTGTACCTTGGGGTATAATTACTATTATTATGAAGTTTATGAATATAATTTGAGATAATTTCAAACTAGGAATATTACTTTTCTCAAATTGTAATCTGGAAGTTATTAGAATTTAGAAATTTGTGAATTTTTGAAAATAAGAATTTCTAATTTTGGGGATATAGAACCTGGAAATTCAAAATCTAAAAATCTACATTATAAAACTTGGGAATATAGTTTAGGAAAGTGTAACCATAATCAGATCAGGAAATTTTTTGTTGGGACTTACGTTTAAAACATAAGGGAACAAGACGGTTTTAAATATCTTAAGAAAATACAATCTAAAATCTTATAGATCTAGAATCTAGAAAAATTTAACTTCTGAAATTCAGAAACTAGCATATGATAAACTGTTAACTTTAATTTTAGAGTATCTAGAGTTGAGAAATTTGAGAATCTTAAATCTAGGATGACAGAATTTAAACACCTAGCATCTTGACACTTAATCATGCATTTAGAAATGTAGAATCTGAGAATGTAGAAAGCAGATATCTCTTATCTGAAAATGTAGCATCTAAGAATCTAGAATTTATGATTCTAAAACATTTTATTTTCATAGGACTTGCGTATTTAGTTTAGGCTATTAAAATGGGAACCTAAAAATCTCAAAATTTAATCAGTAGATATTTTGTGGAAATGTTTTAAAATTTATTAGATATTTACAAAATTTGTGTTAATAGTAGGAGAAAATTTTAATTTATTAGAATAAAATTAAATTTCTGGAACTTTTTATTTGTTATTTTCCAAAACTTGTCAAACTGAAACGATTTTTATTTGCTTCTTATCTTCAACTTCAATCTGTTACAACCTTAAACGAAGAATGAAAACAATGAATTTTTATTATAGTTTCATTTTTTACATAAACTATAAAATATAAAAAACGCTACACGCGTAACTAACACTGGACAGAATGAAAAGCTGTTTTTGAGCTTCCTATCTCTTTTGTACCGATTTCGAAATTCATAACGTTGTCATCAGTTAAAATTAAATAATTTCGTCTAGAATTTCCTAAAACTACAGTTAGGTCCTAAAACGTCCCTAAATCGTTTCAAATCAGTCTTATTTTTTATTCTACATCGTTTCTTCTTTCACGCCTCCATTCTCAGCAGTCCGTTGCCGGTGAGCCTGAGGATCATTCCACCACTGTTCTTCCCCAGTTCCAAACAACACGTAGATAATACTAGTGATAACAAAAATCGCAAAAGAGATCCATAGAACGACCCTCCATTGGAGCAGTGTGTGCTGAAATCGATAATGATTACAGTTTTTCAGTCATTTATTGTATGTACGACAAGACAATAAAGTATCACTTTTCCACCAAATAAAAATTAATGCACTCGTGCATTTATTTCACGAGCTGGTTAAAGATCCTTTACATTTTTTTTTCTTTAACAATCTTTGAAAAGAAATTTTAATTTATTAGTTAGAAAAATAATAGTATTTTATCTACCCTTGATATTAAATTATCACTTTATCTGCCTTTGAGGTTAAAGTGCAAGTTAGCCTTCTATTTTGAGATGAATACAGTTAAAATCTACCATAGAAAAAAAGACATTTATTTTACTCACGTCTCCCGTTAAAGCTCCAGTGAGATATGGTGTGATAATCCCAGCGATTGCTCCAATCCCATTGGTAATCGCCATGAGAGTCCCCGCGAAGTTCGGCGATAAGTCCAAGGCATTGACTTTCATCCCGCAGTAAAAAGTACCCATGAACCCCATCCCAATGGTAAACATGTACACAGCAAGCATGCGATCACACCCAACGTAAGAAGCTACAATTATGAAAATAGCGGGACCGATGGCGGCTACAAAAAAGAGTTATTTGTGTTACTGAGAAATGAAGAGAGTACCTATAGCGGTGAAGAACTTCCTCGCGAAAGTTAAGCTGCAGTACTTCTTTTTGATTATCCAGTCGCAGAACCAGCCGCTGAGCATGGAAACTATCCACATCACGGCGTAAGGAAGCGAAGACCAAATTCCGTTCTCGCTCACCGAAAATTTGAGGACGTCTTTCATGTATTTGGGGAGGTCGGTGACCATGGTGTAGAAACCCCAGTCGTGACCGACCTGGGCTGCTACCAACGCCCACAGAGGCACAGAAGTCAGGATCGCCTTCCATGGTATCGTCTTCTTCTCGTTGGTAACCCTGCTGAGCTCGGTCTGGAGGTACTTCAACTCCTTTTCTTTGATGAAAGGGTGTGACTGTGGATCCGAGTAGCAAATCAAGAACCAAATCACCACCCAGAGTACTCCCAGACCACCAAAAAGATAGAAAACAGACGCCCAGTCCTTGGTAGCACTAATCAAAGATCCACTGATCACGTTACTAACAATAGTACCAATCTGTCCGCCTGCGTAAACCAAAGTCCCCATTTTCGCCCTTTCACTCAACGGTATCCACTGTGCCAACAAAGCGTTCAAAGCCGGATACGTCGTCCCTTCACCCAAACCTTCGATCACTCTCAATGCCACCAAAACCCCCCAATTCCCGTCACTGGCGTAGATCACCCATGGTGTTATCAACGTGAAAACTGCAGTGGAAAGAATCCCAAACCCTAAAGTGTACTTTCCTCCGAACTTTTCCGCGAGGATTCCTCCAGGAAGGTGGGTTATAGTGTAACCCCAATAGAAGGAACTGAGGATTAGACCTTGAGTGGTTTCGTCCCAGTGATACAAGACATCGGTGTTCTGAAAATTGGAGTTTTAAATGTTCGAGATTGAGATGGGAATTACATTGACGGCTGATGGGGCACTACTGGAGAGTTGTGGACATGAGTCTGGAACATCGCTGGAGTCGTTTTTGTGAGATGGATGGTAGACCATTTCGGTGATGGCGACGGAGAGGGAGACGCGCATAGTGTAGGCGTTGACGATGGCCAGGAAGCCCATTATGCCCAGGATGTAGCGTTGGGGGACTATAAAAACTGAAAAGGGACATTTTAAAATTTGGGAAATTTTAGAACTAACATTTTTTAACATTTTTAAAAAATCTTGAGATTCTATGAATACATATAACTTTGGGCATATTTAATTACAATTTAAATTGTGTCAGTATTTAAAAATTAATTAAATGTCAAGGATAAAGTTTGAAAGACTTTAATCTAGCCGAAAAAGAGAATTTAAGAATTACGTTATAGAAATAGGAAATTTTTTAGAATCCAAAATTTGTAACGTTTAGAAATTAACAGTCTGGAATTTGAAGAAGAAATCCAAACCTAGGAAAGAATTATAAGGATCTAGAATCGAAGGCTGGGAATCTTTTATCAAAATATAGCATCTGCGAATTCTGAATTTTGAGGAACTGGAATCTGAGACACATAAAATATGAAGATCTAGAATATGAAATTTAAGAATATAATTTTGCAACCAGCACCATAGAACTCGAAAAAATTCGATTTTCCAATTCTCTAAATCTTAAAACCAGATTTTTGTAATCTAAAAATGTAGAATTCGAAGCTTTCTAGAATCTAGAAAAATAAGAATCTTAAAATACTGTAAATCTGGGGTAAAAAAAATCTACAGTGCAAAATTTTGGTTTTATAATATAAAAATAAATCTGAAATCTAAGAAAGTAACAACATAAACTTGAAAAAGCCGATTTTGAAATTTTCACTATATAATTTAAATTTAATGATGAAGATAGGAAAAAGAAGAATCTAGAAACTTTGAATCAAAAAATCTAAAGTAAAAGTAGTAATTTAGAATCTAGGAATGTTAAATTTAGAATCGGTAATGTAAAATCTGGAGAACTATAATCTGGAAATATTTAATTTGAAGATCTAGAATATGAAATTTGGCACATAATTTGTGCACCATAAAACCGAAAAAAATCAGGTTAGAAAGTTCTCGTCACAGATTTTGAATTTAAATAAATGAAAAACGAGAAGAGTTTGAGAAATTGAGCATCTATTACCTGAAATCTGATATAGGAAAGCTAAAAATGTAGAATCTGGTAATATTAAATTTCTAAAGAAAAAGAATCTAGAATAATAGAATTTAACCACCGAGAATCTAAAAATCCAAAAATCATGAATCTAGGAATAATTTTCAGTTGTTAATTAATTATTTTTTTTTAATAATAAAAACTAGTCATCCAACTTTTGTCATATTGATAAGTGAAAGTTTCACGAGTAACAAAACTCTCAATCTGAAATGTCTAATATTTAAATTTTAAATGAATATTTATTTGCTTCTTATGCTTGAAATTGATTAAATCAACTTTTAGCAAATTCGTTATCAGTTTTTAGAATTTTTAATGGAAATTATTCCATTTTAGATTTTTTATAACATGTATATACATGCAAAGAAAATTAAATTGAGACTGAATGGTTTATAAATCTCTTGTTTCTAGTGACCAAAGGATATTTTGTGTTCTTTTGTATTTTAATATCTTTTTTGGGATATAATTTTGTGGCCGTTATGTAGCGTTTTATGGCCTTGGCCTTAATGATAAAGTAAAACGGCCACGTATAAATACCGAATAACATAAAAAAAATATATGCAGTTTGTAGATGGATAGATGGATTTCACTATTTTTTTGACCCTTGAAATATTCGAAATTTCAAGTTGACAGTCAGTGAAATCCTAAAAAATGTATAAGAAAGTGAAAAAAACAACAACAAAAAAACATTTCTATTGAAAAATGTAAAATAATAAAACAAATATACGATTGTTGACGCGAAACTACTTGGAACTCACGTGTTCATACCGAGGTTATCTATTCTACCTTTTGAAAAAATTCCAATACCGTAACGTTATCTATTCAACAAATCAGGGAATAACTGAAAAAAAAAACAAAACAATCAAAGGTCAACAGTAATTAAAATTTGGGTAGTAACCGATTATTTTCACTTTTCATTTCGAACATTTTCGCATCGTAATTTTTACAATATGTAATAAATAATTAGCCTGTGTTTCCCAGCTAACACCGCTAGATACGAAAACACCGTTTTTTCTGCAAGAGCGCTTGCGAAATAAGACTCGTCGATTTCGATTTTCTGAAATTTTTCGAGCGTTATTTAACCACAAAAACAGCGTGTGTTACTTCTACTATTGTTGTGTCGTCTTATCGGTATGATAATTTCGTCAACATTACAAAAATATTTCTTTCAAAAGAATTGTAACTGAGCAAAAAAATGGTAACTAACTCACGCTATACTTTCTAAAACCACAAGCTGTGAAAACTATATAAAAATCTCATAATAAAGCGAGGTAACCGCACAAAATCTCTGTATTTTCCTATAAAAAAAAGTTACATACGTTTTGCAATTTTCGCTTTCCACGATCCCTCCATGGTCAACAATTAGAAACTTGCAACAATCGAATAAATTAATAAATATCACAGTCAAACGTGAGGTGCGCCACCAAACTAAGAGCATGGAGTGTGTCGTTGAGCATTTTATACATTGTTGTCATTATCAGGAACAGGTAGAGACCGAAACGTCCCGAATGATTTACGGACTACTCTGACTTCATAGAAATTATCGCACCCCCACCGGTTTACGTAACGACAAATAATTAATTAAATTGTTGCAAAATCTGCTAAATACCACATACATGTACTTGTAGCGAACTGGGTCATTTGGTCGAAGCGAATCAATCAAGAAAATGAAAAATGCGCTGATGTTCACCTAGATAAGTTAGAAACGGTTTTCAATAACAGATTGGGAAAGATGCGCCTCTTGAGAGGAAGATTCGCGCGTATTAATGAGGTTTTTCCGATGGTTTACTGCGAATTTTCACTGTGGCGAACGGTATTTATGAGGGAAATGAGAATGGAAATAAAAAGTTTATGGTTTTTAATTACGATTTAGCCCACGTTTTGCGAAATATGAGCGAGAGGAATTCGATTCGGGTCTGCAGTGCATTGGAGGTAATGTGCAGTATATCAAAAAAAAAAAAAAAACATTTTGCCAGTCACTGTTTTAATTAGATCATAATTTAAATATCACGAAATCTTTTCGAGTGGTTTTTTTTTGTAAGAATTGTAAAGTCAACAACAAAAATAGAAGCTTTCCGGTTATTACGATTCCAAGCAAACAGAAAATAATAACTAATAAGAATTTAAGTATCAAATTTATTTACAAGTAGGAGTAGTTTTATGAATTTATCATTTTTTAATACTTGAGCTATAACCTTTCGCTATTAAACACAGTGCTTAGCTCATATTATATAAGTCGCAAAACATTTGCAAAAATGCAGCTGGGAACTTTTCGCATTGTTTTAAGTTGTGGTTTTTGATTCATCACCTGAAACACGTAATTTTTTTAAGAAGATCGGAAAAACATTTAAGGTCATCGAAATTTATTTTCTTGCTTTTTTAAGAGCGCTTTGTGTGTGATATCTGCGTCGAAAACTTAGAGTGGTGCAAAAATTCAAAAAATGAAAATCAATATTGAATTTTGGTGTTTTGAAGAATTAATAACTGTAAATATTAAAGGCTTCGAATTTTAAAAACGTAAATAATAACTATAAAAATGTTGGGCTTCAAAAAACCATTAAAAGAGTGCAAATATTTAAGATAAAATAAAGAATTCAAATGATTTTAAGTGATCGGAACTTCACAAGAAAAAAAACCAGAAAAACTAAATAAGGTCTAGAGAGACTGAAGAATTAAAAAAAATCTAGAACTATAAAATGGAGCAAATCGACTATTTTTGACCTATAAGAAATTAGAAGAAGTTTGAGAACTAATTAATCTATGCAAGGACTCTAAAGTATTTAAAAAAAAATGCAAATTTCAAAGAATCTGGATCTTCAAAAAATTTAAAGGCTCCAGAATTTGAAGCATTAAGAGGGTGTAAAAATAAACTCAAAGAGACGAGGAATTCAAAAATTCAAATACTAAAATAATACGAGAATTCTATAATATAATACGAAAGTGAAAAAATTCAATTCTTAAGCACTAAAATAATGTAAAAGTTTAAAGAAAGAAATAAAGAAAATGAGATGTTTGAAAATTTGTAAAGTATACAAAAATCAACGAATCCAATTATTAGAAGTTTAAAACAAAACAAATAGAAATAGAACAACAGCGAAAGAACTTAAGGGAACAAAAATATGGAATGACTGGAAAAATAAAAGGATCAGCGAAACTCAAAAATCAAGATCTAGAACTCTAAAATGAGCAAAGAATTCAGAGGATTAAAAAATTCAATATAATCGAAAAATTATAACACATAACAATATTAGAAAACTGTGAGACTTAACAATTTATGCCAAAAATCTAATAAATTTAACTATAGAAAAATAACTCCCACCAAAAGAATTTTAAAAATGTAGAAAATTTAAAATCTAAAATAATGTAAAACTTGAATGTTACAATTACAAAACAAAAGTGAAAAACATACAGAGAAATTTAAGAATTCTATTAAAAAAAATGAATACTAGAAAATTCAAAAAATCTATTAATTCTAAAGCTCCAATAAAATAAACATAATAAAAATGTTATGACAGATAGGACTAGTTTTAATTATGTACTAATTTTCTAAAAGTGATAATAACTTTTTTGATTGTAAATGTGATTGGTAGTGCTTGGGTCATTTATATTCAAAACGTTGAATAATTTTTGCTAAACATTTGGTGCTGCGAATTTTTCACGCTCAATCGAACGAACCTAAGGCTTTTGATCCATCGCTCAAAAAAAAACTTTTTAAGCTAGAAAATTAATTAAAATTAAAAACAAAATTATAAAATCGAATAAATTTGATATCTTAAAAGAAATATTTGAAATGTTTATAATAGGTACCGCAAAATTAACAAACTGCTTAGATTCCTTGACGAACAATAAAAAACAGGTTTTTTTTTCAATTTGATTAAAAAGAAAAATAGAAATTTTAAAAATTTTTGTGAACTAAAACATTTTCTCGATTTTCTAATTTTCCCAGTGTTTTCTTTTTGTTTTTTTTTTTAATTTACTAAGATAGTCGATAGTTTTTCATTCTTTTTGTAAAAATGCAAATTAGGAAACTAAAGATTTTTTTTATAAATTTCAATGATCTATAAGAATACCAAAAATTTTTACAGCAAACATGAGGCTGAGAAAATTAAAAGATTTTTAGTTTAAGAAAGAGTTCGAATACTCGAATTTCACTCACTAAAATTACACAAACTTTTTTCATCCAAGATGCTTCGACCGTGTCACCAGCCTATTTGTCTTGTAAATTGATCCTAAAAGAAGCACAAAAGTAAATTCTCGCAAAATGTAATTCTACTTATTTTTCCATCTACCTACTTATTATTTCTAAATAAAATTTATATTTCCTGTAATTAGCTCATACTGATGGTTTTAAAATTATGTTGTTATGAGTACGTCAGCATGTTAAATTTTAAACGCTTCGAAAAAAGGAAAGATTTATTGTCGTCTTCTAATATATAAATATATTTGTTTCATCACCTACATTACGTGCACTAAAGCATTCATCTTTATCATAATTATTTCAATAGAGAAAACGTGTCGGCAATTCATTAAAAATTCTAAGTGCGGCTGCACGTTGCAGCAATTAAATTATGCACTTGAATTACACAAAAGATGCTCATTCGTATAAAAACACGAATTTTTGTAATAACAGCATCTGATATTACCTTAATTTCCCAACAATGTTGACCTTGTTAAACCGTGAAACAAACACTTCGATTTTATCTCTTATCAAATAATGGAAAGAACTTTGAGAGCAGGTCAGATAACTTATTGATTTTCGGTGATTTACCGTTAGAGATTATGAAAATAAAAACTGGACTAATCAAAGTTTTATTCTCAAATTTAACATCACGCTTATCATTATCACCTCCATCGACGTTATCACATTTAGATTCATTAAAATTCAACGTTTATCACACACTCATAAAAATATAATAAATAAGCCCCCACAATCTGGGCACCGAGATCAACATTTGTCCGTTACTGTTTCCTTCGTCGCCATTTCTTTCTGCTCGTTTTTCTCATCGTCGTCTATAGCGTTCCACGGCTGTACCTCGCCACTAGCAAACGCGATGAAGATGAGACTAGTCAGAAGAAAAACACCGAAAGCGATCCAAAAGACGATCCTCCACTCCAGAAGAGTGTGCTAAAAGAATCTGTTAGTTAACTATAAGTGGTTGCCTAGCTAGACTTACATTTTCAGTGAGAGCCCCGACCAAGTACGGTACTATAATTCCGGTAACGGCACCGATACCGTTAACAATAGCCATGAGAGTCCCGGCGAAGTTGGGCGCTAAATCCAAAGCGTTCACTTTCATCCCGCAGTAAAAAGTACCCATGAAACTCATCGCGATGGTAAACATAGCGACAGCAAGATCTCGATCGCAACCAGAGTACGAAGCGGCGATGATGAACACAGCAGGACCCATGGCGGCTAAAAAAGGTTTTTTTGAACGGTACTAGAAAGGTACTGTCTCACCTATCGTCGTGAAAAGTTTTCTGGCTGCCGTTACCGAGATGTGGTTCCGTTTGATGAGGTAGTCGCAGAAGCAACCGGAAGACATTGATACGAACCACATGAAAATGTAAGGAACGGAGGACCAGACTCCGTTTTCTGCCACGTTGAATTTGAGGACGTCCTTCATGTATTTTGGTAGGTCCGTGACCATGGTGAAGAAGCCCCAATCGTGGCCGATTTGAGCCACGATAAGGGCCCACACGGGGAAGGAGGTGAAGATCGCCATCCATGGTACTTCTCTCTTTTTTCTGGTCACATGCACTACAAAGAACCAATTAAAAAAAAGCCCGTGGAGTCACCGCGACTCACCGATGTGTTTGCGGAGGTAGTTCTTCTCCTTGTCTGTAATAAAAGGGTGCGTTTCCGGGTCCGGGTAACAAAGCGCCATCCAAAGAAACACCCACAGTATCCCTAGAGCCCCGAAGACATAAAAGACAGACGCCCAGTCTTCAGTCGCCGCTATGAGAGCCCCACTGAGAGCATTCCCCACAACTGTCCCGATTTGGCTTCCGGCGAACACAAGAGTTCCGATTTTGGAACGTTCCTGCAGAGGTACCCATTTAGCCAACAACACATTTAAAGCAGGAAAAGTGGTTCCTTCGCCCAAGCCTTCGAAAACACGCACGAATACCACCCATTTCCAGCTTCCATCAGTGGCGTAGATCACCCATGGGGTTATAAAAGTGAAAATTGCGGTGCAAAGAATACCGAGGCCGAGTGAGTACTTTCCGCCGAATCTTTCCGCGATCATTCCTCCGGGGATGTGGGTGATGACATAGCCCCAGTAGAAGGAGCTCAAGATGAGGCCCTGTTGGGTGCTCGACCATGGGTAGAGTTTGTCGGAGTTCTGGAAAAAATTAATTGGTTTGCTGGTAGAACGTTTAGAATTCTTACTGTTATGGTGGAAGAGTTAGAGAGGGAGCCGGAGCAGGCGTCGGGGTCGTGGTGGATGGACACGGCTTTAGGTTCCACCATTTCGGTGATGGCTACGGAAAGGGTGACGCGCATGGTGTAGGCGTTGACGATGGCCAGGAAGCCCATGATGCCCAGAATGTAGCGGTGGGGGATGATAAACACTGAAAAAACAAAATGGGAATAAGTATAAACAAACTTAAAAATAAAAGAAAATTCTAAGTTAAGGGTGAAAAAAAATAATAAGAAAATACAGATAATTTGAAAAAAGACTTTGTAGGGATTAAAGAATGAAAATCTAGAAAATCGGAAAAAAGATCAATCTGATGAATTCGAAGAATTTGAAAAAAAAGGATCCAAACTTGGCGGTAGAAAATAAATTCAAAAAAAATAAATCGGTCTAAACTAAAGTATTCAAAAAATCCACAAATTTAAAATTTAAAATTTAAATTAAAATGAGCAACAATTTGAAAGAAATTAATCTATCCAAAAACTGAAAAAAAAATCTCTAAATTTCAAGTTTTCAATATTGAACAAAAATTCAAAAACTTAAAAAAATTATTACATGAAAACGGTGCAAATAAATTTGAAAAAAATTAAAATTGTTGAAACTTTGCAACAGGTAAGAAAAATAATAAAAATCTGAAAACTTAGGTCTGGAGAAACTGAAAAATTAAAGAAACAAATAATTCAAATAAAACGAAAAGTAATTAATTTATTTAAAAACGGAAAAATTGAGGTACAAAACGTGGAATGGGTGTGAAAAAAAAAACAAATTATAATTCAAATAAAACTAGGTATTTAAAAAATCTAAAGAATTCAAAAAAATCTAAAACTATAAAATAATACAGAAACTGAAAACAGGTCAAAAATCACAATTTAAAAGTTTTCAGTGGATACATGAATTTCGACGAGTGTAAAAAAATACTCAAAAAATCGGAGAATTCAAGAATCTTAATAATTAAAAGATTGCAACAAATACTAAAAAACCCGAAAACTTAGATAAAAATTCAAAACATAAGATAACGCATAATTTCAAAGAAATAAAAGATCCACAAAATATCAAAATTCCAAAAAAGATGTAAAAAAAAATAAAACCCAAAAACCCAAAAAATTCGTTACAACAAATAAAAAGAAATCCAAATCTAGAGAATATAAATAATAAATTCAAAAACTCGAGCACAATGCAAAAATTCAAAAAAGTAAAAAAAATCAAATGTCCTAAAGTTTGCAACAAATACAATTACGAAAAATGTGAAAACTTCAAAGGATCAAAAGAAATCAAAGATTATAAACTCCAAATAACTAATTGTAATTAATATCAAAACATTAAAAAAAGTAAACATTCAAAGAAAACAATAAAAAAGTACAAATGGAAAAGTTTGCCAGATACAAAAAAATCCAATTAACAACTAATGGATTCTAAAACTCTTAAAAACTAAACAGTCCAAACACCTTAAAAAATCAAAAACATTTTTAAAAACAAAACGTCTGATTATATGTTTTTATATATTTTTTAGCTTGTTATTCTTGCATATTTTACAATAATTCGGTGCCGATATGTAAACATGATATGTTATTTAGTTTCATAAATTTCCATACAAAAATACCGCTCAAACAATTTTGTTTGTTGTTCTTCAAAACATGTCTGTCTCATCCGAATGAATTCACAAAAAAGTAACGTGAAATCCAGGATCTCCCTTGTAAAAAAAAATCATTAAGGAAGAATTTTACATTAAGCGGAAACAAAATCCTTGCTTTTAATGAGAAGTTGTTCAATTCCAATAAGACTATTTCTTTTGGTTTATGACCATGAACGAATCTATTGTGTGAAAATCTAATAACAAAAAAATTCCCACCGACTAACAAATAAAATCAGCTACGGATTACTACAAGATAAACTATCTTCTCTTAAAGGATTTGCAATATTAATCACAAAGTCCCTTTAAAACTAATTAAACTCTGAACAGTATCTATGGATAAGCATTAAAATCACCCCTAATGCCTTCACAGGTTTTTTATCACACCGAACAAACAACTTATCCATCAAAAGGAATTATTATTGATTTGCTTGATGGATTCTTGTTCCGACGTCAGCTAAGCCACGATGAGACAATAAGCACATGTTTATTTTATTTAATGTCTTATTAAACTTTAATGGTTGAGTAAAAAAACAATGCGACCTTGTTGGCTGTCAAAGACCTGACAAATGAATGTTAGCTTAAGGCATTTTTGCATAATTAGATCTATCTTTTATTAAAAGTAAATATTATTTTATTCTCCGGAATATTGTAAATGATAGAATTTTTAACTTTCCTGCGTTGTACGTCACACCTGAAATCCCGTTTTGAAATTTCCTCTTAGTAAGTAGCAATTGTGAGCAATTACAACTCATTTATGCATCAATTTTAATAAATAATTACTGTGGGCACACTTTTTGAACATTTTTCCATCTCTCAATTGCTTTGGCCGTTATTTTAATCACCATCGATAACAGTTAGAGTGGTCGCTTTTATTACATTTTTTCCAGAATCCTCCAAATAAAATCTTGTCTTGAGATACCAACAGATACTAATTAATTTCCATTTTAATTAAATACCGAGAATACTCACAATGATTTTTTATTTAGTTATGCATATTCATTGTTTCAATAAAAAAAAAACAATTAAGGAATGCGATAATATGGAAATGGTTGGTTTCACCGCAAACGAAGAGAAGAATCTTTTTTTATCGCACACAGAAAAACACACGTTCCATTTGATCAAGAACTAAATTTTTCTTTCACAATCTCTCGCGGAAGTGGAACATGGATTTTTCCGTTTGTTTCAGCGATAAATTTTTGATACTAAATTTAAACTAACGAGGTCCGATAACAGTTTTTACGGCTATTTTTACCAAAATTTGACTAAATTAACTCAGTTTATTTCCTTAGTCAGATAAGAACGAGTTAGAGTAAATCATCTAAATTATGGGCTCAATGCGGAATTTTCTTTTTTTTTTATTGAGGCGATAAAAACAATCACAAAGAAACTTATTCACAAAAACACATTAATATTAATACGATTTTAACGTCTCGTCGTCCTTTGACTGAATTTCAAAACTGACAAAATGAGCGTAGTTATTTTTTACTGCTTGATAAATGGCGAAAAATCCTCACAAATTCTGCGAGCAATCCCAAACCGAGCGAAAGTGGAGTCCAGTTTCTCAATTTTTGCCACGTTCGACCTCACAAATTACCATGATTATAGTTGTCTGCAAAAGTGGCGCTAAGACTTTCTAGTACCTTAAAATTAAGCTGTTGCGTAACACCGACTTTCAGTTTCACGCGAAATTCTTCAAATCTCTAATTCCACAAACCGCAATTTTTTTTGTTGTAATTGGATTCTAATAAATCTATTAAACGAGATGATAGAAAAACCAATCGCCTTCAACGATCTGGCATTGATATTTTTAATTAAAATAATAATGAAGCAAAACTTCGCACGTTATGATATAATTATTATTATCGCAGAAATTCAAGATCGAGAGAATGTTTTTGAATGGAAAAAAATATTGAAAAATACGTACGTTTCGAAAGGTGCAGTTTCCATCCTGTCAACATCGTTCTTGTTTTGTTTTTTTTTGTTGGTTCACTGTTTGATATTTCTTTGAACTCTTATTTATATTTGGGGTGCCCTTGGTTCATTGCCAATGTTAAGCAAGAAAAAGTTTGGTGTTTGCCGCCAAATCACGTTCGAATTGTCAGTTAAACAGGTGGAGTAACTTCACTGCACTGAAAACATTTAACTTGACGTGCTTCGCTTTATATTACCTATACACTTAAAGGTCAACGGATTTCTCTTGAACGAGATGTTCGGTTCATAATTAATTACCAGATTATCAATGTAATCACTGACATTTTTAAGATGTATTCTTGCTTCCGATGATAAACACAATTTCGCAATAATCCCATAAATTCGTGTCCTGTCAACTTTCCTAATCGATTGCTGTTTTACAGGCTTCACAGAAAAATCGCAAATTTTATTCAATGTCGCGGTGTGGAAATCAGGTGAAGAATTTGACATACTTACGCCCGAAAATGGAACTTTTTGTTGTTACACCTGCAATTAATCATTTCCTGGAAATGCAACGTCTTCGAATTTTATCAGGTGGTAAAACTCCAGGAATTTCGTTCAAATTACTCTAATTTATTGTCACTGACTGGTTTTTACGGTGATTGAAATCGGGTCAACCGTAATTTTTATTGGTTTAATTCGTGTTGGTGGAAACCACAATGGTGTGAACACCTGTGATTTATTGCCGAAAACGTGTGTGAAAAGTCTTAAGAAAAATGAGATTTGTGGTGGTTTCGCATTTTTAGAAGAAAAGTTACTTGATGAGGTTGTAGGGGAAACTGGAATAAACCGGCTGCTCTCGGTTTCATTATAAGAACAAACTGTGATAGTAGCTCAAGTTTAAGCCGAGATTTCAACTTTCCACCAACCTTCTAAAAATTTGAATTTTTTAAAAATATTTTGATTTTTTGGTATATTTGCATTATTTGGACAGAAAAGTTCTTTGTTGTTATTATTTTTTGGTGACGTTTAAATAAAGAGAAAAATTTGAATTTTTGGTGAGAATAAGTGATAAGGCGCTCTCCGCCAATTTTACAAAATTCATATTTTTCTTAATTCTGTGGATATTTAGAAATAACTTTATTTCTGTGTTTAGATAGACAAAATCAACGAGACAATGATTACTTTTAAAAAATCACAAATTCCAGAGAAAATTAAGATTTTTGTTGAGAATAAGAGATGAGGCGTCTTCTGGAACAATTTTTAAAAAATCATTTTTTTCTTAATTTTGTGGATATTTATAAATGCCTTTATTTCTGTGTTTAGACAGCCGAAATCTACGAGAAAAAAGTCACATTTAAAAAAATCGCAGGCTTCAAAGAAAAATAGAATTTTTGAAAACATTTCCAATCATTCTGTAAAAATCATGTTTTATTAACTTTTGTGGATATTGGGAAATGCCTTCATTACATAAAAAGATGGAGTACTTGGAATGTGAAAATTTTAAAAACTGAGAGCGTTACACCTAAAGATCTACGAATTTTAGAGTTGGGTCAGTTGGGAAATCTGCAAAGTCTTGAAAAACTACGAGCGTGACGACCCAGAACAAAAATCTAGGAATCATGAGAACATCTTAGAAGCTAAGAATCGCAGAAAGTCGTAAAAACTAATATCTCGACTTAAAACTCGAACCCTTAAAATATGAAACCCTTAAATCTAGGGACCGCACAAATTAACAACTTAAGAGTCGAAGAAGCTAAGAACCTGATTGTTTTAAGTCCTGAGAAACTAAGAGTTCAAAAGGCTATGAATATAAAATGTAAGAACCTTAACAACTACAGAGTCTTAGATTCTGATAAGCTAACAATCTAAGAATCTCAGAATGTAAAAACCCTACGACCTGAAGACCGGGGAATGAAAAAAAAAATAGAAACTTTGGGACGTTACAACCTGAGAACCTGAATTTAAGAATTTGAGAGTTTGAGGATTACGCACCTTAAAATCATAAGATTTGAGAAAGTGAGAACCGCAAGAAAGAAACTCTAATCAAGAATTGTAAAAGCTGAGAATGTAAAAATCAGAACTAAAATCTTACAATATAAGAATCTCAGAGCTTCAAAAATATTTTAAAAAATTGACACGTAATCTTAAAATTCTATAACCTAAAAATGATAACGTGATAATTGTAGAATGTGAAAAGCCTGAAAGACAAGACCTAGGAATACAAGAATGTCAGAACTTCAGGACTTCTTCGATAGAATCTAAAACTCTACGGAACTGAAAACCGAAGAAACTTAGAATCTAAGAATCACAAAATCTCAGAAATTTATAATCTAAGAATTTTAAGAGCTCATAATCTTATCACAAAAATTGATACCCAATTTTATCTAACTATCGGAAAACTTGTAAAAACACTGAAAAAGAACTTTAGAATCTAAAAAACTCTGTCTTAAAATCCAGGAACCAGAAAAA
This sequence comes from Cynaeus angustus, assembly GCA_030157275.1. Lineage (NCBI taxonomy): Eukaryota > Metazoa > Arthropoda > Insecta > Coleoptera > Tenebrionidae > Cynaeus > Cynaeus angustus. Next base: position 15,603,106 of record CM058064.1, read on the forward strand.
TTTAAATCTAATTTTAAGTCTACCAGAAAATGGTGAATGGGAAACTTTTCAACCTGGAAATCTGAGATTAGGAGAGTATTCTCTCCTAATCGGTCAACATAAAAAGCTAAGAAACTCACAATCTTAGATTATACGAATATCACATATTGAGGTTTATTCCGTAACTTTCTTGTTTATTTTAATAGGCTGATAAAATTCCCAACCATGGCACTGACCAACCGAATTATCACAATTACAATTTTAGTAGACTATTAAAAATAAACAGACCGTTAAAAAATTACAGAATAGCACCCATTAAGTATAGAAAAAGGTTTCTATTCTGAAACAATAGAAAAATATGAAAATTACAAACCTTACAAACTCTGAGAGCGAGAGCTTGAGAATCTGAAAAACCTGCGGTTTTCGAACGCGGAATATTAGAATGTCAAAACCACAGCATCTAAGAAGCTGGGAATCCAACAGTTTCTGAAAATGACAATATTCAACTTAAACTATTCAAAATTTTTACTGAGAATCGGGGAAATTTAATTTGACTACCTAAGAAATTGTAAACCTAAATTCTCAAGAAACGAAAAATTTGAAGTCTTTGGGGCATGAGAAATTAAGATACGAGAATCTGATAATCTAAAAATTAAAAATCTGATAATTCCAGAAAAAATAAAGTTTTTGGGGGAATAAAAATATTTTCTTAATTCTGTGGATACTTCCAAAGGCCTAGATTTCTACGTTCTACGACAAAATCTAGAAGAAAATTGTCACTTTTGACAAATTCGCAAATACCAGAATAAATGTTGGAAATAGGAAATTAAGTGTCATTTCCAATAATTTAAAAAGAAATCATAATTTACATTCATATATTTTGTACTACATTTTTTCTTGGTTTTCCAGGCGCAATTATTTGTGATGTTTTTAAATTTATTTTAATCCAATACGTTTTATCCTCCATCATCTAGTTAAATAATAATCTCGAGGAAATTTTAAACCGTCCATTATAACGTTTCCAAAACCAAAAACAAAACACAAAGTTATACTAAAACATCACCTTTTAAAAGCCTCAACTTTCTTACTTATCGTAATTCAAACGTTGCCATTTTAAGGTGTATTTCTACCTTTTTTTATTTTAAAAAAAAATCTAGAAATTGAGCACCGACGCTCATGTGGCACTCTAAATTTAAATTAAGTTCGTCATTGTGAATAAAAAAATTATTAGAAAGTAATCGCCTTCCAATTCTCTTTCTATTCAAAGCCTCAAGTTCTTTAAAATTTCCATCTTTTGCCGATAAAATTCATCAATGACACTAACTGCATTTATAAAAGAATGAAACCTTCTCAAGGACACCACGTGCACTCTAATTACGGTATTTATCAATACCGTTATCACATACCTTCGATATGCATTTAATACGTCACGAATTGCAATGAAATTCGCAACGAATTCTCCCGTTTTTATCTGTATTCAGTTCAATTATCGATAATGAATGATAATCGACTATTAAAGGGTAACACTAATCGTTATTTTCCACGATTGGTAATAAAACATGAAATCAACAAAATCTCCTTCGGACGTAAAAACTAAAGTAAAAACCCGAGAAAATAATTATATAATCACTATTTTGTCCGACGTGTTATATAAAAATGTTAATCTGTAATTAGAGGCTTCGGGCACCGTGTTGGAATTCCATGTAATTGGCATCCACAAAAATATTTGCATATTTGTATTATCCTGTCGTTCTAATGATTACTGCCAATATCCCATCAATTTCGTATTTACCGACCAACTTAAAGAAATTCCTTACTCTTTGTGTCAAATTATTCAATTACAAACAAGTTTGGCTTTGTTTCCCTGTTTTTTTTTTTGACGTTTAGAACCCCGCGTAAACCTTGAATTTATACCTTCCGTATAACGACCGAGCACTTAGGATGCAAAGCGTCAGCCCTCCACACAGTTCAAAACCCCGACTACATTTTCAGTACTCGTGAGTTCCTTAAAAACTATTTTTCATGCGTACTGCGAGTAGGCCAAGGTTCCGGTGCAAACAGTTTGGAGGTTGTGACAAGACAATGTGCAGAATTCAAATGAGACAAAAAATTAATAAGTTTTGTTGATCTGTTAAACATCTGAGGGACACGTTTAGTATTCGTCAGTTCACAAAAAATGTTATTGACTGCTTATCAAAACCATCACCTTTCACACTGTGCCAGTTCCGTCATTTGGTAATAATACTTACATTTCTGACCATAGACACCATGTCGTGGTAATAAAAAAGTGTTTTCGTTCACTGAAGTTAGTCTTCGGGGCCGATTCTGGCGGAGTATCTTGTAGATGTTGTATATGAACATAGCTCCGAGGGTTACATTCTTCAACTGAACTGCTAAAGTTTCCACTGTTTGTGCTTTCTTTATCAACCGATTTCGATAAGTATAATGGGTCAAATGAAACTATAGAAACAGGTGGTAACATTTATTCTCTTTCATTCTCTATGATTATGCTAGCGGAGCCGTCCAAACCTAGAATAATATCGTCTTCGTTGACCATGATCGAGTTCGTGGCTTCCATCTCCTCCGCCATTTCCACAACTTCCGCCTTCGCTTTTTGTTCCTGTTGGTGCTGCTCTTTCAAGTGGTCTCTAAGAGCGAACGCCCGCGAATACAGAGCCCCACAAATCCAACATTCATATTTGAGATTATTTTCCCTTTTGTGTGTCTCCATGTGGGCTCGGACGGCGTACAAAGACGCAAACGGCCGGTTGCACTCAGTGCACGCGAACGGTTTAATATGACTGTTTTTGTGCCCGGCCAATTGCACGCTCGTTTTAAACGCCTTGGGGCAATACGGACACTTGTAGGCCCTCACATCCGAATGCGTCAATAAATGGTGGTTGTACACGCTATGCGATTTGAACCTCTTTCCGCAGTGTTTGCACTGGTACGGGCGTGTACCCGAGTGGGTTCTTAGATGTAAAGTCAGACAATAGCTGACTCTGAAAGACTTGCCGCAGATATCACAAATGTGAGGTTTTTCCCCGGTGTGGATCCTCTCGTGTTTGACTTTTTCGTGGGGCCTCGTAAACCTGCGACCACAGTACTGACAAGCGTACGGCCGCTTTTGACACTGATTCACCAGATGGTCGTTCAAAGCGTCGTACGTCACGAACGACTTCTTACAGTACGAACAGGTGAACTTCTTCCTGTTAGTATGAGCCTTGATGTGCATCTCTAAGTTGAGCTTCGTGAAAAACTTTCTGTTGCAAACTTCACAGTTGTACTCGTTACTAAGACGGTGCGAGCTCATGTGGACTTCCTCGTACTCTTTATCATACTTTTTATAGCAAATTTTACAAACGAACATTTTCCGTTCTTCGCCTCCTTCCGCCGGAGCGTCCACTTCTCGACTCTTGATCGGTTCGTGCATTCTGCGATGGAGGCGGAGGGACTTAAATGTGGGGAAAGTGGTATTGCAAGTTTCACAATTGTGGAGTTTCTTCCCGGTTTTCTCCTCACATATGTGTGGCTCGGTGTTAGGGAAATAAGCATTGCAGGTTTGACAAAGAGTGACTTGGATAGTTTCTTTGGTTTTTGGTTCTTCAAATTCTTTAGGGACGTCGTCGCTAGTTTGGGATTCTGGGAGCCAGAATTTGTCGATTTTGACAAATTTCCGGGTGTACAAACGGCCGTCTTTGTCTTTGACGTTTTCAGTTGGTGGGTCTTTTTCGGTCGCCGATGGTTCTTCGTCGTCGGATTGGTCCGAGTAGTTTACAATGACGTAGGTGATTTCTTTTGGGGGGGTGGAAGAGGGGTCGTCGCGTTCGAAGTCCGTGTCTTCCTAAGAAAAAACACAATTTTTGAGTATACCATCGAAAATTTTACACGATTAGAGAAACAAATTACAAACATGACTGGGACAGTTCGCAGAAACTAAAATTTGTTTGTAACAATCTCAAGGTTCAAACTATAAAGAATTTGAAAACATGCGCTATTCTATCAACGGAAATTATAAACATTACCACTATGATTTCTTGGTCCTCATGAAACTCGCTCAAATGCGTGTCAATGTCATTAAAATGAACATCACAACTCTGACAATAATACTGGGACTCCTCAGCACTCGATTTGTGCTTCGTATCGTCACGTCCTAGCAACGCTCTAGCTAAAATACTGTCTTCCACTGCAGCCCCATTTTTATCCTCCTTCATTGTCCCTTCATCAATCAATTGGCTACCATCATCTAAACCATCTTCGCATTTACTATCCAAGTGTTCAGCTAGTTCCGCCAATTTATTAAATTTTGCATTGCACACAGGACACAACAGATTTTCCAAAATGCCAAGTAGGTGACATTTTAAAGAAGAAGTTGAAGAGAACGTCTCGTTGCAACATAACGGGCAATTCAGCTCGACCATCGCACCTAAAATGAAAAAATTGTGTTTGAAGGAGTCTGAAATTCAAATTTTAATAAATATATAACTTCATACCATTCAGAACACAATCGCGAAGTTGGATAAAATGGCGATTGACGTTTGTGACAGATGTCAGATGGCTGTCAAATGGGAGATTTTTATTCGAATTTTGGAAGAACGAGCGGGTGGAAAATGCGTGCTAGAGATAAAAATGACAACTTTAAGTGACAATTAGGGGCTAGAAGTGTCGGAGCTTTAAAAAAAACCTTTTCTTTTTTTTCTTGTGATACGTGCAGTATATGCAACCAGTAATGCATATAAAAGCGCAGGTTATCCAATTTTGGTGGTTATAAGATGACTGTCAAATAAGCGGTTTCCATTCAAGTTTTGGAATAACAAACAAAAATTGCGCTCTGACATTAAAATTATTGGGAGCTAAAGGTATTCGTGTTTGAAAAAGCGTCATTTTACTTGTAGAATATGCGTCTGGTAATACACTCAAAATCGCAGATTATTTAAACTTCTTCGTGGTTGGCATTAATGACAGATGTCAGATGGCTGTCAAATGAGCAGTTTGAATTTATAATTTAAAATTAAATAGAAACTATGCGCTGAGATTAAAATATTTTATTTTGCGCTAAAAGTTTAATTGTAGAGTATGTAACCGGCAATACATCCAAAACCGAATTATTTATCCTTGACATTATTAATAGATATCAGATGGCTGTCAAATGAGTAATTCAAATAAAAAAACGTTCGGAGAATCTTTGTCATGATTGATATCTAGAAATACAAATCAAGGCACTAAACAAACTCTATTGTAATTTAATAGATTCAAGTTATGCAACTAACAATACGCGTAGAATTCCGGGTTGTCTAACCTCATTGTCTGTCAAATTGTCAAAAAAGTGTAAACAATTGTGTTCGAAGTTAAGTTTATTGATTTTAAATCGATTTGATAGCCCGGATGAGATGCAGTCAAGCGTTGAAGAAGGTAACAACCATTTCCTTTTTCTATTCATAATTGTACGTGTCCCAACTTTAGTTATGCATATTTGAGATGTCCTCTTGGAAAACCCTTATTGCTCAGTCATTATTTATTATTTTATTTGTTTAGTAGGATTTTCCTCACATTTCAAATGCGTTGAGAAATTGCTATAGATAAATGTGAGGTAATGTGAAACCCCGGATTCATACAAACGCTTTTATGACAACGTATAATTTTTGAGCGGATTTTGGGTTAATCGAACACGAAGTGTTGCTCTTGGTCAATTTTTCGTTAAAATTCTATTATAATGTGGAAATTTTATACCAATCGAAGTCAAAGGTTAGCTGCAATAAAATCTCAAAACTCACGGTACTAAAGATCAATCTTGGACGTTTTAAATTTCAGTGTGGGATTATATAACAGCGTTCACGCTCGCCAAAAAGGTCTTCATGGCCTCATATATTTTTATTATTCTAAACGCTATCTTTGTTTTAATAATTGATACTGGTCAATTTTCGTCGAGTTTACAAAAGCTCTTTATGCGGGTTTAAGAGAAAGGTTTGAAGATTTCAGTTATGATTAGCACCGACTAGTCACCGCAGGTACTTTTACCGTAATTATTTTTATAATTATCGTCTAATTAAGTACTGTTTCGGCAAGTACTTAAAATAAAAACTAGTTCTTGTTTCACGTTGTTATTAGTGATTAGCAGATATTTAGTTGATCACTTTCCTTTGTGCCGAATTTTGTGACAGAAAGTTTTGTAGAACCACATCAGAATTATAAAAACGAGGCATAATGTTGCCCAGACAGTTAGTGGTCGAAAATAGTTGATCTCATTTTTCGGTTCCACCTATCTGAATACAGTCGAATTTCGATGCCACGAATCACGAATCTCCTTTCCAAACAAACAATTTTTTCAACGTGAAAAAAAAACGTTTATCGCCTATAAAAGGAAAAAAATCCAAATCAACGCCTATTTCTAAAAAGCCGCCAGTTCGTCGACTCCTCGTTTACATAACCTTCAACCATCACCTTCACGTGATAATTTTTTATCAGTCTTGCGACGAAAACTAACTTTTACTTTTACCCATCGGCCAATAGCCGCTCGACATTTTTCAAATTCCATCCCATAGTGAGAGTTCACGGTCACGTGACACTGACACCTGTGCAGGAAGGAATCTCCCGTCGCTTTCATCCGAATTCTTTTTTGTTATTCTTCGATTATCCTTTTAATTTCACTTTCATCACTTTCGAGTGATGAATTGCGAGCAACCACCGTAATTGTTCCGACTTTCATATTTGAAAGTCTTTTATTTCTTCCAGGCGTTCGCTTGGTTTGTCTGGGGAGTCCCCTGATGGACATTACGACCGACGTCGATGACCTATTTTTGGAGAGGTACGGTTTGGAGCCGGACAATGCGTACGCTGTCGACGACGGTAAACGAGCGATTTTCGATGAAATACGACCGAGGAGGGAGGAAGTCGGAGGCAGTGTTACCAACACTGTGAGAACGATAAGGGCGTTGACGAAATCCCCGGATGGTATCGTCTATTTTGGTACTATCGGGGATGATTATTACGGAGGGGTGATCAGGAGACGGCTCGAGGACGAAGGATTAGGGGGGTATTTAAAGACAGTCGGGGGAAGCACGGGAAAAGTCGCGGTTTTGTTGAGGGAAAAAGCTCGGACTATGGTCACTGATTTGGGGGTTTCCCGCTCGTTTTTTTTAGATGAGACCACCTCCCGGATCGTGGATGCGGCGAAACTAGTGTATCTTTCTGTGAGTGAGTCATCATTTTTCTATCTATATAGAAAATTTAGGGATTTTTCATCAGTGTGTCCATTGACACCGTCTTCAGGCTTACCAACAACAACAAAAAGGTGGCTTTCAACTTAGGGGCGCCATTTTTAAGCTCCAAGTATCCTGAAGAGATGATCCGTTTGTATCGACAGTCTTCTGTAGTTTTCGGAAACGAAGCGGTAAGCTCTTTTCTCGGGAGCGGAAATTTCTCAAGTGGACCCCATAAAACTCAAATAAGGCATTTTTACCAGGTTTTTTGTTTTTCCAAAAACCAGTGCCAACTACAATTATACCCTTTTTTTTTTCGGTGAATCAAAATTGTCAAAGTTATTGTTGTTAACTCGTGCTAACAATTTTGTGCTACTGCTTATTTAAGTTACAAGAACTTTCGTAGGCTGAGCGGAATTTAAACCCCAAGGACGTCAAAATGCTGAGAAAAGTCCCACGTTCTAGGTTATTCATATACATCTTCTCATAAGATTAATGGATCTGATTGGTAAACCATAAGCTGCCCTTAAAGTAATATATACTGAGTGACAAAAGTAAAAGAACACCAAAAAGTAGTCATTCAATTGAACTAATTTTTATGTTATATGTACGTAGTGCTCTGAGCATTCCCTAATACATCGTAGCATTGAATTGATGAGGTTATCAATTTCCTCCAGGTGTATTTTATCCCATGCCACATGTTCGATAGGGGATAGGTGAGGAGATCTTGGAGGCCCAGGAAGAAGAGTGACTTCAACTTCTTCAAAACAAGTCAAAGTAACACTGACAATATGCGGCCGAGCATTATCTTGTTGAAAAACATTGTTTGGTAGGGTGTGAAGGTACCGAAGAATTTCCGCAACGTATCGTTGAGCATTCGTGAAATTTTGGACTTTTTCATTGAAATAAACAAAAGCACAAACTTGTTAGCAAGAGTTAACAATAATAACTTTGACAATTGTGATTGTGGAAGAAAAAAATGAGGGTCTAATTATAGTTGACAAAGTGAGTTTTATTAGAGTCCACTTGCGAAATTTTCGCACCGTACTATCTCCACTGTCAAAATCTCCTCAGGAATATAGAGCTTTCGGTGCGCTTCATAACATCACCTCCAAGAACTTGAAGGAAATCGCAAGGACAATCAACGGAATCCATGATAATAGGGCACGTGTCGTTGTGGTAACAAGAGGAGACCGATCTATTTTAGTCCTAGAAAATAACAGTTGGCAAGAGTTCGAAGTTGCAGCTGTCAACGAAATTGTAGATAGTACCGGCGCCGGTGATGCTTTCGTTGGGGGATTTTTGGCGCGATATATTAACGGTGACAGCACTGCCAGTTGCGTGGAGTGTGGTATAGAAATTGCAAGAGAAATTATACAGAGTGTTGGGTTTAATCTCGGTAAATATATGAAATAAAAAGTGCAAAAGTTTCGCGTCGTGGCAGGCTTTGAAATTTGGAAGCTCTTGGTTGACAGTTTAAACATTGATTGATATGAAAAAATGCATTTTTGTCAGAGCTACCAATGTTTGAAAAAACGCAAGACCTGCTAGACGCCTGTGGTTTTCTTATTCTGAAATCTTCCAACTGAGCCGGTTTATGTTCGGAACCCTTCCCTAAACGCGTTTTTTGACCTATCCATGACACTGACATTGGCCGAACATGACATTCGACCCGTCGTTTTTTTAAAATTTGATTTATTTGCTTGAATCGAAATGATTGTGTGTTAATCGCGAGAAAATCATTAAAGAATCCACACGGATACGGATTTTATTCAAAATAGATGATTCACCGTGATAATTTTCAGGTTTTTGCTCCTTTTCAGGATCTATATAACATGGGCGGTGCACCAGGATGTCCAACAGCAATAAAATTTGCATCAAACACACACCGTCCTTGAAAACCAAGGCCTTATCTTTGTTTTTGAGTAAATTTCACCAACTGAGACAAGCCACAAAAAACAACAGCGAAAGTGAAAGTTCTAGATCGACTCAACAAAAATTGACCATTATTGAATATTTTAATTGCTTATGCGCAGATGACAGTGAAAGTGTTGCCAACCCCACACCACGATTTTTTTAATTTGAATTCGAGAAAACCCTCTCTGGCTTTGTTAGTGAAAGTCCTCCCAAATTTAGGAGTTTTTCGTCATCCAGTTGGTAGTGAAAGTGTTACCAACTGTAAATCAGGCTTTCCCTCGATAAATATAACTCGGCAGATCGGTGGTTACAGTCGGTAGTTGCCATAAATTATAAAATTAGTAAAGACACGCGAGAGTTACGTCCGTAAACAATTATTTTAATGTTTGTAGAATTAAACATGACGTCAGTAAAATACGAATTTTGGAATCATTAAATTAAAAAAAAAATACACGGATGTCGTCACGTGCGTCTGAGATTACAGTGGCATTAAAATCCTAATTTATTTTAGCCAGAGGCTGTTCGTTTAAATACAAGAAAATCACATTGAGAAGATAATCGCAAAGTGTGCCAACAGGTCAGTTTGACAGATTTAGTGAACAATAAGAGAGAATTTAGTTGATTTGATGCAACCATTAAACTTTGAATTTTTTACAAGCTTGATTTGTAAACAAAAGAAAACGTTAGTGAAAATTGCATTAATTAAGTGCAAACACACTCAAAGACGTCGCTAATTGCTCAAGTCGAGGATTTGCCAACAAACGAGAAAATGAACTTTATTTGACGAGGAACCGTGGATTTATGGGCTATTAATTTACAAATGAGATTTTCAGAATTCGCGAATGTTTTACAACGAATAGTTCTGCCATAAATTTGAAAACAGAGAACTTAATAGGACCTAAAAATGTTTCGAATAATTAATGGCCACCACAGGACCTCGCCGACGAACCTTTGACCATAGAAAGTAGATTTCTGAACACCGCTCCTTTCTACCTTCTACCTTTTTTACCAAATCAATAAGAACGGCTCTAATTATTATGACTTGAAGAAATTCTGCACTGTGGGAACATTATTAAGTTATTATTACACGACGAGTGCAGGAAATGGAAGATCGTGCGTTACAATGCAATACAATTCTCTATTATGGATTTCAATGTGATTCTCACTAAATTTTAACGGGTAAAGCATGCGGAAATGCATTGTAAAGCCTGACTAACTGATTATCACGGATAACTGTAACAGTCGTATTTTAACGTAGTTTTTAGTGTCAAAATTTATTCAGTCATGAGGTATCTGTCGTGAAGTACCCGCATTTGTAATTTGTTTATCTAAAATATCCGCACAATTCTTGATATTTTTAAATGGAAATTACTATGAATTTATTAAGAACGTTCATGCATAAACATATTTTTTTTCGAGGAATTATTTGTTTACTGAAATATTTAACTCCGACTGCTTTTGTACCGAATCTTTTTTTACATTAGTGTGGAATTTCTACTAACATCTAAATAAAATATTTACCTTCAGATGCAAAAAATCTTTTGAAAAAAAAATCTAAATGTTTTTCAAAAGGTCAAGAATAAAGACTGAAAACCGAAAAGAAACAAAATTACGACAAATATTTATTATTTATCATTTATGAATAAAATCTAAGCACAGGCGGATCATAAAGTGCACATTATTAACGAGACAAGGTCAATAAAATGCCATTTACAGCCGGTTCTGATTGCTTATCTTGTACAGCATTTTGTCAGTTTCGCATTATAATAAATCAGAATTAATTGTTCTCTACAAGGCTATGCACATCTTCAAATATTTACGGTTTCACAAAAAAAGTTGCAACTCATCGAACTAAAAAGTTAGCATTTTGCAACTTACGAACTAGGATCTAAAATAGTTAAATAATTCTAAAAAAAGACATAAATTTTTTCCATGAGAACAAACACGGTAATTACAAATTCATAGGAAGAAGAAAGCCATGTTTCGAAGCAGTAAAATTTTAATTGTTTATTTTATTGCTAGAAAACTGTTTTTCATAAAATTTAGGCCGAATTACAAATTTTTTGTTGCAGTTGTGGGAAATGAAGCTCATCAAAATTTTGTTACACTAAAGTTAGATTAAGAAAGAGGGATTCATTTTATGTAAAATTAAATTTACGGAGTTGTCACATTTTTACGGGTTTTTTTGCAAAATAGTTAATTATTGATAATAAAAAAATTATACAAAAAATATATAAAAAATATTAAAAAAATGTAAATTAAAAGTCGCGAAGTGGCGTTTTTTTAGCCCAAAGAATCGCAAATTAATTTTTGATAATTTATTTTTTACAATTTTCAAACTATTTACGATTTTACGATTTCCAAAATTTTCAGATCTTCCAAAAAAACAATTTAAAAAATGTTTATGAATTCAAATTTTTGCTTTCGTTCTACTAGTTAAGAATAGATTAATTTCCAAGCTATTACTTATTTTTAATTCGAAGTTGGATTTTTTGAAGAATTTTTCTTTCCCACTTTTAGGATATTTGTTCTTTCAGTTTGAAGTCTCCCAAAATTGTTTTATTGATTTTTTTTCAATAGTGTACCACTTAAGAAAATTTATGAGAATTTCCGAAATGTGCTTGATTCCAGCATTTTGAAAATATCTGCAGTTTTTTCAAATTCCACTTAAATGATTTTTTTATTTTGCGAAAAACTATTCTATCTTAGTTCTGATTTTGTTTAAGTCTCCAAAATTATTTTATTTAAGATTCTTCCAATAATTTAGAATTATGTTCATTGTTCCTTTTCGAATTATCTTGATCTATGGACTTTTTACAATGCAGCATTTTCAAAATATGCAAACAAAAATTCAAAATTTTGAAAATATCTACAATTTTTCCAAATTGTTCCATTTGTTTAGAAATCAAGAAAATTTTATTTTTTATCTAGAAGATATCTACAAATTTTTTATTTTTTTATGTTACAAGCACAAGAGTTTGCATAGTTTTTTTTTGTTTATATCGATGAATTTATCTTGATTCTGTAAGCGTCAAAGTGTTTTTTTTAAGTCTGCAAAATTATTAAATACCACTTTTAGAATTATCAGATTTTTTTTAAGTGGAAGTTTGTAAGAATATTACAGTATTAATACAGTACATATTTCTAAAATGTGCAAAATACAAAAAAAATGAAATATAATATAACGTAATTTAAAAAAAATAATAGGAAAACTCTAAAAATCTCTAGAAATTTTCAAATGTTTTTCATTTTGTTTCAATTTTACTGAAGGTGCATAATAATCTAGTTGGAAATTTTTGAAGTCTTTAAAATTTTTTAAAATTCCCAAAATCTAAAATATTTATTATAAATTTTATTATAATTCAAAAAGTAACAATTATTTTAGTTGGAGTTTCCAAATTTTTATCACTTCATCATTTTTTTTTTTTTTTTTAATTATTCCAAGATATATAAAACTTTCGGAATGTAAAATTTTGAAAAATATCTACGTTTTTCAGAAAGTGCAGACCCTCAATAATGTATATTAAAAAAAAAATGCTCAATTTTTAATATTAATATCAAGAAAAATTCCAAATATACTTTAATTTATTTAGCAAAATGTTTATTTGATGAAACAAATTGAATTTTTAATATTTTTAAAAAGAAATTCAAAATCTTAAAAATGTTCTTCCGCTTTTTAGATCCCCATTTTTTAATTTTCATACATCATACCTAAAATCGTAAAATTCATCATTTAAAAAAAAAGAGCTCGTTTTTTCAATTTAGATACACAAAAATTTGTTGAAATTTTTATCTTATTCAAATATTTAGAGTTTTCCATAAATAATTTAGTTGGAGATCTTTAAAATTTTTTATTCTTTCTTCATTATGACTAAAAATAAAGTTACATTTAGATATGGCTCCAAATTTATGGTTATAATTCTTGAATTTTTCACACATTTATAAAAATTTTTTTTTTTAATTTAAAATTTTTATCGAGCTTTTATACTTAATTATTGTTAGCGTAAAAAGTTTGTAAAAAATTCATTTATTTTAATTTTACTTCTCCAATTCTACTAAATTTAGAGCATCGTTACCAATTTCCATGAAATCTAAGACAAACTTACCATTAAATCAAACATAAATCAATCCACCGCTCGTCATCGCCTTCATGCTATAACATATTGTGTAATATCTAATAATATCACATCATTCCGTGCATGTCTCCCACTCTGTCATCATAATAACAATAATATCGTCATTGAACAATAAAAATCACATTTCAAGCTCCAGTTAACTCACTAACGACGTCTACGAGACATCGGAAACGCCGGTGAAAGAAGAACAAAACGAAAATGAAACTGAAGCAAGTACAATGTCATGTGCGTTGAAAACAAAACGTCGAACTAATTGGACAAGGTCTCGTGCAGAAATGAAAGCCTCCAAATTACCACAGCTGAATCCCATTGATTTCACCTGATAGTGTCTGCAAAATGCTACCTGGTAGACTGTCGTTTTTTAAGTTCGTACTGTAATTAATCAAACGACCGTGACATTAGACCTTGCCGGGATCGGCGGATTTGTTTGTGCAGTTAGATGAGTTTTGCGTATTCTGGAAGATTGCTCTTTGGCGCAACAAAAAAGACTAATCAGACATCAAATAAAAAGTTCGAAGTGGTTTATTTAAATTTCTTAACTGGTTGTTCTAAGTGTTTCGCCATTTTCTGCACAGAAAGTGGCAATGCAATGTTTTAGGAACAATTAGCAAGTAGCTTGTACCAGAATTTCAAATTGGTGGTTTTTAATCGAAAGTTTGTGAAGATTTCAACGATAAATCACGACAGTAGCGGAGTTGTCTAATTATTCGGATCAAAGGGGAAATTAGCGGGGATTTTTCAACGTTCTGAAATTGTGAGCATGTGAAATATGGGAATGAAATGCGAAAGTTGACGGGAATTCGCTAATTTCTAAGCTGAATTTATGATCTTTATGAATGTTTCTAAATTTTTTTGAAAACAATTAGAAATACTTTCAAGAACTTGTGTGCACAATAAGTTTCCTCGAATTCATTGCAATTTTGAAATTGTACAACTTTGAATTTTAAAAATTTCACGTAAATAGGTACATGCTTTAGAAATCTTAAGATTCGCATCTTATTTTATATAATTTTTAAACCTCGTTTTTAGTATGGAAAGAAAACGTTTTTCTACTTTCAGGGCGTCTTTACTCGTCTTTTGGATTTTTATATTCAATTTTTTAAAGAAATTGAGTTTGTATAATTACTCGATCCAGAAATTATTAATAAAATTAAGTAATTGTAATATGAAGATAAATTAAGATATTTTTTGTTTACAAAAGCACTCGCTAACCCACACCAAAAATTTGCCAGAAACTTGCTGTTGCACGTTTCGGCTGCAAAGCTACCATTATCAGAGCGATGATGAACTCATCATCGCTAAGTAACTAAGTTTAATCATCGCTCTGATGATGCTAGCTTTGCTGGATTTTTGGTGTGTGAGTTAGCAAGTGTAAGGATGTCAAAAGAAGAATATCTTCTAATTGTCAGCCATATTAGATTTTTGGTTAAGAAAATAAATGTGGCAATGTTTGGAAAAACAGACATCCGATTTTAGTAAATTTCTTTTTAATTTAAAGCTAATATTTCCTTCTACATCTGTGATTTTTTTTACATTTTTCTAGTCACTGGCTTTTGATTTGATTTACGGTGACTTAAAAATTAAGCTTTAAAAATATAAAAAAAATGAAGTTTTTTCAGAAAAATTTTACCTCTATGTGACATTTGATTAAGAAAATAGAATTTTCTCTGGGAAACTAAAATTGATCAAAACAAATAATTTTGACAATATCTCTAAAACTGAACGTTCGATTTTAATTAATCTGTTGTCATTTTGAATGTGATTTTTTTTATCTATGTCTGTGATTTTTTTTTAGTTCAGCCACTCAGATATTAACTCTAAGAATATGAAAAAAATTAAGATATATATATATATATACACATATATATATATATATATATATATACATATATATTTAATTTTTATTTCTGTATTGCTAAATGACTAATAATAATAGTGAGGATGTCAAAAAAAAGACGTGTTCTAAATGGCAGTCATATTGGATTTTTGGTTAATAAAATAGACTTTTTTTTTAAACGATATTTTTTATTACAAATAAATGTGGCAATATTTTGAAAAATAAACAAATTCGTTGTTTTTTAAAAACTAAAATGTCTTCTCTATATGTGATTTTTCTACATTTTTATGGTCACTGGCTAATGATTTACATGCCTTCAAAATTAAAAATATGGAAAAAATGAAAATAAAAATAATTCTCGTTCTTTTTTTTTATTTCTGTAGTTCTGTGTGATAGATAAATACAATTACGAGATCAAACAAAAGATACATTCTAAATTTAAGCGCCATATGACCTTTGCTTATAAAAGTAGAATTTTGTCAATGTCAATGAATTTTCTTGGATCTTCGTGGTGTTCACACTACAAAAACACTTGTTAACCGACACCAAAAACTGCTGACGCACGTTTCAGCAACAATCATCAACATCATCAGGACGATGATTAAACTCTCTAACTTTTTTTGTAAAAAGTTAAAGTATCTCCGAAACTAGACATTCGATTTTAATGGATTTATCGTCATTTCAAATGTAATATTTCCAACTTCATCTGTGATTTTTTTAAATAAGTTGTTGATCTGAGCTGAGCTCCTAGCAAAGAAGAAAAATGATATTTTTTTGTCTCTATAATGTCACTTTCTATAATATGCTACAGCAGTTTTACGGTTTCTTTAAAGGTTAGAGTTTCGAACTTTGAAAAAATCTAATTAATTCTAACGATTATTATTTAGTGGTTTCTGTTCTTTAAATCGTCACTTTTCCTTGATTTAGATGCAGTAAAAAATAGTTAGATGAGAAGTGTTTGTTGCCTTTTTTCCATATAGAATTTTTGGAAGCTCTAATTTTTAGTTTTTTTTCTACTAAACATTGAAAGTGGAAAACGGGAACTTTAACGTATCCAGATGCTGTTCTTCGTGATGATAATAAAGTCTGCAATTTGTGGTGTTAAACGAAACCGCAGCCTCACAATGAATTACTAATCGATTATCAAATCGCTAACAGCTTTATTATAGCCAATAATAAAACAATTTGAGTTTTGACATACTAAATTTCCCGGTAATTACGCTGTATCTACATCTAAACTGACACAATATAATATCCTTTTTGCGGAATTAGACAAAAAGGTTGCTAGAATCGCTTATGAAACCGTTCGGAAATAATTACTTCTGATCGATGATTATATTATACCATCATCCATCATCTCTGTCCTTGACTTACGTTGAAAATTTTGAGAATCTACCAGTTTACACTGACATTATTTCTCCGAACATTACTCATTAACAAGTCGAAATAGCGCCTGTAGAATTTTGCATTTCTACTCATCCATTCATTAGCGGTGTTTCGCTGATAATCCCATGAGGACTATAAATAACACTAATGATTTCATCTGAATGCGGAAAGTATTCTCCTCTCGTAACCCATAATTAAAATCACTTTCTTCTCCTACGATTATCGATAAAAAGACAGTCATCGATCTCGATATGTTGTTATTTCTTCTTCCGACAAAGCTGTAATGACATAACGAAGATGCGACGAAGGCGAAGACAGAAAAATGTATGTAACAATATACAATTACCGGTGTTGTTTTGAATGGTGATGTTTCCCCACCTCAGGCAAGGCAACTCGTCGGAGCACCAGTGGCACAGAAACAACAACGGACGTGCATAATTTTAACAAAGTTGAAAGCAAAAATTCCACTCGTTTTACTCACAAATCAAATTCTCCGAGAAAATGAACCTAAACGGCGTTTTGTTCCCGTTTTCCGGAGGAAGATCTCCCGAAAATTCCGTAAAGCCCGTCGCATCCCGGATATGATGTCATCCTCCCAAACGGCCGACTCCAAAGTGGGAGTATTTTATGCAAGGGCAAACATTTTGAGAGATCCTGATTGGCGGAGGTCCCCGGCAGCGATTCAACTTTCTCTGGTAATAAGCTCCTCGTGGATTTACCGAGAGCACAAGAGTTCGCGTTGTGGAACCGACGAGATCATCGGTTTAGAGTGCGGACTAGAACAAGTCGAAAGGGCCAGACTTTGTCGTACGAATTGTGACTATGTGTGCGCTTTTATTTTCGATAGTGTGATTTGGGACCTTTGTGGTGGTAGCGCTAAAATGGAACTGGCTTTGGGGTAAGTCACCAGAGGGTTAGGAGAACGAGCGTTGCAAAAAATCGACCTACAAAATTCGCTCATTTTTCACGAGTTGCACAACGCGTTTTAACATGCAAATCTAAATTCTCCAAATAGTTTTTTTATGTAACGAGTTATATAGGTTAGCGAGACCACACTCTGTATATCTTGCGGTAGCAGGCCCTCATTCCACACTCACCATCCGTTAATCAACAATCCATATTTATAAAGCATTTTACATAATAAATGAGTCCGTGTTTATGATCACGTTGTGTTAGGGTGAAATTTTCCTTTCAATTTGAGCCATAATGACCTCCGATAACTGTAAATTTTCTCTCGAACAACCTTCAGCGAAAGAAAGTTCCTTTCTGGAGTAAGAAGCGTTAAGTGGGTGCGGGTGGAATTTCTGACATCACTGTCCTTGAATCCCATTTTTTCGAAAAAACCAAGGCCGTACTCAGCGTGACTACAACATTTTAAGTTTTTTTCAAAAGCAATTTTCCCCAATTAGAAAATTTGCGTGTGATCTAAGATCCGGGTGATCTCTTCTTAATTACATAATTAATTATGCAAAGGATCACTTTCGTCAGGTTTTTCATGCCGGAATTTTTCATATCCATCTCTTTGCACGTGAACGATATTACACCCACGATTATGCAAATTTGTAACTTTCTCAATCTGTGCCCTTAAGCTGAGATTTAATTACACCACATTTCTTTGTTGGAAATAACACGAATTTGGACTTTTGAAAAATTTCGTGGGAATGATAGCGAGATAGCGAAACCGTGATGTTACTTAAGCTTACTCATACTCTGTGTAATTGATTTCCACTAATTTCGTTTAAATGATGGAAATTCTTAGATGATTGATGCTATCATGCTTAAATTAGCTCCACGCTTTGTGTTGCTTGGAGATCTCTATTGTGATATTTTAAGTGGGTTAGCTCAGTTTTTTATGGGAAAATGATGCGTGAGAGACATTAGCGTGGCCTTTGAAGTCGAACTCGAAAAATACACATCGATATCGGTAGTTCTCTCGCTGAAATTTTCATTTTTACCATCAATTAGATGAAACATAAACTCTCTAATTGCAGAGGAATTAAGATATTACGGTAATGACGTCTCAAGCATCGTAAATATTCTTTAAAAGCTACTTTGAAAGTCGTTTAAGATTCGATTAGTCAGTCGACTATTCGAAAATTATGTAGTCAAGAAATCTCACTTTATAGTGTACCGAAAAACGAAAAGCGTCTTTTTTCTAGAGAGTCTTCACCTGGCGGCAATCTAGTTCAAAATTTTAACTGGGTGACATTTCAAAAATGACTTTCGGAATTTTAATTTTGAATTTCGCGCCTTTAATTATGGCAGTGATAAAAGTAACGGCGTCAAGTTGGCACCGATTATCTAAGCATACTTTTGAGTCTTACGTCATCGATTGTTTTCGAATTTTTTTATTTTATTACCCTAAAAATCTAAGGCGGGGAATTTGAAAATTTATCCCAAAGCGAGAAATGGCTTTGGGATAAATAACAACAAATGAAAGGGTTGAGATTTTATTCAAAATTTGGATGGGCAAATTTGCAAAAACTAAAAATTTATAGTGTGGTCCACCGAAGATCTAAATATACTAAAGTACGTTTATATCGAAATCCAAAGTTCTAGAAAAAATTCAGAGAAAATTTGAAAAAATTAGTATACAGTATGCAGCAAGTCCGCAAATATTTGAAATATTTGCACAATTTAATAAACTCGCATTTTATTTAGTTCTATGGCAATTTTGAAAATTTGTTTTTACGTTTAAAAAATTAAAGATTTTGACTTTAAATAACAAATTTGGCACAAAACACAAAAAATGCATTTTTTAGTTTTGTTGATGTCTTTTTTGCGCTCAAACAGTTTAAAACAACAGCAGAAGTAGCTGCTTTTATAAAATTTTATTTTTGAAAAAAAATTATTTATTTTACAATAAAAAGTTGTACGAACGAAAAAAGTTTTTGCACTTTGAGAATTCAAATCAAGTTATTTTATAAAATTGAAACCTTAGACAAAAAAATATTTTTATTTTTGGATAACTAATTTTCCACAGAATAA
The DNA here is from genome assembly GCA_030157275.1 of Cynaeus angustus. Classification (NCBI taxonomy): domain Eukaryota; kingdom Metazoa; phylum Arthropoda; class Insecta; order Coleoptera; family Tenebrionidae; genus Cynaeus; species Cynaeus angustus. The sequence goes on from CM058064.1 coordinate 15,622,548, forward strand.
AAAGAATTAGAACTAGAATTTGAAGAAAAAATTCTCATTTTATTTACTTCTATAAAGTTCTTCGCTTCTGCGTTTAGAAAGTTCAGATTTACGAAAGAATGGCATAATTTTATAAAATTAATGGCAGTAATTAGAAATTTCGTCTGAAAATTGCAAAATTGGCTGTACATAAAAATTTGCATTTTTTTAATTCTGTGAATATTTTCAAAATTCGATTGCTTTGGCCAAATCTACAGAAAAATAACCACGTTTTGTTAAATTAAGAGCTTTTGGCGAAAAAAATTTTAAAAGCAGGTTTGGCACAACATAAAAAAATCGTCTTTTTAGCGCTAAGACAGTTCACGTCAACGAAAAAATGAGCTCCTTTTCCTTTTGTGTTAAAAAAACTTTCACATTGTATTTTCCAATAAAATTTGGTGCGAGAGAAAAAATCCACATTTTATTTAGTTCTGTGAAAATTTGGAAAATCTTGTTTTTGCGTTGAGGCCGTTAGAGCCAACAACGAACGAGCTACATTTAAAAAAAATAGGAGTGTTGGCAGCAATCAGAAATTTTAACTTTAATTAACAAAACTCTTTTATCAGATTTTTTGAAGAAAATTAGGTAAAGTTCCAATAGGATTTATTCAGAACAAGAAAATCTCTTTATGACTCTCTTTTAGATCATTTTATGCAGCTTCATGAATATAATTTTTAATTTACTTTCCCACCTCCTGTCTACCGCAAATCACCATAAAACCCGGCAACTTATTTCTCGAAAACCACACATAAAACTGCAGTGTTATAAGAAGCATCCCGGAAGAATTAAGAAAACCACATCATAAAGTATTTCAAAGCTAACAATAACCGCAAAGTTATTTATATCGCAATGCTAAGTTGGCAACAGTGACGGCTTTGGACTATTCGTCTAGCCCCCGTACACGTTACTTCCGTCTTACTCGGAAGTACAATTTTAAGTACACGTTAAGGAAATAATACCCACGGTTGAACAAAGAAGACCATTACGTTACACACTACTTATCAATCAGGTAATTCCACATTAGAAAAATCAAAGTTTTGAAGAGAAACTTTTACTTAATTTCACTATGATAACTGGAACTTGCTAAATTATAGTTTTATAGACAGAGCAGTAGGTTTGTTATGTAAGAAAAATAATCAGAATGAAGCTAAATTAACATGTTTCCTGTCTGTGGTATACTGGGGGTATTCTGAAAGCGTTACGAAAACGCCGCATTTTTGCCAAGACCTGAAAATTAGACTAGTAGTAATTTTTTTTTTGTCAACCATTTGTTATTTAAAGTCCAAAATTGTAATTTCTGTCAAAGGTTTAAATTTCATAAAATTTGGTGCTTTTTTTAATAGATTTGAATATTTTAAACGTAAAAATGAAGAATTTTTGAAATTGCTCTTAAACATTTTTTTTTAATTTTGCAAAATCTGGTACTCGAAAAAGAATTTTTTGGCTAAGTAATTTCACATTTTACGAAATGAAGTTTTTTGTGGTAAATTTGAACTTACCAAACCAAAATCGAAACAACTTTGGAAATACCCAAAGAATTAAAAAAGCGATTTATATATTTTGCACACAATTTGCAATATTGAAAGTCAAAAATTCTTGTTTCTGTCAACGGTTTGAATTTTATACAATTTGGTTATTTTTTTCATAGATTTGAACATTTCAAACGTAAAAACGGAGAATTTTTTAAAATTGACATCGAACTAAATAAAATGTTTTTTTTTTAATTTTGTAAAATCTGATACTTGAAAAAAAATGCCAAAGATCTTTATTTTATGAAATGACGTTTATTTTTGGTTTTGGAGTCACCAAACGGAAAATCGAAAATACTGTCCTATATCTTCAGAATAAAAACGCGATTTTTATATTTTGCGCATAATTTGATATTTCAACTCAAAATTTCTAGTTTTTGCCAAATTTAGTTAGCTTTTCATAGATTTGAACATTTTAAACGTAAAAGCGAAAAATTTTTAAAATTTTTGTAGAACTAAATAAAATGTATTTTTTTTAATTTTACTAATTATGATACTTAAAAAAATTACCAAAGATCATTATTTTATGATAGAAAATTATTTTCTGGTAAATTTCTGGTAAAATATCCACAGAATTAAATCAATGCAATTTTATATGTTATGCCATTTTTGCGACTTTCAGACAAAATTTCTAATTACTGCCAAAGATCTCAACGCAGAGACGAAGAGTTTTCAGCAAAACCACCGAACTAAATAAAAAGAGAATCTTTTCTTCTAATTCTATTTCTAATTTTTAACAAAGATGAATTTCGTAAAATAAATCTATTTTCTAGTAAATTTCAACTCTGTAAATCCAAAAACAAAACATCATTTTTTTATTGTTGCAAATTAGTTATCCAAAAATAAAAATTTTATTTTTCTTCTAAGGTTCCAGCTTTATAAAATAAATTTATTGAAGTTCAAAAAAGCACATTTTTTCAATTTCCACGGAAAAAATTTAAAGATGCCAACTTTTTTTGTTCATACTAAATTTTATTGCAAAATAAGATTTTAATTTTTTCCCAAAAGTTCAAATTTTATGAAAGCTGAATTTTTTTTATTGGCTTAATAATCTTTCTGAGCGCAAAATAGAGAATTTTTATGTCTTGTGCCAAATTTGTTATTTAAAATTAAAATCTCTAATTTTTATCAAAGGTTTAAATTTTATGAAATTGGGCTATTTTTGTAGATTGTAAACGTAAAAACAAATAATTTTCAAAATTGCCGGGGAACTAAATAATGTGTGACTCTTTTTGAACTGTTCAAAATCTCGTACGTATTTGAAGAAAAAAAAAATTACTTTTTGCCAGATCTTTATTTTATGAAATGGGGTTATTTTCTGGCAGAATTTAATCTGTCAGTTTCAAAAGCAAAAACTAAATAGTATTGAAAAAAAGGAGTTTTCTGATTTTGGACCTAGTTTGCTGTTTAGCGTAAAAATTTCTAATTTCTGCTAAAGATCTGAATTTTATGAAGTTAAGTTGTTAAGATTTGAACTTTTGAACAACAAAAACAAAGAATTTTCAAAATTACCATAGAACTAAATAAAATAAAACGAGTAAATTATTGTTATTATACAGCCCAGACTAATAAAAAATCCAGCAAAACATGCGAAAAACATAAATATTAATGAAATCTTCGGGTTATTTAATGGTTCTGCTTGACTTGATTTGAAAACTCAACGTGGTTGTTTCGAGCAGAAAACGGACGAACTCTGACACTATTCGCACTAAATTACGTAAGATAGATCACACTGTTATTCTTAGGAAAGAATTTCTTGATGTTGCGAAAGGGGCATTCTTCGAACTGCTCATAAAATACTAGTTCGTTATGTAAATTCACATCCTCTATTAGTCTAATTAAGTTAATCGACAATTAAGGAAAAATGATTAAAAATGAAAGTATCGCGTTTTTCAACTTGAGAGAAATTATTTCTCGGAAAAAGTGACCTTGACGCCATATTGTTATTAAGGTCCAAACGCCATCGATACATGTGACCAGTAATCGCCCGCAATAATAAAGCATTGTTTGTACGATATTCTCAGAGATTATTTCGCTTTTACATAAAAGAGTATTTGTTAACATTCATTTGATGCTAATTAGCTGCTTTTTTTAAGAAAAACCGATGATGGCGTAATACATCTAACTGTTTATGTAGGTTAGTAATTTACGCCTACACTGTGAACTTTCGCAGTTTTTGAACTAGTTTTTAAAAATGTAGCAGATGAGGTGATTTGTGGTAATTGTGCAATTATTGTTATTTACTGGATTTAAGAGAAATTTGGGTCAATGTCGGGAGGATCTGAGAAGGGGGACATCATAATACGTCACAATAAAAAATTGATGTTATGCAGTGAACGGCGTTCATGGTTCAAGACCGAGTTACATTAGGGTAATATTTTCTTGGATTTTTTTTTCGGGTTGAGAATTGTAAATAACTCATTGTTTGAGCTTGTTTTGAGTTGTTGCAACTACTCTCATAAAGTGTTTAGCTAGTTCACATGCATTCATGAGGGGAATAAATAGCATAACCGACCTTACTTTTGATTACTTACATTGCGTAATTTTTGTGGGACCCATGTGGATGAGGGAAAGTCGCCGGTTAGAAAGACGTGTTGTATTATAACCGATTTTTTTTTCTATTTCATTTCACGTAGTATTTTCGTGAGATGTACAGGCTACCTGCAAACAATAGCAGCTGTTCGAGGAGTTTTATCACTTCTTCTTTTATTAAGAGTCGTTAATTATATTTAGGATCATTAATAAATATCTACAAAAATTTGAACTGCAAATCTACGTCTTGCTAAAATAACAAAGTTATTACATCGCGACATTTTTTTTTCGGGTCAGTTTCTAGACAATTAACAGTCAAAATCGTGTTTTTTTTTTTTGTGGAGAAGTATTGGAGGACCACTTTTTGGCGATTTTTTATCATTCCGGGACAACAGAATTTTGTGAAAATTTTAGTCTCAAATGTCTCAGCGCAAAATCTCAAAAGTGAGATTAAATTCATATTGATTGAACTGAAACTGAAAAAATTCTAAAATTCTTTTACAAAAGTTCTTTAGATTTTTGGGACGAAAATTATACTCGAAATTGGTGAAAGAATTAGATATATCGACGGAATTCATCATTCTTTCATTGACATTTATTTTATGTAAATTGAGCGGAAAGTATGCAAGTTGGACAAGAAATGTGCAATTACGTATATAAATGGTGTAATTTTTATATCCTTAAGATACTTGCATTATTTAGATTTTTTCAATCTTAAGAATTCCTTTTATCTCCTCTTGGTTTCTCTAACCGCCTTACATTTTTTAGATTCTTTGAATTTTGCAAATTCTCTACATCTTTAGAATTTCTAAATTGTCTTCAGAATTTTCGTTGAATTTTTTGATGCTTTGAATCATTGATACCGTCCCATTTGTATGAATTGCATTATTTTTATTCTCTAGATGCTACAGATCGTCATTATTTGTTTTTTTGTCAAGCGCACTACATAACATAATTGAAGCATTAGTGAAATAATTTTGAGAAATTTTCAAGATCAAGAAAATTTTAACATTTCTTTACAAAACTTTCTGTTATTTCTCACATTGTCATTTTTCGGGTTATCAACTTGAAATTTTCACTATTTGTTACTTTTGATTTCTTTATTATTCACAACAAATTACAAAATTGTAACTCTTGTGGGGGAGTTTCAAGAAATTTGTTGTTCAAGATTGAAAAAAATTAAGCAAACTTTTCACAAAATTAACATTTTTTACTTTATCGAGTTGAAATTTTCAGAATTTGGTAGTTTCGATATTTTGATTAAGCGCAATAGATTGCCAAATTTTATGAAAGAATTTAAGAAAAAAATTCATTCAAAAAAATTTAACAATTTTTTCAGAAAGCATTATTTCCCGAGTTTGTCATTTTTCGGGTTATCAACTTCAATTTTTCAGTATTTGTTACTTTGGATTTCTTTATTAATCAGAACAAATTACAAAATTGTAACTCTTGTGAGAGAATTTTAAGATCTTTGTTATTCAAGATGATAAAAAAAAAATAATTCAATAAATTTAACAATTTTTTCAGAAAACATTATTTCTCACGAGTTTGTCATTTTCTGAGTTATCAACTTGAAATTTTCATGATTTAATACCTTTGAGTTCTGTATAAAGCGCACTAGATTACAAAATTATAGCTCTTGTAAAAGAATTTTAAGAAATTTGTTATTCAAGATTGAGAAATTTGATCAAATTTTTCAAAAAACTGTCATTTTTTACTTTATCGGGTTGAAATTTTCAGAATATACCAGTTTTGATATTTTGATTAAGCGCATACTTGTGAGAGAATTTTTAAAAAATAATTAAAGATCGAGAAAAAAATTAAGCAGTTTTCGAAAATTTTCATTTCTCGGGATATCGATTTGAAATTTTCAGAGTTTACTGTTTTGATTTCTTTATTAAACACTTTATTAGCTTTAATAAAAGAATATTAAGAAATTTATATTACGAAAAAATTTAGCAGTCATAAAAATTATTGGCGCGATTTTACAAATTTATTGGTCTAGTCCTGTTTATTAAGTGTGCCGAAATTCAAAATTATAGACCTATTTTAGAAAGTTTGTAATTTTAATTTTTTCATGTTGCCTTTGAAACTTTGTATTTATCGCATTTTTTTATTCTCTAAGTCAGTCTTCAATTTTTCTAGATTTTTTTTTTTTGAATTTATTTTGTAAATTCTAGATCTGCTGAATTTTCTAGATGTTGCGGATCTGTGTTTTTCTGCACCTTTTAAAGGACTTTAATTTTTTTAGGTTCCATTTTCTCTAGATCCTTTATATTCTTTATATTAATTTTTATGTTCTTTAGATTTTCTTATTTCTTTGTTTTTTGTAGTTTTTCAAATTCTTTAAATTTTTGAATTTTCTGTTTCCTGTATTTCTTCCATTTTTTTCTTTTATTTTTCTTCCAATATTTAATAATTCATTTATCAATAGATATCAAGATTCCAAATTACGTCTTCTAAATTTAGCACAGAATTCGCTGATTTTCTAAGCATGCAAGATATTTGAAAACTGTTTGCGAAATCCAACTGAAACACGATATTTCTCATTACTAAAACTAATTAATTACGGAAGAAATTACACGACGAAGAACGACACGAATTTAAATCTCACCTTTGATATAATTTTCCTAACTCATAATAATTTCAGACTTCCGGGATTCTCTATGCAAATTAGCCACCAAAAAACCCAAGTAATTAGTAATTACCATGGAATATGAATTAACACGTGGCCTAGACGAAATCTCTGTCCTTCCGCGCTGAAATCACTTTTTCATTTTCAATTATTACAAAGCTAATTGAAACATGTTTACTCACGTTGCATAACGGTATTGCCGGCACTTTTACTTGAATTAAAACGTGATTCCAAAATTATATTGTAACAGTACTAGAAAAATTTCCATATTCCTCATCCGTGGTAACCGAAAGTTACGCTTTTTCACCGAGTAATTAACAAAAATAAATTTATTTATGGCAAGTAGACCGGTCATTTTTTCTCACATGACAATGTCAATGCCGAAAATTTTTATTGACTGACATTTCCGCCGTGTTAATTACCATCGCTTCCTCGTCCTTAATCCGAAACTGCGACTTTAAGATGATTTCTCCCACCAAAATGGAACGAACTTTCTTTGATGGAAAAAATCGTGATTTTTTTCGGTGACGCAAAAGTTATGTCAGAATAAAAGTTATCTTATCACGGATGAAAGACAGAAAGTGTCAACAACGGAAAATACCGGTCCAAGCTCCTTTCACACTGTAAAAAGCTTTTTTTCTTGTAAAATCAGTTTCTTGCATTTTCTGATCTTAAGAAATTCCGATTGTGACGACTTGTTGAGAGAGTTAGCTAAGAGTTTTGCAACAATGAGGCGCTTCTTCTGTTGCGTAGGACAGTTGGCAATACCGGTGGGTGGTATGATTTTTATCGGATAATTAATATTCTTTTGTCAAAGTTTTGCAACACAGGTCAACAGGTCAAGGAGTTTGATTGAAAAATGTTCGCTATTTTTTTGGGGAATTGACAATCATTGAAAGTGACGAAATTAATGTCAGTTAAGTACATAATTAACGAAATGTCAGTGTGAAAAAAAAATAATGGAGTTGTGATGAGCACTTTTTACAGTAAATTTTGGGTTGTTAGGTTTCAACACTGTAATTTCGCTAATTTAGTTTGACAACCACAGGTTCGATGTACCAATCAGCACGCATATTTCTCAAAAATGTTTACCTGGTCCCGAATTTTTTATTTCTTTAACTACCAACGTTTAAAACTAAAATTACCAAGTCCACGTTTTAGCCGAGCTTATTATAATAGTCACGTGATGTTTATTTATGCAAAAAATGAAATGTCAAGATGACAAAAAAATAATGAATTGGTGGTGTATAATTAACGTATTTTTACGCTTCTTTTTTCTTCACATTCCAGCGCTGCTAACCCAATGTTCAGTGTCGACCAGCAACAACTTGTTTTCTGCAACGAAACAAAATTCCTAGTTCTTTAATGAAATAATTCCACTGATTGTCATCTAATTAACTAGCTGTCATTGAAACAACAAAAAAACCATATACTCTTCCGCATTTTTTACCATAAAAAGAACAAATCAACGCCATCTGGAAATCGACAAACCACTTGCATTATTTTTACAAACAAAACCTATTTCTCAGAAAAAATGTCTTTTTTTTAGTTAATTCCTTCATTAAGCGCACTAAATTGCAAAATTAGTAAGACACTCGATAAAAAACGGGGCAATCTTTACAAAACCTGTTATTTCTCACTTATCATTTTTGGGGTTATTGACTTGAAATTTTCAGGATTTCCTAGTTTTAATGTCCTCATTAATCACACTAAATTACAAAATTGTAGCTGTCGTCAGATAATTTTAAGAAATTTTTAATCCAAGATTGACAAAGAAAATTACCAATTTTAGACAAAACCTATAATTTTTCATAAAATTGTAATTTTTGAGGTTATTGACTTGAAATTTTCAGGATTTATTAGTTTAAATTTCCTCATTAATTACACTAAATTGCAAAATTGTAGTTGAATTGAGACAATTTTAGGAAATTTTTAATTCTAGACCTCCGAAGAATTAGTAATTTTTCACAAAACAATTGTCATTTTTGGGGTTGTTAACTTGATATTTTCAGGATTTACTAGTTTAAATTTCCTCATTAATCACACTAAATTGCAAAATTGTAGTTGAATTGAGACAATTTTAGGAAATTTTTAATTCAAGATTGACAAAGAAAATTACCAATTTTAGACAAAAACTATAATTTTTCCTAAAATTGTAATTTTTGAGGTTATTGACTTGAAATTTTCAGGATTTACTAGTTTAGATGCCCTAAGTAATCACACTTAATTGCAAAATTGTAGCTTTGGTAAGACAATTTCAGTAAATATTTAATTCTAGACCTCCGAAGAATTAGTAATTTTTCACAAAACCTTGTATTATTTTTCATATAATTGTCATTTTTGGGATTGTTGACTTGAAATTTTCAGGATTTACTAGTTTAAATGTCCTCATTAATCACACTAAATTACAAAATTGTAGCTGTCGTGAGATAATTTTAAGAAATTTTTAATTCAAGATTGACAAAGAAAATTACCAATTTTAGACAAAACCTATAATTTTTCATAAAATTGTAATTTTTGAGGTTATTGACTTGAAATTTTCAGGATTTACTAGTTTAGATGCCCTAAGTAATCACACTTAATTGCAAAATTGTAGCTTTGGTAAGACAATTTCAGTAAATATTTAATTCTAGACCTCCGAAGGATTAGTAATTTTTCACAAAACCTTGTATTATTTTTCATATAATTGTCATTTTTGGGGTTGTTGACTTGAAATTTTCAGGATTTACTAGTTTAAATTTCCTTATTAATCACACTGAATTGCAAAATTGTAGTTGAATTGAGACAATTTTAGGAAATTTTTAATTCAAGATTGACAAAGAAAATTACCAATTTTAGACAAAAACTATAATTTTTCCTAAAATTGTAATTTTTGAGGTTATTGACTTGAAATTTTCAGGATTTACTAGTTTAGATGCCCTAAGTAATCACACTTAATTGCAAAATTGTAGCTTTGGTAAGACAATTTCAGTAAATATTTAATTCTAGACCTCCGAAGAATTAGTAATTTTTCACAAAACCTTGTATTATTTTTCATATAATTGTCATTTTTGGGGTTGTTGACTTGAAATTTTCAGGATTTACTAGTTTAAATGTCCTCATTAATCACACTAAATTACAAAATTGTAGCTGTCGTGAGATAATTTTAAGAAATTTTTAATCCAAGATTGACAAAGAAAATTACCAGTTTTAGACAAAACTATAATTTTTCATAAAATTGTAATTTTTGAGGTTATTGACTTGAAATTTTCAGGATTTACTAGTTTAGATGCCCTAAGTAATCACACTTAATTGCTAAATTGTAGCTGTGGTAAGACAATTTCAGTAAATATTTAATTCTAGACCTCCGAAGAATTAGTAATTTTTCACAAAACCTTGTATTATTTTTCATATAATTGTCATTTTTGGGGTTGTTGACTTGAAATTTTCAGGATTTACTAGTTTAAATTTCCTCATTAATCACACTAAATTGCAAAATTGTAGTTGAATTGAGACAATTTTAGGAAATTTTTAATTCAAGACTGACAAAGAAAATTACCAATTTTAGACAAAACCTATAATTTTTCATAAAATTGATATTTTTGAGGTTATTGACTTGAAATTTTCAGGATTTACTAGCTTAAATGCCCTTAATAAGCACACTAAATTGCAAAATTGTAGCTGAAGTGAGACAATTTTAAGAAATTTTTAATTCCAAGGCTGACAAAAACATTAGCAATTTTTCACAAAACGTACTTATAATTTCTCATAAAATTGACATTTTTAAGGTTATCGACTTGAAATTTTCAGGATTTACAGTATTTTATATTTATATTCAGCGCCCTAAAATGCAAAACTGTAGCTTTTGTGAGAGAATTTACTTAATTCAAGATTGACAAAAAATTCAACAATTTTTTCAAAAAGGCTATAATTTCTTACAAGTTTGTGATTTTTTGGGTTATCGACTTGAAATTTTTAGAATGTACTAGTTTTAATCGCTTCATTATGTGCACTAAATTGTAAAATTATGGCTCTAATGAGAGAGTTTTTAGAAATTTTAAATTTATGACCGATAAAAAGAATAACAATTTTTCACAAAACCTATTATTTCTCACAAAATTGACATTTTTTAAGCTAATAATTTAAAAATTTCAGGACTCACTAGTTTGACTTTTACTTTTTTATTATGTACACTCAATTATAAAACTATAGCTTTAGTAAAAGAATTTAAAAGAAAGGACGAGAAAAATTTACCAACCATTCACAAAGCTTTCCAATATTTCTTACAAAATTGTCATATTTTGTGTTATTTACTTGAAATGTCAAGATTTACTAATAGTTTTATTGTATTTATTAATCACGCTAAAATATAAAATTACAGCACTAGTGAGAGAATTAAAAAAAAATTAAAAACCGACAAAAAAATTCACAAGACCTTTTTTTACAAAATTGTCATTTTTAAGGTAATCTACTTGAAATTTTCAGAATTTACTTGTTTTGTTGTGTTTAATAGATGCACCAAATTGCGAAATTATAGCTTTAGTAAGAGAATTCTAATAAAAGAGTCAAGATCAAGAAGATACTTTAGCAACTTTCTAATATTGTCACAAAATTGTTATTTTTGGGGTTATCGATTTGAAATTTTCAGGATTTACTTTACCTTTGATTATATGATATGATATATATTATACAAAATTATAGCTCTTGTGAAAGAATTTTAAGAAATTTTTAATTCCAGATTGGAAAAAATATAGCAATTCTTCACAAAACACAAAATTGTCATTTTTTGGGTTATCGAGTTGAAATTTTGAGGTTTTGATCTCATAATTATGACTACGAACAGGTTACAAAATTTCAGCTACAGTAAAAAAAATTGTGGAAAAATTCAACCCTAAACGCTTCCACAGTTTTTTTTTGCACAAAACCTCCCTCAAAATCGTCGTCGATAGAGAAACCTTCGATTTCACTGGAATCCCAACAATCCAGCGAAAGTCCGTTGAAAAATGTATTGTACATCGCCACAATTAGTCCACGGATGCGACAGTTCAAGGTGGTCCGTTATCCGAGCTTTCCGAAACATGTCATTAGGCCAAAGGAATATGACCGAGTAATCCACATATACCAGATTCTATGATCTCATCGTTTTAAAAGAGAGACGTTGTTTATGGCGCTGTAGAAAGCAACAACTTGGCCCAATTTCAACAGCGGTGTGCTGCAAGGGACAACACTCGGACCCTTTCTATTCATTTTAATTAGATTCGCGGGGACCGTGGAATTATTTTGAATCAGATAGTAGTAGAACACATTCCGAAGATAGCTCGTAACCTTGGATAAATGTCAATGTTGCTCGGAAGTTGGGTTTTTCGATAATGTTCCAAAAGTAGCCATATTGAAACAAAGAACTTTCTACAAGCACTTCCGCTGACTAAATAAAAAGTTAATGCGAGAAAAGAAATGGTAAACAAAACGAGATCAAGAGTGAAAAATTCCCCACTTTCTAGAAGAAGCTCACAATCGATTTCTGCATTTATGCAAGAATTACACAATTGCAATATTTGCTTCTTACGTCGAAATTCGAAGGAAACCGTGAAAGTTAATATTGTTTCGAAGAAAGCAATTATCGAGGCGGTGTGTTAAACTCATAGACTCCTCAGATCGTCAATAAAATAAAAACAGAGCTCGCTTCGCTCGCCGGTTAGATTTATGAAAAATCGTTTAACCTGTGACATTAATTTCGTTTTAATAGCACCCGCGGGGTCATCAACTCGGCTCGGTGCTGTACACGAATTAATTTTAATAACTCTGCGTGTTACGCATTACGAAACACGCCAGTCATCAATTCCAGTTAGAAATTAGACAGTCACGTGTCTCCGAATGAAGAGTAAATTAATAGGAATGTCGAATGAAAGTAATCCTCGGTGAAAGTTCTGCTTCGGCCGTAAAAAATAAATAAACAACACGTAAATAATTTAAAAGAAGCCGGTCCTTAGAGCTTGCATGGCGTCGCATAATCTGAAAATTCGTTGCGGCACAACCCGATTTTTTCGATGCTTTCCTTCGATCGAACGCTTCCTAGAAAGTTTGATGTAATTATTACCTTGCCCTAGTCCCATAAATCAACATTGTTTGACCGTACTTGGGATAATTGATGCGAGAGTAATGAGTGGAATTTGATCGAGATTTTCTATTCAATGGTAATGTTGGGTGTGAGTTTGATTGGATTTTTTATTGATTTTTTAATTTGGTTCGATGAGGTGTGACCGCAGAAGTCACAACGCTTTAATGAAAACCGCTTCTATTTCCATGGGTAAAAACGAGATTAAATAATCATCTAAATCTCATTTTATACACAGAAACCGTTCATTTCTACTAATGACACTTAAATGGCTACTTTATTTATTGCCCGACCGTCATGCTTCTTCTGCTTTGAATTCTATTAAAAAACTCAGATAACTCGAGAATGGACTACAATCTGATTTAAACTTTCCACAGTTACTTCTTTCAAAAATTAGCAACAATCGCCAACTGGCAAACGGGGAAAGTTCCGTGATGAAAAAACCTAAGTAAAATAATAATTATTGCAAGAAGCTTAATTTTTAAATTACACGTGAAAATTACCAGTGAAAGGGAGGCAATGATTTTGATATTGCACTACCGCAGTTATGCTTAAATTGACAAAAAACGATTTTTTAAGTTATTGAGTTACGTTATTGCCTTCTTCTAGCGGTTTGTTTCAATAATTTGTGTTCGAGTGTGGTCTTTGCGATTTTCTGGAAAAAAGTGGTTTCAATGTGATCATCGCGCATTAAAAAACTACCGCGTTAATCACATTTTTTTGTTAATGACACTTAATTTCGTAATTACAGATTTAGTGGGAGAATTTTAAGAAATTTTTTTATTCAAAGTCGACAAAAAGTTCGATAATTTTTTTCAAAACCTTTTAATATTTCTCACAAAATTGTAATTTTTTAGGTTATTGACTCGAAATTTTCAGAATTCATTTATTTTGATTTCTCTATTAATTGCAGTAAATTACAAAATTATGGTTCTAGCTAAATAATTTTAAGAGTTTTTTTGTTCAAGCTGGACAAGAAATTCAGCGTGTTTTTTTTCACATTTATTATTTTTTTGGGTTACAGACTTGAAATTGTCAGGATTTACTAGTTCTGATTTTTTTATTTAGAGCATTAAATTATAAAATTATAATTCTGCTGAGACAATTAAAAAAGAAACTCTCATGACAAAAAATTAAATAATTTTCTTACAAATCTTTATATTATTTTTTACAAAATTGACAGTTTTTGGGTTATCAACTTAAATTCACAGGATTTACTAGTTTTGACTTCTACATTATGCACACTATATCTCCCGTAAGAGAATTTCAAGAAAATTTCAATTCAAAATCGAAAAAAAATAGTAATTTTGGATCTAAACTTATATTTCTCACAAAATTATTATTTTTTGGGTTATCGATTTGAAATTTTTAGGATTTATTAATTTTGATCCCTTTATTAGTCGTGCTAAATTACAAGTAATAACTCTTGTGAGCAAATATTTTAAGAAATTTTTATTTGAACAAAAATTAACAATTTTGTATAAAACTTTCTATTTCTTACAAAATTGTCATTTTTCGGGTTAATGACTTGAAATTTGCAGGATTTACTAGCTTTAATGTCTTTATCAATCACAGTAAAATGTAAAGTTATAGCTAGAGTAAGCAGAATTTGAGAAATTTTTAATTCAAGATCGTCAAAAAAATTAACAATTTTTTTTTCACAAAATTTACATTTCCTGGGTTATTGACATGAAATTTTGAAGAATTACAAATTTTGACTTTATTATTAAGCGCCCTAAATTGTGCAAAATTATAGTTCTAGTAAGATTTTTTTTTCAAAAATTCTTCTGGTACTCGTTATCAAAGTTATCAGTTTTTGGATTATCGACTAAAATTATCGGGATTTACTCATTTTGAGTGCGGTCGAAATTGCAAAATTGCGTCCCTAGTGAAACAATTTTATTAACTTCTTGCAGTAAGAAAGAAAAGAGATAATGCAAATTTTTATCAAACTTTTTTCAAAAAGAAGTCATTTTTGGAGTTACCCACTTCAAAATTGCAGGATTTACTAGTTTTATCCTCTTATTAAACACTACAAATTACAAAATTAGAGCTCCAAGGAGAGAATTTTTAGAAATTTAGTTCAGATCGAAATTTAGATTTTTATTTTTTTTTTTTTCAAAGTCTATATCATTTCTCACAAAATTATCATTTTTTGGGTTATCGATTTGAAATTTTTAGGATTTGCTTGCTATGACTTCTTTATTAAACGCGTTCATTTGCAAAACTATAGCTCTAATAAGAGAATTTTTAGGAATTTTTAAATCAAAATCGTCAAGAACTCAATTCTTTAGACAACCTTCTATTATTACTCACAAAATTATAATTTTTCGGGTCATCAATTTGAATTTTTTAGGATCTATCAGTTTTGATCCCCTTATCAATTATACTAAATTTGCAAAATTATACTCTTATGAGAAAGTATTTTAAGAAATTTTTGTTTTAAAATAGAGAAGAATGTTAACAATTTTCTACAAAACTTTCTATTTCTCACCAAATTGTCAATTTTCGGGTTTTGGACTTGTCAAAATTGGCGAGATTTACTTGTTTTTATCTCTTTATTAATTACGCAAAATTACAGAATTATAGCTTTATGAGAGAATTTAAAAAAAAAAAAAATTCAAGATCGACAAAAAAAAATTACAAAACTTTTTATTTCTCACTAAATTATAATTCTTTGAGTTTTCGACTTGAAGTTGTCGGGCCTTACTAGTTCTTATCTTTTTATTAATTAGACGAAATTTTCAGGATTCTAGCTTTTGTAAAAAAAAATTAAGAATTTTTTAATAAAGGTCGAGAAAAAAAATTGTAATTTATTATGAAAACTTCAATTATTTTCACAAAGTCGACATTTTTTGGGTAATCGACTTGAAATTTTTAGTATTTAGGTACTTGTTGAGATCACACTAAATTGCAAGACTATAGCTGCAGTAACAGAAATTTAAGAAATAAAAAAAAATAATAATTAAAGTGATTGAGATAAAAATTATTAATTCTTTAGAAAACTTTGTATTTCTTACCAAATTGTCATTTTTCGGGTCTTTAGGATTTACTAGTTTTGACTTTTTAATTAAATTTTGTTTCAAGATATTTTTTTATATATATATGACAGTCATATTTTTATTATTTGTACTATTTTGAAAGTATCGTAGGATTGAAATTTTATAATTAAAAAAAAATCTATTATAATATGAACAATAAAAACAAGCAGCTTGAATGTGATCATTACTGTTGCAAAAATGTTGCTGAATTTTTGTTGTTGTTATTATATCATAATTTAATTCAGCAATGTTTAAAAAAACCGTCTCATTTAAATTAAATATTTGATCAATCAAATCGATGGAATTTATACATTTATACCTCATATAAAAAAATATTTTCAAGCGTCCGAAAAACATGAAATCTGCGATAACGCAAAAAACATTTCTCCAACATGTGACCGATGCGTTTTAATTTTGAGCCAAGACCTATTTTCAAAAAACAAATTGAGTAAACATCGAAAACTGCATAACATTTTCGCACCTTGCTCAATATCACGAATGCGCCGAGCAGATCCTGTACATAACAATTATTGCTCTTAACACATCTTGCAAAACCCACACATGACCTAGTAGTAAAATCCATTAGGATTCGAATCTCATAAAGTTCAATGTACAATATCATTCGTGACTTAATAACACGTAATAATTGTGGAGAACTGAAATTATAGTGAAGAATGCCGATAAACGAAGAGACACGAACTAAAAAAATATAATAAAAAACTTAAGCACGCGGATCTTGCTATTAAATAAAGATTAGACGTACGTGATTGCAAATACGTTGAAATGTTATTTGCAATACTGTCAAGTGTTTGATTGGATTGTTAACAACAATGGCGACATATCGTGGAAGGGTTGTGCAACAAACGAAGAGAAATTTTCGAGATGCACACTTTCGATCAGGGTTGATGTAAAATGTTGGTATTTAGTTTCCATCGAATTCTTACAAAGTAATTATCATAAAGTATCCATTTGTTATTCCGTGAAGTGCGTTTTTTAATTAAAATTAAGTACAAATACTATTAAGCTTGAATTGTAAATAAATGACGAAGGAGTGTACGAATACCGTATCCTTGATGTCATTCTTTAAAAGTTCCTATCGAAAATAACAAAAAAGAATTCCTTGAAGCCCGAAGGTTCAATGTTAAGGTCCGAAGACAAGAGAAAAAAAGAAAACGAAGAAAGAAAGTGACTAAAACGAGGTTGTACGATCATCCTACACCTTGAAACCATTTGCATCGTTAAATTTATTATGAGTTCGGATTTAAATATCATCGTTTACTCTAAATATTTTAGCTTCGTCGGAATCTCGTTTGCAATCAGAGAATTCTCACCGGTTGCTCAATTTCCTACAAAAATAGCGGTGCCAGCATTTTTCCACATCCACAAAAAGCGATGAAAGTCGCTTTTGAAAAAATCTCTTTTGTTTCTTGTAATCTTGACATTTAGTTTCAAGGACACGGAACCAATGTCCCTCCTTCATCAAACTTTGGAACCCTACATCCATGACGATGCACTTTCACTAGATCCTCGCCCATCGTTTACGACACCGCTCTCAACCTAATTAAGCGCAAAACACACGTGGAGGTTACAAAAACGCGTAATTAGGCAAAACAGCATCTGGCAGGTGAAGGAGAATCTTGTATGGATGTCACATTGTTATAAGCATTGTAATCGTTATGTTTATTACCTCGATGTCTAATAAACTGTAAAGTTAATTAACGGAACCCATAGAGACTCATATGTCGGTTTTGTAACAGAAAAGGATTCAATCCCACATTAAGCGGCTATTTGTGTCAGAATTGTGCAAGAATTAAGCACCTGTTAGACAAACAAAAGAAAGAGTCACCCCGACAGCGGTAATTTGCGTGATTAAAAGGTAAAACGAACCCGAAACGGATGTCGATTTATCTAGCAAAGATCGAAAGACAGTCACGAATTTCTAAGGAATTGTTTAAGAGTGATTATGTTGTTAGCGGTGATTTGATTACAATAAATGACACCATTTTAATAGTGACTGTCTTGTAGAGGAATAATAACAGTTAATATCCATCCTAGTCCGTGCTGCAAGTGATGCTTTCCATAATCGTGAGCGGCTTCATCGGTTGCTTACAAAACTTGGACACGATTTGATCTGCTTTAAGACCGATTTGGATTTCTAGAGTACGAAATGTTAACTGCTGAAATTTATAGTCTGAAACGAGGTGGAAAAAGCTTCGTGATCTTTTTGGTAATTTTTTATTCAGAGGTGATATCATCGAGGTTTTTTTTATAAGAAACAAACACTTGGATTAATGGAAACACGTGCTCAAACAGAATTTGATTTATTAACGGGAGAATTACTTTTTGATGCCTTTGGATCGTAAAAAAGAACTGAGAATTATTGAAGATATTTTATAGGTCGTTCAAAGGCTTCAAAAATTTCCTTTTTCTTTGGAGATTTTAGGTTTAAAAAAAAACTGAAATATTTAGAATTCTTCGGTTTTTGTTTAAAAACTCTTTAATTCCGTCTGTCTTTGTGGTTTTTGCAATTTTTAAATATTAGATCTTGGCGATTTTCTATTATTTTGAGCGTTAAGATACTCATTTTGTTAGCACAATTTTCGAAATATTGAACACTTTAAAATGGTGGAAGAATGTTAAAAAAAAAATCAAAATCTACAAAAATGCATTTTTTTTACAAAATTGTATGATTTTTCATTGACATATTTTGGGTTATCGACTTATTTTCAGAATTACTAGTTTTGATTTGTACGCTTTGCGCACCAAATTGCAAAATTTTACCTCTAGTGAAGGAATGTTGAGAATTTTTATTTCATTGAAAATCGACGAACATTCTTAATATTCTTCACAAAACTTTAAAGAAAATTTCATAAAGTTGCTATTTTTGAGGTTACCGAGTCGAAATTTTCTGATTTTTTATTACGCACCAAATTTATAGCTGAAGTGCGAGAATTTTTAGAAATTTAGCATTTTTTTACATAACTATCTAGTATTCTTCACGATATTGAGATTTTTCCGATTATCGATTTGAAATTTTTAGTAGAATCTACTGTTTTTGACTTTTTTAATAATAATAATGCAAAAATACGAAATTATAATTGCAGTGAAAGAATTTTAAGAATTTTTTATTCACAGATTTTTTTCAAAAAACCTATTCCTCATAAAGTTATCATTTTTGAAGATATTGATTTGAATTTTTAGAGTTTACTAGTCTTTATTTCTAATTGATGCTCAAAAATTACAGAATTATGGCACTAACAAGAAAATTTTCAAAAATTTTTTCAAGATGGAGAAAAAATTTTGAATTTTTCCACAAAACTTTTTATTTCTCACAAAATGGTCATTTTTCGAGTTATTAACTTAAAATTTTCTGGATTTACTAGTTTTGATTTTTGTATTAGGCATATTAAATTGCAAAGTTATAGATTTATGGAGAAATTTTTATTTCAAGAACGACATTCAGTAATTATTTTTTCACAAAATTATCATTTTTTGAGTTATCGACCTTAAATTTTCAGAAAATACTAGTTTTGATCTCTACATTACGCTCACTAAATTGCAAAATAATTGATAGATGTGGTAAGAAATGTTTAATCCAAGATTGAACAAAAATTCCAATTTTTTCACAAAACTTTCTATTTCTCACAGAATTGTAATTTTTTCGGTTATCGACTTGAAATTTTTAGGAATTACTAACTTTGATTTCTGTACTAGGTACACCGAATTGCCAAATTATAACGTTAGTAAAAAAATTTAAAAAAAAAACATCAAAATCGAAAAAAAAAATAGCATTTTTTTTTACTAATGTTTTTGACATTTCTCACATTGTCAATTTTTGTTTTATCGACTTAAAATTTTCAGAATTTACTAGTTTTGATTTTTACACTACGCACATTAAATTGTTAAATTATAGCTTTTTATGAAGTAATTTTAAGACTTTTTTATTTTAAGGTCCACAAACCTTTTTTTCACAAAACTAATATTTCTCTCAAAATTGTCATTTCTTGGGTTATCGACTTGAAATAATTAGAAAATACTGATTTTGATGTGTATATTATGTATTTACACTAAATTGCCAAATTATAGATAGATGTAGTAAGAAATTTTTAATTCACGATGAAAATTTAAAATTTTTGAGTTATCGGTTTCAAGCTTTCACAATTTGCTAGTTTAGATGTTCTTATTAAGCGCACTCAATCGCAAAATTAAAGCTCTCTAAAGATTTCCTTTAATTCGAGATCGAGAAAAAATTACTAGTTTTTAATAAAAAAAAAAATTATTTCTTACAAAAATGCCATTTTCGGCTTACAGACTTGAAATTTTAAAATTGACTAGCTTTACTTTTTTTAATGAGCGCAAAAATTGCAAAATCATAGCTCTTGTGACAGAATTCAAACAAAAATTAAATCGAGAATATATTTTTTTAAATATTGAGACTCCAATTCGAGAAACTGATACATTTGTAGATTATGCTAATTTTTGTTAGAACTACAGGAAGAAACATTTTCACTCATAAATTTTAAAAGCAACAGCAACAGATTGTTCCTCAATTTTTTTCACCACAAAAAAAACATAAACTTTCAGTTCTTTAAGAAAGAAACAAATTGGTTTTTTGAAAAATAGATCTTGAAAACCGGAAAAAACAAAATTTCACATTAAAATACAATTTAAATAATAAATGAGGAAAAGTAAAAGTGGTTTAAACGTGAGCATTAGATTTATGAAGTATTTTAGTAATTTATATTGTTCTTATTGTTAATTATTTTACAACTGTTATTAACCAACAAAAACTATTATGTAGTACTTGTTTCATGACTAATTAACAAACTTTTACTTTTATTATAGTTTTACCAAAAAACTGCACGCTTCAGTGTGAAACAAATAAAAAAAAAATTACAATTTTTACGATGTTTGGGAGCTTCAAGATAAGTTTTTATTTCTAATTGGCAGAATTTAATTATAGCTTGGATCTCACAGGAAATACCATCAACTTTTTCACGCTAAACTAAACACCTAATGAATAAAATCATTTCACACCTGTCTATTAACGATTTTCTTTATTTTGACGTAACCAATTAGTCCCACATTTTCACTCTTGTAGATTTTCCACTCTTTAAAAAACATTGCGCTCAACTAAAAAAAGTGGTTTTAATGTGACCAATGCGATACGACGAGGATCCTTAATTTCTTTTTTTTTCAGATTTATCTTACTGTCTCTCCTTCCCTTGTTCGCCAAAGGACAGAGCTCCCTTCACCCTTACGACTACAACGTCACTCTGTACACCCGATCTCTACCCGAAGAACTCAAGACAACAGTCAGAACCGCACTCCAAGCAGAGCGTCAAGCTGTACAATCCAACAACCGCCAACAATCTTGTACACCTCTGGACGCCGCCCCATGTCCTCCCAGCAAATACAGGAAGCCCACCGGCGAATGCAACAACATCAGACACGCCAGATGGGGCAACCGGGGCTCTCCGTTCCTGCGTCTTTTGCCTCCATCGTACGCCGACGGTAAGCAACTCAATCAACTCGCATAGAAATGAAAATCGTTCGCTTGTTTAATTTCGCAAAATAATAATTTTCCAAAAATGTCTATAAGTTTGTTTTATGTGTAATGAATCTTTAGCTAAAAGCAAAATCATTTTACCATTTAAAGAATATTTGCAAAAAAACATTTTTTGATCTTTGACCTTTTAGAATTTTTTTAGCGATGGGGTCTGGTGTTTTTAGGGCCTGTTCTAATATTCAGTTCTATCTGAGTTCATCCGAAATTTCATTATTTTTTTTTTGCTATTTTAACAAGACCAAAGCATTTTTCCACGATTAAGTAATAGTGATAATAATAACCGGTGACGAGACAGGACCGGAGAAAGTCGTCGCGATGCTTACTTTCACACTAGTGAAATTATTCATGTATTTCCGGTTTGACATAAGTTGACTTTTGACCCCAAAAACGCATCCGAACAGGTAAAAGTCAGCCTCGCCAATCCGTGACAGCCCACGCCCTTCCGAGCCCTCTGGACGTGGCGGCCACCCTCCAGACCGTTCCGTCGTCATCGCACGAATCCGTCACCGCCTTGTTGGGCGCCTGGAGCGAGCTTCTTCTGCACGATTTGGCCAGCACTGGGAACCTCCGGAGCCAGGATTGTTGCAGCGATGACGTCACGAACCACGGGGAGTGCTACGGGCGAGTGGGCCATGGGCAATGTCGAGACTACATGAGGACGTTGCCAGCTGTTGACATGGATAACTGCATTTTCGGTGAGTTTTGCAATTTCCACTGATGAACGACGGGACAAATATAGACATTTGTACATTTTTGCGAGACGTTGGCCATGAAAGTGTAAGTAATGTATACTTAAGTGTGATTGTCTATTGTTTGTGCTGAGTAAACCGGGCGGTTTTTAAATGTTACCGTGGCCCACTTGAATGGTGTCACACGTGGAGACGCCCACTGCGATTTCCGGGTAAATTCGAAACTTCTGCAACTTTCTTCGGATGATTATTTTCACGGCCGAAGGTTAGTTGAGTCGTTGAAATTTCGTTTTATCTCATCTTTGTGGTTTTATGGTTTCTCCAGTTTTATTTTTTTTTTTTTTTTAGTAAGGGACTTGCGATGTTTAATATTTCACACGTGATTGCCGCTGGCAATTGGTTTTTTACGTCTGCATCTATTATACTCAAATAATTACAGAACTTCGCTTTTTAACTTTCCATTACAATTGCATATTTACATATAGCGTGATGATAGAAATTTTTTATTGATGGTATTCTACGCTGAAATGAACCATTTTCTTAACGTCATATTTCACTAGTTAATTGTAGCTGATATAACAATTTTCATAATACACTAACTGAGGTTGAGATTGGGTCAAATTTAGTGAAAAACTGAAAACGATAGTTAAAATTATAAGTTAGCTACATGTACCAGCTGTTACAAAAATCCTTTATTCAAGCACAAATTTTTCGAGTTATCGTTTTGAAATTTTTAGGATTTACTAGTTTTGATGTCTTAATTGCAAAATTATAACTGCAGTGAACGAATTTTAAGAAATTTTTAATAAAAGAAAGAATTTAGAAAATCAACAAACCTTTTTATTTCAAAAATTGAAATTTTTTATGTTATCGACAATTTTTTTAAAAATAATATTAGGTCGACATAAAATGTAGCAATTAGTTTACAGATCCTTTGATAATTTTTCATAAAATTGTTATTGTGAGAAAATTGAAGTAAATTTTTGTTTCAAGATCGTAAATTTTTCACAAAATTGTCATTTTTTTGGCCCATCCACTTAAAATTTTTCAGGATTAAGTTCTTTTGATTTTTACAGTGTGATGATAAAAATCCTCAAAATGGCATTTTTCACTTGTAGCTGAAAATAAAAAAAAATTATAAAAAAAATTAAATAAGTGAGCTGCATGTACCAACGGTACCAAAATCCCTGATCAAGTTCAGAGTGACAAATCAGTTAATTAGATCCTTAAGTGAAAATTTAACAATAAGCAGCGAAAATATTGCCATTGGATGTGATCAAAAATGAGCCACAATATGATTTTCGCTCAATCCAGCAGTCAAAATCATGTCTCTCTGTGAACTAACATAACCCCGTTTTTCCCTCTTCCAGAGCACCGCGACCAAATGAACCTCGCCTCATCCTTCCTCGACTCCTCCGCAGCCTACGGGAACACCGAGCAACAAGTTGAAAAACTACGAACCTACGACGCCGGTCTCGTCAACGTCTCAGCTTGCTCAGCCTGCAAATCCAACGCTCTCTACTCAGCACTCCTCAAAGAACATAACCGAGTAGCCATCAATTTAGCACAACTCAACCGTCACTGGTCAGATGAAACTCTTTTCTTTGAAAGCAAAAGAATCGTTACTGCGGTTATCCAACACATCACCTACAACGAATTTTTGCCAACGGTACTAGGAAACGTAAGTGTCTTCTTCGCGAGGATGTCTCCCTAATCAGTGTTCACTACAGGAAGCCATCGTTCAATCCGATCTCGAATTGCAAACCCACGGCCGGTTTTCGAAGTACTCGAGCTCACACAGAGCGGGAGTTTTCAACGAAGTCGCCATGGGCGCGCTCCCGGCGCTTTTGTCCATGATTCCTGGGAGCTTGGTAAGTTTATTTTTCCGTGGAGACGAGGTGGTCCGCTCAAAATAGACAAAAAAATTCAAACTTCGGAATGCCAATTTTAACGGGATTAACGAGTTTTATGGATGATTTTAGATGAACCAGACGGTGGAAAACTTCGCGGAAATGGTGGATGTTCTGATACGGACTCCGGCTCAGCACCCTAGCATGCACATGATGGTACCGTTGCGCCCAGATTGGGACACGGCATCGCTTTTCGTGCACATGGGACGCGATCACGGGATCGCTTCCTACACCCACTACGTCCAACGATGTCAAAACGTTACCATCGGCAGTTTCGACGACTTCGCCACCGTCGGAATCAAAACAGAACACATCAAAGCTTTGAGGTACCTCTACCAAGTACCAGAAGACGTCGATCTCCTCGTTGGAGCCATCCTCGAGAAACCCATCCCTGGAGCTATAGTCGGAGGAACTTTAGAGTGTCTCCTTCGCGAACAATTCGTCCTCTTAAAAAAATCTGATCGCTTCTGGTACGAGAACGACCTCCCTCCTAGTTCCTTGACCACGGAACAGTTGAGCGAGATAAAGAAAATTACTTTAGCGGGGTTGTTGTGTGCGAACACCGATTTCTTGGATAAGATACAGCCGAAAGCGTTCGTCCAGGAAGATCCTTATTTGTAAGTACCCAGAAAGCCTGATAACTCACTCTAAGTTTCTTTAATAGGAACGCGAGAATTAGTTGCGACCAACATCCTCTTCCTCAGCTCACCGCGTGGTTGGAAATGGATCATATGGCCGACCTTTCTGAAGATCTCCTCATGGAGGCGATCGTCAAAGCCGAACAAGAGGTTTTAGAACGACGGAAAACTGAATATGAGCTCTGGAGCACGGTCGGAGGAGTTGACCCGAAATCCCCGCTTGGTACCGCCGCCTCTTTTAGCAAAGCGAACAAACAAGCTCTCAAACTTGCCAACACTTCGCTGCTCTTCGAGTTCGCATCCAATGAGATTATCAATTCGTTAATGTAAGGAGATTTTGTTTTTTTTTACAAAGTCAAAAATATTTTAGTAAATTAGAAAACGCTTTTTGACAATTTAATCCTAAAAAACTTAAGAATTCTTAAAAACTCTAATTTAATCTTATGAATAGTATTTTAATAACTTTGGGGAATTTTAGAAACTGTAAGAGAATCATTAGAAAACTGTAGACAATTTTTTTTTTTGTAAAAACCTTAACAAAATCTTAAGAATTTTAGGAATTTTCGAAACTTCAAGAGTCTTAGGAGTCTTAAGAATGTTTCTAATATTAACAATTTTGCGAATTTTTGGAACCCAAAATAATCTTAGGAAAAGAGGAGATTTTTTTTATAATTTGTTATATATATATTTTTAGGAATTTTGCTAATCTTAGGAAAGTATAATACAAGAAATCGTAAATAATAGTAAAAATTATGAGTTGTAGTCTTGGTCGTTCTAGAAATATTACAACACTAAAACGTTTAAAATTCAATAACGTGAGACATATTCCAATTATTTATTAATTTAAAATTAGAACTATTTATAATTTCCCATTTTTTTTTCTTACTTTGCTTTATTCTATTTTTCAAAAAAATTTATTTGCTTCCAGGCGTCGGCGAAGAAAACGTCAGATCTTCGACAACGACGTCATTTCCACAGTTTTCCGAGACGAACTCTCTGATGGTTTACAAAACGTGGACATTTCATCGTTGGTTCCTTCAAGCGCGCTCGATTTGGACCACCACTGCGAAGAAGACGGTCCTTGCGATCCGAACAGTCCTTACAGGACCATGACTGGTCATTGCAACAACTTGAGGAACCCATCGTGGGGAAAAAGTCTATCGACTTTCACCCGATTGTTACCCAGTGCTTACGACGACGGGATCTCAAAACCTCGTTCCCTGGGAGCAACAGGAATTCCTCTTCCTTCCCCTCGCGTCATTTCCACGGTGATCCATCCAGACATCAGCAACCTCCACTCGCGCTACACTCTCATGACGATGCAATTTGCACAATTCTTAGATCACGATCTCACGATGACTCCCATTCATAAAGGATTCCACGAGTCGATCCCGAACTGTCGATCGTGCGACAGTGCCCGAACTGTCCATCCTGAATGTCATCCTTTCCCGATTCCTTCGTCTGATCATTACTATCCTGAGATAAACATCACGTCTGGGCAAAGAATGTGTTTCCCGTTCATGAGATCGTTACCTGGACAGCTTCATCTAGGACCACGAGAGCAAGTGAATCAGAACACGGCATTCTTGGATTCTTCACAAGTGTACGGGGAGAATCCGTGCGTTCTCAAGGATTTGAAAGGATACGGAGGAAGGATGAACTGCACGCAACGTCCTTTGAAACTCAAAGATTTACTGCCACAGAGCGACCACCATCCTGAGTGTAAAGCCGGGTCCGGACTGTGCTTCATTGCAGGAGACGGAAGAGCGTCGGAGCAGCCGGGGTTGACGGTCATTCACACGTTGTTTATGAGGGAACACAACAGATTAGTTGGGGGGTTAAGACAGATTAACCCTCATTGGGATGACAACAAGTTGTTTGAGCACGCGAGGAGGATCCTCATGGCGGTTAACCAGCACATCACCTACAACGAGTTTTTACCGAGACTGCTGAGTTGGAACGCTATGAATCTCTACGGTTTGAAGCTGTTACCGCAGGGATACTATAAGGAATACAATCCTAATTGTAATCCTGGGATTTTGAGCGAGTTTGCATCCGCCGCCTTCAGAATAGGACACTCTTTACTGCGCCCCCATATCCCCCGAATGAGCCCACAGTATCAAGTTGTGGATCCACCGATTCTTCTAAGAGATGGCTTCTTCAAACCAGACATGTTACTCCAGGTGAGGATGCCATTTATTTAAACAATATAAAAGTTGTTAAGATTGTGAAATTTATAAGAACAGAAATAATTGAATTTTTTTTCAATTTCTGTAATGAAACTTTTATGCCATGACATTTCGTAAAAGTAACAGAGTTTTTTGAACAATTAAGCTTTAATTAAATAACCTTCTATTCAAAATAACTGGATATTAATTAATTTGTGCAATGAAACTTTAATACTATGAAATTTTAAAAGGGTAGAACGGTTTCAGTTTAACAAAGACAATTTTTTTGTGTAATGAAATTTTTGGTTTATGAAACTTACCCCTATACTGGTTTTAAATTTTTGAATAATGAAAGTTTGGTTATATAGCCGTGCATTCAGACAGAAAAGTTACAATAAAATTGTAAGCTTCACAGAAGCACAGAAGTAAATTAAAATAATAAATTTGATAGTTAGTCAAAATATTTTTTTATTGTCAAATTTTACAAAAATAATTTGAACTTTTTCAGTTTTTGTCATAAAAATCAGATATAGTTCAACCACTAGAAAGTTATTCGCTTGTGTTTGATGTAACGAAATTTTTGGGTAATAAATTTTGTCTCGGCCCACTTTGACTTTAATACTGACTTTTTGCAGCACGGAATGGTCGACGAAATCGCCCGCGGTCTGGTCTCGACGCCCATGGAGACCCTCGATCAATTCATAACCGGTGAAGTAACCAACCACCTCTTCGAAGACCGTAAAATTCCCTTCTCCGGCGTCGATCTCATCGCCCTCAATATCCAAAGAGCTCGCGACCACGGAATCCCTTCGTACAACAACTACCGCGCTCTCTGCAATCTCAAACGAGCCACCACTTTCGAAGACCTCGCCAGAGAAGTCCCCCAAGAAGTAATCGCTCGCTTCAAGCGCATCTACGCCACCGTCGATGACATCGACCTCTTCCCGGGAGGTTTAAGCGAACGTCCCCTTCAAGGCGGTCTCGTGGGCCCCACGTTCGCTTGCATCATCGCCATCCAGTTCCGACAACTACGAAAATGCGACAGATTCTGGTACGAAAACGCCGACCCTGTCGTGAAATTCACCGAAGCACAGTTAGCGGAAATCCGGAAGAGCACCCTTGCGAAGTTAATGTGCGAAAACTTGGACGTCCACAGCGACATGCAGAGAGCGGCGTTCGATTTACCGAGCAACTTCTTGAATCCGAGAGTTCCGTGTCAGTCGCTGCCGCAGGTGGATTTGTCGGCTTGGAGGGAGTCTTTAGGCTCGGGGTGTGTGATCGGAGACAGGCAAGTGGAGGTGGGCGAATCGGCGTTCCCGTCTCCGTGCACGAGCTGCATATGCACGCAGGAAGGAGTAAGTCAAAAAATAAACGGCGACTACGACTCTCACCGTCTTTTTTAGGGCCAGTGCGCCTCCCTGCGCGTCACCGACTGCTCGCAGCTCCTCCGAGAGTGGCCGAAAGAAGTTGTTCTTCGAGACGACGTGTGTTCGGCACAGTGCGGGTTCCTCCTCCGGAACGAGGGCCCTCAGCCGGGGAGTCTCAACACAGACCTCACGCCGCCTCCGGCCCGCCATCTTCGCTCGAGACAACTAGTGAAGCCCCGGATCCCCAACAGAAGCTTCACGGGCTTCGGTGGAGGCTTCAAGTTTCCTGACTTATCGGTGTTTATAGCGAAGTAATTCATTTACTATAATTAAGGTTGTGATTATCTTGTTAAAGAATGAGAAAAAAATATATAGTAAAGATCTGAGCTTGGAAGATCCGCGGGATCAGTTATTTATGGAATTTTGATGCTCAATTGTAAATAAAAATAAATCTGCCATGGGGCCTATAGGATAGTGCCTGTATATTACCAATTTGGTCTTATTTATAGTACTGAGTGTACCAAATTACGATAGTATTGTATGGATGTGCACGTGTTTGAAACTAAGATTAGATTAATCTATTACCAACTGTCTTTAAGGCAAATGTTACCAACATAGAATAATGAAATTATATTAGTGACCATACTGTACAACAGGTTTTTATCTTGTCATTGTTTTTTATACACTGCCTTGCATATTATTATTCTTCTCTATTATCTACATATTCTTCTTAATTATAAATATTAAAGTAGTTATTTTTTACTTGTTTGTTTCAAATTATCCTGACTCACCAATAACGAAGATACACGTAACTAAACAACAAATAAACATAAGGTGTGGCTCAAATACAAGTTTTTGTAGACAATTAAATTGGGAAAATTTATGCAAGAAATTTTTAATTCACGATGTTATGTTGAAGTATCTGAAATGAAGTTGGAGGTGTCATTTTGAGGACGTGAAAGCAACATTTATGCAATTAGATAAAGGTCAAATAACAAATTTATAATTTATTGCAAATATTTCAAAATCTATAAACTGCCGTTCTGATTTCATTTGACATAAAAATTTAAACTTACAAATTCTACAAATATAAGAACGAAAGATTTTATGCCGAAGTAGAACTTTTTTGAAAAGAAAATCGAAAATTATCGATCAGACAAAAAACTGATGATTCTTAAAAACTTAAAAAAACGAAAATAAATAATTTGTTTTTATATCTTTTCAAATTCATAACTTTTAAGATTATTTTCAAAAATATACAAAATGTGAATTTTCGCTTTCAGTTATTGTAATGCTTATAGAATCCATCCATTTCCTAGTGTACATTTTTCACAATTAGTGTAGTGTAGCTTGGTCTTTACGAAATTTGGGGTATAATCAGTCATCTGCCATATCAAGGTATGAAATAAGGTTATGTTTTTTCAGTATTATATGAAACGTCAAAAAAAGTTTGAAGTGTAAAACATTTGAACATTGCTGCCAATCATACAACGAAAAAAATGCTAAAAGTAGCAATGCCAACATTATAATTTATCGAGTGGACATTAACAAATGAATTGCAATATGTATGTAAATTTTTTGTATCGGTCCACTCGATCAAATGAAGATTGGTACTGTCACATCCTAGTACTTTCTCCGTTATGAATTGGCAGCACTGCTCGACTGTTTTAGTTGTTGTAGGCTTCAAATTCTATTTGCCACTTGATTTAATTTTCAAAAACCATAAAGAGATCTGATTTAATTTTCAAACCCACAAAATGATCTAACTTCAGGCCATGGGTTGATATGACAGTTGACAGATTCCCAAACTCTGTAAAGATCAAACTTAGACCACCAAATTTTGAAAATTTGTGGCCGGATGCAAAAGAATTTTTGTACTCATCGTACGGAAACAGAATTTTTCCGCTTAATCCCGATGCACGGAAAAACGGTTTTCCCGCACCGCGGTGTTTTTTAGTTTCCGCTGTCGGCTAGGGATATTTGCGTTATACGGTTGGTATTGCGACTTTTTGAGGACATCAGTCAATCAATTTTTGATAAGTGCGTTCATACCGTTCGCGACTTTTCTCGGGCAGCAGACGCGAAACAGACTCTTTGGCACATTGTTGTACTTCGGAAGGGGTACACATACATTCTTCGCTCTCACTTATTTTAACAATTTTTGTTGATAATTTTAAAAAAATGACAGCTGATTTACATTTTAAAAATCTAGGAGGTAGCTACAATAGACAGATCATGTTACCAACCCACCATTGAAAAAAAAACTAAGTTACTTAATTTTTTTTATTTCGATATTCGTTACAAAAAATATTGTACCTAACTCTTTCGGAAAGAATTTTCCCGCATTCGCACTAAATGCAGCACTCCTTACAGTCGTGCTGCAAAAAAAGTGCTCATGCGGGAAAATTAAGTTTCCGAACTTGTTAGGTAAATAACTATTGGCTTTACTTAAAGTCTGTAACCACATTCCCGTGGACAACTTTAAACGCTGTCATTTCGATTCGGCTGTCTTGATGTGACAATTGACAGATTAGCCTCCAAACTCCGTAAAGACCAACTTACACCTCTTAATTTTAAAAAATTGATGTTAGAGAGTGGACGGATAGAAATGAATTTTGGTATATATTATTCTTAGGGGATTCTCAAGAGAATATTTACAAAGTAAAGAAAATTCAGAATTCAGGAATTAAATAAAGCCTTTCTAAATAGTTTAAGAACTTAAAAATGCAGACATTTTTATTACAGTAAAAATAACGAGCAGAATTTATGCAAACAATTAGTATGTGTTATTTTTCATTATTCAGTTTTTTTCACTTGTATAATCAATAATCAACAATAGCTATCTATAAACAACATTTACGAATAATTTTAAGGTGAAGCAGTCCATAAATATTGTCACCATAAAATAAAGTTCGTAGAGTATTTTAGTCAAATTAGATCACCTTTGCGCTAAATCAATCTTCAAACGTTTCAAAATGACAAAAAACAGTTCAATAACCTGCCATATTTACGATTCACATCAAAAATTTTTACAAACATGTTCCTTGCAATTATAGCAAAAAGCGTCCATTTGTCAAACTAATTACTTACCGAAAATCATTTTCCTCCTTCACGAAAACTTCTACTGGTCCAACACCAGTGCAGGCGACCTTGTCTGAAAAAAATCATCTGCAAAGAAATTTCAAAGTCGACAACTTTACTAAAGACCCGGTTTATTGTAGCCCTTAGGTGTGGCCCCCATATATAACCATCATCTCCAGACTAGCCACTCAGTTTAGCGAGTGCTGAAGATTCAGTAGCGCTACTTCCAAAATGAAACTCTTCGTTCTTGCCGCACTTCTAGCCGCGGTCCATGCCGACCCATCCACGATTGTGACGCCACTGGCTTACAGCATTCCCATCTTCTCCAGCCAGTACCACTCCCAAGACACTCTTGGTCAGTACAATTACGGCTACGTCAACGGTCTATCATCCAAAGCGGAAATCAAGTCCATCGACGGCATCACCAGAGGAGGATACTCCTACATCGACGCCGAAGGGAAATTGCAGAGTGTCCAATACACCTCGGATGCAGTAAACGGTTTCCGGGTCGCCGCCACCAACTTACCGGTCGCTCCCGCTGCACCAAAGGTAAGGATTCAATTTCATTTCTTTTAAGCTCTAATTCATCTACTCAACAGGTTGAGCCGGTCCAAGACACCCCCGAAGTAGCAGCCGCCAAAATCGAACATTTGGCAACAGTGGAAGAAGCTAAAATCAAGGCTACGGAACCGGAGGAGGCAAATGTAATCGCCCCCATTGTCACTCCGACTATTCATACATACGCCTACGGAATTGGTGCTCCGATCAACAATTATTATCATGGATTCACTACATATGCCGCCCCCTGGATTAGTGCACCTTCGCTATTGATTAACGCCGCCCCTTTGGTGCCGGCTGATACGCCAGAAGTAGCCAAGGCAAAAGCTGAACATTTGGCGGCTGTTGAAGAAGTGAAGGCCCGTAATTGAATTGTTGTTGGACGTTTGATGTACATTAAAATAAAGTTTTTATTTTTGAAAATGTTTTTTATAATTATTTAAATACTAACCAAACTAAAATCTAGATTTTTTTGTTGGCAACACACTTTGAACAAAATGTCAAATGTCAGTGAGTTTGAGGTTATAATTTCATGTTAAATACAAAAATTAACCGTGGCAATTTCTGTAATTTGGCGGATTTCTGGCAGAAGGTTTGTAAATTCATTTTATCATTTTCTTGTTGATTCAAATTTAAAAATTTGCTTTAATGTCAACTTTGAAACAAAAGGGTCACCAACTTTAGAAAATTCCCTAGAATACCAAAATTGATATACTAATACGTATTTTACATGCAAATCTAAAAAATAGCATAAAAAAAACTAGTGTATAGAACTCAACTCTTCCTGCATATACTTTTTTTCATATAAATTTTATAAAACTAGTTTTTAATACACTAATAATTTTTTATAATTCTCAGACCGCATTGTTTAAATGTTTTCATAACATTTAATACACTCTTTATTCAATGCACTTACAGTCTTTTGATTTAAAAGTATTAAAAAAAATTCGCATATTTTATCAAAATTTGGGTTTTCAGTAGCTCTAAAACATTAACAATTTCAGTTTTTTTTTGTGTCATGAAAATTAAAATTTCGTGATAGCTTGCAAAATTTTAAACCTTTAAAAATTAAAAATGTTTCCTGTTTCTTTTCTCCTTTTATTTTGAAAATTTTTAACGTTATACAAAAAATTCAAAATAATTAAAAACTTTCTTAATTTTGATAAAATTGCTTCATAATTTTTTGCATTTAAATCCCCTTTTCTTTTGATAACAGGTTTATTCAAAAACACATTATATTGTTATTTAAATTAATAAACAAATATTAGTATTACAACTATTGAAACCACGTGACAAATTAAAACAACGCCCAGTAGGCCCCGAATTTTTAAATATTGGTAGCTCGGTTGTCTACCGAACTTGACATTTACAAACATGTATGTCAACAATGACGACGCATATCAAGTAATATTTAAAGTTAAGTGTCAAACACACGCTTTTATAGAGCAGACAGTGCTACCACAAGATTTGAATTTTAAGGCCTCCTTAGACGCTGTTTTCTTAGGTCATGCGGTATTAAGATGTATAGAAAATAACAAAAGCAGTCGTTGCTCTTAGAACATTTTTATTAAAAAAGTTGTGGTATTATCGAACAATTAAAGGCTGTGAGAGCGACAAACGAAGTGTGTACTACAACATTTTGTTCAACAACTAAAATGTGATTTTACAAGAGCAAAAGCCCGAATACCATATCCAAAAACTGTACGATGTAAAATCAAAGACTATAAAACGCCAACACTGCACTGTGTGTAAATCACATATACCGAGCGATCTAAAAGTCTTTCTTTCAAGAGGGTCATGAAAATAAAAACGTATGTCACCTTATAATACCATAAATAAAAAATGACAAGACTAAAAAAGTCTCAAAATATTAGCAAGGTTTATTAATAAGACGACATACGTTTTTACTTTGATTACCCACTTTACAATTTCACCAATTTAAAATTCAGAATGCTTATACATTATATGCCGGTCCAAATTAATTTTCTTCGCAGTCCTATAAGCACAATGCGCACACTTATACCAACTCACATTCAGCTTTAAATGCTGCATCAAAATATGCTTCCCCAACTCACTTTCTTCAAGAGATATAAACTCGCACTTATCACAACCATAAGCTGCAACATCGTGCTCTTTATTTTTGTGCCTCAACAACTCATAATCATTCTTAAAACTAGAACTGCACTTGTCACATTTTAGTAAATCGGCACTTTGTCGATGTACCATTCTTAAATGCCTCACCAAATCGTCGTTTTTCTGTGCCACGAAAGAACACTGCGGACATATGAACATATTAGAATCATTGGAATGTTTGTCCGCAATGTGTTCTCTGAGCTTTTCTTTCTCGTTCGCTCTGTAATCACAAAGGGTGCACTCGTGCCACCTCAAAGTACCCATGACGGTGTGTTGGACTAAAATATGGTTACTAACGGTTCTATTTACACATTTATTCATATGTGAACTGTCCATGTTGTTGAAAAACTCGACTCTTTTGCTGAGAGAACCGTCGTCGGATCTGTTGATAAAATTTCGAATGGCTTCCATGTCTTGGGCGATTTGTTTGTCGAGTTCTGCGTTCATTGATTGGTAGATTTTGTCTTCTTCTTCCAGGGCTTGGTCTATGGTTTCTTTAGAAGGGGAATCGGGAATTATGTACGTTTCTAGATCTTGCATGTCTTTTTGGACTTGTCTGTCGACTTCCGCGTTTAGGGAGGCAAGCATTGCTTCTTCTTCGGCGAGATATTTAGAGACTGTCGTGAGTTCTGCGAGGTATTGGGCGTTGGGCTCCATGGGCGTAGAACTGAAAGCGTATAACCCATTTGATTATTTAAAAAACAAGCATTCTTCATCTGAGCCATCAATATTTGATGATTCTAACGAAGAAAATATCTAGTAGAAAATGAAAAAAATGTTGTAAACAATTTGTATATAATTTAGAAAAAAATTAATTCAAAATAAAATTAACAAATTTTTAACAACAAAAGGAATATTGCTGCTCATTATATTATCGATTATTTCTTTACAGTTTAAAAGATTGTAAACTTAACAAATTCATGATAAAGTGAAACATTTTAAAAAGAAACAAAGAATAAACAAAAGAATAAACAATACAAAAAAATCGGTTAAAATTTTCAAAAATCAACTATTCTCATTATCTAAATTCTAATAGAATTAGAAATAGAAATATTAATTATATATTTATATAATTGTGATTGTTTTCTAAAGCCAAGCTCAGACGACTAGTGTATTTGCCAAGTGAACCGGCTCACGAGGACCAGTAAAGGCGTTTACACGACGTATACAATACGATTATACAACCTCATTATACCTATTGGGATCGTCTATTGTAAAAGTATTAAGACCCACGCGCCCTTGTAATAATCACTTTTTGATGATCGGTTGTTCTACCGGCCAGATCCGGCTCCAAAAGAGCAAATAATTTTATTTATCGCTAGAAAAAAAATAATTATTAGGTACCCTTAAATTATATACTTAAATTTTTCTCTATTAAATTTTCTATACTTAAATTTTAAATTGTATAATACGTATACAAAGGGATAAAAAAAAACACCAAAACACTCTGGGTTAGTTTTCTTTTTGATCATCTGTATAATAAAACCGTACATTGCATAAAAAATAAAGCTAGTCATTTTCTTTAAATGTTAATAAAAAGCTGGATCTTATTCTAATTTCTAATTCTGTTCACAATTGCTCAGTAGGAGACTTCACCTAAAAGTGAATTTTCTCTTTAAACTTTCAAATTTCGCACTTTCGTTTATTATGGTAATAAAAGTAAAATCACTAAAATTATCACTAACCTTGACAATTCGCCAGCATGTCTTGATTTAACCTCACTTTTGAGACATTCTGACGTAAAGTGGTAGAGAATTTGTCTATTACCTTAAAAAACTAAGGTGCCAAATATGAAAGGCGGCAATCATGATGATTCAGTTTATTCCGCAAAGACACATATTTCCCAATATAAAATTTTGAAAACAACTACAGCAAATTGACAGTTTCTAAATGAGATATTGATACATTCATCAAAAAGAAAAATCTCGCATTAATTCCCTACTGTCAATTTATTTTGTCAATTAACATTCTACTTTAGGATGTTGAAATCCCTCCAGAGTAGCTTGTTCGACAGCCAGTTAAAACAGTCAACCCCATCAGCAGTTATAGAAGATAAAATATCTCTATCTAGCACTTTTTCAATACCACAAACCACTCAACTTCACCCATGTTCTACTTTTAACGAGTCTTTAACAAATAACACACTCTTGCAACGTTTTAATCACAAGAAACAGAATTCCAGCTCAAACTTATCTTCGTAAACTCCGTCACTCTAAAACGAGAGAATCCGAAAATGATTTTAACGGAATATTAACAAGTAATTTAGCCAAAGTTCTCGAGGTTACGACACAGGAAGAGTAAAAATGATAGTTATTAAAACAAGTAAATGTAACTCACCAAAATTTCGCAGTTTTCGTAAAAAACAGTAAGAGTTAGGTTAAGCGTCTGTCATTCAAACGCCACAACTGTCATTGAATCTAGGGTTGCAGCGGTGCCAACAGGGGAACGAAAAAACACTGGTCGTTTTTAAACTCCTCGGTGGGAAATAAAAAGTAAAAAAAGTTGATCTCATTTATTTTGTTGAACACATTCAACTTGAACACAGGTGAATATAATTTGTTAAACTTAATAATAGGACAACATTCGAGTTAAATTTATTAAATAAAAAGTACATTTAAAACTTGGCATCAAAATCTATACTACTGTTAATAAAATACAATGAATTCTTTAATTAAAATACATGAGCAACTATTGCGAATTTTTGGTTACCAGATTTATTTACAACAGTTAAATAAGATAAGAAAATAGAAGTCACACTTTTATACAAATCCATCTACATAGTTGCACAGTTCTCAACAAAAGTAACTTTTTAAGCACTATAAAAAAATCACAGGATCAACTCTTGGTACAGATTTCATCTAAAACATGCACTGACTTAAGTAGTAAGAGAAAAACCTGGTTGGAAGAAACTCACTTAAACAATGTTTATTTCAAGAAAATAATACAACACTATTCATTGCAAAAAATTGTAAACAGTTTGTACAAAAAAAAATTACCTTGATGCCAGTTTTTAAGCAGGCAGCTGCAATTTTTTACCTTTAAGGACTGAAAAAAATGATGTTAGAATCGTCGGGTGGTGTGTAGGAGTACTTACCTTTAGTTACATATAAATAAAAGAAGTCACAGTAGAGAACTGTCTGCACGATTCCGGCAACAATAGCAATTAAGTCATAGTGCGTCTCAGTTGCGTAGCGATAAATCCAGTTCAAGATATACAAAGCACGATAAGAACCCAGTGCAAAGAGATAATGGGAAGTAATACTTTCGGCTTCTCCAGTCTTGCTGACCATGAATAATTGGGGCAAAATCGCCACCGACTCTAAATAAATACTAAAAGTCCACAAAACCTACAAATTCTTAGTTATTATCGCTGATTGATGCGTGTGGTTCTAACCTCAAGTAATGTAAACGCATGGTTGATTAATAACGCCAAAATGAAGGCCGGGAGCACTAAAAACTCGATCCTAAAAGTATCATGGTTGTGGTCATAAGTAGCTTTAAACTTCAGGTAAATTAAATAGATGGTAGCATAAGAAGATGCCAGGAAAAATATCTTCATTAGAGTGTTGTAAGCTGAGACGAACGTCGTCACCAAATCTAGGTATCTGGTGGTGTATACTATGGCAAATAAGATTTGACTCTTGCCCGAAATACCTTAAAGAGTACACGAATGTAGGTTATAAAAACAAAAACAATCACAGAAACCGTTAAATTATCATTGATTTATGGCTTAAAATCTTAAGACAGGGTGCGACAAATACACAATTGTGATAATTACACGGTTTGATGCCAGCGATAACCGGTAAGAAAAGATAATGGTTAAGACTTACCCGCACACGATCTGGTCTTCCATATTTTTAGGAGGAGAATTATTATAGCTAGAAGATGTGCTAAATCTCCGGTTAAGCGGAATATATTCATTTTCAGGTAATTTTGGTAGTATACACACAACCTGACACCCAATGTTTAAGTGACGTGGCTATTTACGAGAAATCGCCTAAAGATGGCGGTGTGCGCCAACAACAGTTTGGGTGGAAAACGAAAAACCCTATAACAAACGAACTGGTTTTGTCATTTAAATAGGAGAGGACACGTGGGACTTTTTGTTTAGTCAAAAGCATAAATCGCTCAAGATTTTATCTTTATTTATGCAACAAACTTATAAAACAATACGAGAAAATTGTTTTTAAAAACACTCACTGCAATGACATTGCCGAACATTTCCATAGATTATAAACAATTATGAGTTCATTTTTATATTAATAATTAAACAAAAAATTCTTTTACATAATAAAATGCAAAAACTTCAGATTTTTAGGTAACATTCTATTCCGAACTGCTTAGGAGGAGATTCTTCAGTGAATTTTGTCTTTAAACTTTTAAAATTCGGGGTTTTGTTTGTTGTGGTGATAAAAACAAAACCACTAAAATCATCACTAACCTTGACGACTCGTCACAGTATCTTGCTTTAACCTCACTTATGTGTCACTTTGACGTAAAATTGTAGGAAATTTATCTATTGCCCCGAGAAACTAAGACGCGAGATATGAAAACTCACAATTGTGCGGTTTTAGGTGATTCCAAAAAGAAACGAATTTCCATAAAAAAAAAATACTTGGAATTTACAAATTCAGAAGACATTTGAGAAAAGTTGTAAAACCTGCTGTCGAAAAAAATCACGTATTTTGGTTTTTCACGTGAAGTAACAGTCTGGCTATAAAACAAAAAACCCTAGAACAACGGACCTTAAATATTAGAAAACATGTGGTATTTATTGTATAGTTTAATGCATAAAAACCATACATAAAAAAGAGGATGTTTTCTTTCAAATGTTAATAAAAAGCAGGAATATGACTGTAAAACCAAGGAATTTTGAGTGCATTGATTTATCGCCAGCCGCT
The DNA here is from genome assembly GCA_030157275.1 of Cynaeus angustus. Lineage (NCBI taxonomy): Eukaryota > Metazoa > Arthropoda > Insecta > Coleoptera > Tenebrionidae > Cynaeus > Cynaeus angustus. The sequence goes on from CM058064.1 coordinate 15,661,411, forward strand.
CTCGCCAAATCTTCCTTACTTATCAAGCTCTCATCCGGTAATTTATCCGCCAAATACATCTTAGTCTGAAAATGGCCACATTAATTGTGTTAAGTCTTTTTTAAGACAATTACCTCTTCTACTGCCTTAAAAACTCTATAAAAATTCCTCCCAGCCAATTTCTCCAAATTTTCTATAGTCCAACGGGTTTGGTTTTCTTCCCTAAGTAGATCAAATAAGAACGGATACTTCGACACGTCTTCTAGATCCTCTGGAAACCTTAACAAACTCTCACAGTGGATAGTCTTTCATAGAATCTTAACTCACTTGCTAACACCATCGAAATCGGAGCCGATGCCCACATGGTCGACACCAGCAACTTCAACAATGTGGTTGATGTGTCCTGATATTATATTGACAAACTTTATTACACTTATCTTAAGGCACAAGTCCCAGTTTACAACAAGACTGTCGTAATCAGTTTAGAACGAATTTTATATGCTATTTTTTCTAATTTGCTTATTAAATATGTACATTATTTTTTGACAACTAAAATCAAATGTGATAATTTAGGGAATTTTGTGACAGTTGGTAGAACCTCTCAAAATTCACATTTTAAACTTGAATCAAGTAGACTCATCACTGTCATTTTCCCAAGTGAAATTGCAAAATTAGTACGAAGATGAATTCAGAAATTATCTGCACTACGCTAAAAATAAGATAAAACGCAGAAAATGCCACGGTTTATTTGCGATGAAAATTTTCTCTCTCTGCTTTGGAAGTGTATGTTAAACTAACACTGACATTTGACATTTCATGTAATGTGTGTTACCAACCCAAAAAAAGTTACTAGATTTTGCGTGTGGTAATAGCTTAACACATTCAAAATGAGTGCGTTAACAGCATTGTTATCAAAAAACACTAAAGACTAAAGAAAGAACTTACTAGCAACATCGTGGATCATCACATGGCCTTCTCCTATAAAATCGCTATAAAAGTTGACCATAACGATGCCCCCGTTTCCTTTCTGGAACATTTTTTAGTGCGATGATGACCATAAACCATCAACTTACGAGTTTGAGTAAAATATCGTCTTGAACGTTGCGAGGATGAGGATAAACCGAGTAAGCCGAAGAATGTGAGAAGATCACGGGAGCTCTGGAAATGTCCAAGACTTCGGACATAACGGCATGGGAAACATGAGATAGATCTACCATCATTCCGAGACGGTTCATTTCCAGAACAATTTTCTTTCCGAAGTCGGTCAAGTTTACTTTGGGCTGTCCGTCACTATCGACAATGGAGGAATCGGCCCTACAGGATCAGTAAGTGAAAGTCTAAAAAAAGTAAAATCATACCATGGCACGTTACAGGCTTGAGTTAGAGTCATGTAGCGCACCCCTAGATCATAAAACTGTCTCAAAAGTGCTAGTTTACTATCAATAGAATGACCTCCTTCCAGACCTATCAAGCTCGCTAATCTTTTACGCAAGAAGGCATCAATGATTCCTGGAAAAATTAATAAACTGTGGGAACAACTAATTGATTTTTACCATCAGCTGTCATCACGAATTCCATGTCATTAGGATACTTGTTGATGAGTCTTTTGATAACATCAATTTGCTCGAAACTTCGAGCAACAACGTCGGTTTCCTTGCAGTCGACAAAAGCAGACCAAAACTGAAAAACAAAACATTGAAATTTTTTGTTACGCTATCAAAGTGGATAAATTTTAATATTTTTTTCTACTCTTTCATAACTTCGTAATTTGGCATAGTTAATAAGCAAGTAAAAAATCACTAACCTCCAAAATTTCAATGCTATAGCATCAAAAGTATGTCAAAATTAAACATTTTGATAAAATTGGTAAAATTTGTTTCTGCTACTCTATAGATTAGTAATTTGGTACAGTTAACAAACAAGTGAAAGACGTTATCTTTGACAAATTTCGTTATTATAACGGTAAAAGTCAGCATTAGAGGTTTTAACAAAAAACTTTAAAACTTTTGGTTTATTGTGATAGTAAAAATTTCCAAAATTTGGCACTATAATTCTAAAATTTAGTAATTTGATACAATTAAACAAGTCAAAAATAGTAACCTGTCCTAACTTCATTACTATTGCGTCCAAAAAGGCCAATTAAAAATTTGAATAAAAAATGTTAAAAATGTTGTCTCTACTGTTGTGTAATTTGGAAATTTAACAAATTTGATATACAAGACGACGGTAGTAAATTTCCAAACTTCATAAATATAGCTTTAAAAATATTTTTTTTTAAAGTTTGTCTCGATAGTAAAGAAAGAAAGTCAAAGATAAAAATTCGTGGAAGTGACAATATTGAAGCACCAAAAATGACAATTAGTAATTAAAAAAAAAAAATGAAAAAAACCTACTTGGGCTCCAAGTCTCCCTCTTTTTATCCTGACCAAGTCGGTGTTACACGAACTACACTTTTCATCACCAAAGATTTCATCATCTCTTAAATCCGTATCGAACGCAAAATCGTTAATTTGATTATGCAACTTGTTGTAGATATTAAACGCCAAATCGTTGTGGCTGAAACAAGAAGTCTATTAAAAATCAAATGCTTTTCTACCCACCCGTCGATCAGAGGAAAGTCATCTAAAGCCGTGCTACCAGGAGGATCCACCAGTGCTGAAACGAGCCTTCAAATCACAGATTAAATAGAAAAGCACAATTTACCTTGCAAGAGAAAAGGAGCTAGTAAAAAACAACATATTCTCAACGCATCGGCACCCATGGTCGTCAGTCTAATAACCAGCGGTGGCGATAGATCTTAGTCTTATTTCTAGACAATATAAAAATTTTATGCTTTTCTTGGTCGTTTCCGCGAGGTTGATTACGTTAACTTAAACGATTTAAATTTAGTCGTTAGAAAAAAAAATAGTTTTGTATACTTGGTATGTTGTTTCGTAGCGGAATACACTGTCGCCGTTTTGTTATCAGTTTTGACCATGAGAAAATTATAATTACCGTTTATGGGCGGTTTTGAGGACACAGATTTTTTTTTTTTTTAAATGGGTCACTTGAATATTTTGAGAAGTCTAAGTAACGTAAGATGAGAGAAGTGCGATTGACGAGATTAATATTAATAGCGTCGAGTTCTTGCAATGTGCGAGTCGTGATGGACAAATAGAACCGGAAGATTCGCAGACAATACATTTGTGTTCTATATTTCACGTGACGGTTTATTTAAAGGACGAAGGATCAGTGTAGAATACGAAACAATGTGTTGAAGTGGCAACAAGTTGTTATATCTCTAATCTAAAACTCTTCTTTAATTTAGAACAAATTTTACTATTTTTGGTTTCAAGTTTCCGACTTGTTTTTTAACTGTGCAAAATTGTAGAGAATAGACGCCAATTTTGGAAATTTTCATTTTTAGATTAACCAGAAATTTACATTGTATATAAATATTTCTAATTCTGGGAATTTTGACGCTAGGTTACCATTTTTGACTTGTTTATTAGCTATATCAAATTACTAAATTTTAGAATAATATTGCCAAATTTTGGAAATTTTTACGTTCACAACAAACCAAAAGTTTTAAACTTTAAGTTCTAGTCCTGACTAGGACTTTTGATGTTATAAGAATGAAATTAGTCGAAGATACTGTCTTTCACTTGTTTGTTAACTGTACCAAAATACTAAATTGCGGAGCAATAGACACAAATTTTACGAATTTTTATCCTTAGAATAAACTAAAAGGTGCTAACATTTTTGATTAAAAACTAATTTTGACATTTTTGACCTTAAAGTGATGAAAATTAGCGATGTAACTATTTTTGACTTGTCTTTCAAATGTACTAAATTACAAAACAATAGAGTAACAAAGTCAAATTTTAGAATTTTTTTTTAGAATAAATGGAAAAACGTGGATATTTTTTATAAAAATTTCCAATTTTTAGATTGTTGACGCTAACTTAATGAAATAAGTAAAGATTATTAGCATTGGCTTTCTTATTGATTGTGGCAAATTACCAATTTATAGAACAGTCGTGACAAATTCCAGAAAAAAATTTTTTAAGGCAAATTAAAAATTAACTGTTTTTTAATTCTCTAATTCTAGTATTTTTGAGCTAAATCATTGAAATTAGTAGATATTATTAGCCTTGTCTTGCTTATTATATGGCAAACTACTAAATTATAGAACAGTCGAGACAAATTCCAGAAAAAATTTTTAGTAATTTTTATTTTTAGAAAAAACCAAAAAGTTTCAACAATTTTTTATGCTAAAGTCATGAAATTTTGAGGTGTCACTTCTTGATTTCCTTATTAACTGTACCAAATTTCCAAATTATGGAGAAGTTAAAAAAAAATAGAAATTTTAACTTTAAAATAAATTTTAGCCAATTTTTAGTAAATTCTTGAATTACGACACTTTTTACGTTAAAATAATGAAATTAAGAAGGTTATAGTTTTTGACTTGATAATTAAGTGTACTAAATTACACAATGATAGAACAATAAAGACAAATATTAAAAAAAAATTAGAACCAAAGATTTTAACATTTCTTAAAATCTTTAATTGTATTGTTTTCGAAGCCAAAGCAACAAAATTTAAAAATATAATCCTCTTCGGCTAAATTATTAAATTAATTAATTATTAAATTTTCAACATTTTTTAAAATTTCTGTTTCTGTAATTTTTTGAAATTTAGGAAGGCAATCATCTTTGACTTGCTCAATTAATGTCTCAAATTAACAAATTATAGAGCAACACAGACAGGTTTTAAAAGTTTTCATTTTTCGGATAGATTTAAAACGCTTAGCATTTTTTGTTATAATTTGTAATTCTGACTTTTTGACATTATAATAATAAAGTTTGAGAACGTTACTAATTTTTACTTGCCCAAAGTCCAGAAATAATTTGTCTTTTGTGTTTTTTGTTGCTTGCTAATTGCTTTTGTATGTACTGTTGTATTCAAATTCAAAATATTTGATTAAAACTACATACAAATATACCATAAGCAAACTATATTGAACATTTTTAAAAATTAATTTGGAACACTCGCGTGCTCTAGCGGTATTATAGTGTAATACTTCTTTAGACTCTAGATACTGGACCCTAGCTCCGAAATTCGTTACGTTGTGACAGACATTGCCAACCTGTCATCCGAAATCCCCCACCTTTTCCAACATAACCTCACTTGTCGGAAAAGTCTGTGATCAATTTCGCTGCCACAGTCAGCTGTAAAATGTCCCATCAAGAAAAACCAGTGAAAATATCGAAACTACTACGTTTAAAAGCCCAAGAATTCCTTTCTTCTCGGAAAAATACAGACATGTTACTGGATATAGTGCGTCATTTCGAATCGGGTGCGGACTTGTCATCATGTTTACTCACATTGGAATTAATCTTTACCAGTTTATTAAAAGACAAGAGTATGTTCATAGAGGTAGTGCCCCTTAAACCAGTCGAAAAGACCGATATTAATCAATATAAAGATTGGCTTAGAAATATTTATGACAACTGTTTTAACAAAATTCTGGATTGTCTAGAAAATGATTCCCATAGAATCCAACTTCAGGGTAAATTGTGTTGGATTTTAGGATTAGAAGATTAAGGAATGCTTTTAGGTTTGTCCACTGCCATGAATATTCTGTCTCATGAAGGAAAATTCCCTTTAGAAAATAAAGGTTCTTTGGAAAGTTATGTCCCTTTGAACCGGCTCAAACTGGTGTTAATGAAGATTTTATCAAACAAACACAACAATAATCAACTCATAAACAAATACACCGAGTATCTTCTTTACAATGACATCTTGTTTTTTACATGGAAACTTTTACCATCTTTAACAGCCAAATCTAACCCGAATGAAATCTACATCATAAATTATCTACTACTTTTAGAGAAGCTTCAGCTGAGAGCACATGTGGACGCTCGGTTTTTATGCGGAAACGACAATGGTAAATAAAAACTATTTCACATACAAAACTACTTTTTTGTTTCTAGGCGATTTTTTCACATTTGATGAAGCAGTTACCACTAGAGCACTCAATAAAATATGGCATTGTGTTATGTTATGGGAACACTCCCCTCAAACTCACAAGCAGCTCCTAATTGTTCTCTTAGAACGCGTTTTACCCCATCTAGAAAAACCACTGCTTTTAACGGATTTCCTCATGGATTCTTTGGATGTAGGAGGCCCCGTTAGTTTGTTAGCACTCCAAGGAATTTTCACGATGATCCAAGTTCACAATTTGAACTACCCAAATATATTTGCCAAATTGTACTCAATGTTTGAGCCTGAGATATTCCACACCAAGTATAAAGCAAGACTTTTTTACTTGTCAGATTTGTTTTTGAGTTCAACGCATTTGCCAGAGAATTTAGTTGCTGCTTTCGCAAAGAGGTTGGCGAGATTGGCTCTCATTGCGCCGTCTGAAGACATCGTCATCATTTGTATGTTCATAGGGAATCTAATTTTGAGGTGAGGATTTTTTTTTGTTCTTATACATTTTTACTTGTAGCGTAAAATCGGTTTTGTTCAAGCGTTACAAAACCGCCTTAACAATAATTGCATTTTGTTTTCCAATATGGTTCATTAAACCATTAATTGTAAGATAAAAAAGCAATTAAATTTGGATACGTTTTACGCATAATTTTATTTCATGATGCAACGTTCTATAATGGGACAATGAGTCATCACAACTCGCAGTTGATTATCTTATATATTATTAGCACTATGTTCATGTTGTTCATGTTGAGCAGACATTTTCTTATATTTAATTTCAAGTTTTAAAACTCACGTTTGAATGATTTGTCCAGTTTTTGAACCTAAATTTTTCATGCCATGGCGATTCGTCTTTGTCATATTGGAGACAAAAAATACTAGTGATTTTGAAATTTTGAGCACGTAAAAAACTGCTCTGTAATGCGATAATTTGGCAGAGCTACAAGCAAGTCCAAGAGAGTTACCTTTATCCATTTTATTGCTTTACCGTTGAAAATAACAGAATTAGAGATTTTAATGAAAAATGTTGAAAATTTTCAATTTTTCCTAGAAAATAAAATTTTTAAAATAGATTAAAATTTGTTAAATTTGACTTTTTTGCTTTATAATTTAGTAATTTGACACAGTTAATAAGCAATTCAAAAATTTTAAGTTCTAAAAATGTCATAAATATAGCATCAAAAATATCAGAATTAGAGACATTAATAAAAATTGTTGAAATTTTCAATTTATCCTAGATTTTTTTTAATATATCTCTACCGCTCAATAATTTAGTAATTAGTCACAGTTAATAAACGTGTCACAAATAGTAACCTTCCTAAATTTTATTTCTGTTGAGTCAAAAATGTTACAATTAGAGACTTTAATAAAAAGTGTCGAAAATTGTCCTAAAAATGAAAATTTTTAAGATCTATCTCTACTGCTTGAAAATTTGGTAATTTGGCACAGTTAATAAGAAAGTCAAAGAGAGAAGCCTCCTTAAATTTAATTACTTTGGCGCCAAAAATGTCATAAAGATTTTAATGAAAAAAATATCAAAAGTTTTGGATTTATTCTAAAAATGAAAATTTCAAAAATTTGTTACTACTTTTCTAAAATTTGGTTATTTGACACAATTGACAAATAAGTCAAAAAAAGTAAATTCCACAAATTTCATTACTTTAGCGTCAAAAACGCAGAATTAAAGATTTAAATAGAAAATAATCAAAATTTTTCATTTGGTCTAAAAAATCATTTTTTTTTACTCCATTAATACTATTCTATTATTTGGTAATTTGGTACAGTTAATAAGGAAATCAAAGAGTAATTTTCCGAAATTACAATGTTTTAGCACTGAAAACAATAAGATTAGAGATTTTAACTGAAAATTCTGAAAATTTTAAATTTTCCCTACCAATAAAAACTTCTAAAATCTATCTCTGTTGCTCTATAATTTGGTAATGTGAGACTTCAATTGAACAAGTCAAAGATAGTTGTTTTCCTAAATTTCATTACTATACCGTCAAAAATTACAGAATCAGAACTTTTAATAAAAATGTTGAAAATTTTCTATTTGTTTAAATATATCTCTACTACTCTATAATTTAGTAGTTTATCATAGTTATTAACCGTGTCACAAATAGTAACATCCCCATTTTTTTTTCTATACAGTCAAGAATGTTACAATTAGAGACTTTAATAAAAAGTGTCGAAAATTGTCCTAAAAATGAAAATTTTTAAGATCTATCTCTACTGCTTGAAAATTTGGTAATTTGGCACAGTTAATAAGAAAGTCAAAGAGAGAAGCCTCCTTAAATTTAATTACTTTGGCGCCAAAAATGTCATAAAGATTTTAATGAAAAAAATATCAAAAGTTTTGGATTTATTCTAAAAATGAAAATTTCAAAAATTTGTTACTACTTTTCTAAAATTTGGTTATTTGACACAATTGACAAATAAGTCAAAAAAAGTAAATTCCACAAATTTCATTACTTTAGCGTCAAAAACGCAGAATTAAAGATTTAAATAGAAAATAATCAAAATTTTTCATTTGGTCTAAAAAATCATTTTTTTTTACTCCATTAATACTATTCTATTATTTGGTAATTTGGTACAGTTAATAAGGAAATCAAAGAGTAATTTTCCGAAATTACAATGTTTTAGCACTGAAAACAATAAGATTAGAGATTTTAACTGAAAATTCTGAAAATTTTAAATTTTCCCTACCAATAAAAACTTCTAAAATCTATCTCTGTTGCTCTATAATTTGGTAATGTGAGACTTCAATTGAACAAGTCAAAGATAGTTGTTTTCCTAAATTTCATTACTATACCGTCAAAAATTACAGAATCAGAACTTTTAATAAAAATGTTGAAAATTTTCTATTTGTTTAAATATATCTCTACTACTCTATAATTTAGTAGTTTATCATAGTTATTAACCGTGTCACAAATAGTAACATCCCCATTTTTTTTTCTATACAGTCAAGAATGTTACAATTAGAGACTTTAATAAAAAAATGTCGAAAATTTTTGGTTTGTTCTAGAAATGAAAATTTGTCTACTGCCCAAAAATTAGAAATTTGGTCAGAAATTAAACAAGCCAAAGATACTATAGCGTCAAAAAGTACAGTATAAAAATTTTAATAAAAAAAATGAAATTTTTCAATTTATCGTAAAAATAAAAATTTTAAAAATATGTTCCTACTACTCTATAATTTTGTAACTTGTCACCGTTAATAAGCAAATCACAAGTGGTGTGTGTATCCCCGCCCGAATTTTATTTCTGTAGAGTTAAAAATATTAGAATTAGGGTTTTAATATAAAATGTTGTAAGTTTTTGGTTTATTCCAAAAAATTTGTTAAATTTGACTTTTTTGCTTGATAATGTAGTAATTTGACACAGTTGATAAGCAATTCAAAAATATAAAGGTCTAAAAATGTCATAAATATAGCATCAAAAATATCAAAATTAGAGACCTTAATAAAAATTGTTGAAATTTTCAATTTATCCTAGAAATTGAAAGTTTTAAAATATATCTCTACCGCTCTATAATCTAGTAATTTGTCACAATTAATAAGAGTGTCACAAATAGTAACCTTCCCAAAAAAAATCTATCGAATCAAAAATATTAGAATTAGAGATTTTAACAAAAATTGTTGAATTTTTTCAATTTTTGATTTTTTCCTGAAAATAAAAATCTAAAAAGTGTCCTTTTCTATAATATAGTTATTTGGCCCAATCATTAAGCAAGTCAAACATAGTAACATCCCCAAATTTTATTGATTTAGCATAAACAATATCAAAATTAAAGATCTAAATTGAAAATATGGAAAAATTTTAATTTGTCCTAGAAATGTTTTTTTTTTTTTAATTGGTCTCTCTTTTAATTTGGCACAGTGGCACAGTTAATAATCAAGTCAAAGACAGTAACATTCCAAAATTTCATTTCTATAGAGTTAAAGATATCAGAATCAGAAATTATAATATAAAATGTCTGAAGGATTTGGTTTAATCCAAAAATGCAAATTTTATTTTTTCGCTCTAGTTAATAATTTCGCACAATTGATAAGCAAGTCAAAGATAATAAATTTTTAAAATCTCATTACTACAGCATCAAAAATCGTAATAGGCTCAAAAATTTTTAATTTGTCCTAAAAACGTAGTAATTAGACACAATAAATAATTAAATCAGATTAAAGTAAATAATTATTCAAAATTTGTCTACTACTCCTAACTACCTTGTCAATTTTTAGGCACCCGGGCCTCAAATGCTTGCTCAACCACCCCACAGGAGGGAGTGCCAGTACAGACCCCTACATAATGGAAGAGCGCGATCCGGTGAAATCCAACGCCATCAACAGTTCTCTCTGGGAAATCCAAACTTTACAACAACATGTACTACCAAACGTTGCAACCGCCGCACGATTCATCAATTCGCCATTACCTAGCGTCGAATGGGATCTGAGTCAAGTTTTAGACGACACAGGCGATGACATTTTCGACAAGGAATTGAAAAAACACAGTAAACTAATAGCATTGGCATTCGACAATCCCACCAACGGCGCGTTATCTAAAAACGATAAAACCTTGCAGTATTGGAATATCTGAATCAGTTTTACATTCATCGTTTCATTCTGGGATAACAAAGACTAAGATCAGATCAGAATTTTCCTTTTTGTTTTCTCGTTAAATAATGGCAGCACCTTTTCTCGAAATAAGTTGATATTTATCATTGTGATATGGAAAGGACTACTTCTAAATGGGCGTGCCTTGTGGGCCATTATTTGTAATAACTCGGGACATATCTTCAAAATTTTTAAATTAAACTAGGTCGTGTGGCGGTTTTATCGGTCTCTGAATCAAATGATATCAACGTTGGTAATATCGGGTGGTCAATAATGAATGTCAGAAACGTCCTCGAAAGGAATTCACTGTTATCACCCGATACGCGTTCATTTGGAGCATTTCCGGGAAAACTTCATGTAAACAGACTTTTCGTTTAATTCAACAACTCCAACTTCTTTGTTATTAATTTTCCTAATGAAATAGAAGGTGATATTTTTATGCCTAACGTAAACTTGAAAACAACAAAAAAAAAAAACAACATTGCTGTGTTATTTTTTATGTATTAATATTCTAGACTAGGTTTCTTAATGTGTATTGTTATTATTCCTAATTTTTGATGTTGAATAAAATGTTGCTTTTTCAATTTTAAACGGAAGTAACCTCAATTCTCATTTCCGGGCACCTGGGCCTGAATAAGAGGTTGGGAATCACCGCTTGATAAATTCTGTTGGTATTCTTTACTCTTTTCAGTCACTTCAATCGTGAAAATTCCATTCTGATCAGCTACGAAAAAAAGTTACGTACAGGGTTTTTTCACCGCTGTCCTTACCATCAATCAAATTTTTTCCGAACCAGGAAACCTTCTCCGGTGTTATGGTGATCACTGTCCAAATAGAACAGATAGATAGATTTTTATTTCAGCGCTCAACTTACCTTTGCAAAGACATAACAACCAGAAGATCACAAATGGGATTACCTGTACGCCTCCCGGAATACACGAAATTAAATCTAAATATTGTAAATTTGCGTATTTGTAAATCCAATTACCAATATACAAAATGCGGTAAAGACCCAGCGCTAACAGATACACAAAAACCATTTTCGTGACCGTTTTGGTTTTCGCGATCATGAAAAACTGGGGCCAAGCTGCCACACATTCCAAGTACTCGCTGAAAGCCCACGCGAGCTGAAAAATGTTCGAGTTTAAGCAAATTCTATTATTTATATATACTTACTTCAAGGACAGTGAATCTGTAGTTGCATGCATATGATAGACACATGGCCCACAAAATTAAGAACTCAAAAATAAAGGTATCTAAATGTTTCTGGTACGTTGTCCGGTACTTCGTGAAAATTAATATGGCAGTACCGTACGAAAGACAAAGATAGAGAAGTTTAAATCCGACTATGTACACTGTGTTAGCCGGATTGGTGAACAAGTCCAAATACCGCGTCGTAAAAACAAGGGCGAACAAGATTTGGGTTTTTGCGGAAACTCCTGAAAGAGTTTAGGTACTTTAAAAAATATACAAATATAATAAATATGAGTACCTGCCGACGAATTGTAGATTACCAATTTCGCCAGAAGTATTATGAAACCCACAAGATGGGTCAAATCACCCAGCGTTTGAAAAATATTCATTGTGGAAGCAAGGGAAACGATATTGCAAACTGCACGTACAGTCTCACAATGGGAAAACCTTATCGGAATTCCCAAAATAGCACGCAACAGAAATGCATGTGCAGATTACTTCTTTCAGTAAAAGCGACACTGTGTCTGACCATGGTACCATTCATCTAACCTTCACCCACTTTTTGCGGTAAATTCGAAATCAGAAACCAACATCATTTATTAATAAAACATTTTTGTATAACAGCCCACAGCTAAACCATAACAAATATCAACTCTATCACAGCAGCCGATTTTGCAGTAAATCCCACGCCTTTTCGACTTGTTTTCTCGTGTACTGTACGTCCCACAACGTGCACAACACCACATTTGCTTTTTCCACGTACATTTTATTCGTTGGTTGGCTATCAATTCTGTTGGCCGCTTGTACTTCTGTTAGTCCATTTCTTGAAATTAGTCTTTTGATGGCTTCTTCGCGGGGTACCAGCGTGGACCAAACCTAAAAAAAAGTAAGTAACGAGAGAAAAAAAAGGGAAGCAAGTTACTTCATGGCAGAAGTTTTCCCAGCCGGCCGATAACAGAACGGCGGCTTCCACCACGACAACTTTGCTGCTGCTGCTTTTTATTGTATCAGACACTTCTTTGGCGATTTCAGGCCACACTAGGCAGTTCAGTTTTTTCAGTTCCTCCTGAAAACAAGTGGTTGAGAATCTTTTTTCCATACGAGGTGTCGCTCTCAAAAACATTAAATTGGATTTTTTTCTAACTTTATATTCTTTCTTAATTCTGGAAATTTACCAAATTATAGAGCGATTGAGACAAATTTTAAGAATGTTAAACGCAAATTCATTTTTCCATCTGTCCACTAATGTAATTTATTCAAAATTGAGTGGTGTAAGTTTGTCTTTGCAGCGTTCTGTCATCTGTCATACTAATGCATGGTTATGTCGCTTTTTATGTTTTTCGATTATAGATGAATTCATTTCTATTGATCCACTTGATAAAAAAAGGTTGAAGTTTCCTTTTGACTTGTTAAACCACAGATAACAGATTATTCCCACAATAAGTTTTGATCCAATAAATTTTCATGGATTAAATCAAGTGTACTAAGAAGTAGTAGTGCCAACTATATTGTGGATCAATGCACAATTTACCTATAACTTTTTTTTTATAGCAATTTACTTTTCTTAACCTAAAATTTAATTTATAACTATTAAAAGTCCCTTCAGCTTCTGAAAAGATTTATGATCCTTATTATGGACCATATTTGCAGAAATTTGTGATAATAACATACTTTTTTCATAGACCTTTAAATTCATTATTTTTTTGTGGGTGGACCTGTATAATTACCGGATTTTTAAAAACAATAGCCCCCAGCGCCTTCCGATCGATTTCCCCTTCTGACGTCAAAACCACGGCCCCAAAATGCTCAACGATGCGTGCATGACACGGTTTTCCCTGTTTATACACACCGTGACCTATCAAATCGCAGTTGATTATCTCAGCTCCACACTGCGCCAACCACTTAGCGACGCTGGATTTCCCACTAGCCACGCCTCCTAAAACAAAATTATAAAGCGCCCTCTAACGGCTCCACGACGAACGAACCGGTTAAACCGATCACGTAGGGTTTATCAGCTATATCTTTTTTCTGAGTGGGTTTGAGCAGAGTTCCCAACGACCTAATCCGAGCCGTACTGGAGCTGATTTTTCCTTCTTCGTTAGCGTTTGGATTGGGTTCGTCTACTAGTTTTACAGGAATGACATCGAGTTTGTTTAGTTTTTTTTGTTCTCTAACTGGAAATATTGGTAGTTTTGAGGGTATTAAGATTGGGAGGCGTACTTTCGTTGATTTTGTGGCCACCTTTTATAGTTTCGTCACTTACTACGATCATTTCCATGGTCGGATCTGTGATGGAAGGGCCAAACGGGTCGGAAATTGGGACCACGTTGTAGGAAAGTTCTGAGCAGATGTCGTTTAAGAAGTCTTGGACGTTCTTAATACGGAGGTCCAAGTCCTCGATTAATTCCCAGAGCGTTTTTCCTATTCGAAATGAAATCAATGAAAAAATGAAGAAATTGCCTCCGAAAATTATAAATAGTATATTAAAAAACTAGTTTTATAAAACTTAGGTATATTAAGACGCCCTAAAGTTTTATAAAACTAATTTTTGATACTGATACTATTTTTTCTAATTTGCATATTAAAAAGTTTTTTTTTTCAAATAAAATTAAATTTGATAATTTAGGAAATTTTGTGACAGTTGGTGAACCTTTCAAGATTGACATTTTAAATTTAGATCAACCAGACCAAACATCATTGTCATTTTTCCCAAGTAAAATTGCAAAATTAGTGTTCCAAGATGAATTCAGAAATTGCGTGCACTTCGCTAGAAATACCGCAATAGCAAATTCGCTATCAATAAAAAAAATTCTGTAACATTTGACATTTCGTCTAATGGGTGTTACCAACCGTAAAAAAGTTCCTAGATTTTGGGTTTGATAATGGTCTATTATTGGAAAAACATTTTTACGGACCTGGCAACATTGATTCTTCAGTGACGCCAACAGTCACTTTACTTTCTGCCCTGAGTGCTGCCTCACTAAGGAGCAATTTATGTGCGATGTGCAGTCTGTCGAAAGTGCCCCCCAGAACTGTATGCTTATACACTTTCCCTTCTTCCGTGGCATCCAAATTTTCAAATCTTCCTGAATCCAGAGTGATTACACTAAACTCCTTGGTGATATTCCCAATCTTAGTTCTAACAAAAGTATCAATATCACTTTTGCTATGATTCTTATCAAATATGACCACATCTATGTTAGATTTCGTACAAATTCTTGACAATGTGTTATATTTAAGCCCCGACAATAGAACACGCACGTCCAGGTTTTGACAATGTGTGGCTGCCTGAAATCCAAGATTAAAACAAGCCAATTTTTTGTAGTTTATACCTGTGAGTAGATCCCATAAATGGTTTGGCTGTACTTTGGCCACGAATTAAAAATGTGGGGGTAAAAGCTACCCAAAGGCTCCGTTAATGCCGATAAAAGTTGGATGTACAAAGTCGTTTTCACTTGCTTCTGGACCAGCGGTAATATTTTGCCGATTTGCTTTGGGTTTGACACGATCAGAAGTCCAGTTTTTGCCAACATTTTGCTGAAATTCGTGATGGTTCACGTAATCAACGGATTGTTATGTTTCTCTTATCTTTTTCAAACTTAGATTTGAAGTTTGAGGTTAGGATTTTTGACAGATGTGGGGCCTAGTTGGGGTTTCCTTTTCGTTTCTTTTAATAATAATAAAAAAATATAACACAGCCGTAATGCTGTAATCGTACCGGATTAACTCTGCGTATTGTAACAAATCTGTAGAAACAACACAAACAGTCGTTCTTAACCTATAACTTTGTTGTCAAACAAACGTCAAATTGACAATATTTACCTGACCTAATTCCACATTTTTGCGCTAGATTTGCCTGTTTCAAGACGAATCCATAAAAATATGGTTTCAAACTTAAACCAATCTCATTTTCTAAACACTGTAAAAATGTAGGTAAATTTCCCACCACCTTGAAAAATCAACTCTAATTTTTATTTTTGAGGCCTTGCTGATTTCACACCATGACCAACTCTTCCGACTTGGAGACTCTAAAACACCACGAAAAAATCCTCAAAGACTTTCATAGCTGTTACAGCTGCCACTACCAGACTAAATCTCGATTTTCGATCAACCTCCATTTGAGACGCCACGAAAACTGTCATCCCCCATTCAACTGCACCCAAGCTCTCCCCGACTACGAATGCGACAAATGTAATTTCCACGCAGATTTATATCTAAGCTGCGGAAAACACAGGTGTCATGAAACACCCCAAAATGAGATCAAAGAAGTTTTTGTATGTGGAAAATGCAACTTTCAGACGTACTCCAAGCTCGTAATGATAAAACATGTTTTAGTTACATGTCCTGAACGAACTGACGCTCTTAGTGCTTATAATCACAAAAAAAGAGAGTATCATAAGTGTTTCAAGTTTTTTGCTCAGATGCGATACTCTGATATAGAGTGGTTGAAATGTCAGCAGTGTTCATATATGGCACAAATGTCAGGAAATTTAGAGAATCACATGGTGGATGTGCATCACCGGTCGAAAATGATATGGTCTCAGTGCAAAACGTGTTTGTTTAATGTTGAGCAGATTTTTCATTTAAGACAGCACCTCTTGTTAGAGCATGGAGAAAACGTTGATGCGTCAGATAATGAATAATTGTTTTTTTTAGTATAAATAAATGTAAATAACTGAGTTTAAATTCATATTTTTTATAATTTCAGTATTCAGTTTTTGTTTGATTGGTCGCTTTGTTCTGTTTTGAGCGTCAAATTTTATTTCACAGTTAATTTATGTTTAAAAAAAAACAACATAACCTCACACCACAAGACAGATTATTCCTCAAATTCTGTAAAAACAAACTCAGTTTCAAAAACTAGCGAATGGACGGATGGAAATGAATTTAACTGTAGAAATTTGAATTAAGCCGAGTTAACTTGTATTGAACCACTTCATAAAAAGTAAGGTTGGTACTGCTGGTACATCTTAGTACTTTCTCAATTGTAAATTGGCAGCTCTGCTCTGCTGTTTTGAACCTTAATTTTATTTGACTTTTAATTTAATATTCGACAAACATAAAAAAAAAAACTTAAGGAATATAGATTGTGTTTTCAATTATTTCATTTGTTTTATATAAACTACGTCTATAAAAAACTGCAGCACTTGGGAGTTCATTAATTTTATTTATATTTTTGTCAAATATATACAGAGTGATCAAAAATAATCTACATCAAAACAAGCGTTATACATTTTTGGGTATATCGTAGTAAAATTTTCCCGAACTTAAAACTTAAAATTCATAGGCGCCGACAATGCGTGGTCGCAAATTCTATTGAAAAAGAAATTATCCTACGTATAATTCGAATGTTGGATTATGGCGATTCGTATCACTATCATTGCTTAACGATGGCATATATATATTTATAGAGTGAATAAAAATCTACATTTTCTATTGTCAAGAGTAGCTTATTATGAAATTTATACCCAAGTGCAACGCCACTGTCACGAAATTTTGATATGACCATTTTCTATCTCTAAGCTCAAAAAGGAGATTAAAAGCTGAGTCCACCATTTCAACAAATTTACTTTGGTTTTCTGGTATTGATGATTATCTTTATAAGCTAATGAAAAGAGAGACTGCAAGGGGAAATACAAAATTATTCAATAATGTAAAACTTATTATTATTGTGTAACTAGGCAACCAGTTAATCATCTGTGTGTGAAATGCAACAAATATTGATATAATAAATAAACACATACGTTTTGATAAAACAAATTACTTCCCAGCACTCTCGATTTGTTTTCTTTAAGCTCATTCTGTATAGGACTATTTAAAAATAATGACTAACTATTGGAACATCTCGGTCATTAACTGTCAAGGAAAAAATGTGGATCTTTATGACTATTGGTGCATTGTATGTTTAAAACCAAATCTGTGAAAGAAATCGTTGTTTTTGTTTATTATAAAAAATGTTAAGATTGTCCAGAGCTATTTCTTTTATTTTGTTTGAAATTTAAAAACTGTTGGTAGCTCTGCTTACTAGTTTAAGTACTGATTAAAATGCAGTTATCCTAAGTTAGATACAGTCCTCTTGACAGTTATATGAAATATCAAAATTGCTATGTATACATAAATAGAACTACCAACATAAAAACTGCAAAGTCTACAAAGACGTAAACGTATGTACTTATAACAGGTAAGAAAAAACGAATTTGTTATCTTTTATCTTTGTTCAACTGAATATTGATTTGACACTAATTTTATATGATTATTTAACTTACTAGCCGATAACAATTGTTTGGAATTAATCGAGGAGTCATTAGCATTATTAAATAAATGTGAAAATACTTATTAACGTGTTAGCATAAGAATTCCAACATATACTGTCATTATCAAACGATGATGAGGTGTCGATGACAAGCCAATCAAGACAGTGTTAAAACAATTATTTTTTTTTAAGTAGTTTAAACTTTGTTTTTTAATGAGTTGGCATTCCTAAGCAGTTGGCAAATTAAACAATATTTTTTTTCATTCATCTTTATAGTTATAATTTACTATACATATAATTTAATTTAAGACATCAATGGGTCCTTCTTAATTTATGCGAACTTCTTTTTATTTGACTTTTTAATTGAAAGAAAAACATAAAATTCTAAATTTAATGTCAACCTAACAAAAAAAACACTAGTAAAAAAATGTGTATTAGAACAGTTATCATTGAATGACATATATCTTTTGATACTTTTATCATTTAATGTGCAAAAGCCGATCTAGAAGCGTAAAACGCTAAGTGATATTGTTGGTACTCATAATTTAGTTGTATCATATTTATTTCGTTTAATAATTAATTTGAATTATAATTATGAAATTGATTTGATGATCTGACAGGATAACAACTTGAGTAAAAACATGTAAATTCGTGTTTGTTACAATATCAACTTTATGTCAATGGGGCCTTAAATTCTACAAGTGTGTTGGTAACTCTGCTTGTTGGCCTACACTGTTAAATTAAGAATATTGTTGTAAAATATCAGAAAGGGTTATTAACTTATAAAAACTGGATAGCCTGCTATAAAAAAATTAAAATTGATATATGATAGGGGATTCCATGGCCAGCTTTCTGCGTGCGAGTTGGTAATCCAAGCCTTCTAGATGCGCGTACCGGAAGAATTTGTACGTACAAACGCCGTTTAATTCGTCCGAGAGTGCAATGCACGTGCGACTCGTTGCGATCACCGTCACACCAAATCTCCTTTCCCTTCGTCCCTCTAATATACCCATTCCCCCCCTTGCACCGGCCGCGGACGCGCTCCGGCACGTCGCCTATTTTGACGGGAAGGTCGATCACGTGATACAGCGAGTGTCTGCGAGAGGGTTGGGGGGCTTAGAGGGGTCCGGCTAGACTTTCCACAGAGAGCATTGCGAGTTCGTCTGCGCCATGGTCGGAGCGGTTGCGAAAGTTGTTGACGATCTAGTGGTGATTAGCCCTTAAGAGTGGTGAATAAGGTGACGTCTTGGGTGCAATAGGGTCCTTTTTGATAGTTTCTGTGTTAGTTTTTGGCGTATATCCAGTGTTGAAAAGCATCGACGCGACGTTGCGCATGTGCGGTCGCAACAGTCTGCAAAACAGGCGAGACGATTATTGCCGGTCACAGTCTCAGACAAGTTTAGGTGAACGTCTGCGGTGGTCGGTTAAGAGAGACAGAGACGGAGAGGCTTGGGAAGGACACGGTTTACGTTCGAAATATCTGAGTGTTTGCGATTATTCAGAGTTTCTTTCGATCGCAACGAAATTAGTTACGTAACTCTAACCACAGTCGCAGTCGTGACACGAAATCGCCGAAGTCGCTTGTGAAACAAGTGAATTAGATGACAGTGTTGTGCAAAAATGGTGGCAGTGTCAGGGTTTCAGCTCCTCCAGGTGGTGTGAGGTCAACGCCAACATGATGGAAGTAACGCCACACTTAAAGAACGTATTGAAGAATTATCAGCACAGCGCCACCAAGAGTCTGCAAGGCCCCGGTTTATCCTTGGCGCCCCCGAAAAATGAGCTGCCCTCGCCCGAGATCAAAGAGGAGGAGTTCGTGCCCGCCCCCTTTCCAGTCCAACAGCTGCCCATCCTCACCACCCCCGACACAACATGTAGCGAACGCACGGAAACCATCCTAGAAGGGGAGACCATCTCTTGTTTTGTCGTGGGCGGCGAGAAAAGACTTTGCCTCCCCCAGGTGCTCAATTCCGTCTTGCGCGACTTTTCCCTGCCACAGATCAACCACGAGTGCGACCAACTACAGATATACTGCTCCAGGTGCACACCCGAACAGTTGAATGTGCTCAAGAATGGGGGGATTCTTCCCAGTGGAGCTGCCAGCTCAGGGCTTATCACTAAAACGGATGCGGAAAGACTGTGCAGTGCCCTCCTTCATGGTCAGGAAGTAACTCATATCAGACCGAGGAAAGGAGCTGTGTCATTCACTGTCTTTCATAAGTGCTTTGGGAAATGCACGGGGGTGTGTTTTCCTGAATTATACACATCAAAGAACGCAAAGTGTATTGAGTGTACTGAATGTAGGGGTGCTTTTTCACCCCAACAGTTCGTATGTCACATTCACAAACATTATTCGGAAAACAGGACGGTGCATTGGGGGTTCGATTCGGCTAACTGGAGGGTGTATTTACGAGTGGCCAAGGACCAACAGGATCCCGAACAGTGTGTCAAATATATTGATGAAATGAAGAAGCAGTACGACGGAAAAATGCCATTTCCAAATATTTATGCCGGGATTAAGAGGAAACAGGTTAGACATTTTTCCTTCAACTACTACCTAGTTAACAAACCAGTTAAAGACGTAACCATAATATGAACGAGAAAAATCACCATCTAAGAGGCTTGGATTTTTTTCACATGTTGGTAGCACTTAGTAGCACCGTTAGTTATGATATGTCAACAATGACATAATTGCAGTTTAATTCATGTTAACCTCAAAACATCAGTTTCAAATTCCGAAGCCTACTTAGACGCTTTTGTTCGATCATATCGTAGTTGTAGCGTCATTTGTATATTTCTATAGAATTTTGCGGTAAAAACACCAAAAATCTAGACGCGATTTTTTTAAGCTTTGTGATTATGACTTACACATCATTTCGACTTAAAACTGTTTTAGAAACAGTGACGTGTCATCGCATTTATTGCCATTCAACTTGTCATCAAACGATTTGACATTTACTCACCTAATGAAACCTTGATTTACACTTTGACTGCTTTAGATCGTGCAAACGTCTTAGTTTTTATACAGATCGGGTCAAAGCAGAGGTAGGAAATCTCTAGGTATTAAATAATTACAACCCATAGCATCATTAATCATACATGAATACCATGCAGTCATTCAAGATTACGATTAAAACGAGCCATGTTCTTTGATTGGTAACATCAAAAGGAATGATTAAAAAATGCATTGGAGCATTTAACCGTTTATTGACATTTATTTTTTCTTAAACACTACCAACTGATGGATTAAAATGATAACTTACTTTAAATTCTAAGGTTAAATTACTGCACGCCAGTTGGTAAGAGTGCAAACGTGCAGTTTGATCGAAGTCTCAATGACAAAAGTTTTATAATGTTTATTGTTCAATTAGCGAACAAGTGAACCAGAAATAGAACTAATGTTTTTATGTTGTCGTTAAGTAAATCAGCAAAAAAAAAAACGACGGTCAAACAGGTTTCGAAATTTTCAAATGAGTTGGTAGCTCTGCCTATTTAACAATTTAAAGTTGAGGATTTATTTCAATGTTGACATGTTCCTCACGTCAATATAAAAACTTCCTATAAATGATTGAGAAAATTTTGTGAGTTGGCAGTCTTCGTATTTACTTCATTCATTTTTTAAGGTAGCATTCCGCTGTTCGTGAGAAATATGAAAACGACAATTTTATTTGAATTTTTACTTGTCTAGAACCTAAAATTAGTCATACCAACTTAACATATGCCCAGTTTAACAAAAAAATAATGAACACTGATAGTCCTATGGTGCATCTCTTGTTTTTGAATCTGCTAATGCATTTTAAAAAATAGTACCAATAAAAACTGAGAGTTCGTAGAAATGTCACAATGACTGAAAGTCGGAATTGGATCTGTCAAATCGGTTGTCGTAATTAGAACCATTGTTATTCTGTAAATTTTGATGACGCAAAACCGTTGATTCCTGTTTCAGGTAAACCCAAACAAACTCCTTACCAATCGTAAAATGTATAGTAGTTTATGTAAATACAACAACAAAAAAACTGTTTAAGTTTAAAGGTTTTAAAATGCATACAGTTGGTTTTTAGCTGGTCCAATCAGATTCGAAGACATGATAGAAAAAAACAGGAACCCAGTTAATTCTGTCAGCTAATGGCAAACTTTTATCATTAAGGAATGAAAATATCTGCAGGAATATTGTTTTCGAACCAAACTAAAAATATACTCGGAATTTTATCTTTCATAAATTTTGCTATTTCTGTGAATGGAAGCTATTTCTGTTTGCCCTTAAATATAGAACAGTTGTTTGCAAATCAATGCAAATCACTCTTATTCGGTCGACCTTGAAGCTAGAAAACTCAACGAATGTAAGCTGCAATTCATCAATTTTGAAGGTACCTGAAGGAATTCCGCCTCTATTAGCAACGAACTGGACCTCGTCGAAAGGTCAGAATCACTATCATAAATAAGTATCTTCGTCCAAAATATTTATGCGAGTGGTACGCTTTTTGATTTTATGGTCGATATTAGTTATGTCCTCCGGCGATTTTTGCTGCCTTACGAAAGAACGATTCGTGCGTGCGTGAGCGAAGAGCCTTTGAGAAAAGATTGTGTAAATATCGCAGGCGCCATGTTTGCCCACAGCTGTAGACATCATCATGAGTGACCACAGCTACAGACATGATGACACATTTGCATGAGGATGTTTCGCGTTGAAGCAGTTGTATTCGCTAGAAATTGTTTCTCGCAGTAACCTTCGTCAAGGCGACTTTATGGGTCAACCGAATTACAGACTCAGCAGGTTACGCTGTTACTTTTACACTGTTTCTGTAGTATACAGAAAAATCAGCATGGCGACGTTTCAAGGTTCACGGCGTTAGTAACGTTAGACTGACCAAAAATATCACGAATTTCAAATTTATGTTAAGTTAAAAACGCGTACATTGATGGACAAGGACAAGCAAGGCGCCTTTACGAATATATAGTAGTAGTTTTTAAATGGAAATTTGTATAGTTTTTTCATCGCGGTTTAGATTTTCTATTTTAGAACTTCATTAAAGGTGTGGTTATTTGTTATATTTAAGTATACAGGTCTTGGAGGTCGTACCAAAGAAGAATCATACAAAACAACAGAGAGAAGATACAACAAAATTGCGTTAATGGATATGTATAGATATTGCAAAAAGAAAGGACAAGAAATCAAGGTAGAAAAATAATAAAACGAAGGATGTAAAACCTACAACTGCATGATTGAAATCATCACTAGTAAAAGTTTGGATAGTTGCCCACTTTCCAACTTTTACCAGGCGAACAATCCCATCTCGAACACCATATAGTGATTTAATATCTTAAGAATGCAGTTATTTCTATCTTTCGATTTTATAAACAGATTTTTTTATCTTCGATATTTTGCAAGTAGTTCTAATCTAACCTCATCAGTTTGCACAGAAAATCGTCTCGTAGATATGACAAATTGACGAGATCAACAAGTAATGGCCGCAACCGTATAAATAATGTGGCGCCTGCACAACGTTATTTATCGGTCGAATTTATTCGGAGATAAGTTTGTTGTCCTTGTCTGGCCCACTCGACACTTTCCACATTCCGACAGAGATACCTAAAGGTTCCTCTTTTTATACACACTCGCACGCATCAGAGAGCCAAGTAGATTATTTTTATCTCTCACGACTGTTAATAATGTCTACGTATATTAAACGAGACAAAGATGTCGCGACATACGTCAACATACAGGGAAAAAACGACCCCAAAGGCAAAGTCGCATTCGTGATTTAGAATGTACAACGCTCGGCCTTCGTAAACGCCATCGCGCGTCTGTTTCGCAAGTGAAAATGTGGAGAGTGTCACCGCTTGAATGAACATTATGATGCCACTAATCGATATAAATGTGGGCTTTTTTTCTTTACCCTTTGATATGGGTCATCAGCTGAGGAAGGAATGTTTGTCATTCTCATCACTATCTATAACTTTGTATACGTAGAATCCCCCCAAAGAATGGTTAAGTCCTACCCGTTCATCTCACTAGAAATGCCAACATGGCCAACACACTTTTGGCTTGGAGCCATTCTCGAATAATTGTTCCGAGATCAGCAGAGAAATGGGTGTTTGGAAGCACCCACGAAATCGTGGTTTGATGCACCAGCCAGTAGATTCTGGTGTTGTTGAAGTCGAAATTATGTCAGTCTAAAACCCTTTAATTGAAGTTTATCCTTTAGTAGTTTTCTAAAAGTCCACAGGAAGTTGGACCATTTTGGCAGATTGTCCGTCCAAATATATACAACACGTGGATGATATATCGATAATATTTATGGATAATTGTCACTCGTACAAGGGCAAATGAACAACGGATCAAAGGATAATTTTTACTATATTAAAAAAAAAAAAAAAAACAATTTCAACCTTCTGATTGACGCTATCTAAAACAATTCTGAGTATTCAGTCATCTACAGGGGCAAGTTGACTTCTATCATTATCTTCTCTGCATGGAAGTGGTAATGAAAGCACCATAATCTAGAATATTCTCATCAAAAATGATTTCTTCTGGGATGATACGTTCTCATTGTACTGTCGTCCTTATCTTCGTATGATTGTCCCGTAAAATAAATATTTACATACTTGAATTTCGCTCTTCAAAATATTTGTTGTAAAATTATATCTAGCTTGTGTCTACGTATACTAAACCGATAGAGATCTTAAAAAAAATCGTTTTTGCAGTGTTTTTGAAGTTTCATATACATAGTTCGTAAGGTCGACACATTTTGCAGGCACCAAACCGTCTCAAAAACAACTGATTGCGTCAACCTTTTTGGCCATTGTCCGATGCTAAATTTATTTTTCTACCAAGGTTGATTGGTTACTCAAAAGTAAAGGGTTGAATCATTGTATAAATAAAATTTTCCATATGATACAAACGCGATTCTAAGCAAATCAGTGATATTGATATAGTAGAATACTGATAAGGATTTTAAGTGTGATCCGAGACAATGTGCACTGTGCAGTGCCAAACTATTTTTAACTCTGTAAATTTTGCCACTAGTGATAAGGATTTTAAATGTAATCTTAGACAATATGCATTGACAAACAATTTTTAAATCTGTAATTTTGTCACTCATC
The DNA here is from genome assembly GCA_030157275.1 of Cynaeus angustus. Taxonomy (NCBI): domain Eukaryota; kingdom Metazoa; phylum Arthropoda; class Insecta; order Coleoptera; family Tenebrionidae; genus Cynaeus; species Cynaeus angustus. Next base: position 15,686,524 of record CM058064.1, read on the forward strand.
AAAACATTGATAACTATCAAGATGTAGATTTATTAAATGGCCAAATACAAGTCATTAAGTCATGAATATGACGGCAGACTTTGCTTTTTGATGAGATTCTTGAAAGTGGTCGTTTGGCTTTATTCGCCATTAGAATTTCCTTCCTTCGCATCTTGCTTTCTTTTTCATGGTCGTGGAACTTACAAAAGTGGAATCCCATAATCTCTTCATGTTCAAGAGGCCATTCACACCAGGACTCCTACGCCCCTCCTTCCTGAGCATGCGGAGGGGTAGATGTCGTCGACAAGTTGCAAGAAGTAGACTTCTTGTAGACGAACGAACTTGAGCTCGAAGGTCGTCGACCTCGGACACATCATTCCGATGAACAAACACCTCCAGTTATTAGTCAGGTTGCTTGCTTCTATCCGCGAAAAAATAACGTCTTGGAAAATTGCGCTCGATACAAATTGTATTAATAGAAATCGTGTTTCATAGGTATTCTCGCGACGGAAATAGACGCCGGGTTGAGATGTTTTTGTTTTCGGAGTACTTCGCCAAGACCCAACATGTGTTGCTTGTTTCATTTATATATAAATAAGTTTCTTTGTGTGATTGGCGACGACGCAATTCAGTGGAGAGGGATCTTCGTTTTTTTCCCCTCAAAACTAAATAATTTCTGTCGAACAGGTTGTTATGGGGCCGCGGCCGCCTCCACGTGGCTTATTTTAGACGCAGGAGTACAGTTATCGCTTTGTTGTACTCTTTGAAATCGGACGATGATATATTTTTTACAATACGACACCAAACTACGGTTCATCTCGGCCCCGTTTTACTCTTGGAAAATCACAGATAATTGCGTGGTCGTGATGAGAGCACTAAAGGACGCGAGGTATCTTCACGGATGGCCTTGAACCTCGCCAAACGAGTCTCCTAGCAACGGCGCCAGGCCCAACTCAAACACGAAATAGTGTATTAAATATCAAAAGGAATTACCCACTAACGTAATTTCTCTTCATCTAGTTAATACCATATTACAGTTTCCAACGCCAAGTAGGCCCTCATCTTTTTTAAAATGTTGGTAACACTCGTAAAGTTTTGACAATTCAGAATTATCTGAAACCAGTTTTGATATTGACATTTTTACAGATGAATTAATGCTTAGCCTAAAATTCGTATACAGCTTCGTATCTAGAGAGAAAACTTTTTGTTGCTTCTTCTATCTAGGTTTTAGAAAAGTCTTGTCAACAAGAGTCTGCTCATGATTTCAAAAATTCTTGTAGATAAAAGTGACAGTGTACCATCACGTTATTTTCGCTGTTAATATTCCTGTCTGGATGCAACACTACAACTGCTGGCAGTCAGCTCTGGTGTTGAATAGTGATTGTTTCCGTGACCGGCAAAAATGTCTTTGATGTGTCGCGATTGGTGTTTTAACGAGTCCAATGATGGTGTTGTGACAATGATGCCAGTTGGATTTTAATTAAAGAGAACAAGCACGACACATACTTTATAGAGTTCGGGTTATGCATTTATATGGAGAGATTTGTTTCTGGAAGAATGAATTACGATGAACATATTGATCAATGATCAATGTTATCAAAAGAAAGGATGTAGTGCAAATCTGTGTGCGTCAGATTTATCGATTCAATCTCACTAGAGGAAAATTTACAACGAATATTGTCAGTCTTATCAATGCTAGCCACCTGTTCTTTTTAAGTCTTTCTCTAGCTGTTCTTTTGCTTGTTATCTTTCTAAAATAGTCTAAAATTGTATATAATGCAACAAATCACGAGCGGCTCTTATGAATGAAAATCGTGGACTAAATCTCCCAAAACCATAGGCAACAGTCCACTACCTTCATTATCCCATGCACATATCTACGTATAAAGAAAGGTCAAGTTTATCCACAAAGAACGCCGCCTGTAACGATGATGATGACGATGATAAAGTGAACGGCGGGGTGAATCCCGGGAGACAGAACCGCCCTCGGTAAATCACAAATGGGCGACACGCACACCGTCCCCTTTAACGGCCGCCGCCGCCGCCTAACGCGCGGTTATAATACTAGGCGCAGAATTCGGTGTGCGTGGGCGGCGGGTATGGATGGGATCGTCGCGACGACCGTCGGCTGAGTCTCCGGTCTGACCGGGGAACAGACGATCAATAGTCGTGCCGTCGACGTCGCCGTCGGTTCGGTTGCTAGGTCAGAACGGTCGTCGGTTGTGTAAGGTATGTCAGCTACGCGGTCGGGTCGCCCAGACAGACAGCGAGAGAGAACGGAACGGCAAAAGAACAATGAAGCTGACGCATTTCAAAGACTTTTTGTTTTGAAAAATGTCAGATGAGCAAAAAAAAAGAATCTGGGCGTTAAGCTGAAAAGACGTTTTTCTCCTTATGATTTTTATTTGAAAATATGCTAATCCTCAGGGTCCACCCCAATCTGAAAAGTTTTTTTTCATCCGCCACATATGTAACACCGGGTGCCATAAAAATATATGGATGATTATTGTTTCTTTTGAATTTAAACGTATTTTTATCATTGACGTAAATACGATATCTACAGACGAGACGATGAGTTATCAGTTGTGAAGGTCTTCTATTCTAAGAACACATTTTAATGAATTCAACTTAGTCGCAAATTTAAGAATGAAAATTGGGGTTTTTGGCAAGCGGTGTACCTCAAAAATATTTTGGAGTCTTTGAAACGAGTTCGAAATTCTTTTTTCGTGGAGTCACAAGCAGATCACGCTGGAAGACGTAATCATGAACGTGATACAGATTCTGATGATGGAGGATTATTTTTTGATAAGCCAGAGATACCAAATAGACATAACATTTTATTTTATCAATTTCTTGTTTATTTCGGAAAGCGACAACAAGAATATATGCAAAATCGACTGATTCCCACTTCTGACTTTCACATAAAGAATGATTGTATTATACAAGATGCCGTGTTAGGCAGGAAATACATTTCCTATCAGGAATCATTGTCAATGCAAACCAGAAACTGCAGTTACTGATTCGTTTTACAAATGACGTTATGCCCACACAATGAGATTTGCAGCATGTGATTGTGGGGAACGCAACATTTCTATGATGTAACGGCAATACAATTAAATCAGGTTAACAAATGAACCGAGATGCACTGCCATCAATCAGCAGGTACTAGTTGCTCAATTTTTCTCCAAGAAGTGAACCTGTAAAAGAAAAAATCTAGTCAACTAACGTATAAAATCATCTTGGAACGTTCAGTCCAGGTGGTTGCACGATCTTCTCGTTTAAAAGGAAATGGTGTAGACTGCAATGGTGCAATGGATATTTTCTTCACGTTCGAGTAGTCGGTCCATTGCATACTTGACTAAAACGAGGAAGATGCAGAATACAACACAGACAGACATCACTCTCTCGCACATACCTATATATGTAAAACTTCGTCACGGTCAGATACGTGTAATTATTATTGCAAATGGAGAAGCTCGCGGTTGCAACAGCTAGCAAGGTCATCGCAGTGCACCGTGCCTGCTACTCGTTTGTTTTTGTTCGTTTGCTAGTTCAGAAGACCGTTTGAAAAGGACGGCAGTTTATTGCAAAAAACAATCTAATAACTGGCTAGTAGGCCGACTTAGATTTTTACTTATTTATCTCCTTAATAACCTCGCTAATAATAACGATTTTATATGGGAACGGCGCTCGCTTCGCTCGCAATCGACAATCCTAAACCTCTAAAAAGTCAACGGCTGAAGATTTTTCGACTTTCGGTAAGTTAAAAACAGGAGAAGATAACAACAAACACTGATATTTGGCGAAATGGCAATTATTCCCCGTCTTTGTCAACTAATGTTTATGACACGCAGAGTGTAGTTACGTCGGACTTTAAAAATACCTTCAGAGAATCGATTTTAAAGTACTTCATTATAGCACAATTGCTCTTTGTTTGCACCGACCCTAGCTAGTCATTTTTCATTCATTGCACATTTTCCCCACTGCATTCCATTGTAGGGAATAATCCCCAACCATTACACTTTTATTCAAAGCCATTTTTCATAGAAGTGATCGCAGGGCTTTGTTGTTACCGTCAACTGCTCGTTGCGTTAATTGTTGTTAAATTTTGTAGAACTGCAACGTCATACTCGTTTTAACAAAATTTGTGACTGATAGGCATCGAAACTGTTCATTTCTTATCTTGACTGATACATATTTCGATTGTATATTTTCTTGTTTTTTTTTTTGCCCTAATACACCCACGTACCACTTGAAGTGATACTTCAAAAGCAAATTATTGATCCTAAGCAAAACAGAGGACTTTTGGTAACACCTAGAATCTACATCTTTGTTCCCGGAATCGTCGAAATTACATCACTTGAGAAATACGGTTTGTGTAAAGACCTGGTCAACCACAAGGGCCGGACACTTCCTATGTACTCCACATCGTCTCTTCCTATGAATCCTCCAAAAAATGTATTTAAAAATAAAATTCAGTTCTATCGGCTGTGAAACTCGACGCCCAAGCGCAGTAAAGTAGGCCTTGTAAAATGACGTCAGCACCGTTTTAGTGGACCCATTCTTTAGCAAGCCGCAACTCATAGATCGTTGTATGAAATAATTTCTTCATTCTTTCGAATTGGTTCTTAAAAAGGAGTCTCCTCTGAATACATTCACCAGACTTTCTCGGGGAAAATCGAAGAGCTCGGAGACAACGGGCAGACGAGAGTGGATCGATTCCGACGCCGCGCCGTGTCGCTTCTGCCCCAGCTTTCAAGCTCTCCCTCTTGTACGCATTTTCCATTTGCCCTTGACGAAAGGGAAAGGGATGATCGACACCCTGGCCAATTTCATTCATATGCCGCCGACGTCGCTGCACTTTGCGTCTAATCGACGTGGCGTCACATATGGAAACACGAAAAGCGAAAAGGTGTATTAATATACAGAAATGAATGAAAAAAAACTAAAGGAATAGAAAAAAAGATAATAGAAGTTCTCGTTATTATAGAAAGCAAGATGTAGAGAGGTGATTATGATCGAATAGCGTCTAGAAGACCTTGGATTATTTTGACTTGTTGGTAGCACTGTTATCTGTGAATTTTAACAGGACTATCGACAATGACATCATCTCATATCAGTTAATGTTTAACTTTAACTGTCAGAAGAAGAGAGGCGGAGCTATCAGTACAATTCACATTCCAAAGCCTAGTTTGACGTCATTTTTTTTAGCTCCGGTTTGATGTCATATACGTATTAAGCTTGCTCAATTTTGACATTTTTTTATAATTAAAAACCGATGCAATATTAACTCGGATCGTTTTGTGGGATGTAATTACAGCCCTCATATTGCCTGCTCGATCTACGCAATTGATGTCTATTAAATTGTAATTACATTTTGTGCCTTTACATTAAATAATTTCCGAACGTGGGTTTCGTACGATAAAAGTTTATGGAGGTTTGAGTGTTTTCGCCCAGTTAGCACACAAAAAACAGCTACCAGAATTTAGTTTTTTAAATAATATTATCATATTCATAAACCTCTAAACCCAGCGAAAACATGCCACACTTAATTTAATACTTTTTTTTTAAATTTTGCAGTGTTTTTGTGTTCAGAATTAATCATTTCCTGAAACTATAATAAATGCTCAAACGTGTTTTTGAACATGTGGTCAAACCAAAGTAGGTGTACTTTTATGGTTTGTAGTGTTTTATGACATGAGAATTACCGTGAGCAAAATGTAATGTTCGGTTTCATTACAAATTTAAAAGAACTGTCCTCGTCAGTTTTTTAATCAGTTTAATAGTGTAAATTTCCCTTGAGTATCGTCTCGGGAAACAAAGAACGCAATGCTGTTCCTTCGGTAACAGGAGCAGGAATAGGGCGAGGTGTCGTCCTGGCGGCCTAAAAAGGCGACAATGAACGTGCGTGCGCTTGCGTAGGCGTTGTATCGCACTGCGGTGGCGTCCCTGGTGGCGGCGACGGCGGCAACGGTGCGGTGTGTCCGGCTAGTCTGGGCCCAGACGGGGAATCCTCCCTCCTCCCCTTCCTCCGCCGCCACCGTCTCCTTCTAGAACTAGAAACGGGGAAAGGATGCTCAGAAAGGGCTGACACTATTTGAACACCGGACTAATTTTGTCACATTTCTGGGTGGCGGGGGCAGGATCGTTATTCCGTAAATCAATTCATTGTAGCTTAACAGCAAATGCTTTAATTCGAAAGTGCTTCGGTGGTAAAGTCGATTTTTTTTGCTAATTAGTGACTACTTCCTTGAACTAGTCCAATATTTTTTTTAGTTTGATAGATCTTCGAAATCCTCGTTTGCCTCGCCTTCCAACATTGCCTCGCGACCTGATGGTGAGACAAATGGTTATCGCTTTGATAGCAGATTTAATAAACCAAAACATGTAATCCTGAAGTGATTTAATCGATTTTCGATGTTTTCAAGAGTTTCCCAATGTATCGGAACAAGGTCGTTCCCACTACATTCATATTCCAGGTTAATGCTTGTTTTTACCACGCCATAATCAGATCGAAAAAACCGCCGCGGGTTAAAACACGACGAGTCGCCCCTGCCGTAAGGGTGGAAAAGCCCACGAAGCGTTCGCTTACGGGAGAGATTCATTGTCGACGAAGCGCGTGTTTGGCCTCCTTTTCCCTTTCCATGAGAAACGAGGAAAGTTCCGCCAGAGAGAGAGGAGGATATCCAAAAGAATGGCAAGAGGGAAGAAAAAAGGGCGAAAAGGACGATTTCCATCCGCGACCGTCGCCACGAAATAATAAAATTACGAGTCGTCGATGAAAATGTGACCGATAGGAAAGGGAAAAGGTCGAGGTATTATTCTCTCGCTCAGATTCAAGGATTAACAGAAAAATCGGAAAAATTCGTTCCTCGTGCGTTAAGGGGTGGGTTTATGTCATATATTAAATCCCAAGAGAGGAAATCCGTACCGTGCTTCTATTCACCGGTCGAGTTCAATGAGCGAAATGGGAAAAGTAATAATGAAAAGCCAGGAACACCCCGCTCCGTCCTTCCACAGCCAGAAATTCATTGTATACGGATTATTTGTGGGGCTGCAACGAACTTCCTTTTCGCGAATAAAGGCAGTTTTGTTTGACCCAAGGTTTATTTTTAATTGAAAAAGACCTTCATAAAACGTTTTGTTCTTCATGGAAATAAAAAAGATGAATGTAATTCAACCTCGATGAGGAGCACTATTTGCGACTTTCTTGATAGAACTAACATTTAGAAGAGCGTTCTTTTGGAAAACGGAAACACTTTTTTAAATATATTGATTTCACCCGCCGAGACGTACATAGCAAAATTCTTTTCTGTTCTCTCTATAGCGAAACAAATTCATTTTATTGTTGCTTTAATATGTCACGTTATAACAGATAAAAATTTCGTTTTTGCTGATTTCACCGAGTCGGTCAACAGGCAAAAGACAATTATCGATTAGCCTCAAACTCCTCGACCATCACAACTTCACCGCGCGTATACCCTTTCCTCTGATGTTCAGAGTGATGAATTACACGCAGAGTCCCTATTCATCGTCTTTTCCCCTCATCTCATCATGACAGTCGTCTCTGAGGGGTCACAAACACCCTTGCTTTTGTCTGACGGTCCCTTTTTCTCTTTCGCTGGCTGACCTTCCCCCTTGTATCTGCGGTGTTGAATTGATGTATACCGGGTGTGCTTTATTCTTCACGTCGCGCCGTGACCTACATTCTCAGTCGTGACTTTTTTCAAAGATTTTTTTCTGGAGGGTTGATGTTAATTGCGTTAATGGGACTAAAGTGATCGCTTTATAATGTCCGTTTTTTTGATAGAGAGGCATCACGTGGAGGTAATTATCGTGGACAACAGACTACACGTGATGGAGGTCGACGATGACGCATGCAAAACATCCCCAGTTCACATTTTTGCCTGATTATCTTACATATTTATTCACCGGGCTTACAGCTCGTTAAAAAAAGCCGAGTTATGTATCGATTCTCTGTCGGGCTTTGACAATCGGAACTTTTGATTATTTTTATTATTAAACCGCATCTCTAGTCAGAGATTATTCCGTCGATACTCGCGTCCTGGTCTGTAAACCCATTTAATTATTAAGTTATAAATATGATTTTTTTACATATCGAACACTACACATTGACCACATCATATTTTCTCAATTTTTAACGATACCGGCTGTCCTTAATGTCGCGCACATTCTCGAAGCTGCATTTTCAAAGCATCATTAAGAATCAGAAAAATGTAAAAAAAATCCATGTCTTTATTTTTCATACAATAGGTTTGTGTGTGTTAGTTCTTTTTCTTTTTTTAGTTGCGAATCGTCTCTAGCTTTTATTTTATTTTTATTTTCTATTTACTCCGTTTAATGTTGTACCTTCGAAGACGTGCGTGACATTCCGGACACCTGTATGTGAGGTATATGCTACAAATCCCCTTTTTTAAAAACCAAAGTAATAAATTGGAAGCAAACTTAACCTACCTTTTTCTTTTTATAGTAAAAAGCATAAAAATGAAATTAAAACATGTGCTGCCGAGAAATTAATTAATATTTCATCATATGATAAGATTTATGGTATTGACTGGTAAACCATAAGCTACTTCTGAAGTAATTAATAATACCCAATACTTCTATCTTCATTCCCATTAATGGTCTCCGCAATTCAGGATCAGAATGAAAACTTTTTTTGTAATAGGTAGTAATAATTATTTTAAAAAATCAATACCAAGAAAAATTTTCATGCCGAGCCTGGATATCGGCTACAACTTGAAGGTTTCAAGGGAAAAATTATTGCATGTTATAAATTACTTTAGGGGCAGTTCGTGATTTACCAGTCAATACCATAAATAAGATGAAATATTGAAAATATTGAAATATTAATTAATTTCTCGGCACTACATGTTTTAATTCACATTTCAATTTCATTTTTATGCCTTTCACGATAAAAAGAACAAGGTAGGTTAACAATAAAGAAAATGTGATTGGGTCAGTTTGTAGCGCTCCAACCTTTTATGTGTAAAAATGGGTTTATAAACCGGGACATAAGTGTTGGCAGACCCTGTACTGATGAGAATGATCACAACAACTTTTTTTTTGATCACACGCGCTCGTTGTCTCCGAATATCTAGGATATTTACTGGTTGCCGCAGATTGTTTACTGAAATTTATAAAAATGTGAATTTCAACCATTCCGATCTTCAACACGTCAACATCCTCCTTCTAGTTCCAAGATTCCCTCCCATTATGAACACAAACAGCATACTCGGTGACTAACTCCCATAAATTGGTCAAACGCGAGGTTAATCGAGAAGATCTGCACGTCACCGGCCTCGAAAAACAAGCAGAGAAATTTTTATTAATATAACAACTGTGACCATCAGCGCGGTGCTGCACTCTTTTTATCGAGTTCAAAGTACTCGGATGGCGCATTTATCCGTAGATAACGTTAAAATTAGTGTGTCTTGATAACACGGTGCTCTTTGACCGCTTCATTTTATGACGTTTAAACTACAACTCTTAGAGACCAGTATAATTAACAAAGGAAAAAATCGTAATAATTCAAATCCTTTTGGAGAGCCCCCTCTCAAACGTTTGAGTTGTTTACAAAACCTTAATTATTAACGGCCAAACACACTTATCTAACAAAGAGACTGCAAGAAACTATAGCGTTGAACCCCGTCTTCCCTTTTACCCCATCGAACAAACACGCCTGAAATAAGATATGCATGAGATTTAAATCTGCGTCGTAACTTGATTTTGATAATCTCCCTAGGATGGGAAAAGAAGTAGGCTCGAAATGGGGCTTACGGTTCAGCGCGGATGCCATTTTTGACCGCGTTCCTGAGATGATTTACTAAAAAAACTATTTATAAAAGCAGCTGATGTTTGATTTTAATGCGGTGACGATGCTCGCGACGCCGCGGCATGTCAGATTAGCTCACTTCGCCCGCTACCAAGCCCTCATTCTGATCTGATTGAGTAACTTATAAGTAAAAGACTTTTTTCTTTGCAGGTTCTCGCTTCGGACATCATAAAAGATCACGATGTGCCCCCGAAGAAACAAAAACTGTTGGGTGAATACCTGAATCCTCTGCAACCATACTTATACGCTTCTTTGAATGCAATATGTTGGAATCAATGTATCCAAGAATTCCAAGCAAATCGTCATTCGTCAGCCTTCAAACCAGTGAATCATCACAAAGAACCTAAAATGTACAATCATCTCATGGGAATCAGTCCGTACAGCGACTCTCCAGTACTCCAAAATCCCGAGCGGGTCGTTCTCATGTCGGAATCGGAACGATTCGAGCGAACTTTCCAGCCGAATGTAGCTCTGGCACCGACCACGCCGAAGAAATACAGATACGGGAAATTCAGTTTTATCAAAGAAGAAGACGTGAAAAAAGAAATAACGAATAACAACACGGAGGTAATCGTGAAGCAAGAAGTGGAGGAAAAGTTTGAGACGCCGAAAATCGTTTCTGTCGTGCAAAGCACACCTGTTGCACCCAGGTACAATTCGGAAATCGAGTTGTCCACAGATACTGAAGATAGTGCGTCTGAAACGTCGGAGAAACAGTCGAGTGACATTGGGAAAATCGAGGAGGTACTAAAAGGGGTGGATGCGGAAGTTAGGGAAAAGGTCCTGGAGGCTTTTAAGAGTTTGATGAAGGAAAACGAGAGGTGGGTGATGGAGTGCCGCAGCAAAGAAGACAGAATAAAAGAGTTGGAGGCGAAAGTGGAGGAATTGGAAGGTAGAGAGAAGAAAGTGGAAGTGATATGTAACGGAGAGATGAAAGACGATGAAAACAGTTCTTCCATTACGAAAAACGAAAACGAAGGCCAAACGAGTGTTATTGCAAGTTTGGAAGGTGCAGTCGCAGAACCAAAAGCAATAATAAACACTGCTCCCGAATGATCTGTAATTGTGTTGTGCCGTCGATGAACGGTCTTTTTTGTTATTTTTAGTTAAAGGAAGCAATCTGAAAGATGATCGTGACTCCAAGAGTTGTATATATAGTTGAGAGGAGGAAGATAGTTTCCTCCGTCGTACTACTGTTAGTCATAGGTTTACCATTACGAAACGCAGTAGAGATTTTATTTTGATTTTGCTTTTGTAAAAAATGCGTGTGTACAAGGAAACAAACGTACTGTTTGTGATCTTTTTTCCTTCTCAAAATTGTTCTTGTTATGATTGTTTTTAATTTATATTTGTGAAATTGTTACAGAGATAATATTTTTTATCGAAGAAAAGTACAAACTAGATGGTGCTTTGTAAGCATCTGTTATTATAATCTTAAAAGATAGAATTTTAATAATAAAGTGTGAATGTTGGGATGCCAGATGCCCATAATTGTATGCCCGGCCTTGACCAAATTTTTCCGATTTGTCTCAGGAATTTTCGCAATCAAATTTTGTACATACTTTTAAAATGCGCGGGACGCATATCAAAAATTTCGGTCGGATATGCAACTGTGGACATTTTTCGCCCTGCCGACGCGTGACGTGGATATATGCCATACAATAAATTTTATCTGTATTTAAATTATTTTATGTAAGTTTGTTCTTAATTTTTGCATGAACTTTTTTGTTAAATTTATAAATTTAATTTTATAATTATAGATATTTTTTATATTTTCTTTTGTTGAAAACAATATGTGATACGATTTATTAAATTTATAATAACGTTTTTCAGTATTCTGTGTACAATATTGAAAACACCATTTTTGGTACGGACACTTTCGATCATTTTGGCAGCTTTTTCACATTTCAAATCGTACTCAAAATTGTTCCTAAAATTTATCAATAGTTTTAAGCGTACTACTGCCGAAATTTTCAATTTTTAGCAATATTGTGTTCGTTTGAAAGTTTCCTGAAGAATTTACAAAAATTGTTGAATTTGTTATTATATATTTTGTGATCTCAAAATATGTAAGAATGCAGTTGAGTTAAATATTAATAAGATTGATAAGCTTATGTGTTATATAGGTATATATCGATCAACACAAATTATTTCATAAATATATATATTTCTGAATTTATGTGTCAAACAACAATAAATGCATTAATTTATAAGTGGGCTTTTTTTCAGCTTTCTTAAATTTTTGGTGATGAAAGTTCCTGGTACCTGACGTTAAATCAGAGACGACCTGTCATCACTGTAGGAACTTTCATTTTTACCCTAAAAATTAAAGCGGGCAATTAGAAATTTTGCTTTTCCGGTTTTGGGTCAGAAAGAGTCCAAGCTAATTTTAAAATAAATTTTGTATATTTACAAATAAAATTACAAGTTGCAGCTACATCAGTCAAAAAATAAAAAGTACTATTACTCATAAAATAAAAATATATAATAAAGAAAATAAACGAAAAAAAAAAATGGCAAACTTGAGCAAATTTGTCACCAAAAATTTTTTTAAAAGTGATCGACTTTAACAGCCACGCTGTTTGCAGCGTGATTACTTGGTAATAAAATGTTATCCCAATCAGTATGCACGTCTTGTTCAGAATCGGTGGCTTTCAAACTAATTCCTAGACTGGGTAAAGTGTTAGCATAATGCGGAATATTGAGGATCACAGGCTTCAAAAACTCAGTACCTTGAGGTCCGCACATGACGATCGGAGAAAGCATCGCTTCACCTAAAAAATTCGCAGATTTACTGAGTGTTTCGAAAGTGCTCAGCAATATGGCAAGTTGTCATGCACTAACTTCCACATTGCTGCCTTTCGGTCATTTACAGAACTGAATTTCCCGTCAAAAACCGGAAATTCAACCCTGCGCATGTACACTGGCTTTCAACAAAATTTGTTACCATTTTCCAGATCCAGCGGAGGCCCATTAGTATCGCACAACCTCGGATCCGATATAACAAAATAAATCTCTTTTTGTTCCCCGGGGGGGATTGCATTTTCGGGTATTTCCAACGAAACTCCCCAATATTCGTTAATCATAGTTCCACCTCTGTGGTCGACTATACCTGACGTAATATCGCGTTTACTCGGGCGCATGTGATCGTCGTTCGGTTTCACAGATAATTTTTTCGACATCTTCGGGGTGGTTTCTCTACTTTTTGATTTGAATGAAAATTTCCGGAAGATTTTCGCAGGACTGAGGCCACCTTCGGTGCGATGTTTGAATGATTGTGTTTTGGTTAGTTTTGGCGTTACTTTAGGCGAGTTAGTGTTTAGTTTTTGGATTATGTTAGGCTGCGATCCGAATAAAGCGCCATCATCCTGAACCCTTAAAATGACAAAGAGTTTAATAAACTGGTGAACTCGCAAGTGGTTTAGTTTTCACCGTTACCAGTTAGTTTGGTTATTGACAAAGGAACCACACATTTAGGATAAGAAACTACATTGAACGTATCAAAATAATTACACCCCGGAACGACTATATACATTTTTTTTGTACACAAATTAATTGCACGGCAGTGTATTTAAACGTCAGGTATTTTTGTTCAGTAAAAATAATACAGGGTGGTCCAAGGATCCGTAACTTTTATGTTATTCAATATAGCAACATGCAAACTTCAACATCCAGCGCGTTTAAAAATATTTTTATATGTACAGGTCTCCATATACAGAGTGGAAAACTAAAGCTATCTTTTTTTTACACATGGAGCACCCTATATATTTTAACATTATTAGTTTTTACTAAAAAAAATAATAATAAAACTTTGTACACGTCATTATAGTTTTAGTTCTGAACGTTTTTTGTTTCTACTATGAAAATTGGCAATAAACACTGTCAATCTACGATTTTTTCACTATGCACTTTATGCTGAACAGATTTCAATTTCATTTTTTTACTATGCACAATGTAATATTTTATCGATCAATTTTAGTTTTTTAACGTGCAAAAATTAATTAACTAGTCATTTCTAATTTTTACTTAACAAAATCGAATTGATTCCTGAACGCTTTATTACTACCCTTTTTTTTTACATCCATGCTGCCCATGCTCAGAAACAACCACCACAAGCTACTAGAAATTATTTTCAAACCAGTGTACACACTTTTTACAATATTTTAGACACTTCTGGTTCAACATCAAAGTACCTTAAATTATGATGTAGAGGCTTTCTGTACAGTTCGAAAGCTGATCCGCGTTGTTCTCTAGATCCTTGCAAGTCAACGATGTTGCTCCGTTCCGGTGGTCGTGCATCCATCAACATATCACCTCCTTCTAAAGCATACGGATTGTCATGCTGAGCAATAGGAGTGATTTCGCTCCTAGAAGCATAAGATATGCTTGGATGCCTTCGAGATTCATAAGGGGGCGTCATATCGTAAGGTCCGTGCATTTCTGAGTTATATCTCACTGCCGTCTCAGTATGCCAACTGTTATTCTGAGGCATATTGTAATAGTAGTTCATATTCTGAGCCCTTTGATCCTAAACCAAAACGTTAACTAAAGAAACGAAAAAAATAACAACTCACCACCGGATTACTGTGACTTTTTCCGTGTTGGTACGTTGGCATTGGTGGCTGAACCATTCCATCCCCGTACCCTTGTCCTTGTCCCTTATATGGTGGTTTGTAGTTCTTCGGTTTCGGGGGAGGCACAGGTTTATATCCATTTCCATTCGGTGGTCCCATATGCCCCGGCCCGTTATCAAACCCATTATGGTGCATCGGTGGACTTTTCATGGGTGAATGATGATGTGGAGGCACTTGGTGAACACTTAAATGGGCTTGACTAACATCTTGATGCGAGTTTCTCGCGTAATCTTGAGCGGAACTGTTGTTTCTACTGTATTTTCCATAATCCGTCTTAGTTTCAACATGGCCTTTACTTTTAGCTGGTGATCTTGAATATCTGTAAATATCTCGCTCCACTGACTCCCTAGGACTTATGTTTTCTAATGGTCTCAAGTCCTTGTCGAGTTCACGAGAATTTCGCGGACTATTGTCATTGTGGTCTGTTTGTGGTAAACTGTATTTAAGATCGAGTTTGGAATTGTGGCGGTGGATGTTGTGATCCCATCTTGAACCGGAATTGTATTTTGATGGGCTGTTTTGAGCTGAGGTTGGTTCAATTTTGGAAAGAGTCGTTTTGAGATCGTCGTGAGCGTTGGGACCGATTCGATTGTTCGCTTGTTTATTGAAGGAGTCGTAACTTGAGAGAGAATCCTTGAAAAAAAAAAAAAGAATTGTTAGGTGTGAAGCTGGCGAAGAAAGCTCTCGATTTCATTGATTTTTTTATATTGAAAAAAATTGTCTTTTCTATTTTGATTTGATTTAGTAAAAAAGTAAGTCAAAACAATAATCTGCCTAAAATTTAGTGCAATAGTACTAAAAACACCAAAACTACAAATATTGGAAATTTTTAGTTCGCCCTAGAAGTAAAAAAATGTCAAATTTGTCTTTATTGCAGTACGACTTCGTTATTTGGGAACACAGTTAACAAGCAAGTCAAAAATAGTAACCTCTTTAATTTTTATTAAAATGGTATTTAAATTAGATGAACTAGGGAATTTAATACAATTTTTTTATGGAGTCTAAAAAATGAAATTTTTAAAAATTTATTTTTTGTCTTAAAATTTGGTTATTTGCCATTACTTATAAGCAAGTCAGAAAATATAACGTTCCCAAGTTTTATTCCTATAGGATTTTGTCCCTAAAAATGAAAATTTCTAAAAAATTTCTCTTTTGCTCTACAATTTTTAGTTATAAGTAACTGAAAAATAGTAACCTGTCTAAATTTCATTGCTATCGCGTTAAAAACACCGGAATTCCAGATTTTAACAAAAAATGTTGAAAATTTTTTGTTCACACCAAAAATGAAAATTTTTAAAATTCATCTTCTCTCCACTCTAAAAATTTTGGGATTTGGCACAGTAAATAAGTAACTGACGAATAGTACCCTGTCCAAATAATATTGCCATAGCGTTAAAAACAGCGGAATTCCAGCTTTTAACAAAAATTGTTCGAAACTTTTAGTTCGCCCAAAATACGAAAATTTTTAAAATCTGTCTTCTCCGCTCTAAAATTTTGGGATTTGGCACAGTTAATAAGTAACTGTAAAATAGTACCCTGTCCAAATTTCATTGTTATAGCGTTAAAAACACCCAAATTCCTGATTTTAACAAAAAATGTTGAAAATTTTGGGTTCGCCCAAAACACAAATTTTTTTAAAATCTGTCTTTTCCACTCTAAAATTTTGGGATTTAGCACAATTAATAAGTAACTAAAACTTAAAAACATAGGAATTCCAGGTTTTAACAAAAAATGTTGGGAATTTTAGTTTGTCCTAAAAATGAAAATTGCAAAAATTTTCTCTTTTGCTCTACACTTTTGTGATTTAGACAAGTTAATAATTACGGTGAAACTAATAATCTCCCAAAGTTTTGTTACTATAGCGCTGAAATTACGAAAGTTCTAGGTTTTATTAAAAAGTGCTGGATAATTATTAGTTCGTCCTGAAGATGAAAATTTATAAGATTTGTATTTTCAACTCTATAACTTTGTGTTTATGCAGTTAATACGCAAATTAAAAATTGTACCTTTCCTAAATTTTATTGATATTGCACTAAAAGTACTAGAATTACAGATCAATAAACAATTCTAATATTGTTAAAATATATATATATATACATATATATATATGTATATACATATATAGCTCCCAAAAATAAAAATTTCAAAAAATTTTCTTTTGTACTGTATAATTTTGTAATTTGCCACAATTACTAAGTGAGTCAATAAAAGTAACGTCCCCATATTTCATTACTATAGATCTAGAACTCTTGTAGTTAGATCTAAAACTACGAGAGTT
Source organism: Cynaeus angustus (assembly GCA_030157275.1). Taxonomy (NCBI): domain Eukaryota; kingdom Metazoa; phylum Arthropoda; class Insecta; order Coleoptera; family Tenebrionidae; genus Cynaeus; species Cynaeus angustus. The sequence continues at coordinate 15,703,271 of CM058064.1, forward strand.
CTAGATCTTATTAAAAAATTGAAAATGAAATTAAAATAAAAACTTCTAAATTTTCTAAATTGTACTGGTATAGCGGCCAAACTTCCAGATCCCACATTTTAATAAAAACGTGTAAAAAAGCATCTTAAAAATCAAATTTTCTAAAACTCTACAAAAATGAAATTATATTTGCCCTCTTCTAACTAAAATCATAGCGACGCACATGCTTGAGGACAACAATAACTTACCGATTTAGAATTCTGACTTCTCTCTAACGACCCCAACTTATTACTGAAGTTATTATTATCATTGTTATTTTGCTCAGAATTATCTATTGCTTGCCCTGGTTTCGTCCCAAACAGCCTCTCATGAGCCGACCGCCTGAAATATCAATCAAAATCTTTCCAATTTAGTTCTATTTGTTCATACCCATTGGGAATTTTGTTCGGCGTTGTTATCAACCCTATCGGTTTAATAGCTCGATCTATCCGTGGTGGAAGATCCGGTACCTGCCCATAAACCCCCTCTTTGGGGCTCCTCGGTATCTGCTCACTGATACTTTGTCCTTTCGTATGGTTATAAGGCCCATGATGCACAGTACTAGCCTGTCGTTTATGCTGCATGTTCCCAAACTCGTTCCTCGCATCCATAGGAGCATTATACAATCCACTTTTACCATAATGATCTATGGAACCGGGAAGATCTTGATTGGACAACGTGTAAGTCGGTTCTTTGGTCAAAGAAACTTGATTGTCATTCGTTTGATTGTTGTTGAAGCCATAGCGGGAGTCGTAATTGGGCTGCAATGAAAAGTATGAAAAAATGTTAGGAACGAAGAATTTTTACCTGATAAGGAGGTAGGACGTCAGTTGTGCTACTGTCAGGCATCACCACGCTTGGATCAGAACTCGCTTTTGTTAATCTTCCTGCAGTTGGTGAGTTTGATGATACGGGAGGTCCGGGACTGTGTTCTAAGTCGCTTTCAGGACTGCTTGCGTATGAGAGTCGGAGAGACGACATTGGGAATAGGAAATCGTCTGAGAGTGACTCTTCAGGCTAAAATGAGTATGCAGATGACGATGGATGACATGAACATAATATAAGTAACACTGAAGCTTACACATAAGTAAACGCATTCATTAGATAATTATATTTCTAGTAAACGCAGCACGCAAATGCAGAGAAACAACTAAACTAAACTACTTTGTGACACTGCAAAACAGAAGGAGAAATATTATATACAGGTGGTCCGACAAATTTAGAGTTAACATGCTTTTGAAGGGCGTAGGGGGATAAAAAGGCTAAAATTGTCCCCAGAGCATATTTGAACAATAACAGTCCTTTGGTTCTGAAGTTTTTACATCTTAAGGTCAACGGGAAAAAAGGAGAAAAAAAGTTATTTTTTTCTTCATTGACTGTACCGATTTGAATAAAAAAATTATGACATTCTAACGTCTACAGAGACATTATAGCTCAACATTTTTATAGAAAAAAAATTTTTTAGAAAAATATTTTTTTCGAATTCTTAAAAAAAATTGTTTTTTTTTGCGCTATAATTTTGTGATTTGAATAAGTTAATGAACAAGTCATAACTAATAACCTCTTCTAATTTGATCGCTACAGCATTACAACTACAAAAGTTCCAGATTTTATTAAAAAATGTTTAATTTAAAGTTTTAATTCGCCCTAAAAATGAAACTTTCTAAAATTTGACTTTCTCGCTCTAAAATTTTGGGATTTGGCACACTTAATAAATAACTGAAAAATAGTAACCTTACTAAATTTCAGTTCTATAGCGTTAAAAACACCAAAATTTCATGTGTTAACAAAAAATGTTAAAAAACTTTAATTCGCACTAAAAATAAAAATTTTATTTTTTTTCCACTCTAAAATTTTGAGATTTGGCACGGTCAATAAGTAACCGAAAAATAGTAACCTGTCCAAATTCTATTGCTATAGCGTTAAAAACACCAAAATTCCAGGTTTTAACAAAAAATGTTGAATATTTTTAGTTCGCAATATGAAAATATGAAAATTTTTAAAATTTGTTTTTTCCGCTCTAAAATTTTGAGATTTCGCACAGTTAACAAGTAATTAAACATTATAAATTTTTCCAAATTCCAATGTTGTAGCGTTAAAAACACCGGAATTCCTAGTTTTAATAATTTTTGGTTAACCCTCAAAATGAAAATTTTCAAAATTCGTCTTCTCCGCTCTAAAATTTTGGATTTTGGCACACTTAATAAGTAACTGTAAGATAGTAACCTGCCCAAATTTTATTGCTATAGCGTTAAAAACACGGGAATTTCAACTTCCAACAAAAAAATTTGAAAATTTTTATTTCACACCAAAAATAAAAACAAATAAAAATTGTTTTTTTCCGCTGTAAAAGTCTGGGATTTGGCATAGTGAATAAGCAACTGAAAAATAGTAAGTTGTCACATTTTCATTGCTATAGCGTTAAAAACATCGGACCTTCAGGTTTTAACAAAAAATGTTGGAAATTTTTAGTTCGCCCAGAAAACGAAATTTTTTAAAATCTGTCTTTTCCGCTCTAAAATTTTGAGATTTGGCACAGTCAATAAGTAACTGAAAAATAGTAACCAGTGTAAATTTTATTGCTACAGCGTTAAAAACACCAAAATTCCAGGTTTTAATAAAAAATGTTGAAGCTTTTTAATTCGCACTAAAAATAAAAAAAATTAAAATTTCTTTCTTTCCGCTCTAAAATTTTGGGATTTGGCACAGTTAATAAGTAACTGAAAAATAGTAACCTGTCCAAATTTCATTGCTATAACGTGAAAAACACTGGAATTCCAGATTTTAACGAAAAATGTTGAAAATTTTTAGCCGACTCTCAAAATGATTTTTTTTTAAATTCGTCTTCTCTGCTCTAAAATTTTGGAATTTGGCACAGGTAGTAAGTAACTAAAAAGTGGTAACCTGTCCAAATTCTGTTGCTATAGCCTTAAAAGCACCAAAATTCCAGTTTTTAACAAAAAGTATTGAAATTTTTTAGTTTGCAACAAAAATTAAAAAAAATTGTTTTACACGAGACAAATATGAAAAGACCTATTTTCAATTCTTGGAGGACTTCAAAGAATGTAAGGAATATCGACAAAGAAGTTATGTTTGCTTTTTTTACGAAAAGTTAGTTTCTACAAGATGCCAAAGTGGACACTGTCTACGTCGAGCGTCAACTACTTTTCTTGCTGAAAGTGGAGCGGATATCAGGAGGCTCGGAGGAGGGCGATCAATCACGACTCCAGAAGGATATACAGAAGAAAGCATTAACAATAAAATGACAACTTCGAAAATGACTTCATCAGCCATCATCGTCTAACAGTGGATGGCAGAATCCATCAAATTTTGTCCTAGAACCTACTGCGGCTCCTGCATGTGGGGATTCATCATCTCCTACATCAAATAGAGGAATTCATCAAGAAGTTTTATCAAAATCGTTATTTCTCTGACGTTATTCCAATAAATAATTAATAATTGTTATAAAGATTAAAAGACACTTTTCTTTACGATTTGTAATAAGGAAATGTAGTTCATTTCCAATGAGTGTTCGTTTTTTTTGTTTTCGCCTTTTTTCATTGTTATTCAAAATCCCGTTGACCTTGACTTCGTAATGAAACACACCCTGAAAGTATCGTTCAGAAATGCTTCGGGGCCAATTTCAACATTTTTATCCCCCTAAGCCCTTTATCGGATTACCACAAAAACTTGTCTTGAGTTCTCGCGTACCATCAAATTTCGCCATATTCCTCCTCCTTGATAGGAAAAGCCGTGATATCAAAACTTCTTTTACAGTAAAAATCACAATCGTCATACACAGGTTCATTCCGTGTTAGTATCCGATTAGCGTGCGCTTTAGCATTACAAAACTCAGCAGAAGCATCTAAGTACGAAATAGTACTTGCATATGGTCGGCCGGAACTGGCACTGTACAAGCTACTCTGACTTGGAGAGAAGTGGGAATGTATCACGGGATATACAAATTGAGGACTACTATACATAGAAAGAGGAACTTTTCTAGTACGACTTCGCGAGTGTCTGTACCTGTTAGGCAAGGAATTCGATCTACTGGATCTAGAGGTAAAAGGAAAGTAAACATCGGAAAACATATCCGTCTCCAACTGAAAAAGTGAAAGAAAGAAGAAACCGTCACCTCACAGCGGTTAATATAAGTACTAACTTTGCTTTCGCTCATCCAAAGAGCACCACTTTGCTGCTTGTCGATGATGTCTCTAACTTTACGATACCAATTATCCGTGTTGTCGTTCATTGTTATGGTTGCGCTGAAAACGTGGCTCCACACTTTGTCCAGCTTTTGACATTGTTCCAGCAACTTCTTCGAGCTTTTGTGAGCAGATCTGAAGAAGCAACAAACGGAAATTGTTTCTGATCCGTTACAATAATAAAACTCACTTGGGTAAACCTTGTCTAAGTTGTTTGATCACGATCTTGCTCTCCGCTTTGAAGAACACAACTATTGGATACATTTGAGCGTAATTGAGCCTCTCCACGGCGTTCGGAGTGATATCTAACAGAGCGTGCTTACCGGTAGAAATGACGTCGCGAATTGCCGAAAGTCTGATGATATTCGACGCCGTTTTCTGGGATTTTGAGTGTTCTTCCGCCGTGGTGTCCAACTCTAAAATTCAGTGTGATTTGTCAAATAAACGCACGGCTTGGACTTACGGGGCGATATAAATTTATCTGGAAAGTCTTTGAGGAGTTTATCTCTAGCCACATCAGCGATCGGTCCGAACAAAATAACAGGTCTTGTGAATCCCGGATGTTTCAACAGCACTCTTTCATAAGCCGGGAACTTAGAAACAGTGTCCGAAAAAAGAATATCGTCCCAGTGTTCCTTCCCTAAACTTTTCGACCTCCGGTTTGAGCTCCTCCTTCTTCTGAAGAAGCTCCCTCGAGACTCGTTCGCTGACATTTCTTTCTTGGTCGCGTTAAACTGGGCCGTCGCTAATTCCTCAGCTCTTGCTTTATTCGGGATGATTCCTTTTTGCACCTCTTGGTTGTTACGACCAATTCGGAAGACTTGCCACGACCCCACGACTCCGTTATACAAAGTGTCTATGACGTGGAAAATATCACTGGAACGGAAAGACATCTCGCCTTTCGCTGGATTGTCGTAATGGAAGTGGGTTTTAATGTAGAAACTGTCGCCTTTTTGCGACGCGACGATGTTGTCATACTCTTCTTTACAGTATTGCACGATGAGTTCGATACGGTCTTGCAAACTGAGAAGAAAAAGAACGGCTTCCTCTCTCGTAACTCCAGTCATGTCCATATCGTTCACTTTAAGGATTTTATCTCCGGGTTGCAATCCTTGCAGAGAAGCAGGACTTCCTGGTTGCACCGCCGTTACGAAAATCCCGACGAAGTTACCACCCGTGAGACGGATTCCAACGGAACCTTCTTTGTGGAATGTGACAAATCGTGCGTCTGGACTGGAAGAAACCATCATAACTAACAAAGAAATGATAAATTCGTTCTTACATTGGCTGTTTTTTCTGGATGATGGGATCTTCGTCGTAGATTTGTCTCCGTGAACTATAGTAGTCTGAAAACAAACCTGTAATCTTCTAAGACGCGGAATTTTCTTTCTTACCTTCAGCTCTAGGAGGTGGGGGCCTCGGCGGTTCGTCTCTTTCCTTCGCTCGTCCATATCCCCCCAGACTGTTTCTGTTCTCCAACTGATTTAAATTGGTCTCCAATAACGGACCTCGTGATCTTCCTCGAGGCGCCAGGTTGCTTTTATCATCTACTAAAGAATTGGGGCCGCTGTTCGGATCGAGTTTTTCTTCAAACCCACTGTTGGTGTTGAGATTCGGGTTCCTAGTCGGAGGTTGGACGTATAAATTCTGATTCGAATAACTCTGCGAAGTTAGAAAATCATCTCCTTTGTAGAAATTATTAACAGCGCCTGTAGTACTAATGGAACTTTGCGTCTGATGAGACACATTAGGTGCTGTTATTTCCCTGGCGATAGTAAACTGCAGCTTATCCTTTGTGCTATCAATGATTTTCTTCGCCTCTTTCAACGACATCAAGTCATTACAATTCGTGTTGTTAATCTTCGTAATGAAATCGCCTTCGACCAAAACTTGATTTGTGTTAAGTAACTGATCTTTCGCTTTCGAAGAGATTTCCTTAACGAAAAGTTTACACCCCAACACGATCCCGAAATCTAAAACAAAGTTGGATACACCCTCGAATTAACACACAAAAAACAACCTTCTTTCTTCGAATTTTTAGTTAAAGTGACTTTCGTCGGTAGCGGATTGATTCCTAGAGCTGCCAACGGTGGTCCTGTGTAAGAAGCGCTCAAACTGTGGCTATGCTGGTGTTGAATTGTGCGTCTTTTAATGACTAAGGTTACCGTATCTCCGGAATCTCGTAACACTTGGACGGCTGTGGCATAGTCGACATTTTGAAGAGATATTCCGTTGACCGAAATAATCCTGTCATTGACGCTACAATGAAGAAATGTAACAATAGCTTAGATGAATAACGAGGCACGACTTACTGTAAGATTCTTTCTGCAGGTCCTGACGCCAAGACGTCACTGACGGCAATGCTGGGATCACCGGAAGCGAAATGGGGGTTGTCTCGGCCGCCTGAGACAGCTATTCCGAATCCATAGCCGGGGACGCGGGTTACACATATTTGTTTGTATTCCCAACCGCGCTCCTGGAAGAAAAAACACAAAACTTTGAGTGGCAAACTAGAAAATGTTTTAGAAACTCTTCAATTCAGTTTATTGAAATCAAAGTTCTTAATGACAGATTTGTCTCCAAATTTTTGGAACAGAATTGTTAGAATCAAGAAATGACTCAAAACAGTCAGTCATTCTAGTGCTAAATCTAGCTTCTAGTTTACAAAAATCACTAAATTCTTCAAAAAGTCTTCAAGAATTTTTAAAGATTGTCTCATAGCTCATAGTCACATTTTTTGTATTATTAAGATGACAGAGACGGATCCCTAATACCAAATTTCTCACGCCTCAAAAAAAATTTAAAATAAAACTCAAATTCAAATTTTAATTTTTGCTGGAACTTTATAGGATTAAAAAAAAAGTGTCCCCAGTTTACTATTTTGTAGCAATTCTTAAGAAATTCAAGACCTTTTAACGTTACACTTTTCGTGCCTTAACAAGAACAGAATTTCAGGGATTTTGGGGAGCTTTATCAATAAATATTTTTAAAAAATCTTCAAGTTTTTCAGGATTTTCGAATACTCGCAATCAGAATTGAGAATTTAGACTAAAAGCAAACTTAGAAGTGTTAGTATCATGATACAGTACTCAATACTCAGTAAAAAAAATCAAGGCTTCCAGAGAGCTTCGTTTAGAGAAAAACTTTTTACAGTAATTTTAATAATTCACAAAAGATTTTTTATTACTTCCTACAAAAGTCAAGATTTCGGGTTTAAAATCTCAAAATTCTAATATTTCCCAAAGGCTTTTTAGAAGAAATCAGAATTTAGACTTTGGAAAGCTCTAAAACATTCAGAATTTTCTTAAAACCTTCTACAACTTTAAAAAATAAAAGTACCTAATTTTTGAGCCTTCTAAATTTTCAGAATTTTCATATTTGTAAGAATTAAAACAAACGATTTTTAGAGATTTACGAAATCTTCGAAAAAACTTCTTCCAAGCTTTCCTAAAATTCTTTTTTGAGTAAATAATCTCAAAACTTGGAGGAAACGTTATAGAACCCGAGCGAAGTCACGAAGTTCTTTTAAATACATGATAACCTCGCAAACTCTAATTTTTCAGGATGTTTAAGGGAACCTTATGATTCTCTTTGAAAACATTTCTAGGATTTTTTGAAAAATATTTCGTCGTAGAATCTCAGAGCAGAACTGATTCCAAAATTCAGAATTAGAAATGAGATGACTTAAATTAGTAAGCGTAATATCAGAAGACTACAAATTTTTAATGCAAATCTGTCTCTCCTCAAGAGAATTTCGGGACGTCCAGAACTATGTAAGAAACTCTCTTCTTTTAATTATAAAAAACGTCACGTACGTTCCAAAGTCTTCCAAAATCACAATTTTCAAAGATTTTATAAAACTTCAAAATCGTCAAAACTCACAATTCCTACATTTTTAGAGCATTATACACCTCCAGATGTTCAATCTTTTCAGTATCAACGAAAAAATAATTCACGGCGTTCCGGAATTTTCCAGAATTTTTACTACCTAACTAATTGTAAGATTATGATGTACATAAAAGGAAAAATCCTTCAAAATTTTCACAATTTCTGCGTCTTTTTTAGTTCTTATTAACATAAGTTTTTCAGAATCTTTCAAAATTCTTAACAATTCTCTTTAGAAACATTTTCACAATTTCTACGTTTTCTTAATTTGTTTTGAAGAAGTTATGAAGTAAACTTCGAAATGCTGAAATTTTTATTGCTCTATAAAATAAAACGTGAAATAGCTCGGAATTCTCGTAACATTTCTCCAATCTCACAATCAGTAATCATACAATTTGGAACTTTTTACGATTTTCACTTCTTTAAAAATCTTCACGATTTCGAACCGAAAGTCAAAGATTTTTCAGAGTTCTACTAGACTCTTTCTAAAATGCCATAAGTTTTTTAAAATCTTTCTGGGACAAAAATTCTCTACAAAATTTAAAATCAAATGCGAAACGTTGGAATCAACGTAACATGTAAAAGGTGGCCCAAAATGTGCAAAAGTCTTCATCTTCATTGTTACTTTTCAGAAGACATTGGAGAAATCAACAAAAATTGTATACTTAATCTGAAATTTTAAGATCTCTTAAAATTCACATCAGAAGCTGCTTTAGACTTTAAGGCTCTAAATAAATCTTCTAGAAAAATCTTGAAATCTGTACAATTTATTTGGTTTAAATGCATACCCAAAATTCAAGGTTTTTAGGAACTTTGTAAAACTTTTGTAGAATTTAGAATTTCATTATTTACAATAAACTTATTTATTTGTGTTATTTACAATATTCGTTTAGTGTTTTTTTATTTATTTATTTCGTAGCAAATACTAATTCTCGACTATCTATCTATCTGTCTATCTATTTATTAGAAACATAACTAGAATAACGTCAAAGCAAAGTAGATTCCCATAATTATCGACTTCCAGAATTGATAAGTTAATTATAATTCGTCTGCTGTTATTGTTCCAAACGAAGTCGTGAGAATACATGAGTTTATTAAACCCCATCGTCTTTCAGTCTGGATCTAAGCTTTACTTGACGACCTTCACTTTGGCAGTTTTCTCATATTCCTTTAATAAACAATGATTTGATTGATATCGTAGCGTTTCATCAACAAACTTTGCGGTCTACTGATATATTCCTGTCAGACAACCACTCCAAAGATTGCTCTTTCAAAGTTATTCACATCTAAATATATCCAAAACGGTCTAACTGTTAGATAATTGCACCAAGCCATTAACGGCCGTTAAATTATAAATCATAATTCGTAGTTGCGACAATATAAAACCAGTGACCGTGTAATAACCGCTAAGAACACCAATTAAAAGTGTTAATAACCAACCGGAGACATTGTCGCACGTATGAATATAAAGCGTTTAAATATAATTCTTTGGCTGCGGTCCACCTGAATTTCTATAAATAACTTGTGATTTGAGAAGATGGCGACCCTCTCCGTCATCACAATCGCATTTCGACAATTTCCGGTCTGGGAGACTCATCACAGCATCCAGTCATTGATGAGCAGAGCTGGCTGAAGAAATGAAGAAACCTTCCATCGTTAAAAAACATCTTCAGTTTCAGGATTAACATTCTGTCAACGCCGAAGGACGAGTTTTCTGCATAAATAAAACAAGCAGCAACAAGACCAAGGTCAGTGATGACCCAACAACCAGATTGAAAAACTTGATGTGATAATGGCTTTTTCGTGAACGGAGTGAAAGTGGTCAGAATTACGACCAGTTTACCGTTCCTATGGCTAGACTGGAGGAACAAAGTGTTTTGGGCAATTTTTCTCTTTGTTGGACACTTGTAATTGCAAAAATATGTCTCCCACGGGAGCAAGTTTTTAGACGTTACGCTTTGCAGGTGTGTCGTCCTACACGGATTTTGGTTGAAACGAGACGATTTTGATATGCACAAAACCAAGTCGCTGAAATTTGATAGCGTGCTTAGGTTTCAGCGTTTATCAGGCTGTCTAGACTGAGTTTTCAAGACGACTTTCTAGGACGAGTTTGTTGTTTTAGCGATGAGTTTCTTCTTCTGTGACACCAAAATCTCGAAGAAAACCTAATGACCCGGATTTATCAAATTTCCTCTGTTCGCACCGAACGTCGAACGCGATAAATCATGCATAGCGAGATGAATCAATCCAGCAGCCATTTGCATGAACTCCACAGGTGGAAGTGACAATTATTGTTAACACGCCAAGGTTAGCGACAATACAACTTTTCTGCTCTATAACAAAAAAGGAAAAAGTTCTGTCTACACTACACCAGTTTTACACAGGAACAGTTTCATCCCAGCAACATTCCTTGCAACATTGCAATTTGCGATTAGACACACCCATTAGAGAAATTCATTTGGTCGAATTTCGAAGTGAATGTGTCATGAATTGGAAAAATCTTCGACGGTAATCTAGTTTAGTTCGCGGTCTCCCTCTGGATAGCTCCAGTACCTTGTTATCGCAGCGATAAAAGACACCTGCGTGAGCTTGAATTTATTGTCACATTGTTGGGTTGTGCTTGGGCATTCTTTGTTGACAAGCAGGTGGAATAACCTTGAAGGTCGTTGTCGTCAAGGGTAGGAATGTACCCTCTGCGGATACGTGGAATTGTGTGAACTTCGCTTCCAAACTGAGTGTAGTATGAATCGCCAAGCGGAACCAAAAGCACAGAACATAAACTGGGTGTAGTTTATATCATAATGCAATTGATTGTTAAAGCGGGTATTTAACGGTTGGAGGTCTCTGTTACTGTCGAGTCAGACAATGATTTTGAGGTTGTAATAAAGCAAAGAAAAAAAGGGTTATTACGCAGCGGAACAGGCGGATGGGATGTACATTATTAAGAATATTATGTAAAATATCTAAATTTAATTATACAAAATGTTTTCTAAATAATAAAAGTAGGTTTAAGGTCACATATTTACAAAAAGCATTTACAACTATCCGCAGGATTAAAAAAATACGAATTTTCAAAGATCCAGTAAATCGTAAACAAGTTCCTATTTTTAAATAGTCGTTCTAATTTTTAATACAAGCGTTGATATCATAAACTATGACTATTTCTTGTTGATTTTATCTACATAAACGCGAAACGAGAATGTTTACGAATATTGAAGAAAAATTTTTAAAATTGCTGTGAAGTGATGGAAAAGCTCAGATTTCCAAAAAATCCAATTTTTGCTTTAAACGTCGGTTAAATAAAAGTGGCTAGTTTTTCCACATTTTTTCTGTCTGAGCACACGAACAATGAATTTTCCAAATATCTAAAAAAATAGGAAAAATGTTGAGTGGTAGACGAGCTCTTATTTCTAAATAAAAATTCCTATTCTTGCTTTATTTTCAAAATGTCGCAATTTTTGTGCAGATTTCGTCTGTCGTTTTTCGAACAACCATGGAATTGAGAAAAATATGAATTTTAAACATGTGACAAAATTTTGGATATTAAAATAAAAATTTTAATCTATGCCACAAATATTAATTTATAATGCTATTTTCTTATGTATTACCTTTTTAAGCTCAGGAATATAGGATTTTCTAAATATTTAGAGAACTTAGAAAACTAAATTTTTTAAGATACGAGTACCTATTGCAAAATTTTGAATAAGTTCTTATTTCAATTTATTATTATTATTATTTTATCATTAAAACAAAAAAAATTCCAATATACACAGATTTTTTTTTATATAGGTGTCGCCTTTGTAAGCCCGAAAATATAAGATATACCTACCCAAAATTTATAGAATTCCGGGTCTAAGCACCGAAACGAAAATCTGCAAAATTAAAAAAGAATCGAATTTTCACAGATCCTGTAATTCGTGAACAAACTCCTTTTTTTAACAAATTTTCTAATTTTTAATACAAGCGTTAATTTCATAAACTATGACTATTTCCTTGTTGAATTTATGTACCTAAACATAGAACGGAGAAATTTCCAAATATTGAAGAGAAATTGTCAAAAATGTTGTAAAGTTATGGAAAAGCTCAGATTTCCAAAAAAATCTTTAAACGTCGGCTAAATAAAAAATGACTACTTTCTTCTACACTTTTTTTGTCTGAGCACACGAACAATGAATTTTCCAAATATCCAAAGAATTAGTAGCATAAATTTTCAAAAATGTAGCAAAATTGATGGATAGGCCCTTATTTTCCAGTAAAAGTTCTAATGTTTGTTACAACCGTCACTATTTTCTTGTAGATTTCATCTTACTGTGCATAGAATCGAGGAACTTTCGAAAAATCCAAATATGAGAACTAAGAATTACAAAAAAATCCGCGAAAGTGGTGGAAAATTACTTTATTCAAAATAAAAATTACAATTTTGCTAGAAGCGTTTCCACAATAAAATATGATATTTTTTTCGTAGATTTTATCCCTCTGAGGACATAAACGAAGAAATTTTCAAATATCTACAGATTTGAGAAAAATACGATTTTTTAAAAATGTTTTCAAAAATGCGGAAAAATTATGGAAAAGCTTTTATCTCCAAATAATGAATTCTGTGTTGCGTTGGTTTGATGAAACGTGAGGATTTTCTTCTAGAATTTATCTTTTGGCACACACAACCAAGGAATTTTCCCAATATCCAACAATAGGAAAAATGCTGAGTGGTAGAAGAGCTCTTATTTTTAGATAAAAAATCCAATTGTTGTACTGTTTTTCAAAATACCGCAATTTTCGTGAACAACCATGGAATTGAGAAAAATATTAATTTTTAAACATGCAACAAAATTCTAATCTATGCCACAATATTTATTTAAATACATGCTATTTTCTTACAGATCACCTTTTTCAAGCTCAGAAACATAGAATTTTTTAAATATTCACAGAACTTAGAAAACTATGAATACGCAAAATTTTGAGCTATTATTTTAAAACAATTTTTTTTATCTTTCCCACAGAAATTAATTTCACAAGCAGCGCGTATTTTCTCCTATATTTCCACTTGCCAAGCTCAAAAACAAAGAATTGTACTAATTTCCACCATCCGTTAAAAAAATATGCTTTTTTATGTAGATGACTTTTTAAGGCCAGGTTTCAGAATAACTAAAAAAATACTGGAGCGGAAAACAATCGGGAACATTTTTAAATATGCTGTTTTGTAGTACAAATCTACCTATACTTATTGTAATTGTATTTATAATTTTGAACAATTTAACAGATCAGATGTAAAACATTCTCGATACATTGATTTGATATTGTTCAAAAAACGTTTCATTCTAATTATAATAATAATTAATACTTATGTCTTTATATTTTTTTTAATTTGTAAACTACATTCAGTAGAATTATAATTATTACAATCTTATCGGCCATGGCAATCATTTTTTTTATTACTTTTTTATTTGTTTTTAATTTTTTAGTTTTATTCTATGAGTAGTTCGTTAGTACCATAAATCATTTCATTTCGAAATGTTTCACTTTATTATGAATTTGTTAAACTTTTAATCGATTAATCTGTATCAATTATCTACAATGCAATCGCAAGAGACATTTGCATCGACGATTTTTTGCTTTTTTTGTGTTTTTTAGAATTATACATTTTTATTAACTTTCAAATTACGTGCAATAATCTTCACAATTTCTAGTTATCTTTATCAGAATCATCAGATCAAAAAACATTGAGAAATCGAGCGATGATTTTTATATTATCAAATCCAATCGATGTATCGAGAATGTTTTGTATAAAAAAATAAAAAACGACTATTTTCATTTGTCGAAAATACAATAGAATGAAAATTATGCAAATATGATTTATAAATACATTTATAATACCTATTGATACATTTTTACAACACAATAGCGTATTTAAAAAATGCTTCCGATTGTTTCCCGCTAAATATTTTTTTTCCAGTTATTTCGAGACCGAAGTAATTATTTTATACTATCAATTCACTCGTATCGAAGGGGCAAAAATTCGATCATTTTTAACATCGTTATATCAAGGATACCACAAGCATTTATTTTTAATAAAAATTCTGATATCTACAATAAGCATTACTTTGATGAAATGCGAAAATTTTTCTGTAGACTTATCTGGTTGAGCACAAGAATGAGGAATTTTGCAAACTAATTTCTAATTCTAATTTTTGCTTCAAGCGATAATTTGATAAAAAGTGACTACTTTCTTTCACATTTTATCTGCCTGGATAAAGGAACAAAGAATTTTCTAAATATTCAGAGTATTAAGAAAAGTAGGTAAATATTTTCAAAAGTGCTTGGAAAATGATAAATGAACACTTATTTCCAAACAATAATTCTAATTTTTGCTGCAAGCATTTTGCGAAATGCGGTTGCTTGTTTTTATATTTCATCAATAATAAGAATAAATAAATACAAATATCTAAAAAAAATTAAAAAGCACAAATTATCAAAAATTTTGGTCCAAACGTACTTTAATGAAATCAGATTATTTTCTGGTAGACTGCCAACATAACGAGAAATTTTCCAGAACTGAGAAAAATATTATTGACAAAAGATGCAGAAAATTCGTGGATAAGCCAGCACTCTCAAATAGCAAATTTAATTTTTTGCTGCGAGCATTATTTTGATAACACAGTCGTAAAGAATTTTCCAAACATTCGAAAAAATAAAAAATGCTGCCAAAGTGACACAACAGGCAGTAAACATTTTTGTTTTTTGGTACAAAGTACAAGCTTCACACAATGTGGCTATTTTTTTGTACTTTTCATCTATCCAAACACAGAAATAATCATAAATAAATAAAAAAATTATTATAAATTTTAGAAATGCTGTAAAATAGTGGAAAAACTCGAATTCCCAAATAAGAATTTTATTTTTAGCTACAAGCCTTAATTTAACATTTTTTTTATTATTATTGTTATTATTATTATTATTATTATTATTATTATTATTATTATTATTTAACATTTCGTTTGTCTAAACAAGTTTCGTAATATTTAACCGTTTGTTAATTAATCAATAATTGTAATATTGAGCTGATGACTAAGTACATTAAAAAAGTGTACTACTGCAATAGTCAGCAAAGAAAAAATATAACGATAAAATTTGACCACGTTTAAAAAAAAAAACGGCGAAATAACACTTTATCTATGGTGGGCAAGTTTACTTTTCCGTCTAGTTTTAGTGAGGAAACTCGGCAAAAAATAAACAACAAAACAAATTTTCTATCAAGACAAAACAAGATAAAATCCTGTACGTAACACGTGGGAAACCAGAAGCTCACCATAAGCGTGAGGAAATCTTCTATTTTCCCACTTGTTACATAAATAGCTATTATTAGACTTTAGTTTGATACAAAACAAAATGAATTAAATTGAAATATACACAACTTCTTGAGATGTGACCCATGAGCCTCCGACAGTCTAAATCTAGGATATCATCCACTTGGATAAACATTATGTAAAACCATCAAGCATTGTACCTACTATCTTATGGATAATATTTAAATTCCGGTTTGTTCCAATGAACTGTTGCATAAAGATAACAACAATACATGGGCACGTTTATTTGTCGACATCATATAAACATTAAATAACTGTAGATTTATAATCAAACGATGCAATGGGTCCTCTGGTAAAACGAAGAACAGAAAAGCTCCTACTGTTAATAAAAACGAATCTTATTCAATCATCTCGAAACTAACAAGGCACAAAAACGTTTAAAATTCAACACCTGCCTCGAACAACACGAACAAGCGACCACAATCAAGTTTTTTGACTCACCTCAGGTAAATTCGAAATCAAATTGTTATTTGCTATGTTATCCATGAGTATGGGTTTTGATAACAGCAGTTCCAACACATCGATTCAACCTTTAATCACTTAGGACACACACAAATTAAATACTAATGACGATGGACATTTAAACCTATAAACACGCGTCGAGCTTTCAACTACAAGAATGTCTTCTTCACCTATCTGAGAGATAAAATCTATGAAATTTTTCTTTCAAATTAACACAACCGATCACATTCTATTAGTAAAAGGTGCGACATTCGTTTAATTGAGAAAAGTATTGATAGAAAACTGTTCGAATGTGCAAGTAAGCGTTCTTGTTTTAACACGCGTATAACAAAACCACACTGACTTAAGAAAGTCCACCGTCCCTTCTCTTTAGGCTTCTGGGGGAAAGGCTGTGGACCAACAACGCGACCGTGGATACCGACTTAAGTTATTTAACCTTGACGAACAAACGTATCGATTAGGTGGGCATAAAACTCATTTTTAAACAATACCTTTCCGGTGGGCAAGAAAATTTAGAAACGTGATGGGCAGTAAAAGCTGGAAGGCATGTCGGATCTTAACTAGAATCACAGGTGGAAAAGTGAGAAGCGACGTGACTTCCGTGATTAGAGATTGCTTTCTTGACGCTAGAAAAATTAAATTTTCTTATCGACCATGGGCGTAGCTAGGATTTGGGCGAGAACTATATTTTTATTCCGGGAGGTTGCTGAACCAAAATTTTCAACATTTTTTAGTAGGATCAGAAACTGTTAGTTTCATTACTATAGCAATGAAATTTGATGAGGTTACGGTTTTTCATTTGATTGTTTGCTATGTGAAATCACAGTATTGTAGAGCAAAAAAAAAAATTATTTTGAGGACAAACCTAAAATCACACATTTTTATTAAAACTTGCAACTCTTGTTGCTTTAAGATTATCGCATTAAAATACGTGGAAATTTTTTTTTTGCCTTTGTGCCAAAATACAAAATTATGGAATAAAAGTGAAAAGAATTTTTAGAGCAAGTCAATTTTCAGTGAGGTTAATATTTTTGACTTGTTTATTAATTCGCCAACTTACAAAATTACAAAGCAAAAGAGACACATTTTTGGAACATTTGTTTTTAGACTAGGCCAAAAATTTCCATTTTTTTAAATCCTAGAACTCTTGTTGTTTTACGACCATAGTGATCAAACTTGAGGAGGTTACTATTTTTGACTTGTTTATTAACTATGCCAAATTACAAAGTTATAGAGCAAAAGGGAAAAAATTTAGAAAGGTTAATTTTTAGACCGAGCGAAAAATTCTCACTTTTATTTTGAGTCCTAGAACTCATATTGTTTTAAAACCACAGTAATGAAACTTGAGGAAGTTACTATTTTTGACTTGTTTATTAACTATGCCAAATTACAAAGTTATAGAGCAAAAGGGAAAAAATTTAGAAAGGTTAATTTTTAGACCGAGCCAAAAATTTTCACTTTTAATTTGAGTCCTATAACTCATTTTGTTTTAAAACCACAGTAATGAAACTTGAGGAGGCTATTATTTTTTACTTGTTAATTAACTGTGCCAAATTACAAAATTATATAGGAAAAGAGACACCTTTTAAGAAAGTTTGGTTTTACACCGAGCCAAAAATTCCCACTTTTTTTTAAAATCTTGAAATTATTTTATTATTGTATTCAAACTTGGGGAGGTTACTATTTTAGCTTATTTGTTAACTGTGCCAAATTACAAAATTATAGAGCAAAATAGACAAATTTTAGGTTTATTTTTAAACCGAGCCAAAAATTTCTACCATTTTTTTGAATCCTAGAACCATAATAATCAAACTTGAGGAGGTTATTATTTTTGATTTGGTTATTAACTGTATCAAATTACAAAAATTATAAAGCAAAGGAGACACAATTTTTGGAACGTTTATTTTGAGACCGGGCCAAAAATTGTCTTTTTTTATTGAAATCTAGAACTCTTATTGTTTTAAGCATACAGCAACGAAATTTGTACAGGTTTCTATTTTTAACTTGCTTATTAACTGTGAAAATTACATAGGTCAGAGAACACAAAATTTAGATCTTTTTTTGGCGCGAATTAAAAACCTCAATTTAAGTACGGAAGCCATTTTGACTAATTTCTCTTTTTGTCATAACCTCATAACTTCTCCACCGCCACTGGTTAAATGGCAATTAATAGACATATTTACAAAAAAAAAAAGTGACTTTTCTCGTAGCTAACAATCTCAATCCGAGCAAGTCAGTGCTCGCGATCAACAAGTTCTTTCGTATTAGCACACGGCCGAACACTCTAAGCTAGTATTCTCGTGTATTATCCGTTACAAAACATTCAAATGAAACGTTTTTAGAATGCTGCAGGATTCGATCCTTTGCGATTTCAACCGAGATAGGACGAAAAGAAATGGTTTTGCTTGAACCCTGCATATAGACAACACGTAACAACACTAACATTTGCTGGTAAACGACTAATCGCGTGCTGTAATCAAACTAGGTCAAATCGGACATTTTGCCCAGCGAACCAAATCGAAAAAACGTAACCAATGAGAGCACTTCCGGTTTAGACAACACAGTAATGAATAAGCGCTTTATTGATCAAAAATTTTACTACAGAAGCGAGAAAAAATCTAATCAACTTCTTCAATAGTTGGTCCATCGTTACCACCACTTCCGCTACCACCTCTGTGCAATTTCGTCATGATAGGACTGCAGATTTTGTTCAGATCCTTCATTTTATACTCAAACTCTTCTTTGTCAGCCGTTTGGTTCCTATCCAACCACTTGATGCAAGCTTCACATTCTTTAAGAACTCTTTTTTTATCATCAGAACTGAGTTTGTTACCGCATTCTTCGACAGCTTGTTTCATATTGAAAACGTAACTTTCTAGAGCGTTTTTGCTCGATATGCGTTCCCTCTGTCTTTCATCTTCTTCTTTATACTGTTCAGCATCAGCTAACATTTTTTCTATGTCTCTTTGCGACAATCTTCCTTTGTCATTCTTTATGGTTATGTTTTTACATTTTCCGGTGCTCACTTCTTTTGCTGAGACATTAAGAATCCCGTTGGCGTCCAGATCAAAAGTCACTTCGATTTTGGGAACACCACGCGGGGCCGGTGGAATTCCAGTCAGATCAAATGTTCCTAAACAACAAATTGTTTTCTAAAAACAGACTGCTTATTGAAAGAAGAATATCGCATCACTTTAAAGATAGATAACTCAATGATTTTATTACTACCAAGTTGGTAATACTACCAGAAAAATTAACATCACTACCCCTGAAATAAACGTAGTTCTTTTTGATAAATTACCAACGTACGAAAAGAAAAATGTTAATAGTATTATTCCTACATCCTAACAACCTGATAGTACCAAAACATCTAAAATTTGAAAGTATTGCAATATTCTTTTTCTGGTCAGTAAAATAATTTTCCCAGACTGTCCCTTTCAAACTCACCCAACAAATTGTTGTCCTTAGTCATTGCCCTTTCGCCCTCAAACACCTGAATGCTGACCCCCGGCTGGTTATCAGAGTACGTGGTGAACGTCTGCATCTGTTTGCACGGGATTCTTGCATTTCTCTCCACAATTTTCGACATGACACCCCCCGCGGTTTCAATTCCAAGCGACAACGGAGTGACATCGACGAGAAGAACGTCCTGTATCTTCGAGCTACTATCTCCGCTCAAAATTGCAGCCTGAACAGCAGCACCGTAGGCTACAGCTTCGTCAGGATTAATACTCAAATTGAGGGACTTCCCCGAAAAGTAATTCTGGAGCAAACTCTGTATCTTCGGAATTCTAGTAGACCCCCCGACCAAAACCACATCGTGGATACTACTTTTATCCATTTTAGCATCATTCAGTGCTTTTTCCACCGGTTCCAAAGTTCCTCTAAACAAATCCGAATTCAATTCTTCGAATCTAGCTCGCGAAATCTTTGTATAGAAATCGATTCCATCAAAAAGCGCATCGATTTCAAGGGACGCTTCGGTGCTGGAGCTTAAGGTTCTCTTCGCGCGTTCGGCTGCTGTTCTTAGACGACGTAAAGCACGTGGGTTTTTCGTGAGGTCTTTCCTGTATTTTCTTTTGAATTCTTCGGAGAAGTGATTGACGAGACGATTATCGAAATCTTCACCTCCTAAGTGGGTGTCGCCGGCTGTTGCTTTGACTTCGAAAAGCGAACCTTCGTCGATGGTCAAAATTGATACGTCGAATGTTCCTCCGCCTAGATCGAATATTAGAACGTTTCGTTCCCCTCGAAGATTTTTGTCTAAACCGTACGCGAGCGCTGCTGCTGTTGGTTCATTGATGATTCTTAAAACGTTGATTCCTGGAAAAAACCTTGAACTTAAACCAAAGAATCGATATTAGGCGAAGTCGTTGTGGAAGTGTGCATGCGACACGAAAAGACACTGGAAGCATATTGAACAATGGTAAAATCGATATTTTTTATTATTTAATACAGTGCAATTTCATAGAAGAGAAATTCAAATATGCTGACGCGGAGATAAAATTAGGCAGTTTCTGGGTCACTTCATTTTGTACGATGAAAATTTTGTTAAATTCGGCCAAAAATTGTGGCAATTAGTGAGGTACCTATCATTTTATATCATTTTCTAGAATGACAATGTTTACAGTTATTTGTTATAAATTTCAAAATTTTGGAAATTTTTGAAGCAGTAAAAATGGTGAATGCGCCAAACTTTTAATTTCTCTCTCCAAATTTTTAAATTTCTTACGAAATTCGGTTATTACTTTATAGATTTCTTTTTTTTACGCACAGAAATACAAAATTTTCCAAATATTAACAAACCTAAGGGAAATAGGAATTTTCTAATATGCGGCAAAATAATGAGATAAGCTCTTAATTAAAAACAAAAATCTTACTAAAACCGTAAATTTTACAAAATAAAACTATATTCTCATGGACTTGGAAAATTATTAATATTCTGAGATGCCACAAAATTTTGAATAATTTTTTATTTGAATATAAATTTTTTTATATTTGCTACAAACATCAATTTTTCACGATGCGGTTATTTTTTTTTATAGATTTCCTTTCTGCAGGTCAAAAACAAAATTTTTTAGAATATTATAAAAACTGAGAAAACTGAGAGGCTGTAAAATTTTCAACAGATTTTTAATTAAAAATAAAAATTTTAATCTTTGCCGCAAACATTGATTTTAACAAAATGGGGAGATTTTCTTATAAATTTTCTCTTCAAAGCTTAGAAACAAAGAATTTTCCAAATATTCAAAGAACTAAAAAAAATACTTTTTTTTTAAATGCTGTAAAATTTTCTATATGCTTTTAATTATAAATAAGAATTTAAATTTTTCCCACAAACATTAATTTTGCACAATGCAGCTATTTTCTTATAGATTTCCTTTTTAAAACTTAGAAACCACAATTTTTTGGAATATTTAAAGAACTGAGAAAACTACGTTTTTTTTTTTTTTTTAAGAAGCTGGAAAATTTTCTATAAGCGTTTATTTAAAAATAAAAATTCTAATCCTTCAAATAATCATTAATTGTACGTGTACATCGTGATGCGGCTATTTTCTTATAGATTTTCACTTTAATTTTAAGAAACATGGATTTTTCCTGATATTCACAGATTGGAAAACTATGAAAACTTTTATTGCAAAATAAAAATTCTATTTTTTTCTGCAAACAAATTTTATAATATGTGACTGTTTTCTTCTGCTTTTTTCTTTTTTAATCTCTAAAACAATTGTCCAGAAAATTGAACAAATATGAATTTTTGAACAAGGTGAAAAAGGTGGATAAGCTTACATATAGATGTAAAAATTTTAATATTTACCAGAAATATGAATTTCATAAGATGCAGTTATTTTCTTATAGATTTCCTCTTACTAAACCCAGAAATAAAGACTCCTCCAATTTTGGAGATTTCTGGATCAACATAAATTTTCTAAAATGCTAGAAAAGTGGAACAAATGTTATCTTTAGGCAAATATCCAGACAACTTAAAAAATAGATTTTTTTTCAAAAATTGTGACAAAGGCGAGATACGCTCTTTTTCCAAATCCAAAATTACAATCGTTAATTTCACAAAAATGGGCCGTTTTTGGTAGAGTTTGTCATTTCAACCCTAAAAACAAAATATTTTCCTAATATCTACAAAATTACGAACAAGATTAATTTTCAAGGATGGAGAAGTTCTTTGTTCTAAATAAAAATTTTAATTTTCTTGTAAATTCCATGTCTAAGCATCGAAACGAAGTATTTTTCAAAAATTCCCAGAACTAATAAAAGTACGAGTTTTCAAAGATGCTGCAAAAATGACAGATAAGCTTGAAATTGAAATACGCTTTTCTTATAAAAACGAGAAACTTTCCATATATCAGCCGGATCATGACTTCACCGAATTACAAAACAATTTTATCACCAATACCCTAATAATGCATTACGAAACAAATAGTACCAACCTGCGATCATCCCAGCGTCCTTGGTCGCCTGCCTCTGCGAGTCATTAAAATACGCAGGAACCGTGATAACCGCATCCTTAACTTCTCTTCCCAAATACGCATCCGCAGTCTCCTTCATCTTTCTTAGTACCATACTACTGATCTCCTCCGGCGCAAACTGCTTGATTTCCCCCTTAAACTCCACCTGAATCTTCGGTTTTCCTCCATCATTCACAACCTTAAAAGGCCAATGCTTCATATCCTGCTGGATCTTCGGATCATCGAATTTCCTCCCAATCAATCTCTTCGCATCAAAAACAGTGTTATTAGGATTCATTGCTACTTGGTTCTTTGCAGCATCACCGATGAGGCGCTCGCTGTCGGTGAAAGCAACGTAGCTGGGAGTAGTGCGATTACCTTGGTCGTTGGCGATGATTTCCACTTTGCCTTGTTGCCACACACCAACGCAAGAGTACGTGGTGCCGAGGTCGATGCCGATAGCCGGTGTTCTAGCCATTTTTTTTAGTTTTTCACCACTGCCACTGAACAGATTTTGAATTGAGACGCGCCTACTTCGAGCTTTTATAAAAGAGCGAATGCGGGAATCGAACGCTTCGGGAATTTTCGACGGTGGAAAGAAAATTGATTTAACAAGTTTCATGGAGGTTTATTTAAATAAAACGATCAATAGAACGGGGAAATTATGAAGAATTAAAGCAATGCGAACTTTGTACTTCTAGAAAGTTCCAGTTACCGTTGAAACTCCTTCACGACTTTATATTAATTACGAATTTAGAACGTCTCTCTTACTCACCCTTTTTCGGTGTCTTCTTCGAACACCTTTTGCCTTTTTATAAATCTTCATTTTCACCGATTTTTCACGCATGGTTGCTCATTTATTACTGTCCGTCATTTAAACTAGACGCCCCTCAGTGTTGGGATCACGTTTCTGCTGTCAACAATGACAAAATGCTTGATCCTTCAATTCAGCAGCTGTACGACAAACTCCAAAATTTCCAACATAAATATTGCGGGACTCTGGATGAGAATGGACTCAGACGCGGCGCGGGTTGTCAGCAGTGGTCTAAAGGCGACAGTACCTACGAATATTCCGGACAGTTCCTTCACAACAACTTACACAATAAAGCTACTTACATAATCGAGAAAAACGGAGATCAAGCGTATTATGACGGTTTGTTTTACTGCAACAAACTAGAAGGTTACGGTAAAGTAATTTCGAACAATACGATCTTCGAAGGACTCTTCAAGGAACATCTTCGCTTTGGTCCAGGCGTTCTCACCAACGAAGATGACACTCAGGATGTTGGTATCTGGGAGGGTTTCACATTGAGAAAATTGATAGTTTCCGTCGGTGAAGATTTTGTTCCTCGACTTGGTCAAACTTCGTTAGGAAGAGCGAGACTGTTGAAATTCCGCAAACTGGTGCCTGTAGGTGTTAAACGAAATGATCCGGGGAAAGAAGCGCTCACCGAGCTAACCACGGATGAAGAAATAATCTCAGAGTCCCATCAACTTTATAATCCACGAATAAGAAACCCTGAGAGCTTGTTCTTCCGGGAATCTTCATACAGATATTTTACAGAAGAAGATTGTACCATTGATGTAGTTATCTCAGAGGAAGAGTTCAACGGTTCCTGCGAGTCTCCCGGTTCAAACACGGAAGAACTGGAAGAACGTTGCTACTGTTTCCAAGAAAACCTCGACACTTTCGGTCATGTCTGCGTCCAACTCAACGACGTCGAAGTGAAACTACAGAAACTACAAAACCAGAGAGCGCAAATAGAACGACAACTCAGCATCTGTAAGAACTGTTGTGCCAACATGATTCCAGTCTGCAATCAGCCTCCTGAAAGTGACCAACGAACAACCTCAGAGCATGTTCCTTCACTTGTATCTCTAACAAAACCCTCCAAGTCTAGCAGCTTGATTCTGTCAGAAATCGAGCTCCAAACATATTCCTACATTGTTCATGAAACTGCTTCTGAAAATGAGGAGTTTACTGGCGGTGCAGGTTCTTCCCGAATAACTCTTCCTTTCAGTAATAGTTTAGCAAGTTCACCTTCTGCTTGTGATGATTTGCATGAAGAAACAGAACACGGTGAGGAGCTCCGGGCGTGTATTTGTACCGCCATGCTCGTGGAGAATATCGACATTCTTCAAGCTAAACTGCAGACGATCCAGCAACAAGAAGTGTTCTTTGGAACCGTGAAGACTGCTTTACAAAATCACCTCGATGCTCAGTTCCAAAGACTGGAGTTACAGTCACAGGCAACAACGAGATTTATGAGAAAAGTAACCATCACGGATCTACTAGCGTGGAACAACGAAGAACTATGGATCGAAATCCTCCAACACTGCTTCCGCCACAGATCCTCGGAACACAACGTCAGTTTCAACGTCTCAAACTTGTTAACCAGCCACAGACATTATTTCAAAGAACCTGGCGTCCACGAAACTGAGTGCAGGAAATTCTTAGAGGAGTGCGCCCACGGTAATGAAAGGAACGTTTTCGGTTATCTGAAAACAGGGAACATCAATCCCGATTTGTGTGATGCTAGAGGGAACACGGGACTCATGTTGGCGACCGTGAGCGACCAAATCTACGTTATAGCAACTTTAGTAAACTGTGGGGCTAAATTAGATGCGATTAACGACGAAGGGCTGACACCTCTTACCATGGCACTCCTTCGATACATTTCAAACAAATTCGGAATCGTGGACTGGGAGACAGCTTTTTTGAAAGAGGAGCTACAGGATTTCACAGCCCCGCAGTGGCTCCCCGCTGACTCTTTACTGAGCGTTTATATTAATTTGATCGAGAAGAAATGGGACAATGAGGAAGACACGGAAGAGAAAGAAGAAATTTTCAGAGGCGGAAGCGTGGATACTCTTCATGATTATTTTTTCAAGACAGACTTCCCTGTCCCTCGACATCCAAAAGAGACGAAGGAGACTAAAAAGAAGAAAAAGAAAATCGAAGATGTAAGTAAAGAAATGACAGAAGCTGAATCGGTCTCTAGACCTGATTTGAAGACCATAAAAAGAACTGTTTTCACCCTGTTAAATTATAAGTGTGATCCGAATTTTGGAATCCCACTCAAACCGATCTTCCTTGCGATTTTCACCGATGATTCTGAACTCCTCCACGGTCTACTTAAAAACAACGCTGATCCTGACGCGACTGCTGACGGCATGACCGGGCTTCACGTCATCGCTTCGATAAAACCATCTCCAGAAAAAGTGAAAATGTGTGAAACGCTTCTTCTTTCTCGGGCCGATCCTAACATTAAAACTGATCACTGGTCAGAACTCAACAAGCTACTTTTGGGGGAGGGTATCACTACTGACACCAACGAAGGGAAAAGCGCTCTTCATCTTCTGAGCGTGCGGCAGGATTTCACCACTGATTCTAATAACCTCTTAGGAACCATGGCGAATTTGTTAGTTTTGAACGGTTGCAGAAGTGATCTCTGTTTGGGGCACACTCCTTTATCTCTAGCAGTGCTGCGTGGTAACACCAGAATGATAGAGTCTCTCTTGAAGACGAAACGCGTGGATCCTCACCAACTGTTGGGGAACAAGATGGGGAACGCTTTGACGGTGTTAGTTTTGAATCGGTTTCGTTCCGTCCTCCCAGAAGATAAAGTGTCCATAGCGAAAACTTTGTTCGACTTTGGTTTGAATCCCTTGACTGGAATTGGTGAATTTGAAAATGTTGTTGCGTTTGTGGAAAACGAAAATGCTGTAAGAAATGAGAAGAAAAAAGGTTCGAAACCAGTAAAAAATAACAAGAAAAAAAGTCCGAATAAATTAAGCAAGAGTAGTTCAAAGAAATCAAAAAGTCATACGTCTAAAGAGAAAAAAAAGTTGAACCTTGACGCTTACATTCTTCAACGCTCAAAAGAAATCTTATTCCGACACGTGCAGAGTAAAGCGGTGGAGTACTCTTACATCCTTATCTCAGAAGGTTTTGTTGACCCCTTGATTGACAGCTGGGCGAAATTTATAACTACAGAGGAAGCGCTTCATTTGCTACGATTATTATTTCAGAATCAAATTATCCAGCTTGATTCTGAGGCCCTCAATAATTATCTTGATTATCTGCGAGTTCACCACAATAGTGAACTTGATGAAAACGAAGCTAAGAAACTACACGATCTGGTTAACATCCTTGAAGAAGTTTATCCCTGCCAACCAGAAATCGATAGAGATGACAGCAAATATCGAATTTGTTTCCACTGTTTAAAAAGCCAAGAATTTTTTTTATTAAAGTGTCCTTCATGTGAACTCCTTTATTTCTGTTCACGAAAATGTAACAATGAATCGAAAAAGGACCACCCTTGTAACAACGTGTTTTATCCTGAGAAAAACGCGCGAATTTCACAGACGAATCGTCTTGAAACCTTGCTAGAATTAGCTAATAGAATGAAACAAGAAAGAAGCACTAACGCTTCAAAAATCGACAAGAAACAGATAAAATCACCGATGAATAGGCACACCAAAAACGCAGCAAGTCCGATACTGACCCCGATTCTCTCTCATGCAACAATCTTATCAACGCCTGTTCCTTTGAACAATGACTGCGTTGATAATCCCTCTACAACGTTAATTCAGCCAAGCTTTAAAAAATATCTTGATTCGTTACCGAAGAAAGCTAAATTCAGAAGAAGTTCGCGGGTATCGAAAGAACTGGAAGATGGCTCACCTTTGTTGCAAGAGAAGACAGCAAACGCTACTCAGAAGCAAACAATAGCGACAACTACAGTTCCGGATAAACATTACTACATGGAGCTTTTGTCGAAGATCTTCGCCGATTTTAATTTACCGTTGCTACTATTACCGTACGCTTGCTACAAAGATGGGCAAGTTTATTATAAATTATCGGAGAGTAAGACGAACAATGTTCCGGAATTTTATCAGCTCACTATTCCTAAATAAAGTGTAGGAAAAAGGTATCGGCTTTGTATGAAAATTCGGGTTAGCAACTCAATCAGAAAGGACTTTATTACTTCAAGAAAACAGTACTCAGAGTAATCACAGAAAAAAGTTCTACGCATACAGATAAAATAAAATAATATAATATATTATTAAAGTTAAATAGTACGATAGCAAATTCAGTTATGTTCACTAACCCATGAGTGCAGTATTAAAATAATTAATAAATAAAGAGATGATAAAGAAAAAGTCTAACCAACCGGTACCCATTGACTTTTCCTATGTTCTGAGTCCACAGCTGCTTTCACTTGCGCGCAGACATGTGCGACATTAGCCCCCGCAGCCACGACTGATGTTACCAAATGTCTGTACTCAGCTTCTAATTTATGTCCGTGTTCAAACATTTCCTTCGCTGCTTTTCCTGATAATTTATCAGAGCTGTAACGAAGGGCATCCTTTACTTCTCGAATCTGTTTCGTACTCTTGAACTTGATAAGAAGAACAACTGGGAAGATACCGTGGCGATGAAGGCGTTCGACACTACTAACTGCAATGTCCAACATGCAGTGTAGATGTGCTCGAGAAACTTGTCTCACGGAAGCCACCGTGACACATTCCCAACAACTACCACGGCGTCGGTACTCTATAAGATGCCCATCGGCCAGTTCGCGATCAAGTTGGGCTTGGGAACACCGCCGTGTTTCGGTAGGAGCGCGTCCAAATTCGTCCGGGAAATCACTCACCTAATTAGAAAATATTATGGCACTGTTTATACAGTTTGGCCCCGGATTAAGTTTACAACAGGAAAACAAGAAAATTGCAAAGAATATCATTTTCTGCTAATTTCATTTTTTTTCCTTCTTGTGAGCTAAATCCGGAGAATCCTTTCCTTTATCTACTTACCAATTTATTCACAACACACTCCGCTAGAGGGCCTAGAACCAAAACTGGTCTGAATTCCGGAAACGATAATCTCTCGACTCTTTGATAGGCCGGCGGTGGCGCTGGTTCTTCGTGCAAAGAACCTCCGTCAGAATACCACCCGGGACCTGCTAAGTTACAGAAGCTAGCCAATTCTTTTGAGTGTCTTTGATGTTTCTTTCTACGAAAGAAACTGCGACGTGCTGTAGACGATCCTACAGATGCTACAGATCGAGTCGTTTGATCAAGATCAGCTCCTCGTTTTAATAAGAGTTCTTCTTCCACTTTATATTTACTCGGAATTATACCGCATTGTTGACGGCGTCCTTCACCGTCAAGACGCCATGCACGCCATTGACCTGGGATTCCATTGAACATCGTATTGTCGACGTATAAAACATCGTCCTTGGAGAACGACAGTTGAGGGGGTTCCGTCACTTCGTTTCCTGAGCGGTCAAATCCGCAACGTACGTAGAGACTGTCTCCTGGCTTGTCTTTGATGGCATTATACCCTGAAAGGAGACAGTCAGTGTCAAACGTGAATTCATTAGGACTAAATGGACCAAGTTAAACTAAACATGTTATAAAAAACACTTGTCCACATAGCAAAAAATTGACAGAAATTTGCGATGATTAAACTAGTTTAGACACCCCAAGAAAAATTCATTAAACTAATCAGACCAAAAGAAACAAACTTACGATCCATTCGGTAGTGCGCCAAGACAGTGACTTTCTCCGCCGACTTCGCCAGTTCATAGGCAGCTTCCTCGGCCGTTGCGTTGCGCAGATCACTTCCATTATATTCCAGGATTTGATCAGCGGTTCGTAATCCAGCTCGATAAGCTAACGAATCGGGTTGAACCGAATGAATGAAAATGCCAGAGGCATTACCGCCTACTAAAGAAATACCCAAATTGGAAGTCTTCATTGTTTCGATGTAGAGATATCGTGGTTCCTCGTCGTTTCTATGAAATTCAGACCAACAGTCACACTTTTTTTTTTTTTAATTTGGTATACCTTGAATTGCTGCTTTGTCGTTGTAACGTGGAAGTTTGATCTGTACGTAGCAAGGAGTTTGGAGACGGCAAGTTAGTCAGACCGATTGGATGAGATTTTCGTATTTCTTTGGGAGAATTACAAGGAGTGGCCTCGCCGTCGCCTTCATCGCCGTTTGAGCTTGAGCCGGAACAGGATCCTGATCCTTCTAATTCGTTGTATTCTAAAAAATGTGAGAATGAGAATTTGTTCTAACGGTTCCTTACAAAAAAGAGTTAGTTTGAATGAGTTAATTGTTTTTGCGTTTATTATACTCGTAATAAATGAGCATACATTGTTTTTACCCTGCAGTTATATTTATATTACCGAACTTCTATTAATTTACTGTTATTTTTATTAGACAAAAAAACCTGACGTTTAAATCCAATATCGTGCAATTAATTTGTCCGTTAAAATAAAAGGCACTTCTGAATTATTAGTTAGTTCCGTGCAAACATCAAGAAATAACGAGTCTCTGTGTTTCCATACCCAAAAGTGTAACTTACTATCCGGACTATACTGCACAAGCATCGTAATGGAATTCCCACACTGCCTCAGAACATTCGCCGCTAAATTATAAGTAGCATTCCGCATGTTGATCCCACAAACTTCCAACAATTGATCTCCAATCTGTAGCCCCACTCTGCTCGCTAAACTATTATCATTAACCGTCGAAACAAATATTCCTCCACTGTCAGGACAATTGATCTGTATCCCCAACGGTTCGTTGGACTTATCAATGTGAACTTTTCGTAACTCCCCTGGTAAAGGTTTGTGTTGACCACCCACCCACGAGCAGCACTCTTTCCCCCCGTTTCCAGGCTCCCCAGGACTTAATACTTCCACGTGAAATATCGGCATCGGGCTGCCTCTATCAGAACTTCGTTCAATACTGCCTGTACTAACTTTCGATGTGACGCTCTGGTTTGATGGCACGTTAAATCTCTGATTTTCCCTTTTCCTTGGAAAAGTTCCACCTTCTAAAATGTCGATGTCTCTATAAGTTGCTTGGAGAGGAGAACACGTCATTGGGTTATCAACTTTTCTAGTGACGCCGTCTATCGACGGACTGTGGGTGTGATGGAAGGAAGGGACATCAAAACTGAAAATATCTCTATTGTGGTCGTGCGGATGTGGATGGAAGGGATAGTGAAAACGGGGGGCAACCCATAACTGACTGTGAACACGGTTATGAGGCGAAGAAATCGCGCTGGTCGCTTGGGGAGTTTCACTGTGACTACCCAAGACCGGGTCTCTGTCACTCTCGAAGATATATTTTCCGTGTTCCAATTTGTTCTTTTTTAAGCATTGATGGAGATCCTTATCGCCGAAGGGATGAACGGGATAATCAAGACTGTTATCCGAGTTCATGTTTACGCTAAAGCGAGAGGGTTGCGACCGGAATTTATCAAATGGATCCGACATGTTATTGAAATGGGAACCATCTCCATCCACGCTTTTATAAACCGAATGACGATTAGGCAATGGACCGACAGGCGAAAGATGGAGCGGCACGGGAGTGGAATTCCTAGGGAAAAAAAGAGTATAAGATTTTCTTATAAGCCCATGTAGAAATTTTAACCACCAGTACAACTCATACTAAACCCCAAGAATTCGTTATTAAATTTGCTTTTGCTTGATAAATTCTTACACTTTTTTGTCCAAAAAACTTATCGCTTGTGTACCGGAATCATTAGTGTTCCACATCAGTTTCACGGGCACGTTCGTATTCACTATCGATAAACGGTCAGTTAATTTAAATCATTTTCTTGTGGGGGCACATGAAACAATTTAGTGTACGCTATTCCGGTTTAGATCAATCAAGAACTGATAGTTTGTGTTACGCAGTTGACCGAAAATATTTGAATAAATGCTATAATGCTAGTTCAGGCACAGGAATCCATGGCACAAAGAGCACAAGCTGGAAAACATTTTGAAAATTTACTACATCCGCGAAAATAGATAATAAGGTCAGTGAACTACTTTGATAAACATTTAAACAAATAGTTTAAGTACTGGGTATTAGGTTACTGATATGGGAAATATAAGAAGGCAGTCACGTTATGTGTTACTAACCTAGCTCAATTATTTCGAACTTGGTGCCAGTTTTCACCAAAGAATACCTCGTTTTATGTTTATTTGTGTGACTTCTTTAGTGCTTTACCATGAATTAACCTGTGAACCGTAATACCATAAGCGTGTGCGATTTTTGGGATTACATCTATTTTTAATTTTAACTCTGAAACGGCACATTATTGGAAAAAATAAAATTTAAGATAAGATAAGATTCTTTTGGCAAGTTCTCTTTGTGGTTAAATTTTCTACATATGTTCATGTTCGTGTTCACGACACCTTGTATACACACCTATAATACTCCATGCCTTCTTTCAACAAACTCAAAGGAGGTCTTCCTTTTTTTCTAGTCACCACCGTGCTTCCAATGATAGGCTGCAACAAAGCCGTGGCTCTCGCTTTCGGCCATGTTCCTCCGTTCTTCTCTTGTTCTTTAGTGGAACCCTTTTTCGTTCTTTTCGTTGTGTTGAGACCAGGGCCATTGTAACTATCCAGAACTAAATCTAACTCAGCGATGGCTTGCTCAGGATCAGTCACTTCTAACGGACTTGGCGAACTGTTTCGATGTATTTTCTTTTTTTCGCCATCTTTATTGTGGCGTCTTCCGCGCATTAAGTCGATCTTTTCTTTAAGCCACGCTCCGCTGTTGTTTTTTTCATGTTGCGCTAAGTAGTCGTGCTCGTCGGTTTGAGAACTACGATTTTCTCGTTTGTGGCGTAGGACCGGAGTGAAGACGTTGGGGCACTCAGGGTGACTTATTTTTAATGCTGTGACTGTGATAACGTCAACGGAATCGTCGTTTAGAACTCGCATGGCTTCGTGGATGCTCTCTACTTCATCCATGGATTTTTCGTTTATCTGCCAACAAAAAAAGCGGTTTACATTGTTTTTTTTTAAGATAACAATTTAAATACACTTCTTTTGAGACGAATAATCAAATTTTACAAAATCTAAATAAAAACCCTTAACCAACTTCTAAGCCTTACCCTGAGGATGCGGTCTCCCACAGACAAACTTTTATCCTTGGCCGCTAAGCTGCCCTCGCTGATCCTACTAATATAAACGCCCATGTTAAGAGTAAGCCCGTGACAGCCCGGCACTAATCTCGCTGTATACACCCACTTCGTTACTTGCGAGGGTACATTTGGAGGGGTTGTTGTTTCCCTTCGCACGCGTCTACTGACAACAATTCTAGCTAACGGTAAGCTGGCTCTAATTGCTTCCAGGACCATTCTTCGGGACACCGCGTTGCAGTCGACATTATTGACTCTCGAGATGCGGTCATTCGGTTTCAATTTACCATCTCCAACGGAACCTTCAGCTACCGTGGAAACATACACAGCTCCATCTCCGGGAAAATGTGGATCATCTATACCTCCAACCAACTCCAATCCCAAATCTCCAACAACGTCACATGTTAATTCAACTTCGATCAATTGGAATCGTTCCGTAACATCGCTACTGTTATTTAAACACTCCTCGTCGTGGTTATTCATTTGCAGTTCTAACATCTCCTTAAGAGCCTTCACTTCTTTTAGTAACTCGTTGCGTTGTTTCTTCACAGCATCAGATTCTCGCAGTGATTCCGCCAGTTCCGAAACGGCTCGATCACGTTCTTTCCTCATTTTATCACAGAGAGTTCGAATACTTTCACGTTCTAGCACAATTTTATCACGTTCTGAAAAGGCCCAATCTCTGCGACCTTTCGAAACTTCTGCCTCTTGTATAGCTTCAGAAAGTTCAGTTTGTGCTTTGTCCAAACTCTTCCTTAAAGATTCCAACTCTTGGTTAGCTTGGTCTAAATTATCCAGTCTCTGTCTCTGGCCCATAGACCTTACGTCTGATTGTAAAGCATCTTTCCTTCCAATATTTTCGCATGGTCCTCCTAAACTATCCAAATGTCTCGATCTCGTCTGTTCCCTTCTCCTACTATCGTCAGTAGAAGCCCCCAGTTCTCCAAACTTCTCCCGAAGATCGGCACATTCTTTCAGTGCTTTATCACGCTCGTAAAGAGCGCTAGCTATTTCACGGCGAAGAGATTCTAATTGGTATCCAATAGCTCGTTTTTCACCAGCGAGTTCTTGGTTATCGGCGTCCAACATTTTGCCTTTTTTGAGAGCCTGAGCCAGGTCGTCGCTTAGTTTCTCCATTTCTTTGTGAACTTGATCTCTGTAAAATATTGCTCATTCAGAATACATTCCAATGAATGGAAATTAGGTTCATTGAATTACTTACCGTTCACTCATAACCAATGTGTACTCGGCGAGAGTTGCATTCCTATCGTCGGTCAATCGTTTGACGTCTTTATTGGCTTTAATTTTAATAGCAACGATCTGTTTCTCCGCTTCTTCATATTGTTGTTGAACTTTCTGATAACTTTTGCAATATTTCAAAGCTTGTTGTTTTAGATTAGCGATCTCCCTTTGCTGGAAGCAACAAAACGACTTGTCAAAAATTTTTGCTTTAACTTTTTTCTAGGACGTTCATTATCTTACAGTTGATCAGAAAAATCAACATCTGAATTTAGTATTCAAATTTCGCGACCTAGATTTTATGATGACAAAAGTAAAATCACTAAAATTATCACTAACACATGACAATTCGCTTGCGACTAAGCGTCACATTGACCAAAAGTTAGCATGGTTAGTGTGTCCAGCTTTAAATTGAAAACCAAAATTTGAAACGTTGGAAACTTCAAACTTACGGCAATACTCCTCTCCTGTCCCAGTAATTCGCACTGCTTCACCAAGCGTGCGTTTTCATCCTTTGCTAGTTCCAATTGAGACAGTGCTTGTGAATGAGACAGATATAGTGTCTCTGCATTGCCATTCTCTGCAGATAATAACACCACATCTTGTTGCTGTCGATGTACTTCAGCCAATTCCTTTCTAAGTCTTTGATTTTCTTGTTCTAATCTCTGCTTGTCATTTAACAGTTCAGTATACTTTGTTCTCAAGGAAGCCGAGTCTTGAGAGGAAACTTCCAATTGATTCATTGCTGCTCTGTGTTGTTGACGGTAATAATCCAAATCCTAAAGAAATGTATCTATAAAAATGTCACTAAAATCCTATGAATACTTGCATTAAGAACGTGATCACGTCTTAAAGTATCATAATCTCTTGATGCATTTGGAGTATAATTTCGTGGTAAAGTTCCTAAGTAAAAATAAGTTAGTACGACAAGAGGGCAATTTTTGCTGTGTTACCATCATTGTTTGAAGCCATTGCTACTGATATCTATATACACTTCATAGCACTGATGGGACTTGAAACTCTAGAAAGTTGGATTTATATTTAGTCCCTGTTTGGCATAAAAATTTCACCTGGAATTTTAATAATCCATGGTAATCAAACTGTTTAGCATAACTATGACTGTTCTTTAGTAGTTCTAAACTATGTCACTCTGGTTCAAAATTAATGGCATATAACATACCTACATCAGATAAATATAGACACTCATCACAGCCTAACAAACAGACGAACTACATTCGGTTTTCACTTTAGATTGTATTTAAAAGGTTAAAAACACTAAAAATAACCGTTTGCGGAAATTAAAATATCGGAAACACAGTAAACGAAAACATCATGAAAAATGGAAACTTGCCATTATTTTGCACTTTGACAGATTCCCAGATTTGACAGCAACAAGTGACCACAGATTTACAGTATAGATGGGTCGTATGTGTCTCTGTGCATATTATAGATTTTTTTCTCATTTTGTTTTTTTTATTGTTTAGTAACGTAGTAAAAGTTCTGTGAGTACAAATGTCTCAATTAATTGTTAATTTTGGCATAAACACACTGAGTAATGTTACTCAACGAAAGATCTTGGCTTCGGTTTGTCAAAATCAAGCTTTATCTAGTTATTTCAAGCTCTCTTTGACGACGGTTGCGACATCTAGCTCGTAGCTGTCAGCTGTCATCTTGTGCCTCCTCTCATTGACTTCAGCGTGGTGTTTTTATGCAATAACTAGAAAAATGTCCGGTTTAATGAAGAATTTTCGATTTCTTGCGAGGCAGTCAAGCTACCTGCGAAATTTTACGACAGTCCCCCCAAGACTAATTTCAGTGTACAGACAAACCCAAGACCAGTACTTTAGGAACACGAATATTTTGGCCGCCGCGAATCAGGTGAATATCGATTATTATTTAATCAAACTTTGTATCGCCTTTAAGTACATTTTTATCCCGCTTCTGTTAACAATGACAGTGAAACTATGATTACATAATACATAACCTCACTTTAGCAACGGTTCTACTCGCCCGAAGTTGTTCGAACTAAACCCACAGAAGAAGAAATAAAACAGAGAGTTTTGAAAGTTTGCGCTTCTTACGATAAGGTTACAGCTGATAAGGTACAACATTTTTTTAATTTCAGAGACTGGTCTTGCCACCGGAGCGATGTTACAGTGCCAAGCCCCCATTGACACTTAAACTTATTGCCGATCGTGTCCTCTTGGTATTAAAATTGTATGATAAAGTTAATCCCGATAAGGTACGGTAATTTTGCACCTAGTGGCACAGTCTCTGAGGGGTAACCAAGGTTTTTATATATACCATTTTTAGCTTACATTAGATTCACATTTCATCAATGATCTGGGATTAGATTCATTGGACCATGTGGAAGTTATCATGGCGATGGAAGACGAATTCGGTTTTGAGATACCTGATGGGGATGCTGAGAAACTTCTAAAACCTGCAGACATTGTTAGATACGTTGCAGACAGAGAGGATATTTATGATTAATTTTTACAAAGAATGTAGTTAAGGTTTATTATTTTTTTCATTGTAAAATAATGAGAAGTGTAATTTGTTCTGTTAATAAACTTCCCTGTAACGTGTTAAAATCGCAAAGAGCTCGAGTTGCAGTTTCCACTTCACACTAAGAACAACTGTATAGTTTTCGCCGCTTCAGGAACTTATGGTCGTTTGTTCCTTTTCTCTTACCATCATCACATTCTGCAATATTTAGGTTTGAAAAGTCGTCAAATTACTCATCAAATGAACACCTTTTGAAAGCCACCAAAAAAATCTATCTTCATACATTCTTGCTAGCCCCGGAATTTTCTTAAACTGGGCATACAACTGAGAATCTTTGACGATATAATGTAGGCAAGTAAACTGAAGGGATGGTTGTTCCGAGGCTGCGTAAGTCATCCTCATAGCGGACTGGGCAGCTGTGGAACACACCATTGGGTAAAGTTCGCAAGTTTTCAGGCCAGTGAACGCAACACCTTAAAAAAAAAAAACTAGCACTTGCAGTACTCCAAAGAAGTTTTTACCTAGTGGTTTCCGGTTTAGGTAGTACTCTAAAGTTCCAGCACACATATCTAAGTGGACACCTATCAAACTGCCTAAACCAAATTTTGATCCATAGTGAGTCGTCGCGTTATCATGTTGGATAAACCCGTTATAGGAATACCCCCATGACTGTTTATTTGATCCCAACAGGCTGGAAAAGCGATATTTACACTCGGTTAGAATTAGCTTAGCCGTGCCCACGCCTACCATCTGGAAGAAAAACTGTATAAAGGAAATGTTTGTATACAACTTACGATGTCTGTTCCGTATAACTTTGATGTCATCTTCATTTCCCAGAAATAGTGGAAGTTTTTTTTGAAGGGTGTGTTTCCTCTTAAGGCGGCTGTTCCTGAACTAAATACGGGATGGAAAATAATCTCACTGTTGTTTTGTAACAAGATAGCACTCGTGTCTTCTTGTTTTTCCCAGGACCAGCAATAAATACCAGTTTCGGCGCAGTTACACTGGAGTTTGCCGTCTCTTAAATTGTTGATGCATTGTTCGGTACAGTAGGGATTAACGAAGGGCTCCGTTTGCTGGTTTTCCATTGTAAATGTTGCTGGAGACAATAAAACAAAAATCTTCGATTTCAACAACGTGTTCGTGAACTGCGTTGGAAAAATGA
This sequence comes from Cynaeus angustus, assembly GCA_030157275.1. Taxonomy (NCBI): domain Eukaryota; kingdom Metazoa; phylum Arthropoda; class Insecta; order Coleoptera; family Tenebrionidae; genus Cynaeus; species Cynaeus angustus. Next base: position 15,740,540 of record CM058064.1, read on the forward strand.
GCTGAAACGCGACTTCTAAGTTAGAAAAAACACTAATTTTTTTGTTTGCGTACAATGCGTATAAAGGAAATGCCCGTTCTGCCTACCTTACATCTCAGAATTATGCGTTTAGAAGTTCACGTTTTCCTGATTGATACTGACTTTGATTAATCAACTTTGACTTACAATTGCTAAATACTTAATCCCATCACAATAAACATTCAAAGTTCAAATCTGTTTTAAGAGTCAACGCATGGATCATCGTCTGTCTTATAATTTCAGTCAGAGTGGTTTTACATAGTTTGTAGTTGTTATCATTTCCCGTTTGGTACCTGTTTGGAACTTAGGATCCAAGGTTTGGAAAGTTTGCTTAACTTGGAAACGTAGCCATGACGTATTATACATTTCTTATCTTGTTTTGTCTTGGAGGTCGTCAGACTGCATCGCTATCTTTCTACGGAGTTTAAAGACAATGTTTGAAGAAAAAAGCAACGATCTGACGATCGTATTTTCTATAGTGTTTTATTTGCAGCGTTTTCAAATATTATTGTTCGAGTTTCTGTCACTCTTTTTTTCAGAAATGAAATTAATGATAAGAATGAGTGAACACTGTTTAATTCGACATCGTGTTAGCTCTGGTTATGAATTTATATCTCTCTGGAGTGACAAATAAATCTAGAAAAAGAATAAATTATTAGGTCACTTAATTTTTTTCGCTTTCTACTATTGATTTTTAATTTTGATACAATTGATATCTTTATAAAGTGAGATACACGAATCTAGGAAAAAGTAAATTAATAGTCTTGTTTACAACTTTTTTCTTTGAATTTTCCCTGAGTTTGATTTGGTTAAACATGAAATGAGGAAATAAAATGTGTAAATAGTGTCAATTTTAGCAATATATCAGATCTGGTTATAAATTTATGTCTTCGTAAAGTGACAGACAAATCTGGGATAAAATTAAATTGTGAGTCCCATTTACTTTATTTTTACTTTCTCTAAGTGATTTTATCAAAATTGAATTTAGAAGATCAAAATGTGTGAATATTAACAACTTCAGAGTTCTGTTAGCTTTGGTTAAGAATATACGCTCCATTTAGTACCTACAAAAGGTGTCATTTTTTTGTGACATATGCAGCCCAAAATAGCCCATCAAAATACAATTCCAGTTCAAGATTCATCGCCATAATTTCAAACTCGATCTTAAATACAGTGTACCACAAAGAGATTACAATGACAATGGTCCAAGAAATTCTCGTGAACTCGACAAGGACTTGAGACCATTAGAAAACATAAGTCCTAGGGAGTCAGTGGAGCGAGATATTTACAGATATTCAAGATCACCAGCTAAAAGTAAAGGCCATGTTGAAACTAAGACGGATTATGGAAAATACAGTAGAAATAACAGTTCCGCTCAAGTTTTTTTTTAATTTTCTTTTTGAGGCCCAACTAAAAATTTCCAACATTTTTTGTTAAAACTTGGAATTCCGATGTTTTTACCGCTATAACAATGAAATTTGGACAGGTTCCTATTTTACAGTTACTTATTCACTATGCCAAATCCCAAAATTTTAAGGCGTAACCAACAAATTTTATGAACTCATTTTTACTATGACAGGATGAACTAAAAATTCTTCAACATTTTTTAACAAAACCTGAAACTCTCGGAAGTTTTAATCGTATAGTAATAAAACTTGAGTTTTTTTATGACTTGCTTTATTAATGGTGGCAAATTACAAAATTATAGGACAAAAAAACAAATTTTTAAAAATTTCATTTTTAGATTCAATCAAAAATTTAGTGTTAAACTCCGTAACTCTTCTAATTTAAATAGCATTTTAATAAACGTTAAGGAGGTAACTATTTTTAACTTGCTTATTAACTGTGTTCCCATATCACGAAGTTGTACTGCAATAAAGACAAATTTGACATTTTTTTACTTCTAGGGCGAACTAAAAATTTCCAATATTTGTATTTTTGGTGTTTTTAGTACTATTGCACTAAATTTTAGGCAGATTATTGTTTTGACTTACTTTTTTACTAAATCAAATCAAAATAGAAAAGCCAATTTTTTTCAATATAAAAAATCAATGAAATCGAGAGCTTTCTTCGCCAGCTTCACACCTAACAATTCTTTTTTTTTTTCAAGGATTCTCTCTCAAGTTACGACTGCTTCAATAAGCAAGCGAACAATCGAATCGGTCCCAACGTTCACGACGATCTCAAAACGACTCTTTCCAAAATTGAACCAACCTCAACTCAAAACAGCCCATCAAAATACAATTCCGGTTCAAGATGGGATCACAACATCCACCGCCACAATTCAAAACTCGATCTTAAATACAGTTTACCACAAACAGACCACAATGACAATAGTCCGCGAAATTCTCGTGAACTCGACAAGGACTTGAGACCATTAGAAAACATAAGTCCTAGGCAGTCAGTAGAGCGAGATATTTACAGATATTCAATATCACCAGCTAAAAGTAAAGGCCATGTTGAAACTAAAACGGATTATGGAAAATACAATAGAAATAACAGTTCCGCTCAAGATTACGCGAGAAACTCGCACCAAGATGTTAGTCAAGCCCATTTAAGTGTTCACCAAGTGCCTCCACATCATCATTCACCCATGAAAAGTCCACCGATGCACCATAATGGGTTTGATAACGGGCCGGGGCATATGGGACCACCGAATGGAAATGGATATAAACCTGTGCCTCCCCCGAAACCGAAGAACTGCAAACCACCATATAAGGGACAAGGAGAAGGGTACGGAGATGGAATGGTTCAGCCACCAATGCCAACGTACCAACACGAAAAAAGTCACAGTAATCCTGAGGTTTTTCGTTTCTTTAGTTAACGTTTTGGTTTAGGATCAAAGGGTTCAGAATATGAACCACTATTACAATATGCCTCAGAATAACAGTTGGCATACTGAGACGGCAGTGAGATATAACTCAGAAATGCACGGACCTTACGATATGACGCCCCCTTATGAATCTCGAAGGCATCCAAGCATATCTTATGCTTCTAGGAGCGAAATCACTCCTATTGCTCAGCATGACAATCCGTATGCTTTAGAAGGAGGTGATATGTTGATGGATGCACGACCACCGGAACGGAGCAACATCGTGGACTTGCAAGGATCTAGAGAACAACGCGGATCAGCTTTCGAACTGTACAGAAAGCCTCTACATCATAATTTAAGGTACTTTGATGTTGAACCAGAAGTATCTAAAATATTGTAAAAAGTGTGTACACTGGTTTGAAAATAATTTCTAGTAGTTTGTGGTGGTTGTTTCTGAGCATGGGCAGCATGGATGTAAAAAAAGGGTAGTAATAAAGCGTTCAGGAATCAATTCGATTTTGTTAGGTAAAAATTAGAAATGACTAGTTAATTAATTTTTGCACGTTAAAAAACTAAAATTGATCGATAAAATATTACATTCTGCACAGTAAAAAAATGGAAATTATGAGTAAAACATCCATACACTGTTCACTGCTTTTTACTCTTTATTTTTATCGTGTTATGTGTTTTTAGCCCGTATCCGCGTGTGTAATCAACTAATTAAAGGTGATCAACCGTATCAGATCTTCGAGTCGCTAGAGAAGAGAGCATGTAAAATGTTTAAAAAAATGATGACGATGTGTGTTGCGTGTATATATAAATATAGGAAGAATGAAAGGTTTAGAGGTTAACATTTAAATTCTTAGTTTTTACTACATACAAAATTATACTAAATCGCAGAACTAGCCAAGGCAGGTTATTGATGACAAATCTCAAGTCATACTTTTCAATATAGGCAAATGATTTGGGTCAAAACTGAAATGAGTTTTGCAGTTACTGAAAATAAATTTTAAGCAACATTTCTGGTGAACTTCACTACGGCGCCGAATTAAAAAAAAAACTTTGAATTTTTAGCCAAATTCTAATTAAATTAGAGCCGATGCGTTGCTCGTTCATAAAGTTTTTTGTTCGACCGCGCGAAAGCTGCCAACTATGAGTTACTAGCACAATTTTAACTTTAAGAGTCTCCTTCGGCTGTTAAACATCAAATTAAAATTAATCATTTATTTAGTACATATACAGGGAGTTTCTTAAATAATTCGATAACTAAAACCAAACATTTTAAAGCGGGCAAAATTATAAAAAAGAGCAAGTCCTTACTGTTTGTAGATAACAAATTTTTGGTCTTTTTCGTGATTAGCAGCGATGAAGAAACTTGTGAGACAAACACACGGTGTATTTGTTCGGTTTTATGCGGTAATTTTCGAGTTGACGTAAAAGCCATATTATTATCAAAAATAGACACCGGGCGGTTCGTTCGTGCATTTCAGTTCAAATCCATTTTTATAGTAGTGTAGTTGTTAGCTAAGAACTGTGATGGCTTACAGCTGGGATAACAGAGTCAGTTTTGTCGTCAAGTATTTATACGGTGAGTTCTTAATAAAAATGTCTTTTTTATTCTTTCCCCAACAAACTCGTTTAGACGATGAAAACAGCATAAGATGTTATTCTCTTCCGGTACACTATTAATAAAACATTACTAACTGGACTTATTATTTTTATTCTGTTACTCAGGCTCTATTTGTTTAGACAAAAAATGCCGCTTCAGATATTGCAATAAATACATTCTCATTACGATGCTGGCAGCGAAGTTTGCGTGAAATTGCTGTGTTGATGCCGAGAGCAGTTACCTAATAAAATATTAATTCCGCGCAGTCAACGCACTCACCTAGGACAATAACAAATTAAGAAGGTTGATTATTTTCAGCCTCATTGGATGAGAAGCCACAAATATTAACTCAGCTAAAACCTTGTGGTATTACAAAAATAGATGAACAAGATAAACTGCGCTAAAATGTTGTTAGAAAACCCACGGAAAATATCAAGACACGTGGAGAAAATGAAAGTGAAAAAAAAACTATTGTCTTTTTTTATCGGTTTCAAGCTTGGGAAACTTTTCATTTTCACGCACCGATTTGCGATTCCACTGACATTTTTTTTCTTTTAGATACTGACAATAATGGTTATTTGGACGAACGCGATTTCGCCTGTCTCGCTTTGAGGGCTACCATAATAGAAGGAAAAGGAGAGTTCAGTCATTCACGGCTTCAGGAGTACCAACATATCATGTTGGGTTTATGGGAAGAAATCGCTGAATTGGCCGATTTCAATAAGGTTTGACTTTTAGGTAGTAGCGGCTTCTTTCTGGGCTAACAATCGCTCTTTTCGCACCGCTGCCACAAACACACGCATATTAATGACGTCGTAGATACAGGTGGCCCAGATTTGCGTAATCCCTCTATACCTTTTTTTTTGCTGTTTAATATATTGACATGCGGTTTTCAATGTTCAGTGGGTGTATTCATATTGCACATTAAAAAAAATTACATACAGAGTGAACCAATAGTGCGATATCCGTCGATTCTGCCTTTTCTACTCGTAATTTGAGATTTTTCAATACAATAAAGCAAATAAGTGCATATTCTAAATATTTTACCTCAGGCAAGTGTTCCAATAGTGCAGGACCGTACTCAACTCAATTATTTTAGATGGAACGCTATATATTTTTTACATATTCTGATATCTTGGATTAAATGCTTTAAATGGATATATTGTTTTTAAATTTTGAATGTAAGATCGCCAAGTTATTCATTTTTTTTTACAATTTTTTTAATGTCGAAAACGTATTAAACAAAAAGTCGAATAACTTTCTTTTTTTTTAATATATGGTTTGTTTGGTAAATTTAGTATATATCTTAGAATTAAAAAAATATATACATACATATATAAGGAGACTTGTTACTTTTTGCAAGTAGGTTGCTGTCAAATTTCAAATTTACAGTCCAATTCATTACTATTCGTCAGTTCCTTAGTGTTAACTTTTCGAAATTGAGTGGTGTAAGTTTGTCTACGGGATTTTGGGACTCATCTGTCATCTGTCATCTGTCAACGATGTTGTCGGAGTATCTTGTTTTTCGTTTTTTTTGATATAAATTAAATGTCAAATAAAATTTAAAGTTTAAAACAGCTGAGCAGAGCTGTAAATTTAGAGAGAAAGTACTAAAAATAAAATTTCAAGTTTAAAATAGACCAGCATGGCTACCAATCATACAACGAGGAAAGTACTAGGAACTAGCAATACCAACCTTATATTTTATCGAGTAGGCGACTACAAATAAGTTCATCTATAAATAAAATAAACACGAGAATGAAATTTTCGTAGTAATTATGAAGTAGAATAGAACTATGATGATAAATTGTCATTTGACTTATAAAATTAATTGACAGCATTGACAGCAGCCTACTTGCAAAACTGATTACGCTCACTGGGTCCCCTACATACAGTGTTCAGTTATGATGCCAACTTTAAGGTCCTAATCCCTACTTAAACTGGGCAGTATAAAATCGAACCCTTGTAGATGGAGTAGATATACTTTGTAGCTTATTAGTAGTTACTTTTTCTCTTTAGTTAGAGCTCTGTGGTCTAGATCCGGTCCAAAACACACAATAATACAATTTTGTTATCCTGTTTCTCACACAGGAGCTCTTACAGGACGGAAAAATCACCACCGACGAATTCAAACAGGCGGTGCAGCAATGTTGCATGGGACGAAGATACGAGGATTTCCCACAAGCCATGAAAATGTTCATCGACTCAAATTTCAAGATGGTGGACTTGAACGATGATGGAGTCATAGGTGCGGACGAATACAGATTTAACTGTGTTACGAAATTCGCAATAGACGACATCGAAGTTGTCGATGAAGCGTTCAATAATTTATTGAGCGTAAGTATCCATCGGGGACGCGTTTGATAACCAATATAGATTTCTAGGACGACGACAGACGAAGAGGAGGGTTGACGTTGTCGCGTTATCAGGAACTGTACGCGCAGTTCCTCGGAGATCCTGACGATAACTGCCCTGCTGTTTATCTTTTCGGACCTCTGTCCGAATTCTCGATCTGAGGGGAACAGTCTGATAAATTAAGTGTTACGTTGTTTATCTCATTTTGTTGCATTTTTTAACTTAAATATATCAGTTTTTACAGAAACAAACATCTGCTGTAAAATACATTTAATTAGTTTTTATAATCTGATTTTACATTTTACGTAAGCAAAGAAAATATAAATTTACACAAGGTGGAATGTTAGTTCGCGCTAGTGACTTTGCCAATTATAAAAAAGACCCTGTTTCTTTAACTAAATGAGCATTTTTTTACAGAAATATATACAGCTTAAGCCTATCACGCAACTTGAACATAGAAACATAAAAGCCAATGAAGGCACATATAAAAATAAATAACGTTAAAAGATGTTATCAAATACCGCTTTAAGTAAAGATCAATGATAAGTACGAATTACAACGAAGGTTGTAATTTCATTTAAAAAGTCGGATTAGTATAAAAATTTAGGACAGAGCAGTCTTAGAAGAATCTGATAAACAATACTTTGGTCAAGATTCGTAATCACAACTAAAGACATATACAAGCACTCATAAAAGTGCGTAAATTGACTAACTTTTGAGAGTATGTATATTCACACCACCTATTCGAAAGCTATCCATAATCTAACAAAAGTCTAATTTTTTTAATAAACTAACACAGATATAAATATTTTTAACCCGTGATATCACGCGTCAATAGGTGTTATAGCATCGTAATGGGCACTTGAAGTGGATGGCAGCAGAGGTGACACAACTGTTGGTCCCACTCCTGACGGTGGTGTGTAATGATATCTACGTTTGGTTTGCATCACGCCTGTAAAAAATCAACGTTGTAACTGAACGAAAAAAACTACCTTTTAGAAAAACAAATTGATTAAAATAAGCGGTAACAGCAATGAAAATAAAAAATAACTATAAAAAAGACATGAAATTCTTACTCTGCCAAATTCCGTTTCCTGGAAATGGTCGCCGTTTAAATTCCTGTGTTTCGCCAATTTTTCTTTATTCATTGGAGTTCCTGCATTAAAACATCACATGTTTTATTGAAATATTTGAAAATCTATGTACATCAAATATGCATAGCTAATTTGCAAGAGGAGGAAAGGGCATTGAAGGACCAAAATAAGAATTTCTTGTCCAGTGTTAGGAGAAGTGAGCAATCCAAAGCTACCTCAAGGACTAATCAGAAGATTAACTCCAATGGCAATTTCCAACGATTTTTTTCTCATTCAGTTGGATGTTCTTACTTGTTCTACAAAACACTCTTTACCTTACTACTAATTTTGTTTTAAATATTAAAATTTAGTGTCCAAAGAACAATGTTAAAAATGATCGAATTTCTTGCCCTCTGATAAAAGTTAATTGATGGTATCCAATAAAATATCCAAAATAACTGAAAAATACTTAGCCAAAAACAATCGGGAATATTTCTAAAATATGCTAGTATACATGTATCATTATTACAAAAAAACAAATCATATCTACTTAATATTTCTATTTCAAATTTTATTACATTTAGACCAATGAAAATAGTTGATTTTTGAACATTTTAACAGATTTTTATGCAAAACATTCTTTATTAGATAAGAAATTGTTTTTCTTTTAATTCTTAAATTCTACTTTGAATTTATTACAATCTTATCGAACATCACAGTCAGCGATTGTTTATTACTTTTGTTAATTCAATCAAACGGTGGATAGAGTATGGATAATTCAATATTAATCGTCGTTAACGACTTTTTTGCTTTTTATTGTTTTATTCATTTTTTATTGTTTATTGTTTCGTTTTGAAATGTTCCACTTCACTATGAATTTGTTACGCTTATAATCGTTTAAACTAAATAATTAAAACAGTAAACAATTAAATAAACTTGCGATTTTTTTTTGTTTTTTTAGAATTTGAACCAACGATCATTTTTAACACTGTTCTTGCCCGCCCTACAAAATTAGGGTAATAAAAATAAAGTTACTAGAATATGAATACCATGACAATTTCTCACGACTAAACGTCAAACTGCGAGAAATATGGGGTTAGTAATGTCATACTGTTATACTGTCATACCAGTGACAGTGAGCGCGAAATTCAAATATTTCCATCGACCTATCTGACATTACCGTGCTTAATATTTAAAACAAAATGAAAGTAATGGAAGAGTGACCATAGCAGAAATACGGAGGTGCGTTCGTTTATTCGTTCTAAAGTGGGGTTAGAGTGACAAGAGTCCGTAATCACGTTGAAAGATCGCCGAATTTTCACTTACTCGAATTTAAAAACCAACAAACGAACGCGCCCTTGACGTATCTGAGGGTGACTTAAAACATTTTCCCTCTAACCAAACCAATTTTTAGCAGTTTTCTTGGAATTGGCGACATTTAATAGCAATGAAAGTAATTTCATTCAATTAATTTTTATAGGAACAGTGCAGAGATTTTTGGAACTTTTGTTAATTTTGACAGACTACTAAAATATCTGTTAACACAATTTTATGAAAATTTTAATGATGTGAGCCCTACATAGATCGTTGAGACACCTGTATTTACAGAGTGATTCATAAACGATCCAACAAACAAAAATTTATTTATTTATTCTTGAAAAAAAAAAGATCTAACACGCAAATTAGAAAAAATAGCATAAAAAACTCGTTTTATAAAACTTAAGAGCACTCGTCCTTTACAGCCTACGGCAGTTGTGCTGCACACTTGGAGTCGTGTCATATAAGTTTTATAAAACTAGTTTTTTTAATATACTACAGGTGTTTCTGAAATGCTTAGTCAAAACACCCTGTATATCCAAATTCACCATCTTCAATGAGTGACAGATTTTTGGTTCGTAAATGTCACTCTTTACTTCAAAAATAGAGATGTTTTTCGTCTTTAAAATATTGCGACTTTGATATTGAACACAACTTTTAGACAAACAGCTGCGAACAATAAATTTAGGATGAAATGACAGTCACGCCTAATTTACATCAAGAGATGACAGAAGAACGATATCTAAAACTTACTGCTTGCTAGATTATGACTATAAATACTTTGGTTTCTCTCTAGGAGTTGGATAGTTTAGAAATCACTTTGTATACTACACAAATGAGACAAATGCGAACGAATAACTAACAGGACATCACACCTTTTTTCTTTTTTATAAGTCAATTAAAGTGAACACAAGCACCAGAATAATCCTTTAATAAAAATCTGAACTCACCAACATAGCTGAGAAGAACAGGTAGGAAGATTAATCCATGCGCGGCTCCAAACAACACAATCCCCAGGTACATCCTAAAGTAGAAAACTTGGAAAATTTGAGATTTTGCGAATCCCAATACTATGATTCCTCCAAATTTCGTTAAGGTGATCCCTGAGAATATCGAACTTCCCATTCGTGTCAACGAATCTGCTGCCCTTTCTAATCGTGTCGTTTTGACAGACATGGCGAAACTATGTACAAGATGTGAACAAAATTCTACTGCTATTCCTACTGCCATCACTAAGTTTACTAAGGAGACGGCATTCAGAGTGATATGCCACCAGTACATCAAACCGCCTAAATTTACTATGATCATAAGGATCGTGACCACCACTACGGCGGATGAAAATACGTCTAATCCCATAAGGAGGAAAGTCACTACGAAGATTGCAGCTAAACTTATTGACATGCTCTGGAGGGTGTCAGGCCACATCGTTAGGTACTGTTCGTAGAAAACATAAAAGACTGAATAAGGGAACACTTCGACTTGACTAGAAGGAATTCTGGTGTTTATTGTCGTTGTGATGTTGGCTGCTACTTTCCGAGCTGCACGCATACTCTCGTAATAATCACTTGATGTCTTTAAGATGGTATGATAGGCCATAAAATACGAAGCACCAACTGTAGAGAGCGCCGTCGTGTTGTCTGTTACGTAGTTCACGCCTTGGCCGTACGCTGCGTGTCCTCCCTTCGCACACGAATCATCTGGATTATCTTGAAGGAAGAAGGAAACAAATTGCTCGAAGTCCCGGGCGACTGGACGGTGGTTATCGGGGCGGTACGATATGCTGCAGGTAGCGCACGATACTGAAAATAATAAATGCGTTAATTAAGAACGTCGAAAGCGAGGTTCTGGTCTAGCGTCTAGCACTTAGTAGATTTTTTCACAAGTTGGTCGCTATGTTTGCTTATTTTGATGACACTTGGGGATTCAACGAATCAAAATATGTCAAGTGATATCTACTGTTTAAAAGGTATTTTTGTCGCAATGGGCGAATGTTACACAGAGCTACCAACTTCTCCCGAATTCCGAAGCCTTTGACTCACTTTTCGTATGCGGACAGAATCCCCCAGTCTGCTTATTATATCGACAACAACTTTTCGCTGCTGCCGACCAATCGAAATAGTCATCTATCCAACTGGCGCTGGACCTGGCAATGTACGTCCTTTCCGGGATCTTCGAGGCTTCATAAATTTGCGTGACTAGCGAATCAAGATTACAATACTGTCCTCCACATATAACATTCTGCGCCTTCGTATCACTATAATTCAGTCCGCTTTTCACAACGAAATACATAGGAGGTCCGATGCTCAAATCGTCTTTCAAAAACTTGAAATACTGTAGGACGTAACTGTCTTCGGGCATTGATAATTCTTGATCTAAACCGATTTCTATGTGAGGCACGACAGAAATTGACGAGCATAACCATCCAAAGAATACTATCATGACTAAGGCTCTCACGAACCTGTTCATGAGAATCGGGACGTAAACGGATTTAAAGAAGGAGTAGAGGAGTCCCTCTTGGGCAACTTGGGGAACAGGATCTTTTTTCGATCCTTTGATGAAGCAACAGACGTCGAATCTGTTGTTGACTTGTCGGATAGTGTCTAATGATAATAAACTCACGAAGCATGTGATTTGGAGGATAAAATCGAACAGAAGTGCCATTCCAGCGTATAAAGCGAAGGCTTTAACTGCAGGCATGTCGGATAAACTTCCCAAGAAAAAACAACAACTCTCCGAGACACTAGTTAGAAGCATAGAAGGGCCAACTCGTCCAAGGGTCCGCCCGATGTGCTGAGCATGAGTTTCTGTAGGTTTCCGACCTTCTCGTTGATGAGTCTGTACAAGTATAAATATATTATCGACACCCACAGCTAAGACAAGGAACGGTATGACTTCGATTATAATCAATGTCGCCGGTAACCCAGTAAAACCGAAGAGACCCACTGAAGAAACCACGGAAGCTAACACAATCAAGACTCCCCCTAAACCAAGAGTGATTTTACTGTCGATCAATAATCGGCTGCACGTATTGACTTGACCCAAAGAAACGGCGATGTAAGCAAACATGATGATGTAAGAAATCAAAATCGTTACGACATCGGATTGACTTTCTCTATCTAATTCGTCTTCAATTGATCTTTCTGAGGTGAAAGCTATTTCCATGTAGGAGGGTTTGTCCGTTGTTGTCCAATTTTTCATGAATGAAACGAAAGTTTTCTCCCATTCCATAGCCGGTGACAATTTTGTTTTATTGTGATAGTTATTAACCAAGAAAGTTAGGATGACTGCAGTTGCATTCTGGTAATTGGGTTGATTGGTCAGACTTTCTCCGGGTTTCAAGAATCCTCCCATGGCGATGGCCGGGTCCACCAGACCCCCGTATGGTGCTAAGCACGCGGGATTGTAAGGATTCCTGAAAAAAAGATAAAGATTAGTGCACTGGAATTAGAAAAATCGATCTCAAAACCAGAAATGTGAAAACATTTCCTCCTGAAATGACAAGTCGTCTTTGACGTAAAGTAAGTAGGTACCCACATCGAGTAAAGGTTTCGCATATGATCTCGACTCGAAAGAGCATAAGTAAATAAATGTGGACAAATTTGCAATGAAAATATTATATAAGTTTACGTTTATGGTTTTTTAGAAAAAGTTATAGATTTCGCAAAAAGACAAAACCGCGAAACTTCCAGTACGAGAAATCAGCTTCCTAAGTCATAGACGGTTCATGGCTCACGGCCGAACATAAGAAAGGCGACTTCGTTGATGAGTATACATCGCTGGTCGCGTCGTTGAGGGCGAATGGCTTAGTCTACTTCGTTGCATAATCCTGAATTATGAGAATCCACTTCTTATCGTCGTCGGATGGGGGGCAGCGCCCCAAACACGTTGATAGAAAATATTTCCAATCGCTGGATCTACAGGAGGCCATCCAGTTTTTGATTTAAAGGTTAGTACCGTTGACACTGGATGCATGTCTTCAGGTACCGAGCTACGATTTTCTGCACGATTCGGGAGACTTCATAGGGACCGGCACTCGGGGCGTGTAGAAACTCCCTTAAGACTCGTGGTCGGTCATGATTGGGCGTCTTCGTCGCTGGTATCTTGGAAGTAGTGTCCATGGGTGTGCTACTTCTTGGTGAGTGGAGGTGAGATCGTTGTCGAACTTCCGGGTCCAGAAGTTGTCCTTCTCGTATGGAGGCGACACCATGGGTGGATGTTACAGTGTTTTTTTTTTCTGTTATCGTGGGTTTTCTTTTCAAACAGCCTGCTTTTCTTTGTAGTTCTTCGAATGTGATTTCTTCGCAGCGTAGCTTACCGCGATGCAAGCGTGAAAATAGATCTCGTGGGTTGATGACGCATCACGGCATTTTTCGGATTGCGTGTTAAAAAAATCTCGTATAGGATTTTAAAGTTTGGTTGAGTCGGTGCGTATGCTTTGCTGATCAGCGTCATAGCTTCTTTCCAGGTGGTTGCTTGGGTTTTTACTCCATTCCACCATTAGTCTGCTTCCCCAACGAGAAGCAAGGGTAATTCGGTGATCGCGTTTACGTCATTGATGTTTTCTACCTGCTTATAAATATAAATAAAAATAGTATTTTTTGAGGCTGGTTCGGGTCTGTGGATGCGTAGGAGTTCTTGCAACTGTTGTTCCGTCATCTGGACTTCCATCCCGGGTGCCTCTTCTGCACACTTTCAATCTCGAGGTTCAAAACATTCTTTTTTAACATTCAAAATTATACTTTGAATTTTTTTTATTTTGATGATCGACTCTTTTTTCACAAACCTGTAACTTTTTCTGAAAACGCGTAAATGTAAACATTTTATTTTTTTATTGTAATTTCAATTGATTTTTTTTTTTGATTTTTTTACGCCCTTCCAAGACAAGGTTAGGCGCAAAACCCCTTATTCGATGTACCTACTTAATTGTCAATAGTCATTTTAGTAATTTTTAAGTTACTTTAATAACTTAAGAAGTAAAATTTGAAAATCATTTATACTTACTGCGCGCACGCTATGAAGTGGTCGAGATAATTCGTAGTGTATCCGTCCGGGTCCACATCCGTCTCATCAAACGTCTCCTCGCTATTCTGATAATACCCCCAAATGCTCTGCACCACGCACTCTTCAACATCTAGATCAACCTGACCCACGCTTCTTAACGGTGCAAAACAAATTTTCTCCAAAGAATGATCCGTACCAGCCCCCAGAGCCTTAATTTTCTCTTGTAACTTCAACACTTCTCTCAAAAACGTGTCATTGAAAGCAGGCCCGAACTGAATAATTCCACTAGACGTGTTATGGTAAATGTGAGGCAACCCGACTGCTTTTATTATAATTTGTTCATTTCTGTAGAACGGTTCGAAGTGACTATCAAAGTACTCTTTCTCCACGCGACTTCTGGAAGTAGGAGATGCCCACAATTCCACTGGATCTGTAGTAACTTTCAGGTATTTAATGCCGTGTCCCAAACCGACCACAACACAAGCACCCAAGAATAAAATCAACCATGGTTTTTCAGCACAGAATGTGCCCCAACGTTCGAAGAATCTTTGGAGGAAAGTGTCTGTGTTCGCGCCTAGTTTTTCCAGGAATGAGGAGGTGACGTTGTATTCTCCAGGCATTTTGTTGATGGAATGTGTATCAAGTTCATGACCGACTTCTGAAGTAACACCTGCGAGAAAAAAAGCAGTACGTGAAAATAAGAGCATCAACGCCGAAATTTAGTTGGTAGCTCCGGTTTTTATTTCTCTTGACAACTCTAAAGTTACAAAAAACAGTGCTACCAACGATTCCAAGTAAAACAATGTCAAATTGAATATTTATAATGAATTGCGTTATTTTGTAGTCAAACTAACACATTAATTGATAACAAAAACCGAAAAAAGTGATTTCTGGAGTTTTTTCGTGACACACACCTCGTTGGTTTACGAATAATTCAACAAGGTTGTAAAGTTAGTCGACTATAAAAAAAATTCCACTGATATAAATACACATTACGATAGTTATTCGTCACTCGAAAAAATATTATCAAAGCTCCATTTAGCAGTATTTGTGTGAATTAGCATAAATTAAAAAAAAAAACAAAACTATAGAAACCAAAAAACTCCCTGTATACTGTTGAAGACTCCACAACCAGAAGCGTTATGGTTTTAGTTTATTATTCCACGATTAAATGCTGTTGAAACTGTCATTTCGCACTATATACCGTGTCCATGAAGTCAGACCCACTGTTGGGCCTAATTTTATGACCTCGGTATACA
The DNA here is from genome assembly GCA_030157275.1 of Cynaeus angustus. Lineage (NCBI taxonomy): Eukaryota > Metazoa > Arthropoda > Insecta > Coleoptera > Tenebrionidae > Cynaeus > Cynaeus angustus. The sequence goes on from CM058064.1 coordinate 15,755,984, forward strand.
CAAAGAGGATTAGTTAATAGAGGGGGCACATACTGGATCTCTTAGAATCCTGAAGGGGGCTATCTTCCTCATCGCTACCAAGCACCAGTCGGGATTGTCTGTCCACACCTGCCAGTCGTCTACCCACGGCCGCGCGCATTTCTTCGGACCCATGCCCGGTCACCAAACCCACTGCAAACCCATGCCACGTCACACGCTAACCGACTACTTGCCCAGAAGCTCAACCCCCAACCAAAATTTAAATTTATGAAACTTTACCATTGAAATTGCTTAAAAGGATTAAGCTACACATTAGACGTGCGGTTAGTTATCTGAAAGATTTTCACAAGTTGAAAATGATTGTTAATTTTGTTATTTATGAAACCAGGGGATTGAGACAGTTTTATCGCCGCCAGGCGTCAAATAGGCGTTGCAGTTGGTAATTCTGGTATCTATCGAGTTTGCCTTTTAAAACTGTGAAATCACATCAATGCTTAACCTCAAATGTCATAGTCAGAGCTGCCAACACAAAGCTAGATCTCAAAGCCTCTTCGACGTCTGTTAATAGTCAAAATAGCGGTGAACGTCGACTGTCAATCTTAAAATAAATAATTTATGTTGAGAAAATTTTCCTCTGTTTTTTACAAACATCCGTAGGCTATTGAAAATTGTAATTTTATGAGCGCGCATATCAATAACGGCTAAAGCAATTTCAATATTAGCTCTCAAAGTGATTTTGTTTGAGGATTTGTAGCTTCAATTCAAATCCAATGTTACTTCAATGCAACACCTCAATATATACAAATGTGAACAAATATTTGTTTTCACAAAAATAGCCGTTACGACTCGGAAGTTTTTGCCAAGTCATAATTCACGAAAAACAAAACAGAATAATAAATATTTGATCACAATTCATTTAAATTAATACAAATTAGATATACATCTAGACATAAAAATTATCCAGGAGGTGAAGGTTAATACTACCTCGTAAAACTTCAATTAGCCATCATTAATGACAAACAATTTCCTGTCTTTGTTTGCACAATGTTGGAATCCAAGTTTTATCAACAATTTTGGCATGACAATCAATCTTGTTTAATGTAGCAAAAATAGTTAGTAAAAAATCACAAAAACAAAACGTCACAGAGTTACATAAAATTGTGTTTGAACGTTAAAACCTAAAAAACATCGCTACCTTGTATATTTTCACCCAAACCTACGTTTACACCAGGAACAACTTTATTAATGCAAACATCAAAACCTGCAAATAGACACGGCTGTGTGAAAGCATGCAGCGAAAGTTCACACCAATGGACAACCAAACGCTCTTACCAATATCTGCTCTTGATGGACAAACGAAAACGACGAGGAGGAATAAGAGGGATCCAACAATAAAAACGATGAGCATAACAACAAAGTAACCATCAACTCCGGCTATTTTGAACGGCTGAGGCGGGGGCGGCAGAGGAGGTGGAACGGGGCAGCTTTGCTCGCAGTCTACGCAACTGCAGGCCGTTGATTTTGACTGCAAAAAGAATTAAAACTGTCTTTGTTATCTTAGAATCCAGTCAACTTCGGAAAAACTCGCACAGAACTGAAAATGGGTGCAGACCTTAAATACACCAGTACAAATAAAATGTTGAAAATTCCCGTAGCACCTTTGTAACTGTCTGATCTAACAAGTTAACAGATCATCTATTATTATTATATTAGTATTCTACGTCAAAGGTGGTGTGGAAAAAGTGCATATTATATAATGATTTTTCCAATTTTTGAAGTAAAACACGAACTTGTTTTTAGTACTACAAATAAGGCAAACTTATGACAATCGCAATATCTCATGAAAATTCATGAGGAAAAAAGTAGTAAGACCTTTTTTTTTGTAAAGAATCACATAATATACAAAATTTGTATAAACTAGCTTTACGATAGCACACAAGGTTTAAAAGATATTTGCAAAAAATGGTTTTTTTATCTTTGACCTTGAAGAAAATGTTTAGCCGAAGTAGGGATTTTTGACATTTTATTTGTAATGGTGTGTATTTAAGTTCTATGCTAGTTTATCCGAGGTTTAATTTGTTTTTGTCTGCCTTGAACTACCAGTAATTTTTATTAAGTCTAGATTATTCCTACACAATAGTTCAATAGCTTGGCCAAGTTTCTATTACTAGCAACAATACTATGAATTTTTAAAATCCGCAAACGAGCAGTTTATGGTTTTACTGCAAATAAAACTTACATCAAAGGCTTTGCTGCATGGTGTGATATTTGGATTCAGCGGTTTGTACACGTGTCCACTGACATTGACAGGAGTTGTAGTGTTTATGTAATTAATCTGGAACGGCACATACGGATTTCCCTCTTCAGTGCCCATATAGTCGAACCATCTTTTCGCCGTACACTTACTAGCCCCCCAGTTCCCACACATCAAATCCAGCGCCTTCTGACCAGTAGATGGGACACTAACTTCTTTACAAGACCCATACGTGCCTTCTAAATATTCGTTAGTGACATAATAATTCAGTTCGGTGATAAAAGCCTGTCCATTTGTATTATTCTGTGTCATGACAACTTCCATAAAGTCCGATTGTTTAACCCCGCATGTGGAATCACACAAATGTCTGGCCAAGTTCATCATGCATGACGGGCATCTTTTTAGAAAATTAGCAGCTAGCTCGATACTTTTAGCAAAAGTATCAATTTGAGCAGAATCGCAACAAGCATCAATGGGACTATTCGGATCCGGGACTAAGTGGGGACACCAATTTGAAAGTGTTTCCAATGATGATGTATTGCTTAGACGTTTAGGGGGTCCGCTGTATGCACAGTATTGTGTGAGCCCCCCCGGTTTCACGTTACATACTCCATACCATACGCAGTGAGGTTGGTCATCTTTTCGACTAGTCGTTGTATTGTCTTCCACAGACGAAATCTGAAAGAAATATAATCCTTAAGTAAACAGTAAAAATGACGACTAGACTTTGGAATTCGCAATGGAAACGTTAATTACCCGTAACAGGTTTCGCGTACTTTTATTAAAAGTCGTCAATAGTGTTTTTATGTTTAGTTTACTTTTCTGAACAGGGGGGCCTTTGTATGAACGACGCGCCATTAAATGAGACTGAAATAGAAGAACATTTCATTTACGTAGAATTTCATGAAGATCGTTATAAACGGAATTAATTTAATTAAAAGGACAGTTTGGGCGTTCCTATAATAAAATCATTTCACCGGGGCGAGGGTTAATTGACAAAGACATGAGAAACCGAGCATGTTTGTCGCTCCATCGTGGCACTGATTAACCTCTTGACCCCGATCGTGAACTGAACATGTCTGGGAGAGATACAACCAAAAATTAATCAAAATAAAAGCCTATCAGGTAAGTTGAGAATGAAGTTTGGTATAAAAATACGCACATTACACAATTTACACTCTTATTAAATATTTGTTAGCTCTGGAACGTTTGACTTCGATACGAACCGTGAACGACGTAAATCATTAATTTGTAAATTGTTATTGAAGTAAATGCGTTACAGTTAAAATTAAAGAAAAATAATTTCTAGGTCACCAAATTTGAAAACAAGTAGAAAACACGTCACTTTAATTTTAGAACATGTTTATTTTTATTGCCCACGCAAATGATGGGGTACGTCGTTCTATTTGGTATCGCCAAAGAAAAATAAGCTTCAAAAATTAGAAAGTCCTGTGCTATAATTTTGTAATTTGTCACAGTAAGCCTAATCGAAAATAATAACTTCTCGAAATTTCATTGCCTTTTGTGTTAGAATTACTACCAAAATTTACCAAAAATGTTAGAAAATTCTGGTTTGTCCTCAAATTAGAAAATTCTAAAATTTGTCTTTTCCGTTCCTTAGTTTTGTAACTTGGCACAATTAGTAAGCAAGCCAAGGACACTAACCTCTTAAAATTTCATTGCGGTAGCGTTGAAACTACTGGTCATAAGTTCTAAGAAAATATGAAAGAAATTTTGTCGTTCTATAAAAAAAAAATCAAAAAATGTATAATGTATAATTTTGTAGTAGTATTTTTTTTTCACATAATTTTCTCTGTCTAAAATCTCAGCCATCTGAAAGGCTTACTTTAGATTAATTTTTGAATGGATAATGACAAAATTTATTGCTCCACACTGTAGATAAAATTAAGATAACAAAGTACCGCCTTCTTCCGGTATACTCAATGAGTCAATTACCTGAAAACGTTGTACTTTTTGAGAAAACTTTATTGTATGCTTAACGTGAATCATCCTATAAAGGTCCGCCAAAAATTCTTTTAAGTATTTAAGTATTAAGTCATAAATACGTTTTTTACGTACACATAACGTAGCCCTTGAAACTGATCTGATCAGTGTTCCTCCATTATTGACTATTTATGACATATGACAAAAATCATGACAAAGACATATAAACATAAACTAAAACATAGAACTAAAAAATTTAATATAGAAACACTTAAAAATTATTTCAGCTTCCAAAGAGATTTAAGGTATTGACTGGTACATTATATAAGCTGCCCCTAAAGTGATTTATAATAAACTTATTAGGACAAGGAGAGTTCAATAATGCCGACTAAAAGCACCTTTTATTTAAATTGAGCTTTAACAGAAAGTCGACTTTAAAAGCCGTTTTAAGTCGACTTAGTTCCATAACGGTTTATAAAGTAAATTTATAAATAAATGCTCCTTTATGCACTTCGAAGGGGATTGGCAGAGCTGAATTGTAAAATGTGACATTAGACACAGCAAAAAGTTTGTTTCGACAGCGTTGTGACAGGCATTTGCGCGAAATAATAAAAAGATAAAAGTTTACAAAATTTGAGTCATTGACTGAATGCAACCACCCTTGAGAATTAATTATTGTTATTTTTTTGGACACAGTATCGGCAACAACAACTTATTGTGTGTTAATGTCATCCTATGTTGTGAAACACAGTTCTCTGTATATTTTCCGTCTCCGTATAATCTCTTCATCATCTGACGATGAAATTACTTCGTGCACATTCTTCTTCACATAATAAAACGTTGGCCAAAAAGCAGTTATTAAAATTCTTGGAGAAATGTTTGCGTGCTTTTCTAGGTTATGGGACTTTTAACGATAAAGGGCAAAATGGTAAAGACTACCTTGACAGTATAAGAGAAATTAACTTCTTTTCCTTATGCAACCCGATTTACTAAAAAAACCTTTAATTTTGATTATAGTACTGGCTGTAAGTATTAGCCGATATCCAAGATCCGGATGGAAACTTTTTTTGGTACAAACTTTTTAGTGTAATTGTGGTGGTATAAATTCAAAACTAAAGACAGTTGGGATCAGTTTTCGAAGAGCTAGTTGCTCACCTATTTTTGTTCGACCAAGATGTCTTTTACATTTATTTTTTAAAATTGGACATGATTTTTATTTTTTGGTAGTCTTCAGGCAGAAGAATTTTTGTGGGATTGTGGACGTACTGAAGGAAACCGGAAAGAGAGTGGTTAGCCGGACAGTTATAATCAAGCAGTGGTTTTAAACGTTGCAGATAACAATCCTCATGAAAGGATTCAAAAAATTTGCAGATCGCCGGGAAGCACAATATTTAACATCTACAAGATCATCTGTGCCCCGTAGAACTTTTCCAGAAACTGCATGGGGACGATTTTTAAAACAGAAGAGAATTTTGCTTACGGGCCCAAGAAGTTATAGAAAAATAGGTAAGTACTTTCTTTTAAAAGCAATGGGCACGTAAAGACCTTATAGAATCCTCACAAATGGAACAATTAGACATCAAAATCATTCGAAAGTGAGTGTTCGCTAGGAGGATTTTTAAAATAATTTAAAAATCTTACCATACTTGTGAGCAAATGATACTAGATCCTAGATCTTTGAAAATGGTTGGATCGCTAAAGGAGGCACTATTTCGTGGGCAGCGCGTTCACCACATTGAAGATCCATGGATTTTTTTGTTTGGGGTAAAGAAATTGTTATTCTGCTTTCATTTGTCTGGATCTGAGATGGGTGAAACATGCGAACTTCATGCAAACTTTTGTATTCTTAAAAGAAACAATAGTGTCTTAAGCGAATTTATAGAAAATCTGAATTACACACATGAAATCTAATACCAACGTGTTAAAAAGAAGAGAAAACCGCCTGTGGGTTTACATTCGCAAAAAATTGTGTAAATAACATACTTTTTGCGTCGACTCCTATTTTATAATCTGAAATTCGTTTTTGTCCCTTTAAAATTGTGATTTTCTTGGCGGACCGTGTACATTCAAATGTTTTAACCTCAAACTGTCAGAGCTACCAACACACTTCTAAATTCAGAGCCTCATTAACGTTTGTATCATTGATTAATAATGACCCTTCATCTGAGGTCAGACATCGATATTATTTATGAATCATACGATTTCATTGAAAATTCTAGACCAAAGTTCCGATATGCTATCAGATAAACATCGACTATCTTTGAATTATTTTTTTCAAACAATCGAATTTAGAGAAACCAAACAAAGCGTTTTAGCCTTCAAAATTCACGGTACTAATCATGAGTTTCCACCGTACCAAGGAAAATATGTCAATTCATTTCTCAACGTAACTTACTATTCCTATCAAGGAAAACGTGGATGATTCACAATTGCGTCACAATTAATGGTACGAAATCGAAATTGCAACAACAAATCGTCGAAACGTTTCGGAATAAAAATCATTAAAACCCCTCGAAACGAAGCCAATGTCAACTTTCAAATGAGCTAAAATTATAGCTACGACTGAATACTTACCCCGTTTATTAAACATAGGAGAAATGTCAACTTATATAAAGATCTGTATGCCACTGCTACTTTCTTCGAATTTCCCATTATTTTGGACTTATTTTACTCCACTTTACACTAGAATATAATTGATGTTTAACTTGATTATGTCCGTAGGGACATCACAGCGACTCTTATTTTAATATTTATTGCACGTTTCTTAATGTAGATTATCACTCGGGCGTCGAGTTTCTGGAACGACTTTCCCTCTACACTGTTCCGCACTTATCACTGAAACGACGCCATTGCAATCAGCAACACCTTTAAAACTCTGACGTCAGACTTGACATTGACACAAAGCGCCCTCTAGCCAAAGCCCGCGAAATTCAAATAAAAACTAGAAGTAAATAATTAGATTTATTTCGTTTTGGTAAATACAATATTTACACAATATATGGAAATGAGAGAAATGCACATTTTCCTTACTTATATCAAAAATCATTAAATGAAATCACAATTTGCTATTTTAAATGCTCAACATGTAAAAACTATTGAATCTCCACTTATTAAAATAACTATATTTTTAACAATTTTAGCTCACTAATGGGGAAAACACTTAAAGAAATTAAATAATACAAAATTTTTAGTGATGAACTGACTTTCCAACACGAATAAATTTATTAATATAAATACTAGGCGTCCAAATCATTTACAAACAATACCTCTCTATTCTTAAGTCCTGCTTCTTCTAGAGTCATCACTTTTTCATCTTGGATCTCTGGCCGACACTTCAACACTCGTTTGGGAAAGTTTGTGGTGATTTCAAAAGAATTGGGAGAATTGGGATGGCAAAATACAAAGTAAAAGACAGCCTGAAATCAACAATTTACGATTTGTTCTTAGCTAGCATTATAACAGTTTACCTCCAAGGAATGTGTCTTCAGGAACCGGCGCTCGATGCGACTTCCGCAAGGCAATTTAAAAACCACATGCACGGCATCCGGATGGCGCGAATCGGGTTCCTCAGGCACTTTATCCACCGATTCTATCTTCTCTCTAGCAATACTCTGACGACGTTCTTCTTCTGCTCTTGCTTCCTCTTCTTCTTGTCTCAATTGTGCCTCTCGTGCCAGACGTTCTTCTTCCTTGCGACGTTCCTTCTCTTGGTCGGCTCTCAAACTTTGCAGGAACGCCTCATCTTGGTGGGCTCGCAGGGATCTGTTTAGACTCGCCTCGTATCTATCAGCTCTTGTCTGAACTAGACTGATTTCAAAATCACTAATAATTGTATTCAGTCGCTGGATGAGGACTGTAGAATCACAATAACCTTCCATTCGACCAACGACGGTCATACTATTGTCGCGTAATACTAAAACTCCCAAAAACGGAGTAGTACCGGCCTTTATCATGTTCTGGGCGCGTCTGCCTTCCTGGGTGTTTTGGCTGCAAGCCCAGAAAATGAAGCGGGAGTTGATGTATTGGATGATTTCTGGATGGGATAAAGTCTCTCTAAAAACAAAATGTATTTTCATATTTTAACAAGTTTAGACAGGAATTTTATTACCTGCAAAAAAGATCTGCATCATGATGGTCCTCTTTGTGTAGATAAACTAAGAGAAATCTTAGCTCTCTTTTGGCGTCGTTAAGAGCCTGGGAGAAGGTGCCCTGATAAAAGACTGGATGGTTATCTGAATATTTCTCTTGGTACAGTCTGATAAAACTAAGAACATCATCCAAGGGGTTAGTAGCTGCAACAGAAGATTTTACTGTTAGAGCTAATTTAAAAAAAACAAAATACTAACTTCTTTCAGGTTCAAACCGAATCATTCTTCTCCCAATTTGAAACAGCGTCAAAATAGTGTTATAGCAAATATTATAGAAGAAATTAAATAAAGCTTTAGTAAAGCCAAGAATTCCTCCTCCACCTCCATCGCGAGGAAGAGAATAGTATATGTGTTGCCCCAACAAATCGTTAACAACAGCCGGAGGTCTACTTTCAGTAGCATAAATGGAAGGTCTTCCTTCCCGAATGTTTAACTGCTCTTGGACAGCAACCTCCAAATTCCACTGGTGTCTTTGCAACACGTCTCGACATATTGTCATATCCTCGATGCCTGTGAGGTCTTGCAACTGCAAAACTTTTTCAGTTTGTTCGCTCGTGAGCCCCAAACCAGCGTTGTCTCCGAGATAGTTCATTATGTAAAACCACAGCCTAGCCGGGACGAACACTGATTGTACACATGAAAAACGCCAAATTTTATAAGATGTTGAAATTGTTACACTATCACCGTAATAAATAAATCATAAATGCTGATAATCGTATACATTACACTATTTTACAAACGTCACTTTGTCTTGAAAGTTTCCAGGGATAAATAGTGACTATTCATCATTTAGTGATGAGTTGGCAGCACTGATGGCGGGAAGCAATTGCTTTTGAAATTTCGACTTTGGATTATGTGGCATTTTATTTTTGCACAAGCTCGACGTGCAAAAACGTTAACTGCTGGTTGTTTAATTTATTATAAATAAAAATAATTAAAACGTAATCTAATTGGTTTAAAGTTTGGGTTAAAAAATCTGAAAAAACTATTATAACACTATTGCTTAAAAGCGTAGACTTCTAAACCTTAATCCAAAAATTTCAAAACTGAGTATTACTAACTTTTTCTTTCAGGCAACCAGTGATACGCCTGAGATCTCGACGTCGTTCGTAATTCAAAACATTACATTTGGCTGTTTTTATGTTATTTCTATTTTTTTATGAATTTCTAATTTTAATTGTCCTTCGCACCTGCATCTACCTTGACCCTCTCTCCTCTAGGACGGCTCGTCAGCTGTCAAAAAAGATGGAGGAGTTACAGCTGTCAGAAACTTTACAACGATATTTTTCCGATGTTTTCCTATGTTGCGACGAAGAAAAATCCGGAAACGCCTCCCTGACCAAAACCGTCGAATTAATCAAATCCGGAAATGTCCCGGAGGACGTCATATCGCAAGTAAGTATCCACCTCATTTAACCTAACTTTTTGACGTTTCTCCTGTCAGATTTCAGAGATTTGTTGGGGCCAAAATACGACCACTTTGAGTAGGAAACAATTTTTTTCCGCTCTGAAATTAGTAGCAGCGCACCAAGCTAATATCCCCATACAATCTGAAATAGTCACTTCCAATTTGGAATTGCCTTTGCCCAGGTTTACTTGGAACAATCTGGAGAATGAGGCACAGATTCCTGATTTAATTGAACTGAGGAACGATGATTATGTCGAACAAATCGATGCGAATAGTACTGATTCTGAGGTTGATAGTGATACACTTAGTATAGTTAGGAATGGTTCACCTGAAATTTCTAGTACAGCTTCTGATAGCCCAACGCCCACAAATAGTGTGCAGGATAGGAGTTGGGCGGTGGGCGGCGCGTGGCAGGGGCTAGTTTCTGAAGAACAAAGACAGTTGCTAGGTAAGATTCATTATTACTAAACACTAATTTGCTAATGATTTCTTTTAAGGTACTGAAGAAGAGTCTAGCGACCGTCACAGCAGCGAAGAGGACACAGAAGTCAGTTCGGAAATCTGGACCATCAACCCTGAACAGCGCGAGTACTACACTAATCAATTCCGATCCCTCCAGCCGGACACCAATGCCTTACTAGCTGGACCAGTCGCTCGCATGTTTTTTGAAAAATCCCGCCTTCCCGTTCATGAACTCCGCAAAATATGGCAGCTAGCAGATGTAACGAAAGACGGCGCGCTGAGTCTCCAGGAGTTCAACACCGCGATGCACTTGGTTGTTCTCCGACGAAACCATATAGAACTTCCCGATGTTCTCCCCCCAACTCTCATCCCCGGCAATGAAACTCCCCTTTCCGTTAGTCCTGAAACCGAGCCTATGCTTTCCCCTCAGACAAAAGACACCGCCAAAGAATGGACAAAATTCGTAGACAGCCCCACGAGTTCCGTCTCTTCCCCTGGTCCGAAACCCGTCAATTTCGATTTCCAGAAAATCACTTTGGATAAAGACTCAAAAATCTTACATCCAGTGCCGTTAAGACTGACTCCGGAGACATCAGCGGTGGTGGCTCCCACAGGCGAGGATATAGTCGATAGCATCGAAGCGCACAGTCCTAAGAAATTTATAGACGTGCCGAATAACCTCCCGAACAACAATAACAGCGCTATTCAGAGACCTCAACCTAAGAAAATTAGTGTACCAGGTCCCGGCGCTATACCACCACCTCCTACTAGTCAGAGCAGTGTGGAGGAAGGACCTGTAAGTCTCCCCGCCTTTCCGCCCCCTAAGAAAGAGAAACCACCTCCTCCTCCACCTCGACCGTTTAAAAGCCACGGGCGAAGTTCATCCCTCGATCTTAACAGGTTGAGTAAACTGGGAGCTCCTCCCACGGTTCCGCCTAGAATCAGCCCCAACATACAATCTTCTAAAAAATTGATCAATCAGAGGTCGGAAGGCGACTCCGGTGTAGTAGACAACGCCTTTGCGGCTAATTTTGAGAATTTCGAAAAGTACGAAAATGTGGACGAAGGGATTTTTCCCGGCGATTTGTACGAAGCTGAGAGAAAGAAAATTTTCGCCAAGTTTACAGCCGGAAACAGTGACTTGCCTAGGAAACACGGTGCTTTTGAGGTCTACAGGAAGCCGGCCAAAAATCAAGAGAGTCCTAGTGGAGAGGATAAGGCTAAATGGGAGCTCTTCCAGAAGTTGCAAGAAGAGAACACGGTGTTGTTGAGGATTTGCCAGGAGCTGAGTCAAGAGTTGGCCGATATACGGGAAGAGAAAATGACGCTTAAACTTAGACTAGAAAAGCAAATGAACATGGGATAGTTTGGTTTAGTATCTAAGTACCCCCAAAGCGTCCTCGATTAAATCAAAGAAATATTTTAAGTTGAATCTCCAGGTATTAAGGCCGACAGTGCCATAAACTGCCTATCGTGAAACTTTAATTGTTCAATTATCTAATTTGAGTGAAAGAATATTTTTTTAATATAACGTTATCAAATAAAATTTGAATATCTTCTATTATGTATAAATTATACTGTTGTTCAAGAATTCAATTTTATTTATATCGTACGGCTCTATAGCAGCAAGATCTTATATTTTTCGTGTAGCTATAGTACGACTGTATTTTAAAATTAAATAAAACTTAAACATGGTTTTGGTTCTCCTCGCATCCTCGGATGCTTTATTTCCCTAGACCTTCCAGATACATAAAAAATTAACAATACAAAAACCTCTTACTCCTTCCAGATGCATACGAAAACTACTTTTTCCCCCATCCCCACAGCCCCTTAACAAACCCAGAAATGCCAGCCCCCTTCTGCTTCGGCTGCCCTCCTTCCAACTTCTCGGTCAAATCAGGCAGCTCAACAAAATTCAACGCCAAGTCATAAAACAACGGCTTCGCAGGAATGGGTTCCATGGCCGGCGGCAGACTAACAATGTTCGGATTCTTACTCAACAACTGCGGTTCTTCTCGGAACTCGTCCAGACGGTCGATGAGCGGCTTCTTGCTCTTGTAGACCTTCTGGGGAACCGCGATGCTCTCCTCTTGTTGGTCCAAAACACTATTCGCTTGAGCGTTGATCTTATCAGTGTCAACATTCTCTTTCACGTTCTTCAGGAGTTCGTTAAGCTCCTGGAGGAATTTATTCTTCGAGGGAAGCTTCGCCACTGCTTTGGACGCGGAATCGAACAAGACGGCCGCTTCTTTCCAGCGTTTTTGGGTTGTTTGAGACCGCGCTAAGTAGTATAATCTGAGCGCTTTGTATGCTTGGAGTTGTTGATTGTAGAAGTCTTGAGCGAGCTTCACGTCTTTGATGGATTCGTTCTGAGATAACTCCCCGGTTTGTTGAATGATGATGTCGAGTAAGCGAACCCAATCTTGGGGCTTCCGGGTTTGTTGCATGAGTAACAAATGTCGCTGAGACGTTCTTTCAACTCGGATTGAGAGCAAATAAGAGAGAAGCAATTGGTCTTGTTTCTCAGTCCTTACGACGTCGCGCGCTAGAGAAATTATGTCACGAAGGTCGATAAATAGATTCTCGAGAATCTTAATCTTAGCTTGGTTGTTCTCTGCATTGACCAAAGACTCATCTAAGCCTTCAATGCTTAAAAGAAACAGCCTCACGCGCTCGATTCTTACAGGGACTTTAATCCCAAACCACTCAACCTCATGTAAGACTGCTTCAGTCTTTTGCTGGGACTGATTCACTAAAGCATCAAAGTTCTCCAAGATTCCTTGGCTGCGCAATTCTAAGAGATCCACGGCTTTTTCGTCTCCAATATTATACGCGCAGTATCTCAAACTTGGGGCTATCTCTGCCACGCGCTGCTTATAAGGTGCTTGGTCTTCTTCCGCCACCGCCGACGCAAGTTTCTCATAAATCATCTGCGCCGCCTTCAAATTCTCTGCAGCTTTAGTCCAGATCTGCAACTCAAACTGGAGGCTTCCATGAATCCACGCAACGTACGCTTGCGATTCGAGCTTGGTACGAGCATCGCAACGCTCCTGTTTACACAACTCCTCCAACTGTAACGCATAAACACACGCTTTACGCAGTTTTTGCACTAAATGAAATTTTTTCCGAGGTTCTGTGTTTGCCTCTTGCCTCAGTTGCATAGCGTAGGCCCAGCAACGCTCCGACAACATTAAGGGAACTTCTAAGTAACGCTCGTCCGACTTTTTATCGCTTATATGAGCTTCTGTAACGTCGCGTTTCTTGAAATGACGCCTGTCTCCCTGCGGAAGCTTAAGAACTTTACGAAGGCGGCGAATACGACGGGAACAATACCCACGGTAGCGTTGATAATCTCCATGGCGCAGGCCGTGTTGTTGTTGGGCGTTTTTAATTACTTTTAGAACTGGGAAGAGTAACAGATGGTGAAAATGTGAGGTTAGGTAAAGTCGACTTACTTTCTAAAGTGAATAGGGCTAACGGCTCGGGCTGCTTGTGAGGCTTGTTATTCTCTTGTTGAGAGGTTTCCACGGTCTCTTCAGACACCATGACGAAGTCAGTGAAAAATTCGTGGAGTTAGAAGAAAGACTGGTTGTCAAAAGTGACAGTGACGTTTCTTTGCGATTGAAGCGACACCTGCCGATAAAAAGTGCGTGGATAGAGACAGGACCGGGCTCTGCATTTGTGGACCGCAGAGTCTTTAAATAATTCACGTAATTAAGTAAAAATGAACTTTATTAGGATTTTACTCATATGTACAGTTTGTGAAGAAACGCTTTCACCTTATTGTACTCCTCCCAGAACGCCCCCTTGTATTTCAAAATCACATCATCAACTACCCTCACTCGACTAGACAAATATTTGGCACACTCCGGCAACACCTCAGTATCACAGTTATCTTTATAATGGTTCATTTGTACCATTTCCGTCTCCAAGAACTTATTTATTCTAACTCCAGGTCTCAGTGCTCTCAAAGCATAATGATTGAACACCGTGAGTGCGTTTCTTGTAGAAACGAAACTCTTGACTGACTCCCTTGGTTGGCTAAAGTCACTTCTGACCACATTTTCCAAGAAAAAAACTCCTTTCCTTTCTGTGTTAAACTGACGGAGATAATAAGCATTTCTAACTGTATAAGAAGCGAACTTGTCTTCGCCCTCCGACAAGAAATCGTGTAACAGTTCCGCCCATGTGCTCACTTGTCGTGGTACGATTATTTCGTCAATGTCAACGGGAACTATAAAGTGTGACGCTGCGATGTTCCGGTAAAGACAATCATTGTAAGTTATTATTTCATAACGTCTTTTTTGCCAAAGTTGGACGGCTTTGTTCGAAGGAAGTGGTTCTAAAGGCTGAAACCGGTGAAGTTTTACATTTTCCTCGCGTTGTTGGTACAACTTCAAAAAGTCCAACGTGGCTTTGGGAAGATTTTCAAAATAAACCTCGAATTTGGTAGCGCCTAGAATCCTGTTGATGGTCAGCCACTGTAAGAGTCTTTCAGAGACGTTTTCCACGAAGTTGAGAGGCTTGACACATACGGTGAATGACGCTGAAGTTCCGGTGTCAGCTTGTGGGAAGATTTTTAGAGTTTGGGGGCTTTGAACGCACGGTTTGGTACTTATAGAGACACGAATTGGGGTTTTATGGAGAGGAACGTGACAAGATATGAGAAAGGGGTTGTAGTAATCGTGGGTGTCGTTCTGGTTCCAAGTTTTTGACCAGATTTTGGTAGCTTTGGCTCTGGTAACGTAGAAGTTGCTGTCTGACGATTGGATCTGGCAAAAAGTCTCGTTCCAAGTACCTGAAAAAAAATCCAGTCATAGAAAGAAGCACGTTTGCATATTTGCATTAGCTATCGTCGGTTTTTAAGTGGTTTCAACACACTTAATAAGTAAACTTTTAATTCTAATTACAGTTAGGTATGAAGATAATTGTGAATATTACCGACGCCTGAGGTTACCCGCTTATCAGGCCATTATTTCTCAGTCGAATAACAGTTCGTAGGTTATGACTCAGACGCCTCTAAAAAATGTTAGTTTTTAGCGCCTCCACCAAAACCAAAGAGGTTATTATTACGCCGGTAACAAGCAGCAATTATCTTAAACATTCAAAACCTGCAATTTTCTTTAGCCGGAGGCTCCTTATTTTAGTGACTATTTTTCTATTTTATTCCCACGCAGTATTGCGTAAGTTTAGCGATAGTTGTTGTGCTTAATCAAAATTCATTACCTAAAGTGGCTAAATCAATTAACATTGATTGGAAATTCAAACCGAACGGTGCGGTTTTTGCTAGAAAAATTTGAATTGATTAGTGTGATGCTGAGAACTAGGTGGTCACGTTTGGAGATGTTTTCAGGCGTTCTAAATTAAAAATTCAAATGAAAGAATTTACTGGAAATTCATATTAGTTGCATGTAATTAAATATGTAAATCGCGCAATATCAATAATAATTTATTGTTTCTTGACTTTTTACGCACAGTTATAAAACCATTGTGAAGATTATTGCAGGTTAACAATAGGTGAAAAAGAAATTGTATACACTTTACGCTTTGATTAATTTATGGGTAAAAAGCGTAATATATGCAATAGGCATGAAAACGTGAGTACAAGTATTCAATTCTCTACGAACTATCGGATTTTTTGCATTTCTTGTAATCTATAAACATTATGGATACTTTGGATTTCTTGCAGATTCTCTAGTAAGAATTTAGTTTTTTGCAAATGTTTTTAAAATTCTTGGATCTTTTCCAAAACCTACATCTGTTAATTGTTAATTTAAATCAAACATTTTTTAACTACTTTAAATTATTCAAATTTTCTATGACCCGATTCGAGTCACCTTCAATCTTTTAGATTTTATTAAATAATATTTTATTTTCAAAACGGCTCTAGAATTCTTGTACCTGTTGTAGATTTTCCAGATCCGCATTTTTAAGCGGTAGTAATAAAACGTTCAGTAATCAATTCCATTTTGCTCAGCAAAAAGTTGAAATGACTAGTACTTAATTAGATTTTGCACGTTAAAAAACTAGAAATGATCAATAAAATATTATTTTCTGCACAGTATAAAAATGGGAATGATGAGCAAAACATGCACAGTATTTGATTGTAATTTGTTCAGTATAAAAACCCAGTAAAAAATTATATGTTTATGTATTTAATACTAATTTGCACAAAAAATAATAAACGTTCAGTAGGCAAAAGCGAGACAACATTACCGGCCGTGAGTTTTCAGTTTTTTGAGCCCAACTCTGTCGGCAATGTCAGCAAGGCGGTCAACTTTAACACTCTCTTTAGAACTTATAAAGGTGCAATTTTTCGTGGTATAGGGTGTATATGAGAGCTCAGTGTATATCTTGTTTGTTTTGAACCTGAGGTCCAAACGTCAAAACTCGACCAAATTTTGAGACTGTACACAAGATTTGGCCAACTTATGTGTCGGGATGTACCGGCTAGGGATATTCTTACAACTTATGAGTTGGATGCATTGTTTTATAGACAGATGACGTCGTTGGCAAAAATGTCTTTGAAGATAAAAAAGTTTATTTCGTAATTTATTTCCATCAAATGAAACGTAAATTGTGCTTTGGTAATCAGAAATTGAGTATTTATTACTGATTTGGATATGTTTTAATGTAAACATTGTCAATTTTGACAGGTCCCTTAATTTTTTAATTTACTACCAACATTCAATAATAATCTAAAAATGTACACTAAAAATGACACTTTTTGTAGGTTTAGGGTTATTAACGAATGTTGGTAGTGAATTTAGAGAGTAAGAGAAGTGTCAAAATTGATTTGTTTACATTAGTACAATTCCAAATCAGTTAATTAAGTTCTATGGAGAATCTTGAAAATTTGCTATTTCTGAAGCCGTTAGACTAAATTTTTTTATGATCCTATTTTCAGGACCCTAGCAAATGTCAGGATGTACGATTTAATCTTGTAAATTTGTTAATTTTAAAATTATTACCCTCAAATTTATAGAATTAACTAGTTTTGGTATTTTATTAGTGTTCTAAATGAAACTCATAGATTTAATGAAATTAGTAAAAAAAATGAATACAATTTTTTTGATTTTGTAAACTCGCTGTTTTTTAAGAGTCTTAAATTTTTTAGAATTGTGTAATTTTAGCTTCATTACTCTAAACTAGAAAATCGTATCTTAAGTGGGAACAAATTTAGACAATTTTATTTTCAAGATTAATAAAAAAGTTTATAGAATCTTTTAGCATTTTAATTTTTGAAATTATTTGTCTTTTTATGATTTATTTTTATATATATTTTTATTTTATTTTATTTATTTATTTATTTATAGTTTTATTTTTTTTATACATTTTTATATCCAGAAAATTAGGAGTTCTTTGAAATCCTGTGAATTGTTGTTTTTCAGATTATCTGCATTTTTTAAAACTTATTAATTTTTTTTTTTTTCATTCATTGTATTGATTTTTTTAGATTGTCATTAATTGTTAATATTCGTTAGAACGTTTCCGAGACTTTTTCGTTTACTTCAAACTTTCGACCTTTTTAGATTGTTCGCTTTTTTTAGTTTTTGAAAATTAGCACGTCTAAAAATTGTTATTTCTCAGTCTTTTGAAATTTACTAATTTATTATTTCTAAAACTCCAAACCAGAAAAGAATGGCTTTAATAAGATATTCTATTTTCAAAGCCTAGGAAAAATAAACGCTTTGTATAAAATCTAAAAATTTTAAATTTTTACAATGGTAAATTTAAAACTTTTAGAATTAGCTATTTTTGATTTTGATTTTTATGAAAAATTAGCGGAATTCTTGAAATATAATTTGGGCTTCATTAGGGTTTTAAAGTGGGAAAATGATACCTTGAGCTCAATAGATTGTAAAACATTTTCTTATCAAATCCGATAAAAAATTTACATTGTGTTGATTCCGTTGCTATTTTTGAAATAATTTTGTTATATTTAGTAGTTTTGATTGTCTCAATGAACTTTACAATTAAAGAATTATAGACCTCGGTAATTAGACAAATTTAACAACTTTTTATGTTCATGGCTAATGGAAAATTTTCGTTGGATTATCAAATTATCTGTATTTTATAGATTCTATGAATTCTAAAAACATCTTTGGTGTTTCTTCCAAAAACGAATATAAATTTTCTAATAGAAAAAATCTGGGCTTACTTAATAAACCCACGAACTGTAAGCGGTAGTGACCGAGATATTTGGTTAAAAAAGTAAGAAAGTCGCTCTTTTGTAACATGTCCTTATCTAGTTTGATATCAACATAAAGTTAATTGACTTGCTCCATTTCTCAATATTTATGACCAGCACTTACGATAAGTATTTTTAGATTACCTACGTGATCTTTTCAAAAGTGAAACGTTTCTTAATACCAGAAAATTTTCCTGTTTTGAAGAAATTTTAACACAGAAGGTTATCACCGTTGTTAAAATGCTGCTTCATTAAAACCGTTTCTGTAATCTAATCTGCAGTTTCATGCCGACGTTATGTCACTACAGTTGTCAATATTTTTTTTCCGTTACATTCTCTTTGTATCTCTTCCCATGCATTAAGCTAGCTTGTAGCCCGTCAAAAATATTCCTGCTATTTGCTAAGAGTCGGTCGTAAAGATGTTGAGATTCTCACAGTCCACACAAAAACGGAAACTTCACTAGATAAAATGTAAATTTCGTGTACAAAACACGAACCTCATTCTTTTAAACACACCCGGAAATCACGAATTTTAATGAATAAATTATTAGTTTATGGTTTTAAATGAATTGAAAGTAGGCGGTTTTGTCGCTCCATCGCGTTTAAATAAGTTTCGTGTTCACGCCGCCAACATTGTTTGAACGGTCAATGAAGTTTGTCTCATTACATGGTCGTTTCGAAAAAAAAGTGCTGTGAACACGGAATCATTTGCACGCTTTTTTAGTCAAAACCTCTCACGCTTTGTGAGCTTTATTTCCTTGCTTAATTGAATATATCAAATGCGAATTTAATGCCTTAAAGAAATTAGTCACGAAAACAAAGCGCTGAGATATAACACCTGATAAAAATAACTAGACTCGTTTCTTTCCTATCAGATTTCGATTTTTAATAGTTTTGCGCGCTCAAGAATTTCTAATTTATATTTAAATTGGCGTGATTCGAGGACTCTGCACGAATAGCTATTTATGATAATTTATGAGCTTTTAACTGATGCTGAATCTTGTGAAAACCGACCTCCTTTCCCTCCTCACCTTTAACCATTGCAATTATCCTTAGAAATCCGTAAGGATAGAGCCTCCGATCGTGGTACACCGAATAAACGAAAACGTTCCCGACTTTCGTCCACAACCCATTTTCTCTTCTTTCTTGTTTTATTTTCCTGAATTTCCCGCGACAATCGAACTCTTCACTTTCAATTTCGATCTGTTTTAGCAAAGAAAACGCGACAATTTTCCGATTTTCAATCTCACTTCTCCTCTTGTACCGGCTCCTTTGACGCTCCGAGATTTCCGCAAGAAAAACGAAACAACAAATGATAACACCGACAACTAACGTGAAAGACAACAGCCGCGGCGCACTTCTTGCAACTGGCATAACACCGCGACTTTAATAGTTGATAGTTGCGAATTGAGTGAAGGAATAAAATCTTTTGCTTTCTATAGCGGTGTTCCTGCACAGGAAAGAACGGTGACAAGATTACGTCATATTTGAAGGTGTAAATAGAGCCGTGCTCAACGGTTAATCTTCCCACAATCATTTCCATTTAAATAGCCGTTTATATCCCACCATGATTGAATGATGGCGCCCAGAGGGGAGGCACGGAAAATCGCCGAACACGGGTTGTTGTTACGACGGTTGCTAAGTTATTTAATGGCGCAAAGAGGGGAGGCAAGTGTCACGTGTACGAAATGATAAATCATCTGAAATAATTCCACTTAACGGCTCCATATGGTCTTTACCGTTGACTATTACACTTGTAAGATATGAACTGTAATCGTCAAATGGTCACTTTGAAAGCACCCGATAATTATTAGATTTTACAGTTAATTACCATCACCTTGCCCGGCACGTCTGAAGTGTAATTATAAGGTCTCGATAAAAAGAGCGAGGCAAAAAATAAATTTGAATTTTCTCGTAATAATCCTCATTCTAATTTTATGCGATGAGCAGGCTTCCCACAGTTCTCATCCTGCTGTAAATTACCAAATTTCGCCTCGGAAAAGGAAAAAAAAAAGATATAAATCGACAGTTCGCTAAATTAAAATTTATTAATAGCCAAAACGGAAGTAATATCTTACAGTGCAAAAAAACAATATGGCTAATTCTCAGATCCCATACACGTCTCCTCCTTTCCTAAAATCGGCGTTAGCGTAAATAGCCTCGGAGACTTTCAAAAGGGCACAAATTATAGACCCCGCGTCTTGGTACCGGCTGGTTTTGTGTCCGATGGCTTCTAGACCGTCCAGTACTTGCTGTAAAAACTGTAAACTTTGTGTTCAATCAACTGAAATAGAATACCTGTAACACCCCATATTCGTATTGTATTTCCATGGGGAAAAGTTGGTGGTGGATTCTGGGAGCGTCGATCGCCTCTTTGATGTTTTCGTGGAACCACAACGTGCGCATGATGACCTGAGGAAATGGAAGGCGTAAATCACGTCACGTTCAAAAAAGAAACAAGGTTTTAATAGCCAGGAAAGGTAGAAGATGAGTTTTATTCTCAGTAATTGTATGGTAATTTCCGAGTAGATTTATCGTAATCATGTCGCATCTCACCTGAGCTACTGCAGTGGTGATTTTCGTTCCTCCAGACGCCCCAATCACCAATTTAACGTCGTCGTTTTCATCCACCACGATGGTGGGACTCATCGAAGACAACGGGCGTTTTCCGGGCCTCAGTTCGTTGTTCGGAGATCCGGGAAGATTAAAATAGTTCCGGAAATAAGGAAACGAAAAGTCATCCATCACGCTATTTAGTATGATTCCGGTCTGTTCCGATGTCAGACCCGCCCCAAAGCTACAAAAACCGTCAGAATTTTCCACAACCTCCCTCTTTCTACTTACAACAAATTTATAGAGCTGGTGACGGAAACAGCGTCTCCGTTTTCCGCTAATACTGAAATATGGGCCGTCCCGTGGTCGCCCTTGCTGTAAAATTTAGCGCCATAGTCCTCGGGATCTTTACTGGTGGAGTTATCTTTGATTTCTTTGCGGACGCTTTCGGCGTATGCGGGAGAAGTTAAGTTTTGTAGCAACTAAAATTATGTGACCAGTAATACAGTAAGTTCGAAAGAAGAAAAAACATACGTTGGATATGTTCACAAAAGAAGTGTCCCCTAATTCCGTTCGTCTCGCGTAAGCGTATTTGAAAGCTTCTGTTATTTTATGGTATGTTTGGATAGTGTTGGGAACGTCTTCGATGTCTCTTGGTTTGAATTTGAAGCCGTCTAAGATGTTCATTATGAATCCTAGAAGAGCCCCGGAGCCAGGAGGTGGGACCGAGTAGATTTTTTTATGGTCTCGGAGTTCCACGACGATAGGGTCCATCCATTCTGCCCTGGAATCATGTGTTTTTGGTGGCAACAACGTTGAGTAACTTACTGGTAGCTGGCTAGGTCTTCTTTAGTGATGATGCTGCCGATAGTCTGTAAATCTTCTAAAAGCATTTCGCTCAAAGCACCAGTGTAGAGATCATCTCCTCCGTTTTTAGCCACCAACTTCAAAGTTTCACACAGAGTCTTTGGAATGACGGTCGTTCCCGCTTTTTTAAAACTGCCATCCTCGTCGTAGAACCACTCTCTAAAAACTGACACAGTTAGCACAGATCACACTAAAAGAAAAAACGAACCTAAAATTACTGTCATTTAAAAACCTAGCTTTAAATAGGGAAGTATACTGATGCTTGGACATCTGGTAACCTTTTTCGCACAATTCTATCGTGGGTTCTACAAGTTTGGACCATTCTAGTTTCCCGAAACGGTCGTGCGCTGCTTTGTATCCGCGAAGTTCCCCAGGGACGGCTATAGCTAAAGCTCCTGAAATGTTCAGTTAGAAATCAAAGTTGAACTGAAAACTTCTAACCGTTTTGTGATGTGAGAGGGTCGTTTTTGTATAAATCGGATGTAGCTTTGGAAGGAGCGGTTTCGCGAGCGTTTAAAGTGTAAGCTGTGTTATTTTCTTTAATGTAGATTGTCATGAGAAAGCCGCCTCCGAGGCCCATGCTTTGCATGGTGAAGACTCCGTTGCAGAACATGGTTGCGATGGCGGCGTCCACGGCGCTGCCATTTTGTTCTAAGATGGATCTGAAACAGCAACAAATTTTTAGAATTTGAATAGAATTTTTGTTCATTTTCTTATTATTTTAATTGCCCCAAATCACAAAATTATATAAGAAGAGAGAAAAAATATAGTAACTTCTATTTATGGGATTCTCTAATTTATTTAAAATCTAAAACTCCGTTTTGAAGTATAAAATTATACAGACAAATTTTAGAAATTAGAATTTGAAAATTTTCTATAATTTAAAACGAACTTGGAAATTTGACAGTTTAAATGCAAAAGCAATGAAATCCAGGAAGTTCCTATTTTTGACTTGTTTGTTAACTGTAGCAAATTCCAAAATTATAAAGCAGGAAAAACAAATTTTCGGATTTTTTGCATTTTAGGAAATACCTTTAATTATATTTTTTAATTTTATGTTAGACCCTAACATTGTCAGTTCTAAGGCCACATCAATAAAATTTGGGTAGACTACGATTTTTAAGTTCTTTATTAAGCCTGCCAAAATTTTTAAAAATTTAATTTAAAAAAAAACCATCAAAAGTTTTTAACAATTTATATTTAAACCTGAAACTGCCTTCATTTTAAAGCAATAGCAATGAAATTCACAAGAGTTATTGCTTTTGATTTGGTCATTAACTGTACCACATTACAAAAGTACAGAACAAAAAAGTCAAATTTTAGAAAATTTTATTTTTAGCTTGAACCAAAAATGTATACCGGTTTTTATTAAATCCGGTAATTGTGGCAGTTCCAACGCTAAAACAACAAAATTTGAGACACTTACTACTGTTGACTTTCTTATTAACTGTACCAAATTTCAAAACATTTTCACATTTTTGTCGAGCCAGAAATTCCTAAAATTTTATATTAAAATCTGTTATTATGGCAGTTTTAACGTAAAAAGAATAAAATTCAAAAGGGTTACTACCTTTGACTTGTTTATTAACAAAATTATAAGGCAGAAAAAACAAATTTTAGAGATTTTTGCATCTTAGGACACCATTTTTTTCTATTTTATATTAGAGCCTGAAACTCTTTCAGTCTTAATGTCATATCAATAAAATTTTGGTAGACTACAATTTCCAACTTTTTTATTAACTCTCAAACATGCAAAATTATTAAGCAAAAGAGTTTAATTAAAATTTCTTTTTTTTACCAATTTATATTAAAACCTGAAACTCCGATCATTTTAATGCTACAGCAATAACATTGGAGAAAGTTTTTATTTCTGTTTTTACAGTTAATTGTGCCAAATATAAAATTATAGAGCCGAAAAGCCAAATTTTACAAAATATAATTTTTAGGTAGCACCAAAAATTTATACCATGTTTTATTTATGCTGTAATTGTGGCAGTTTTAACGCTAAAATAATAAAATTTGAGAAAGTTACAATTGTTAACTTTCATATTAACTGTGCTAAATTGCAAGACCATAAAATCAAAGTGTTAAATATTAGAAATTTTCACTTTTAGGTCCAGCCAAGAATTGCTTATATTTTGTATTAAAATCTGGATTTGTGGCAGTTTTAAAGTAAAAAGAATAAAATCCAGAGAGCTTACAACTTTTGCGTTTAATTTAAACAAAATAAATTTTTGAATTAAGCAAAAAGAATTTTTAAAATTAATTTTATATTCGAGCCTGGAACTGTTAGCCATATTAATGAAATTTGAGTACGCTACGCCTTTAATCTGTTTTTTTAACACCAAGTTGTAAGAATATAAAACAAACGGAACAATTGTTATAAAATTTTATTTTTAGCTCGAACCAAAATTTTTAGCATTTTATATTAAAAATTATCAAGGACATCGAATTACAAAATTATAGAGCAAAAAAATTTTTTTAGATAATGTCATTGTTATTCCGAACCAAAAATTTCCAACCTTTTTATTGAAATCTGTAATTCTGGTAGTTTTTTATTGCAATAAATTTTGAAAAATTGCTATAATCAGCTGTGTCAATTTACAAAATAACAGAGCAGAAGGGACATATTTTGAAAATTTTAATTATTTGGACAAAACAATTTTTTTAATATTATTTGTTTAAACCTGTCGTGTTAATTTTAACGCTATAGCAGGAATACTATTTCTGTCTTCCTAATTAACTCTGCCAAACTACAAATAAATGGAGTAGAAAAGGCGAATTCTAGATTTGTCATTTTCAGGACAAACCAAAAATTTCCTTCATTTTTTAAAAAAACCCGGAACTTTGGCAGTTTTAACGCTCCGATAATAAGTTTGACGATGTAATTTTTGGCTTGCTTGCCCATTGTGCTAAATTCCAAAATTGTAGAACCAAGAAGACAAAATTTAGAATTTCTCCGTACTTCCCCCAAGAAAACTGAATGTGCTGGAGTTTTTTTCCATCAAAAATATTCGACCTCTAAATAAAAATAAATATCGCGTGTTATTTTGAGTGTTATCGGTGAAATGGAAACACAACTCGATAAACAAGTTTCAAAACATTGTTGATATCGATAGAAGCAGTAAAATTTAATGCTGCCGGATTAAAAGAGTGTTTGCAGGTACCAAAACCATGATTACGTCAGTGTTGGCACAAATCCTTCGACTATTAACGTTACACAATGTACTCAAAATGTAAACAAACAACCAAACAGGATTCCATCAACAATGTTTTTTATTTTTTGCAGATTACCGAGATCGCTCTTATCTTAAGTTGTTTGTTTATCAATTTACGATAACTTTAATAGCATAGAAACAATGTAAGCAACATCTTACTGTCGCTGAATCATGTCGAAAATAAACCAGACGTCGTAATAATAGCCTTTTTATTTCGGGAAGCGGACGTCACTGAACGCTCACATCCTGAGGTGTCCTTAAAATTACCTAGAGCTTCTTTATGCAACAAAATATTGGTAAATAAAGCGAAATCGTTGACCCTGTATACATCCCCTCCATCGATCGACTCAACCAACCACAACAAACACCGTCGACCTTGAAAAACTGGAAACTTTCCAGAAAAAAAAACATCTCCAACGAAAAGTATTTATTAAAAATACAGTACTACAAAATTAACAATAATTTATTAGTAATACATTGCTTCGTCTAGTTATCACAAACTAATCCATTCTTGAGAAGCGACACAAACGAATCACAACCATAACGAAAGTCCTCAAACTCAGCCGAACGTCTTTGGATCAAAAATCACAACAAGGAACTCAATTCTTCGCCTTTCTGTTGGTTTCAGTGTTCATCATCTTGGTGACGATTTTTCTGGAATGTCCGCTTGGATCGTAGTGATTGGTGTGTTCGCTAACTTCTCTCTTCGATCGCTGCTTTCCACTATGGCCACTGTAGATATGTTTGTCGTATTGGAAATTGTAGTGTTCATATTCGTCGAAATGGCTTTCAGACATCTTGCACACGGATTTACTGTCAATAGTATTCTGACACTGACACAAAGCAGGGCTGCCTCCTGCTATATAGAGAAACCGACGCAAGCGCAGTTCAATCCTGCTGTTCTGTTGGTCTTTCATATTTTCCGATTTTATTCATTTTTAATCGGACGTTTCTAGAACGCCACAATCACCTTGATATTCCTACTTTGTTTACAAAGATGAAATGAGAGAGAGGTCTAAAAGAACCACACCTGTAGAGAAATCACTGATTTTCTGACGGTTTCGGGTCAATTTTTTCTATTCTAATCTTCTGTTATATTGAACGACCGTGATATTTACTGATACTGCGTGTTTTTAGTAGTTTCTTTTTTTGTCTTTGTCTGATACGTGAGTGGAAAGGTCGAAGGAAAAAGCCTTGTTTGCATTATTAAGGGTAAACATTCGTCATAGATAATTAATGCAAGATGGAGGTTTTTCAATAACGTGGCGTTTCGTCAGACATTTTTGTCTAAGCAGTCAAATAATTAAGCAAGTAGACTAGTATCGTAAAAAACAATACCTTGAATTTGATGAGGATGACTCATCATAGAAAAAATCGCAAACAATACGATATCAGTAACTAACTACGTTCTAGATTTTTTTTGAGCACATCATTGCCGATTCGAAAGGGAAGAATGACCTAATCAGTTCTGTTTGCTTTGTTGCTGCGAGTTTCTTCAACTCGATAAATGTTGAATTGTTGCAACGTTGTGTTTACAAACTTCGTTTTATCATCGTTTCCCACTTAGCAACAATACCAACATTGCAGCAGTTTGCCGTGTTCAACGGTAAAGGAGACAAACCGGAAGACGACCACAACTTGATAACTCATATTTCTGTTTTCGTTACGTTAACTGCGGCAATTACAACACCAAGCCAATATTTCGATTTCCAAGCGTGGGGAAATCTGAATCTGGTTTGAGTCCGTAATCTATCAAGGCAGTTCGTTTTTACTCCATCTCTTGTTCTCTTTCGGACTGATTGCCTTCAAATTAAAAATTACAATTAACAACGTCACGTGACGAAAATTCCATGTCTGTTATTAATCAATCGCAATTTATTTGGCAATTACAACAAGTTTAGAACAGATGTTTGATTGTATGCAAAAACTAAGTTAAGTCAGTGGCGTCCGTAAGCAGGTATGAATTTTGCGCGAGGTTTAGCGGAGAGGTTGTTGCCCCAAATGCTATCCTCAGATTGATATCAATGCATTTTATCAAGGTTGACAGGTTCAGCGATGCAATGAAATTTGGGAAATTTCATATTTTTTATTTACTTATTAGTTCGATTAAATCAAAACTACAGAGCAGCAGAGGCAAATTAACGAAAAAAAAAAAAAAAATAGATGAAACAAAAATTTCTTTTTTATCAATATTGGAACTATGGCAGTTCCATGGTTTCAAAATTTAGAGAGTTTACTATCATCGACTTACCGTCACAAGATGAACAGAAAAAATAAATTTTTGACGAATCGAAATTTTTTTGGTAATTTCTTTGGTAATTTCAATCCTATAGCAATTAGATTTATAGAGACTACAACTTCTGTCTTAGTTATTAACTCTTGCAAATTACAGAATTATGAAGCAAAAATTATAATTTTTGGAAATATTCACAAATTTGTATTGTGGGAACAAACCAAGATTCAACGCTTTGACAATGATATTTTAGAAACTTATTATTTCTTGTCAACTGACTGTCTTTTGATAAAATACAAAAGAGAAAAATCATATTCAGATTAAACCAAAAATTTCTAAGATTTTTTACTAAAACCTACAATTTTAGCAAATAGGTGACAAAATTCGAAGAGGTTACTACAATGAGTTTGCTTATGAAGTGTACAAAATTATAGAGCAGAAGAGCCAAATTGCTTAAATATTTAGACTTAAAAAGTTTCTTAAAAATTAATTTCTATAACATTTTAAGTTCTACAAATACATTCTAAAATTATGTTAGATTTTGAAGGAATGATCTCGTGATGTTTTCGATATCAAATTTTTAAAGCTTTGTAGATATATTTTCGGGTGTATATTTACAACTAAAAACTGAATTTTTTTTTTTTCAGTTTATTAGCTTTTTTTTAATTTAAATACTTTATTATAATATTTATATTCATAATTATATAATTCATTATTATTAATCTCATAAACTAATTTTTCTAATAGCATTAAGTTCAATTATTTTTTTTGTAGATTTTTTAAGTGTAGTTTAGAATTTAGTAGAAATAGTGAATTTTAAAGTAACATTGGAAAAAAATGTTTTTTTATAATTTTCTAGGCAAAACTCTAAACTATCAAATTCAGATTTAAAAATTTTAAGTTTGATGAACCCAAAATTGCAAGTTTAGAATTTCGACGTCACAAATTCTAAATCTGGATATAAACATTTTTAAATCTTTTGCTTCTTTAAGCTAAATTTAGGTCTTCATAATCTGCAAATCATCTAAATTCTGTTAAAAGTTAAAAATTGTAAGCTTTTGATATGTAAAAAGTCAAAAGTTTAAGCTTATTTAAAGTGAGTGAAAGTGTAGAATCTGAGACGATAAAATTGAGAATCCAGAATTCTGAAGGTAATTAAATTAAATTAAATTCTAAATTCTAAATTCGATTTGAATCCGAAAATTTGAGGATTTTAAATATAAAGTTAATCTATCTATTCAAGAATTTAGATAATTTAGTAAGACTTTTCATTTTTTTTTATTTTCGGGTATAAAATAATAGCAAATGAAAAACTGCTTAAAAAAAATAATTTTTATTAGTTTTATTTGCAATTTCGATTTTCTTTTCGGATCTAAAATATGTAAATATTTTTGAATTCTATAAAATATTTTAATACTTTAATTAAGACGTTTTTGGACCTTCTCATATAATAGTTATGACTTTAGACATTTAAAATAATTGAAAATTAACAATATATAAACTGAAAACGTAATAAATAAAAAAATATAATTAAAAAAATTAACTTTTTTTAACTTTATACTAATGCCTTGGTAAAACATTTCCAAGACGTTTCTAAAATTTTAATACTGTCATCGTTGCTTAATGTGGAAAAACATGTTGAAAACTGCTGTATTTGTCATGCCAGACTCACCAAATTTGACGTTTTGGGAACTTACCGATAAATAATGAATTCTATTGACATTTGTCACTGGTGATATTTTTTGTTTCAATTTTGTATCAATTTTCAACTTAGTTATTTTTCGTTTTTGCAATCCGACGTGCAACGTTGTGACGTCATGACATATAGCAGAAGTCACCAAAATGTGCTGAGCGTTTCACCACCTTACCCCCACCCAATATTTACGCTATAAAAATAAACTTTGGGGGAAAAATATTAAACGATAAAATAAAAATTTTAGAAAAATTTTTGGCCGGATCATTTCGTTTATTTATCTGTGCAACTTTGGTAGTTTTGACTCTAGAAATAATTTAATTTTTTGAAGTTGCAAATTTTGTTTTTTAAAATCCATATTTTAACGTATTTATTATTTTTCAGTGTAATTGTTGTCTCTAAGTCAAATATTTTCTTATAATTCTAAAATTTAATGTTTTATTTTAGATTCGTAGCATCTAGCAAATTCCTTAATTTTTGTTTCCAAAAAAAAGATAAATTCTCAGAAATGGGCGTCTTTTTTTTGAATATTAATATTTTTTTATCAAAAGATACTGCACACAGAAACATCTAGTGCTTTTAAAATTTTAGATTTTAACAAGAGATGATCACTAGAAATAATTTACACATTTTAAAATAAAAAAATAAAAACGTAGACCTAAAGGAATTGATTTGATTTGATCAATTGATTGAAATATTGATCACTAATAATAATGTATAGTAGAAATCTTAGAATTGCATAATATTTTAATAGTAAACTTATTTGGTACAATTAAGTTTCTAATTGTGAAGATTTTGATAATTTTACACTTTTCAAGACATTGAAATTTACAAAACTTTTAAAATTACGATGAGATTTTGACAACTGTGATAATGCTCTAGAGCCAAATTTGAAAAAAATCTGCTTAAAATTGTCGAAAACTATGCAAATTTATTTCAACATGCAAATTTATTATTCTGCGTTGTAAAACAAAATACGACTTTTCTGTGAAAACCATAAAAGACAACTTACTTTCCTATCTCCGCGCACGCCGCCCCATCGGCACAAACCGCCGCCTTCCTAAACTTCCTCTGTCTCGAAGCCGACGGTGGTAAACTCTTCACTGGATTTGGGGGTACCAACTTATCTTCACCCGTCTTCGGCTCGAAAAGTTCATAATGGTAGGCAAATCCAATACAGGCACAGATAATGATTACCACGACGATGAAAATAACACATCGCTTCTTGATCCTCGGACTGCAGACAAAAAGACACGTAAGAGACCAAAAACTATCAAAACATACATGTCATCTTCGTAGTTTTGTTCGGAATTTAATAATTTCGTTCTAGATAATTTATCGTTTTTTCGGCGACATTTTCGGTAGACTAGAACAGATTTTTTTCCGATAATTGGAGAAGTTAGGGAATGTTTAAAATCAACCATTGCTTAACATTGCGGGTAGTTTTTCTTGCTACATCGTGACTGACTGACGCAAGAGGTGGTGAACACAATCGATTTCTGCAGGGGAAACTTGCGCGATTTTGGGAGCGGCAAATTTGATTAAATGCGAACAGCGGGGCATTAGTATGTTCGCAACCAGACCGTGGAGGATTTTATGCAAATATTAGTTTATGCAAATGTGTGGACAAGCATAAAAATGCTAATCTAGTGTGTTAATTAAAATAATAATTTTTTTGTACTTGGTGTAGTTAACACGTCTTTAAAAACAAAAATACATTATCTTGTCAAAACATCGTTTGGAATGAAAGTGACGTATCAAAATCTGTCCAACCTTGATTGATTTTCTGAGATTTTTTTTCGGTGCTATGGGCACTGGAAGCCATGATCATTTCTCCTGGAAGTTTAAATGAGGAATTTTCCTCTCACTTTTGGCAACTATGCTCTAATAAGAGATGAGTTAGTCGACATGGTTAAAATTGTTAAATTTTTTGCTCCGAAAGTGGTTTGGAATTTGATTTTTGTTGGTAGCTCTGTTTGTCTTTTGACAGTTGAACATGCAAAGACAGTTATTATTTGTCAAAGTCCAAAAAGAACTACCAATAGATTTTAGTTTCCAAAGCCTATGCAGGCATTGGAAAAGTACCAAGTCCTACGATTACAGGAATTTTTCGAGATATTTAACTGGAAATATCTGTTTTTTTATCAAACGACATGTTCTTGATTTTATGAGATTTTTGATAACAAAAGTTAAGTGGGCACGTTGATACAAAGTGATTCTTAGAGGTAGCTCAAATTTTTTTGACTTCAGTTTTGAAAATTTAGAAAAATAATTGACCTACAAACTGTGATGTAGTTGCTTCTTTTGTAAGTAATTTACGAGAACAGGAGGCAAAATTAGGTAAGAGATAAAATAGTTTAAACAAAGTGATTGTAAATCAGTTTGATTTGGAGAAAAACTTGATATTTTCTTCTCATGATTCCTCATAATTTTGAAAAAGCACCAGAATTTTCGACAAGTCATTCTAAATAATAATAGCACTAGAATTGGTCGTACTTGACTCCGTTTCTCGTCTTTTATTAAGCAATTAAAAAAGTAATAATCACTCCGTGAACACGCAACTTTGTAAAAAAATTCTGACGCAATTTAGAGAAAATTTTTCAAAAATCACTACAGACATACCGTGTCTTATTTTGTCTCCCCACAATCCGATACTGATCTTCAACGTTCGTCATCGCCAAAGA
This sequence comes from Cynaeus angustus, assembly GCA_030157275.1. Classification (NCBI taxonomy): domain Eukaryota; kingdom Metazoa; phylum Arthropoda; class Insecta; order Coleoptera; family Tenebrionidae; genus Cynaeus; species Cynaeus angustus. The sequence continues at coordinate 15,787,618 of CM058064.1, forward strand.
CTTCCTTCACCAAAGCTGACACTTTAATGGCATTTTTGTCGCGCGTACCGCCATAATTTAACGCTCCCGCGATAAAATCAGAGTCAACAGACGCAACAACAGCTGATCAGATACTTAAATTTAAGTGACTTACAATCGAGTTCGGCCGACTGTCCCTTCGGCGATATCGAGCGAAGTGATGGTCATCCTACAAGAAAACTGCCCTGTAATTACAAGCGCATTTTTCTATAGGACTTGGATTTGGATAGCGCGCTGGAGAAAGTTGAGCGTGACTTGAGCACGATTTGATTTTGGTCAGTTGTCAGTTGTGATGACGATTGTGGCACTGGGTAGGATAACAATAGAGAGTTTGACGCGGCACACCTGCGGCCATGTGTTCTTGGACGAGCGATTCCACAGGTGAGTTCGAGATTGGTATGCACTTTGATGGTGACCTGGTTCGGGGGGTTATTATGTGACGGAGTTTTGCGGAAATGGTTGATATAAAAGAACAGGATGCTTGCGGTGTGCTGGTCAACAATGGTAACTTTTAAGCGAAGGTCATGGGTTGCTGTCAAGACGTGGAATTTCTTGTGTGGAGCGGGAGATGAGACGGAGCGCATTGGAAGCCAAGGACTCCACAATTTCAAATTTTCTTGCTATTCCAATCATTTTTTTTTAAATCGGTTTCACATTTCAGATCCAATTTCCGCTTATCAGTAGCGTTCCGGTCGAATAATATTACCGTCTTACACCTAATTTTATGTAATCCCCGCCTTATCCTTATCGCCTTCCAACATGTAGCCACGTTACCTTTTGTAATAATTTTAGTTTGTAGTTTTAGAAACACAACATTTGGCTGAAAATTCAGTCCGTCTGGAATCCGCGAATTCCGGCGCTCATCCGAGTATGAAATTTCTTAGAGGTGAGTGTTTTTCAATTTGATAAGAAAGCAAGGTCGTGAGTGCTATTGTTGAATGATATGAATTTAGTTAGTTTGACGGCAATTATCTAATGCCTTGAACTTGCTTCGTTTCCTGTCATCAACCAATTGAAAACGCATATTGAGATTACATCTCTTGGCCCGAACAAATTGGTATAATATGGAAACTTTTTATTGGTGTTTCCGGATCATATTTCACGGTATGAATGAAAAAGGAAATGAAGAAACAAGGTGAATGACATTTAAATGAAAATTATACAAATTTTGTTAACACGGAAGATACGCAATTTTTAATTTAATTTCATCGTATTCTATATTTCAAATCTTCAATTTCGTTGAAATTAATATTCTCCCGTTTATCTCGATTGAAATCTTTTTTTATTTAAATTTTTCATTTCTCAGGTATTGTTGGTTGCATACCCACCGAGTACTTTGAAATTCTATATTTTTTGTTTACGTCAAAGCTTCGATCAAAAATTCTGTACAGCTAATTTCACTTACCGTAATTTTTCATGTTCGATCGCGTCTGTGTCTTCTTCCAGTAATTTGGTCATCTCTGAATCCATTTCGTCCATTTCTTCGTAAAAAACTAGTAACTTATAACGACTGCCACGAAAAGAGTTCCTCTAAATTTGGAAAAGTTTGATACAAACATTGTTCAAACGTCGCACTTTTGTGTGTCAAGCTTTATAGAATGAAATGCATGCGCATTGAAAAGCGGGGTAAATAAATAATGAGGTATAAATCAATCAATGGGTCGTTTATAGCAGTCGTAGTTGATAATTTCATGTTATGACTTTAAGTTGCTACACTTCGTAAATGTTTCGGGCTAAATAAGTATAACTTTAGGAAAACAAAAGATTTCTAGATCGGGTGTTTTTTTGAAAATGTACATACTGGAAAACAAGAATTTTGGACTAAAAATGTTTAGCCATTCAGATTTTATATTTGCAGAACTAGAAAAAAATGTTCAAATTTGAATTTTTGTGTTTTTTTAACCATAGAACTAAAATTATAAGCGCAAAAAAGGATTTTTTGACTTGTTTTCTAATATAAAAATCATAAACAATCATCACTCTAGAAACAATATTAATTTCAAAATTTTTATAGCTGAGAAAATATTTAAACTTGGTCAATTTGAGAAAAATAAAGTTTACGTAGTAAGTATCTTACAAGTCTCCAAAAAAGCTCAAAATGTTAATCAAACTACAAATTTTTTAATTCTTAAAATACCATACATACCAAAAAAGCTGAAAATTCTAGTTAGTTGAAGGTCTGAAAATATATAAAATTTTATTGCAACTATTGGTGAAGATTTACAAATTTTGAAAAAAAATACAGTGAACTCAAAATTTTCTAGTGTCACGATGAAAATTTGAGAAATATTTATGTAAATCCAAAATCGTAGAAGTTTTATAAATAATCCTGAAAATTTCAAAGGTATTAAAAATCTTATCACCATTTTAAATTCAAATATTTAAAAAAAAATATATTTGAAAACTCTTTTAGCTCAAAAGTATGTATAAAATATCAAGAAGATATTATAAATTTTGGATGTAAATTACTTATGTACGTTCTGAAAATCCTAAAAATTCTCAAGTATGGAAAAACTTATTACAAAAATGGGAAAAACTTAAATACTTGCTAATTATTGAAAATATTTTGTCTTTTAGATCTTGGGAACTTCTAGTAAGTCAAAAGATTTTTCAAAAATACAAAAATTTTGAATTCAGCTATTTTATTTTGGCTAGTTTATACAAATTTATAAAATTCCGACAAGAGGCTTGCTAAAAGTCTTCAAATTTAAAAATTTGCTCAATAACTTTCTTAAAATTGTATAAATTAAAAAAAAATAATTTGTTTCAAAGCAGATTTAACTTATTAAAAAAAAGACTTGAAAACTGTAAAATAGTCTTCTTGTTTACAAAATAAAAAAAAATGGTCAAAAATATGCATTAAATACCAAGAAGATATATTACAAATTTTGGATTAAATTACTAAAAATCTTAAAAAATTCCAAGTATGGGAAAGCTTAAACCAAAAATCTAAAATACTTTCTAATTATTGAAAATATTTTCATTTTTGGATTTTTAGAAGCGCCTCGAGAACTTCTAATAAATTGAAAGATTTTCCAGAAATACAAAAAAAAATGAATTTTTGAATTCAGTTATAACTAAATTATTATGTGTCTAAATAAAATTCAAATTAGAAGAAATTAACTAATTTGTGAAATTCCGACAAGAGGCTTCCCAAGAGTCTTCAAAGTTGAAAATTTGCCTACCAACTTTCTCAAATTTGTATATTTTAAAAGTATTTTAATTCTTTTAAAGCAAATTTAATTTAATAAAAAAAAAGTTGAAAACTATAAAATAGTCTTCTTTTCTGCAACATGAAAATTTTAAGCTCCAAAATACCAAAAAGATATTAGAAAAATAAAAAAATTGGGTAAACTTCTTAAGTAGTTATGTACTTAAAATTTTACAAATACTTAAAATCTTACAAATTATGAAAAAACTTAAAACGAATTTCGCAAATTTTAAATGCTCACAAATTATGGAAAATATTTTGATTTTGGGATTTTTTGAAGCATTTTGAGAATGAATTTCCCATTTTCCTAAAAATACAAAAAGTAAAAATTTCGTGAATTCTGATTTTTTATTGCATGTTTAGTTGATACTCAAATTAAAAAAAATGAACTAATTTGTAAAATTTCGAGGAGGCTTGCTAAGAGTCTTTGAGTTTAAAAAATTATTTCTTAATATATCTAAAATATTTTAAGGCAAATTAAAATTGTTTCTACTTAATTTTAATTAATTTTACTTAAATTTGAATATTAGTAAATTTACATAGTTATTGTTATTGTTCTGTAATTTTAGAAGTTCCTACATTGCATTCAAATTTATGAAAAACGTTAAAATAATATTTTTTTATTTGGAGAAACCTGAGACATATTTTTTAACAAATAAATCAAGGAAAGATTTATTATTTCATTAAAATTTAAAACTGTGAGGCGTTAAAAAGATAATTTTATTTCGTATAATTCTATAAATCGTAGTTTTCAAAGTTTAAAACCTGAAAATACCTTTAAAAGATAAATGTGATGCAATTTAAAAATCTGACTTAAAAGTTGCTATTAATGGAGTAAAAAATACAAAAAATCAATGCCAGACGTTAACTACAAAGCAAAACATAATTCCATCCGGAGAGCAACCCGAAAATGTACTTCCCAAAAACCGAACAAATTTGAAGCAATTGTAATCTCCAACACGCTTAAGGAAAAAATCTCCTGTGAATTTCATTTAAAATTATCCCTCAATGCAACTCTTTATTGAAATTCTATTTTCCGAAAACGAATCCCGCGAGTGCCACAAACGCAATTTTAATTTGCGGGAACATCCCAACGAACGAAGTCGTTGTATTAATTAAATTTGACACATTCCACTTTGTGAAGCCCTGAAAAAAGAGGAAAAACATGTACACCATCGTTTTTAACATTTATTTAAGAAAATTATAATATCTAGTACATTTGCTTGTAAATAATAAAAAAACAGAACTAACGGCAATGACTAGATTGACTAGAACGTACTTTTCATAGTTTTTTTCCAAACAAAATATCGAACAATGTAACAGGTACACCGTGAAAATTAGTACAAGTAGCTTTACTTAGATTAAATTATCGCCTATGAGTCGCTTTAATACTGATCGGTTTATTAATGTAAGATATGCATTTGACAATTGTTCCATACAAAACGATTGTATTGTTACCCTGTGATTCAGCAAATTGAAGCGAAATTTCTGTTGTTAAGCTGATGGTCTTGTAATATGTTATCTGTCATATTAGTTTGACACGTCCTCAAGTTTGACAATAACAAATTACCGTTTTATTGAAAGCACCTCTTACATGTATATACTTTGACGTGGAATGTACTTAAACTTCAACAGTTTTTAGACATATAAAACTTGAATAATCGCGTTATAACAGGTGACACTAACAAGCCAACAGTAATAAAATAACCCGGTCCTTTTTCCACATTAATCTAATTATCACATTCAAACATCACATTAAACTAACCTAATGCAGAACAACATCATGTGATTGTATTGTTTTCTGTTTCAACAAAACCGGTTTCGGTTTTTTGTCGTCTCCACTTTTGTGAGGCCACGTGAGCAATAAGAGTTGGTTTTCATGGGTTTCTTGGAGCTTGTTGTCCAATGCCATGAAGATCTTCCCACTTGACGTTTCCGACGTCTCTGAAGAATCACTTCCGTTACTCGAATTGTCTAACAACGGCTTCATTGTGGTAGCTGGAGAGTTCTTCTCTTCGGCTTCCTTCAACAGCCGCCACTTGCGTTCAAGAAGGGTTGTACTGGACAAGGAATGTTTCCTGGTGATGGTGTCACGTCGCGACGCGTCACTCTCTTCCGAGTAAGTCCTCGTGATGGTGATCCTGGGGGAATGCTTCGGCGTCGCATCTAGAATATTTTGAACGACTTCGCACTTCTTGTCGGTAGCCTCTGAACCGAAGATCTTCTGGAGAAAGACGTTCGCGCTGAGTTTGTTCGGCGATTTGGTGATTTTCTGGTTGGCTTCGTCTTCTGCAATAACAGAAATCTCAGTGTCAGTCGCTGGAACTTGAAGAGTGTTACAACTGGACGTTTGTTTCATCTTCTTCACCTCCTCTTTAGTGATGAGATTTAGACTGTTGGCCGACGACGGCCGCCAGGATAACTCTGTTGGTATTCTTTTGATTTTGTGTTTTTGGGGGCTGTTGACCGCCTTCTGTACATCTAACAGGGCCTCTGACAGTCGTGTTTGCAACGTGGGCTTCGATAAGAATCCTAGAGGTGTCAACGAGGGTCGTCTGGAGCCACAAGTGGACGGTGTTCGAGCCTGGATCTCTTGATTCACCTCGCTCTTGGTCTGTTTCTTCCTCCAGTAATTCTTGAATGTTTTTCTTAACGGTTTGCTTTTAACACCGTACAAAAATCCGTTGATTGGAGGTGAACAAACCAACAACGCCATGGCAGTCGTGAAAAAGTGAGGATGGATCCTTTTGGAGATCCGTTCAAACGAACCACTCGTAGCTTCCCAGATGATTAAACTGTAATAAGGAAGATACAGAAGTGCTAGAGAACCAACTAGTTGGAAAACAGAGTAGACGGCGCTGCGACCTTTGAATTTTGGGGGGTTGTTGGGGGAGGTTACGGTCGGGACAAAAAACGGGTTTCTTTGGTGGGTTATTGTCACTTGTGCTGAGAGAGTTACTTCGTAGATGGCGGAGGCGATGCGGTGGCGGTGGTAGCGTGCAATCATCAAAATCTGAAAGAAGAAAGTGGTTCAGATTTTAGAAAACATGGTCACTGTATGTTACAAGTTTTTGCTAAATTTCAAAAACCCATCAACTTTTTTGATTTAAAAAAAAATTCAGATTCTCTAGATTTATAAAAAAACGCTCTTTGATCTCTGTGGAGTGTTTTAATTTTGTTTGGATTGCTCAGGCATTTTTTGGATGTTTTTTATTTTTTAGATATTTTGATTTTTAATTTTCGAAGACTTTTGTCTACATTACAAACTTCTTTTAGTTAGTTGTTTTGGATTCTTGGAACTTTGTTAATATCTTAGGACCAGTAAGTCCAAAAATTTTGCAAATTTACTAATTTTGGCGTCGCTGTTTTAAAAACTGTAAAGAATTAGACAGATTTTAGAAAATTCTAGACTTTTTGGCAAATTACTAGTTTGGGTTACATTTTTAGTTTTCTGGATCTGAATTATAGAAACATTTTTTTAGAATTAATGAATAATTTGTATAATTTTTGAATTTTGTAAATTCACAATTTTTTAAATTAGAAATTTAAAATTTTAAGAATTAATTAATTCTGGCTTCTTTATTAAGCATACAACCTAGAAAATTATACCTGCAGTCAGAGAGATTTTAGGATATTTTATTTTCACGAATTTCCAAATTTCTAAGATTTCCAAATTTTAAGTTATGGATCTAATGAAACAAATTTGAAAACATTTTATGTTCAGAACTAATATGAAACAGCGTGTCTTTTGAAATCCTTTAAATTTGTTAATTTTGGGACCATACGCCTCAAATTTTTCAGGTTTGTTAGTTTTGATATCTTTTTTAATCACTTTGAATTGCAAAATTTTTGACCCAGTGGAGCAAAAACAAAAAATTTTTATTTTTAGAGATACTAGTAAAACAGTATTTAAAAGTTTTAAAAATTTGTTATTTTTGGAAATCTAGTTTCAAATTTTTAGGGTTTATTAATGTTGACCCCTGTATGAATTATTACAAATTAGAAAATTATAGACATATTCGGTCAGATTTTAGAATCTTTAATTTTCAGGACTATAGGGAAATAGTCTTAAAATCCTTTATAACTCAAAACCTGGCGCCAAAAACTCTAAAATGATTTAAATGGTATAATTTTTAATGTGCATCTTCAAGAAAATTTAAAATAACAATAATAAATAAATTAACAATAAATAAAAAAGTTTTACCATCAAAATGGACGCATTTAAAAAAAAAAACTTTTTGTAAGATTGTTTTGGCCATCAAATATTAAAAACTAGGAGCATATTATTCCTTTTTTTAAACTTTTATACTACTTTAATATACTGAGTGTTTAAATTTCTTATTTTTTGCATATTATGTACGTACCTATTGATCAGAAAGAAAAATCCAAAAATTTTTTTGAAACAAGTGTTAGAACTTTCTTCTTTAGAAAGCAAATTTTAGGCTCTTTACTTGTGATTTCCAGATTTAATTTAATTAATTAACAATTTATTGGAATTAAAATGAAGGTCAATTTAAATAGAAAAGTTTTACAGTTACCGATTTCAGACAAGAACTAAATGACAAAATTACATTTAGAAGTTGCAAACTAGTTACAAATCAAACGCAATATTTTATGTGAGTACCAATTTTTTTGAAAATTCAATAAATAAATTTCAAAGTATATTTAGGTACTGATCTGATTATTGTCAGTTTCATAGCAAATAGCACAGGGAGAAAAAACCTTTTACACATTTACTACGCGTATTTTAAAAACTTTTTATAGGTCCTTTGGATTTCTACGCTTGGACATTAAAAAATTACAGAGGTCATAAATTTATTTGTTGGAAAGTACGTCAATAAAATAATCAGCTCTTCTTTTTAATTTTTCTACGTTGTCTGTTTCCACGTAGGTTTGCAATAATTTATTTAGAAAAAATTGGAGAAATTTATTACGTATCCCTTGAAATTTGAATGAATATTTTTGGAGCTAAATGTTTGTTATAATTTAACATAAAGCATTAAAACGTCATGTTATATTTATGATTCTAAAGGGGCCTGATGACAGACCAATATATTACAGCAGGATGGTATTTCTGACAAATATGGCTGCAATTTTTCGTTATGAGGAAGTCAATCGATTTCGATATAGACAAAGGCATTAACTTTATTGACCAATAATTACAAAACCAAATTATAACTTTTATTATATCTTATATAATTTCAATAATATTTTTTTGGTAAACCGACTAAGGCTTGTTACATATTTCAGAAAAGAGCTTCAATTATTCCACCGTAATTTACGAGATACTAGCAACCCATTTGAACTACCTGAAGCTAGACTTTTCGACTCAGTAAGGAAGCTGTTCAATATGTTATTAATCAGTTAGAGGTTCATATAAATGATCCACATCGAACTTCAGCTATTCCTAATCATTTAATAGTCATGTGTGCAGTAAATTTTCTTGGACGTGGCGGTTATCTGCAGGAAATTGTACACAGCGCTAATTTTGCAATGGCTGTAATAAGTGTTAGCGAAGCAATAAATGTGGTACGCCGCAGCGTTAACCAACATCTTATGAATACTTGGATTACATTTCCTTTTGATTAAAATTAGTGCGATGTCTTTTTTCTTTTTCTCATCTTAGCAGCAACATTTTTTAAACCAATTTTTATTGATTAATAGTGGCAATAATTTGTAAAGCATTCAAACAAACTAAGATGAACAGAAAATAATATTAAAAGTACAATTTGAATTTATACGAATTTGCAAGGATTGTATTTTTTCTTCATGATTTGCACAAATTGTTGCATTTTCAGATGCTGAACTAAAAAATTGTTAAGAAATTTTGATTTTTTCGTTAACCAATTTTACGACGTGTTGTTCTGCTACCGCTGAAGATTTCTGTCCTTCAAATTGATTTAATGTAAGAAGGTCGCCACCGTTCTCTGCCAACATCGTCAATTCATTTTTTCCTCCATTTGATGAACTCTTCATATTCTTTTCGTATTTATTTTTTGTTTTCAAATGCAGTAAATCTCGAGTTGCTCCATCAAATTTTTTTTAATGAATTTTAGGAGAAATGCACAATTTTTCGTTTCCAATTTACTTTTGTTCTTGTAAAAAAACGTTACAGAAATACAAAATACACTCGGAAGATTACTTGCGCCTTTGTGATTATGATTATGAATAATTTCTTCAAATTATTTAATTAATTAATCATTTAGTATCGTGAAAACTGTAAAACGACATACGGCCGATATGGATATAACAGTCTCGGATAATTTAGAGCATTCATTTTTGTTTTATAAAATTTTTGGATTTCTTCTTTCTTTCTTGTGTACTTAAAAAAATGCAGTTCTCGGCATCTTAAACACTGCCACGTTTTGAGAAAACCCATTTACAGGAAAAGAAAAAGTGGTAGTATTTTTTAACAGATAGTTCTGTTAGAATTTTGAAAAGCGCGATTGGTCACAAAACCCGTTTTTTGGTTGCAAAAAACTTACCTTTAGATTGCAGCAAATAATGAGGGTCGCAGGAAGAAGAAGAGTGAACGCTGTGTAAAGTGTGGAGTACCAGAGAGTCCCAGGCCCGTAGGAAAAATCAGGTGCACAAGAAGCCAGTCCGTGGATGTAGCTATACGGGGCTACCATAAACAGCGGTGGTAAACACAGAAGAAACGAGATGACCCAACCGATGGCCAAGCCCGCAAGGACCTAGAACAACTAATTTGATATACGTCACGTGTTAAAGGTCTAATTATGCGTCAATTAGGATTTTTTGATCATTTTTGCTAACGACGTCGTTAACTTGGTCACTTCATTAGGATAACAACGACGGCGTATTGTTCGAAAGAAATGCTTTGTAATCATTACAGGTGAAATATGAAATTGTTAATTTTGTAGTCTGAGGGGACCATGATTTTGCACGATAGCAAAATGTTCGGGAGATATTTACATTCTTCCTCCCTTGCTGATGCTATCATTGCCTATCTTTGTAATGAGGTCGCAAAGAGCAGACTGGAAATTTTCTTTATCGACCACGCGTCAATTTTTCACTAATTGCTGCTCCAACTTCGTAATTCATAAAGTAATGGTATTTAGTCTAAGCAAATACCTTTGTTTTACTCGTTTACTCAACGCCCCAGAAATGTTTGCTTAATTAATAATGAAAATCGAGTAAACTGGATCAATAGTTTAATATCGATTTCTTCCACGACAATTCTACATGTCATTACTCCAGTCTATTTTTGTTTACGATTGTATCAACCACGATGTTGTTATTAAATGAAATAAGACAGTTCGTTGCGTGATCTCTCCAAAGTTTGTGTACCTTTTTGGCATTCACTATGTGGCTGTAGTGTAGGGGGGCTGCGATGGCGTAGTATCGGTCACAATTGAGACCGCAGATCGTCCATAACGCTAAGGGATGTAAAAAATTGTATAAGAAGCCGTGAAGAACACACGGAAGGCCGTTTGTTAACCATTCCGACTTCGAGAGGCCTGGGACGGTGAAGATCAAAAAGAGAATCCCGAGGAGAACGTCGATTGCACCGAGATGCAACAGCAGGATGTTGTTAGCAGTTGTCACCTGTAAAAAAAAATAAAAAAATCTTTGTGTTGTCTGGACGATCTAAATTATTTGAACTATCTGTTACTGTACTATTATACTCCCAGAGGACACCACATAGCTAAAATGTGCTAAGGTGAAAATAAAAAAAAAATCGAATGCGTCAAAACGTCAAAGATATCCCAAAATTCTCATATACAGGTAGTAAAAATCACAGTTTTTGGATCTCGCGACGCCACGCTGTAGGTGCTAAGAAACAAATTTTTGGATAAAATTCTAGTGAAAGGTGTACAAACTTCCGTATTTCTAAAAATCAACGCTCCTTTGGGGGTGGTAATTAATGTTGGAGGACCCTGTATAATCATACTTTACCATTTTCTGCTATCATTCCTGATTAAAATTCTTCGCTAGAACTCGATTTCATCGTTCAACTTCCCATGGAAGAATGTTAATAAATGAAATCGGCAACTCCTCTCTGTGTTAAATTAATCGCAACGAATTTGATTCAAACTGTCAAACTTGAAAATAACTCCATCTCTCACAATTATTAATACTAAATGCAACGTTGTCATGTTGGCGCCGTTGTGCAGAAATTTAAATGGTTTCTCTAGTTGGAAACTCTGGAGGTAATAGTTTGAAATTTCAGGGCGTTCGCTCGATTACACGTTAAAAGCCTATTAATAACTTGCAATGTACAAAGTAATGAGAGTGTGAGATAATTAATTTGGCCCAAATTGTTTTAAGTTTAATTAGAAGTTTTCAAGGGGTTTCCAACGTACATTTACCTGTCTGGTGAGCAGAACAGCGGTCACTATGTATCCGTTGAATAGAATACCCAATGATGAAATCAGTATTAGTGGGACGTCGATGAACATAGATGTCATTCCGGTCCTGTTCCGGGCTACTTCACGACTTCCATGGCGCGCACTGCTGCCACTACATCTAAAAAGACAAATTCTTCAAAAAACGGTTATTTTTATAGCGGGGTTGACATTTTCACAACTTTTACTTTCAGTACCGCCAACGTAACTAGTAAAAAATGCAAAACCCACTAAAACAATCCCGACAACAACTCGAATAATTAATTTAGGGAGAAAACAAATGTCATTACTGTAGTACACGATACGTTTCATGTCTTTATAAAATATGCAACCGTAATCGTTTTTCATAATCAATAAATTCGAATTTTGAGTACATCCTTGACCTGTCGTGGCCATCGATTCGTTCCTAAATTTGGTAGATCTTGATTTTATATAGTAACGTCATGAAATGGTGAGATAACTGACTTTTTACTGTTCCATAATTGATTCTGTCAGGGATGTTAATTGCTGGGTCTTGATTTAGTCGCCTGCTAATCGAATTGTCGTTTCTTGTGCGGCTATCTTAATTGCATCGGGATTAATTATGGATGCATCTCAAGAAGGAAGATGGAGAGTTTTTGGCACGATAACTCAGTAGCTTAGCGATATAATGTACCTATCACATTGAAATTTCTACATCTTGCTTGAAGCATAATTAAGGGCAAGTCAGGATACTTTGTAATAAATTAGAACATTGTAATTTGAGACAGTTAATAAGGCAGCGAAATTTCGCAATTGAGCTCCAAGTATTAATAGAAAAAAAAATCACTTTTGCTTTATAATTTTTGAATTTGCCACGATTTATTAGCAAATCTGAAATAGTAAATACCACAAATTTTATTGTTATACTCTGAAAACGCAAATTTCAAACACATAAGTTCTAATTTTGCAAATTTTAGGTTCTCACTTCTTCGGTTTTTTTTATTCTTTCTTTTAATTCGGGTTCGCACTTGTTATCAACTTCTCAATATATTAATTTATATATCTCACAAATGTTGAGTTGTTACCTTTTTTTATTGGCAGAATTTCAAAATTTTGCAGATTTTCTACTTGTAAGATTTTTTAAACTTAAAAAAAAATCTGACTCATTTGATGAAAATTTGTTTATTTTGAGAAATTCGTTTATGTTTTTTTAATTATTGTTAAAATTTGGGTTTGAATTGATTGAATTAATTTTGACTTTGTCCTCTGGAACTGACCTATGAGTCCGGTTCCAGAGTTATCCGGCGTTGCATTTTGCGTCAAAACGACGAAAATTTGTCAATTTTGAGGATTTTCCAACTTTTTAATTAGGGCAGAAATTAAGATGCATTAAACACCATCGTATTTCTACGGTTTTAGATACTAAAAATCTGGTTTTATCCCGATTTAAAAAATTACAAAATTTTCAAAAAAAATCTGGCCCAGTCAGTGAAAATTTGTTTATTTTTAGGAATTTGTTTATATTTGCTGAACACAAGCACGCACCGGAATGGGATTGTGTACGCTCATAGATCTCGCTCCGGGCTATCTATCCACGCCAAGGTACCCGAATTCTATAACGGTAAAAAATTGATAAAGTATAGGTCTGAAAAAAATCTAAGAGTAGCGATAAATTATTTGATTTTGACTTTGATTTTATGTAGAAATTAACGAGGAAATGAGCGATGTCCTCTGGCGTACAACTTCGGGTTCCGGAGTTATCTGGGTTTGATTTCTGAAAAATTGCATTTCGCGTCAAAACAACCACTTCTTTGGAAGATTTGACAAATTTTTAATTAACGCGGGCAACACGATTGTCCTGAATTGTCAAGATCTTCAAAGTCGAAGTTTTGAGATTTTTAGTTTTTCTGGTTCTCAATTTGTTTTTTTTTTTCAGATTCTAAATTTCTACAATATTAAATTATGTTTTACACAGTGTCGAGTTGTTTCCTTTTTAAATTTATATTTTCTTAATATTTAATTATTTTTTTTTAAAATTGCGCCTCACATTTCTCAATGTGGGAGAATCTAAGTTCTCAGATTCTTCTGAGTTGCAATATTTTCTAAACGTGTGTCAACCGGATTTATATTTAAAATCGTAAGAAACTAATTTTTTAATCTCAGTTCTACGAATCTAAGATTGGCAATTTGGATTTAGACTTAGATTTATTTAATTTTTCAAGTTTTCTTTTTCATTTCTTTCTTCTTTCGCACTTTGAACTGCTTCTTTAAATCAATAGTTCTTATGTTTCTCATTTTTTTTTCACATTTAAGATTACGAAATTTTTGATAAACCGACAGCATATTTTTAAAAATCTTTCACTTAAAAAGCCTAAAATTATATTAGATTATAAGCATCTGACATTTTAAAAAACTGTAAATCGGATAAATTTAAAAAGTAAAGTAATTAACATGGGGACTTGAACGATTAAGAATAATTTGGGAAACTGAGAATTTGAAAAACTGAAAAACTATAAATTGGAAAAGTAATAAGTAAATATGGCTGAAAAATTGATAACCAATAACATGACAACAAATGTTATATGATAAAAATTTAAGCATCTTAAACAATCTTCAAATAACTGAAAAATAAAAAAAAGTAAGAAGAAAAAAACGGTAATATGTAAAATGAGAATATGTTTGAGAAGTCAATTAGACAAGAACATACAAAAATCTGAAAAACTCTTACTAAAGAATCTGATAAAATAAGATTCTAAATTTTGAACAAATATTTTAAGAATTCCAAAATTCGGAATCTAAATAAACTGGATAGCCAAAAATTGAAAATCTGGAAATAAAACTTAAGCATGTGAGAAATTGCAATCCGGCAATGTGGAAATTTAACAGCGATAATGAAAAATAATACTGAAAAGTTAACAAAGAGAGAAAATTTGAATTTGAAAATTATCTGCGAACAACTTAACTATCTGAAAAAGTGAAGCGCGAGAAACTATTCTAAAGAAATTAAATTACTACCTACTTATAACCCGGAAATATAATAATTGAAGAAACAACTCAAGCATCTCAAAAACCTGAGAACAAACGAAAAAATGAGAGTAGACATAAGAATAAAAAAGTTTTAAGAATAATTTAATTCCGCTAGGATAAATTTGAAACTTAGGAGCCTGAGGAAGAGGCTGCCGGCTTCATATATATGTAGGACTTGTTAGTAACATTCTTATGAAACATTTTTTAAACAAAATGTTTAAAGTAACAATTACAATTTTTCATAAAAAAATAGAAATTATTTTTTATATCTTTAGATCCAACATTTTGAAAGTTACTTGTAATTTGGTCTATCTTTGTCCTTGTACTTGCTGAAATTTTTTTAGTTTGTTTTAAAATTCATCATTTTACTAAACAAGCTAAACGTAGTAGCCTTTCTAAATGTCATTGCTTTACCATTTAAACTACCACAATTACAAACTTTCTTAAAAATATGTCAGGAATTTCGGGTTTCTCTACATGGGCGAAATAAGTAACCTCCTTTAAGATGAAATTAAATTTACCAGCTTCTCTCTGAAATCCTCCGCCCATGCATTTTACCACATGTTTGTTGAATTCCAAACGAGATATGATCGAATATAATGTAACATTGTAATATCTGCCAATTATAAATCCACATCACATAAATCTCGGTTACCAATATCCATTTCTCCCGTTTTAATACAGTCCAAGGCGGAGTGACTTCAATAATGAAATTCATGGAAATCACTTATTGAAGTCACATCAGCCTACACACAATTTCCCTTGGAAAATTCACCATTTCACTTATTTATCGGAGGTCACGTGCTGTTCCAGTTTTATTTTTCAGCCGAGGAAATGACGATTAGGGAATACTGGACAACCAGCAAACAAGAGGGCTGAATATTTCAAAGCCTTTTATGTGGGGGAGTAGTGAAATTTTGAATTTGACTTTTTCGAGAAAAAAGGTTTTGGGGCCGTCGGATGGATCGTTTCGTTGAAAATTTAATGTGACCAGTGTCGAATTAAATATCACACTCATAAATCTGGAACTAAAACGAAATTTTACTCGCTTTAATCTCCTTAGTCCACGGTCTTAATTATTTCTATCAATTTCAAGAGCTGGCAAGAGAGCTGTCTAGTCATGTTACATCATGTTACACCTGATGCTCTTATAACTCGTGTAAAATGTATAAGCACAAAGAATGTGCACTAAATCAAGACTGACGTTTCACTTCTCTCTAAATTATTTGATAAACCGAACCTTCTCCTTCAGTTCGGTAGATTGTAACAAATGGGAATCACAACCGAGAATTAATGGTTTTGTGGTTTCGTCTCAAGTCACAGAATCTGCAGAAAGTGCTCTCTTTTTATGTTATTGATCTTAATGCAACAAAATGAGACCGTTCGTTATAATCAAATTTACCATTTTTATATGACCTGTATAAACTAATCGATAAGGTTTTTGTGTTAGATAAAAATAACCGCAGCATTAATTTTTCACTAAAAAGTGGCAACGGCTAATTGGGTCAAGTAAATGTCAGCATCGGTAAATGAAAAAAAAGAATTTATTGGTTTGATCTGCACCTACGTATGACGTCTCTTACTTCGTCATTACTTATCAATCAGCTGATAAAACACTCGCGTTTCAACTTCGCTTCGACAGCTCTATTCAAACCGTCAAATCCAAGCTTATTGAAAAACAAATTTGAACTGTGGACATTGCGATAACCTTTTTTGCGAACAGTCGCTTCAGTTTCGATACAAAATGAATTTAAAACTGTCATCTCTTGTTTTATTTGCTATTCAAACTGTGTCTGCAACCGAAAGGTAAAATCTAAGCACTCACGACGAATTTTATCGTACTATCTAATCTTAAGTGTAGACTAGAAAATGAAGAAAAATAGTCGACATGTGAGTATTAATAATTGTGGCAATCATGTTTTCCACAGAGTTGCCCAGCGAAATGAAACAACTTCTTCTGGATGTGACTCCGAATTTTGATGAGAATTTGAAACGGGTGAGTAGGATTTTGGGGGATTTTCTGGAATAATTGGCTTCAGGCTTTTAGGAACGAGGCTGTTAGGCTGCAACGGAAGCAGGACGCGAACAGATATGTGCACCACCTTGACGATGTGTTGTTGTCGATAGAAGATACTAAAATGTAACTATATTAAAATACTAGACACGAGTCCAAGTTTGGTGCTCTTAAGTTTCATATGCTATTTTTTCTAATTTGCATATTAAACATTTTATTTTACACATGAAATTCAATTCATAATGTAGGGAAAACTGTGACAGTTGGTGAAACTTTTATTCAAATTAATTTTTTTGACAATTTCCAAATTAGTGCTCTCAGATGAATTTAGAAATTTTCTGAACAAATTCAGAAAATGCCACGGTTAAGTTGCTATCCAAGTATTTGGCTTGAAACTATAACCTTAAACCCACCCTGACATTTGACATTTTATCCAATGTGTTACCAACTGAAAAAAAATTCCTAGATTTTGGGTTTGGTAACGGTCTATCAACGCATTCAAAACGAGTGCAAATTGAAAAAAATGTTTTTTGATAATGTTTTAGTGAGCTTCGTGGGCTGAAGTTCCCGTGGATCCCCGATTTTCGCATCCAGGAAATGTCGTGTAACCTCCCTATGTCCTGTTTGGACCTCAGTTTGAATCTCGGGAATCTCCGAATCGAAGGAGAGTACGAAGCTAATAATACAACGCTTAAAAGGTGGTTGCCAGTTTCGCACGTTGGTCGCATTGTGTAAGTTGCAAAAGCTGTAAGTTCGTAGAGGAATTATTTTTAACGGACAATTTTGATTGAAGAACGGAATATGGCAACGACGAAAAAATGTTCATGCATATGCAACAGGTTTAAAAATGTATGCAAAAATATGCATTAGAATCATAAATATTGATAGTTTTAAATTTTTGGGATTATTTAGTTTGGCTAGATCCTCAGAATTCTTAGATTTTTGTATTGCTTAAACTTTGAATTTTTTTATTTCTTCAGACTGTAGAATTTTTAACTTGTTTTTAGAATTTTAGTATTTTTCTAGGATCTTTACTAGGATCTTTATTTCCAAATTATATAATATTATATTTATATCAAAAATTTTATTTTTTGCTTTTTTTTGAAATTTCTTGAATTGCTTTATTGATTCTTTATAATATTTATTTTTTGATTTAGGTTAACATATTTTTATTATTTTTCAAATTACTTTTAGAATTTCAGTTATTATTATTTTTTTAGATGCTCTAAATTAACATTCTTTCAATTTTTTTGACTATCTATATCTTTAAAATTCTCGATCCTTTTTTGTTATTTTAAGGATGTGAGGGTTCCCTGTATACACATAATTTAAATAATTATAATTATAATTAATGTTTGTAAAGTAATGCTAATTATATTTTAGCTTTTATAATTACAAAAAAACGGCCACAAAAAACCCGGAACAAAATAATGTGTTGAGCTTAGATTAATAATTTTTGTGTTTTTCTATATAAAATAAAACTTTTGAATGTTAATAGGAAAAAAGTTGCATACGTGTCAATTTCTGTGTATGAGTTTATAATGTTTGGAGTAATTTATTATTTTGTATATTTGCATATTGTAAATTTTATTTGCATATTTGATAATTAAACATTCTGCATATCATGTATTGTTTTAAAAATTACGATTCGTGTTTAGTGTGTTATCTATAGTTCCGATAGCGAACCAGTAAAAATACATACAATCTGAAAAATTCAAAAACAAAACTAAAAATACATAAAAATACATACAACCTAAAAAAATTAAAAACTAAATTAATCTGACAAAAATTATAAATCTCCAAAAATAAAAAAAAGATCCTACAGAAAATATAAAAAAATTAAAGATTCTGGAGAACCTAGATAATCTAATAATTAAAAATAAAAAAAATGAGTTAGGATAAAAATAATCGGGAAAATATCAAAAATCAAGCATTTGAAGTAAAAATAAAGGCACATCTTGTATCATTTACAAGTTATTCAAAAATCTGTAAAATTCAGAGTCCAGAATGAGTCCATAAGAATAATATTTTTTTTTATAAATCTACTACAAGGAATAATAAAATATTGAAAATGTTTCTGAATAATTTAAAAGTTCTTTGCATATTTTTGTATATTCTTTTAAGCTCGCAGCGCATTTTGCAATAATACGTTTTTTATGTCTGAACATATTTTTTTTTCGGTTTTTACTTGACTAATATTTGCAAAATCAAATTTGTCATATTGTGAACCCAAAAAAATTCTATGGTGGTTTTTTTTGAATTATTCTGGCCATAATAAATATAAAAAAAAACAAAATTATAAAAATATTACACAATTTAAAAATCTAGAGAATTCTAAATGTTTTAAAATTTTAGAACTGTTTTAAAAATAACACGATACTAACTGATTTTCCAAAAATTTTGAGAATCTAAATTGACATTTTGAGTATTCAAAATTTTCTAGTGTTTGGACGTCTTAGAACATTTTTAGAATGCGCAAAAAATATTAGTAAATATTAGTAAGTTGAAAATTAGAAATCAAAATAAATTGAAAATAACATTTCATTATTCATTGCAATGGTTTCAAAAATTATAAACATTCCAAGAAAGAATTTTCTTAAATTTTATTCTTGAAAAATTTGGAGAATTCTAGAAATACTGAAGATGTGAAAACATCTAATAAAATTGTTGAATACTTTAGAAAGTGTAATAATCCAAAATTTTATGCAATTTTGAAAATGATTTAATATAATATATTGATTGATAATCTTAGCTGTGGAAACTTTGAGATTCTCAAACATCTTGATTCAATTTTCCAGATAATTTAAATGCTCCAGATTTTTCCAATGTTTTTAATTGTTATTGTCTTTCATTATATTTTTATACGCTTCTGCTGGCGCACATGGTCAGAATTTTTTATACTTTTCTATAATAATATCTTGAATATTTTTTTCATATCGTCTGTTATCTCAGCAAAATTTTATTTCTTTGGATACTTTGTAAAACAAAGATTTTTTCAAAGATAAAGACGATTTATTTACTAATTTTAGGTAAATCACCCGTAAAATAAATTAATTTCTAGCTTTCGTCGGCACTTTTCTATTTCTGTTTCATTTTTAAAACATAATAAAATAATAAATTAATTAAACATAAATTAATTGAGTATGCTTTTTTCCATAAAATGCTTTTGACAGGATCTGCTTCAACAACGTCAGGGCTAATGGGAAAATTGGTTTGATACTCAAACAAGATTCTTTCGTTCCACAAAATTACGACATTAAATATGAACCAAGTGACGTCGTCGTCAGGGTGAGGCTTAATAATGGATTTAGGGGTTGAATATCGGTTTGGTTTCAGGTGGGATATCATATAGATGGGGATAATATAATAGAAAACGAAATTAACAACACTGACATGGGTAAGAAAAATAAAAGGAACATGTCTTTTTTCCTCTACTAAAAACATCACTTTTGAATCCTTCACGTTCTTCGCAATTTCCGGCGCTCTAAACGTCACTACAAGATTAACAGTAATTGAAAAAAGCTAAACCGGTCCTGCCTACTTTATTGGCTCTGTGCGAGACTGTGATACTTTTACTAAAGCGATCTCCTCTCCGTTGGGAAAAATAATTTGTTTAAAAGCATCACAAAATAATCCTCTCAGCTATCGGTTAATGCGATGAATTTAAAGGATAGGCTCGTAATATAATTTTGAGAATTGAATGATGTTACAGACGCGACTTTAGGAAAAACTGTGTGGGTCCAGTTGACGCAAATTTTATCGAGTTTGTTGCATAAACAGCTGGGGGAAGTTGTAGTGGAGTTTTCCGTGACGGAGCTTCTATTGGACAGGGATGAGGAATACAGGTAATTTTTTGCCAATCGGCGCTATCAATTGTGATAACGGGGCGACTTGTGATAATAAGTAATAACGGCCTGCAGTGTTATAAGGTGCGGATATCGGTTGTAGGCGAAGGTAATTTTCTACCTTGATTAGGAACAAAATTACTGTTTTTAATGTCGCTCTAAAAGCACTTTTATGCTGTCATTAAAAGTTTTGTATGCGTGATAAAGTCGAGGAATTGGTAATAATTGCAGGTTTTTATAAGCAGCGGGCGAGGAACAAGCGGGAAAAAATATTGATAATTAGATACACACTAATTTTTTTTGCATTTTTAGATTAAATAGAATAAAATTTTGCTTTAAAAAAATATAAAAAAAATTAACTTAAGGTCTCATATTTTTTTCTGCATGGGGAAATCTCTAGCGTCGCCGATGATCAAGATCAAATTTTCTAAATGATGTTAAATAAAAAATAATTTATAACGCGCACATAAAGTGTGTTTTGCGCGTTTTAAACGAAAAACAAAGCGATTTTTTTTTAAAATACTACACAATTGTTGAACAGAAATGTAGAGAAATTTTTGTTGTAGTGGCAAACAATTTGCTCTAATATTATAAGGAAAAGACGGCGATTTTATTTTGGTTTGAGCGGTGCGGCGGCGGCGCATGAATACGATTCAAAAATTTTGGCGAGTTACATTTGTTTTTTTTTTAACAAATAAATGTTAAATTTAGTGAGTTTTGGTTTTTATTTTTAGTTGTGTTCACAAACATTTGATCGACATTCTCAATGAACATTCTTTCTTGAGGCATACTAAAGAAGAATTTTTTTTTACGTTATTGCCGCTGCTTTGTACTAGTCTTTTATTTTTCATTAACAACATTAAAAAAAAAACGTTTTTTGAGAAAATGCAAGAAATAAGCGGAAAAATTTTGTAGGAAATCCGAGGAAATAATATTTTTGTTGGTTTTATATAAATTTTTAATTTTTAATTTTTTTTTTCAGAAATACATGTCCCATTTTGAATTTTTTTACATGAGTAAGTGTCCGTTTTCTTAAAAAAATATTTCGTATTTACGTATTAAAGTTATGAAATGTATTTGTCATATTTTGGGTCTTCTGTTAAAAGATTCCGGTCATAGTTAACAATAAAAGAAAGATTTCCATTTAACTATGAATTTATTACCAATAAATTTGATTGATTGATTATTTCTAGAGATTAATAGAAATTTTTCGCTCGGTTTAACAATAAACGTTTCCAAAATTTGTCTCTTCTGCTCTTCTTTATTGTAATTGAGATAGTTGATGCGAAAATCAAGAATAGTAATTTTTTAAAATTTTATTGCTATAGTCTTAAAATGAAAATTTAGGTTTTAACAAAAAATATTGGTAAATTTTAGTTTCTTCTAAAAATGAAAATTTTAATTTCTAATTTCTAAGCTTCATATTTTTGTAAATTAACACACTTAGAAAAAAAAGGATAAAGTAAAAGTTCTAAAAAAAAAATTTTTGCTTTAGAAATTTGTAATTTACGACGGTTAATAAGCAAATCAAGCGTAGTAATGTACTTAAAGTTCATTCCTATAGTGATAAAAATACCAAATTTTCAGAAATTATTAGAAAAGGTTGGAAATTTTTGGTCCGTCTTAAAAAGAATTTTTTTGAAAGTTGTCTTTTTTGCTCTTTAATTTTCTAATTTTGTACAGTTAATAAGTAACTTAAAAGTAGTAAGGTTTAAGTTTTTTATCACTGTGAGCTTAAAATTATTATATTTTTAGGATTTGATGAAAAATTTTTTATTCGATTTAAAAATAAACACTTCTAAAATTTGTTTCTTCTGCTCTAAATTTTTGTAATTTGGACTGGTTAATGAGAAATTTAAGAATAATAAAATTTTACAACTTTTATTGCCATAGCCATTATGTTGGAAATTTTTGGCCAATTCTAAAAATGTTCCTTAAGTCCTTTAATTTTGTAATTTAACACAATTAACAAGACAGTAAAAATTAATAATTTCACGAAATTTCGGTGCCGAAGGGATAAAATTACTTGAGTTCTAGGTATTAATAAAAAAAAACAAATTATTAATTATTAGGCTTAAAAGAAGAAAATTTCCAAAAATTTTTTTTTGCTCTAAAACTTTTAATTTACTACACTTAATAAGTAAGTCAAGCATAGTACGTAATCGTCCTAAATTTCGTTGATATAGCGATAAAAAAAACAAAGTTTCAGGCATTAATAAAAAAAAGTTAAAAACTGTTGGTTTAGTTTAAAAATGAAATTTTCTAGAATTTGCTTTTTCGGTCTCTAATTTTCTAAATTTGTACAGTTAGTAGGTACCTTAAAAATTAGTAATTTTTCTAAATTTTATCGTTGTAAGGTTAAAACTGTTGAATTGCTAGGGTTTAATGACAAATTTTGGAAATTTTTTGCTCGGCCTAAAATAAACGTTCTAAAATTTTTCTCTTACGCTCTTTATATTTCTTCAGTTTGGGACAGTCAATAAGCAAGTCAAAAATAGAATTTTTTTTAATTTCAAGCCTAAAGTATTAAAACTACTACAACTCCAAGTCTTTATAAACAATGTTGAAATTTTTGGTTTGTTCTGAAAATAAAATTTTCTAAAATTTGTCTATTACGTTCTATAATTTTATAATTTAGTACCTACATTCAATAAAAAGCCAAAAATAGTAATCTCATTAAATGTTATTGCTTCAGCATTAAAAACACCTAAGTTTCAAATTTTCAAACTTTTGATTTGATCTAAAAATAAAATTTGTTTCGCTTTGTAATTCTAAAATTTGGCAGAGTTACTGAACAAGTATTAATAATATTCAATTTGTCAATCCAAAGATGATGGAAACAGTTCCATGATAAAGTCGCTGTCTTGTCCTTAATATTGGAGCAAACTTTTGCTACCCCACCAAAAAATTCTTGACGTTTTTCTCCTTTTTTTTTGTTTGTAGCGCAGAATGCATACTTTTATTTACGAGGTTAAAAAAAACATTTTTCGTAAACATTCAAAATTTTGAAAATTTTAATCATGATCATCGGCGACGCTAGGGTTTTCCATAAAAAAAACAAAACAATTAAAACAAAAATCAACTGAAGTATGTGAATTTAAGTATAAAAAACTGCCAATTTCTCGGTTTTGTTTTTTTAATTTCATTCTTGCTCGATGTGGCTTCTCAATTTTACTTACGTTGCTTATTGCCGCATGATTTGGGGTTCTGTAAACAATAAAAAAAATATTAAGTGATTTTCATGACGAGGCTTAGTGTCTTTTGTTACATTTGAAAACCTCATTTTCTAGAGAGTACGCCAAAGAACAAACAACCCGTGCCAACAAACTCCTAGATTCCGTTTTGTGCTCCGCCAAAGATTATTTAGTAGCTAAGAAGTTGCGAGAAGTAACGACGCCGTCTTTCGACGTCGTCTACAAAGGGAAGGCGTCGGGAGTTCAGCAGGGAACTGTTGGAACGGGAGAGGGGTTCCTACAGGACCTCGCTACTTTAACGAGGCTACACAGTTTTAGTTTGTATGAAGATAAACATAAACTTACGATATACGGCGAAATTAGTCTGAGAGAATTTAAAGTAAGTGGGAGAAATGTGGAAGGAAAATATTCATATTCTTGCTTGAGTTCTCGACAACAAAAGCTGCATTTAATTGTTTAATGAAAGCAGAATTTTAATTGGGAATCAAACCTCACTACGAAATAATCTGATTTTGTTCTTAGCATGGTTACGAAGCTTACACTTGTTACTACGAAGACACCGTCGTTACCGGCAGCATAAAAAGCTCCATTTACAAAAATCAAATTTTCCTCAAGATCACCGTGAAGAAGGAAGGCGAGAGGTGTTCCACGCAATTAGATTCCGTCCAAGTTACAAATGTACAGTACGTATCATTTCTACTCTGTCAGACATATTGAATTTTGAAATCCTCCCACGCAATTTTCCACCGATTTCCCTTAGGGTTCGTTTATTATAAAGTCAGAGAATACCGCAAATTCCTGTATTAACTAGCACACTGACGTCTTAATAACTTGTCGTTAGAGAACACAATTATTCCTAAAAAAAAATCGAAAGGTAATGTGTTGTTTTAGTCGTTAAAAATAAACGTTATTTGTTAAACTCAATTTAATTTAGCTTAGCTCTTTTTTCGTCTGTGGACGTTTTTATTCAACCCGATGCGTCTATTTTGCATTTTTTTTGTCTCACATTATTTTAAACGTGGTTCATTGAAATTATAAAATTGATTACATTTGGTCGATAAATAAATAAAGCTAGGAGTCTAAATGTTTGCTCACCTCAGCGTTAATGTAATGTCTATAGATTTACCGAAATTGTTCGATGATGACACAACATGAAACAAATTTGCTCCTCATTTGAATGTAGGACGAGGAAGTAAATAACAATTTTGCGGTGAAAAATGAGTTCCCATGTAATTAGCCTCTGATTTTTGTCAACACTTTTCAATTCGTGACTACAATTTAGTTAGTACACATCCAAAAAAATCATCTTTGACAAAAAACTGCGGATTTTGTAGAATTGGTCTCTTTCAGTGTCTATTTTTGTAAATTGGAATAGTTAATAAGCGAGCCGAAAATAATAGACTTCGAATTTTACTGACTTGTTGTTTCTGCTCTATAGCTTTGTAATTTCGAACAGTTAATAAGAAATTTAAGAATAGCAATTCTTTGAAATCTCATTGCTATAGCTCTACAAAACAAGATTTCAATAGGAAAAATTGAAATTTCTCTATTCTGATCTATAATTTTGTAGTTTAACGCAATCAATAAAAAAAATCTTTTGCTTTATAACTTTGTTATTTAGTACAGTTTATAACCAAGGTAAACTTAGTAATGTTGCTAAATTTTATTGCTATAGCGATAAAAATACGAAAATTTCGGATTTATTCAAAAAGGTTGGAAATTTTTGGTCCGCCTAAAAATGAAATTTTCTGTTTCATTTTTTGCTCTCTAATGTTCTAATTTTTTTTACGGTTAATTTAAGTAATTAGGTTTTGATAAAAAATGTTGGAAATTTTTGGTTTGTTCTAAAAATTTCTAACATTTATCTGTTAAGCATTATATTTTTGTAATTTAACACACTAAATAATAATTTAAAAAATAATAAATCTGGCAAATTTCGGTGCCAAAAGGTTAAAATTACTCAAGTTTTAGGTCATAATAAAAAAAACTCCAAATTTTTATTTGTTCTTAAAAATGAAAAGTTTAAAAAAAAAAATTTCTTGCTCTAGAATTTTGTAATTAACTACAAGTAATAAGAAATTCAAATATAGTAATTTTCTTAAATTCCATCCCTATAACGATAAAAATACTAAAGTTTCGGATTTATTAAATAAAATTTGAAATTTTTGGTCCGTCTAAAAATTAAATTTTCTAACATTTGTTTATTACGCTCTTTAATTTTGTAATTTAGCACAATTATTAAGAAAGTAAAAAATAAAATTTCGGAAAATTTCGGGGTCGAAGAAATAAAATTACTTGAGTTCTAGGTGTTAATAAAAAAGTTCAAAATTTTAATTTGGCTTAAAAATAATTAAAAAAATTTTTTTTTTGCTCTATAACTTCTGATTTATTACACTTAATAAGCAAGTCAAGCATTGTAGGTAGTCGTCCTAAATGTTATTGTTATAGCGATAAAAAAAAACAATGTTTCGGATTTATCAAAAAAGTTTGTAAATTTTTGGCCCGTTTAAAAATGAAATTGTCCGAGATTTGTCTTTTTTGCTCTTGATTTTCTTTTTTTTGCGGTTATTAAGTAACTGAAAAATCAGTTAGGTTTTTAAATTTTGTTCCTATAACGATAAAACTATCGGCCTTTTGGGACTTAATGAAAAGTGTTGGAAATTTTTTGCTTAGTTTAACAACGAACGCTTTTGAAAATTGTCTCTTGTGCTCTCCTTTTTTGTAATTTGGGATAGTGGATGAGAAAACCAAGAATAGTAATTTTTTTAAATTTTATTGCTTTAGTTAGAAATGTGAAAATTTAGATTTTAATCAAAATTGTTTGAAATTTTTGGTTTGTTCTAAAAATAAAAATTTCTAACATTTATCTGATGAGCTCTATATTTTTGTAATTTTATAGACTTAATAATAAATTTAAAAATAATAAATCAGGCAAATTTCGATGTTAAAGGGTTAAAATTACCTAAATTTTAGGTGTTAATAAAAAAGTTCAAATTATTATTTGCTCTTAAAAATGAAAAGGTCTAATTTTTTTTTGTTTTAGAATTTTGTAATTAACTACAGGTAATAAGAAGTTCAAATGTAGTAATTTTCCTAAATTCCATCCCTATAACGATAAAAATACTAAAGTTTCGGATTTATTAAATAAAATTTGAAATTTTTGGTCCGTCTAAAAATTAAATTTTTTAACATTTGTTCATTACGCTCTTTAATTTTGTAATTTAGCACAATTATTAAGAAAGTAAAAAATAAAAATCTCGGAAAATTTCGGGGTGGAAGGAATAAAATTACTTGTGTTCTAGGTGTTAATAAAAAAGTTCAAAATTTTAATTCGGCTTAAAAATATTTAAAAAAAAATATTTTTTTGCTCTATAACTTCTGATTTATTACACTTAATGAGCAAGTCAAGCATTGTAGGTAGTCGTCCTAAATGTTATTGTTATAGCGATAAAATAAAACAATGTTTCGGATTTATCAAAAAAGTTTGTAAATTTTTGGTCCGTTTAAAAATGAAATTGTCCCAGATTTATCTTTTTTGCTTTTGATTTTCTATTTTTTTTTGCGGTTATTAAGTAACTGAAAAATCAGTTAGGTTCTTAAATTTTGTCCCTGTAACGATAAAACTATCGGATTTTTGGGCCAATGAAATGTTGGAAATTTTTTGCTCAGTTTAACAACGAACGTTTTTAAAAATTGTCTCTTGTGCTCTCCTTTTTTGTAATTTGGGATAGTGGATGAGAAATCCAAGAATAGTAATTTTTTTAAATTTTATTGCTTTAGTTAGAAATGTGAAAATTTAGATTTTAATCAAAATTGTTTGAAATTTTTGGTCTGTTCTAAAAATAAAAATTTCTAATATTTATCTGATGAGCTCTATATTTTTGTAATTTTATAGACTTAATAATAAATTTAAAAATAATAAATCAGGCAAATTTCGATGTTAAAGGGTTAAAATTACCTAAATTTTAGGTGTTAATAAAAAAGTTCAAATTATTATTTGCTCTTAAAAATGAAAAGGTCTAATTTTTTTTTGTTTTAGAATTTTGTAATTAACTACACGTAATAAGAAATTCAAATATAGTAATTTTCCTAAATTCCATCCCTATAACGATAAAAATACTAAAGTTTCGGATTTATTAAATAAAATTTGAAATTTTTGGTCCGTCTAAATTTAAATTTTCTAACATTTGTTCATTACGCTCTTTAATTTTGTAATTTAGCACAATTATTAAGAAAGTAAAAAATAAAATTTCGGAAAATTTCGGGGTCGAAGAAATAAAATTACTTGAGTTCTAGGTGTTAATAAAAAAGTTCAAAATTTTAATTTGGCTTAAAAATAATTAAAAAATTTTTTTTTTTTGCTCTATAACTTCTGATTTATTACACTTAATAAGCAAGTCAAGCATTGTAGGTAGTCGTCCTAAATGTTATTGTTATAGCGATAAAAAAAAACAATGTTTCGGATTTATCAAAAAAGTTTGTAAATTTTTGGCCCGTTTAAAAATGAAATTGTCCGAGATTTGTCTTTTTTGCTCTTGATTTTCTTTTTTTTTTGCGGTTATTAAGTAACTGAAAAATCAGTTAGGTTTTTAAATTTTGTCCTTATAACGATAAAACTATCGGCCTTTTGGGACTTAATGAAAAGTGTTGGAAATTTTTTGCTCAGTTTAACAACGAACGTTTTTGAAAATTGTCTCTTGTGCTCTCCTTTTTTGTAATTTGGGATAGTGGATGAGAAAACCAAGAATAGTAATTTTTTTAAATTTTATTGTTTTAGTTAAAAATGTGAAGATTTAAATTTTAATCAAAACTGTTTGAAATTTTTGGTTTGCTCTAAAAATAAAAATTTCTAATTTTTATCTGATGAGCTCTATATTTTTGTAATTTTATAGACTTAATAATAAATTTAAAAATAATAAATCAGGCAAATTTCGATGTTAAAGGGTTAAAATTACTTAAGTTGTAAGTCTTAAAAATGAAAAATTTTGTTTTTTTGTTTTAGAGTTTTATAATTTACCACAGTTAATAAGCAATTCAAACATAAATTTTCCAAAATTTCATTTCTATAGCGACAAAAAAAAACCAAAGTTGCGGAATTATTAAAAAAGTTTAGACATTTTTGGTCAGTTTGAAAATGAAATTTTCTAAATTGTCTTTAATTTAGTTGCTATAGCAATAAAAATATCAAAGTTTCAGGTATTAATAAAAAGGTTAGAACTGTTGTTTCGGTCTTAAAATGAATTTTTTTAGAATTTTTTTTTTGGTCTCTAATTTTCTAAAGTAGCCAATAAGTAACTCAAAAGTTATTAAGGTTTCTAAATTTTATGGCTGTGGGGTTAAAACTGTTGGATTTCTAAGATTTAATGACAAATTTTGAAAATTTTTGCTCTGTCTAAAATAAACGTTCTAAAATTTGTCTCTTACGCTCTCTAATTTTTTTAGTTTGGGACAGTTAATAAGAAGTCAAAAATAGTAACCTCTTCAAATTTCATAACTATATCCATAAAAGAACAACAGTTTTAGGATACAAAATTATGTTGAAAGTTTGGTTTGTTCAATTTTTTTTTAAATTTCTGTTTTGCTGTATAATTTTCTAATTTAGCCCAGTTAATAAGCAAGTCAAAAATAGAAAATTCTTTAAATTTTGATGCTACAGTATTAAAACAACTACAACTCCAAGTTTTAATAAACAAGTTTGAAATTTTTGGTTAATTCTAAAAATGAAATTTTCTTAACTTAGATTGTTCAGATTTTGTGGCTGTAACGTGAAGATTCTGATTTCTAGTTTTTAATAAAAAAATTCTGCCTTGACCTAAAAATAAACGTTTTTAAAATTTGTATTTGGGATAGTTGTTTAGAACGTCAAGAATAGGAACTTCAATACTATAGCACTAAAACTACAAGAATTCCAGTTTAAAAAAAATTATTAGAGATTTTTGAAGTCGTCTTTTTTGCTCTATAATTTAATTATAAAAACCTACCGGAATTTGAGATTTTATTAAAAAATATTGGAAATTTAAGGTCCATCCTTAAAAAATAATCGTAAAATTTGTTTCTTTTGAAGTATAATTTTGTGATTTCAACAAAAGTAAAACACACAAAGACTCATAGTTTCCCCCTTTTCTCTTTGAAATCGTATCCATGCCCATGGAAATACAAATTGCAATTGAACGTCCGTGTCGTTTCTTGATCTGGCAGATTAAAAACTTTCACGAAATCAATACAATTTCATTAAAATGAAAGCATTTTCTTAAAATCTGTTTGTTTGATAGAGATTTTACTTGACGATATTTATTGAAAAATAACGTTATAAATAACCAAAGCGTTTCAATATCTAAAAATGATCCCGTAATTTCATCTCCGCCCTACGTTTCGCCGCAAATGAGTTTTGATTTAATGTCATGAAATCCTGCACCACAGGATAATTAGTCCGTTTGTACGGAAATTTGAGCAATTAATCACGCCATCGGACACGATTACATAAAATATACCAATAATTTATGTTATTGTCAGCCTCGCATAATTAGACTATAAATAGGTCCGCCAAAAAACAAAAAATCCGTGTTTCCTGTCAACTATAAATGGATCGATAAGATTAAATTCAATTGGAGGCTTCCGGTGATGTTTATTTTCTGTAGTCAGTTGTGGAACAAATAAGTCAATATTTACTTAAAGGCAATCGCAGCAAACAATGATTTTTGTGCGGTTCAACAATGTTTTAGTTGTATTTTTCTTAAATTGGCATTAAAGAGCGCAGATATCGATGAACAAAAACTTGAAAAATTGCTGATCGAGAGCTTTTGCAGCGCTCGTGCGGATTAAGCTCTGAATAATTTTAACACCGATGACAAATACTCCATTTTAATGCTTGTTATCAAAGCCCGAGGCTTACAGAGAAATTAGTCTGATGTGGAAATAGATCTGTTGGAAATGTTCTTGACGGTTGTCAGCAAATATCGCTGCAAATTCATCACGTGGTAACGAAGCGTATTAACTATCAGACATCAAACCTCTTTTCCGGTGATATTCAAAGTCAGTCAAAAAATACAATGAAAGTGTGGATATTTCAGCTCCACCATTCCACCCCCATTCATATTTAATTGGATCGGAGTCTATATAAAACTTCTTGAATTATTCCAACGACACGCAATGGAATATTATTTGAAATAGTCGCCCTTCGGACACGCGGCCAATTTCTTGTTATAGGTGACATAACTGGATATAAAAGATGATAGTAGCGGTTCTCACGATTTCGAAAGTTATTGAACTCGCCTTTTCGTAGTCGGGGATGAAATATTTATTGCGTAGCTTCAAAAATTCCGGACTGGAAGGGGTGAAGCTGTTTAGTACTGAAAGCTCTAAACTTGGTACATAATTAATAGAGCTGTTTGACGTTCTAAATGCACGGTCGGAATGGGATAAGCAATTTCCATACATAAATGTAAGGAAGACGAATCTTGAGAATGAATAATCAAATAAAAAAGTGTCCCGATGGGGTTCAGAGCTTCCAAGTGTCCGGAAATTACAATAGAGCAGCAGCAATAAAGTTCCGGATGCGATGCAACGGCTTTCGACACAAACAAATATGCTCCTTCCTTTCTAAAGATCTCCGCGGAATAAAAATCCAAGATCAGTTTTAGTTGTCTTGATATTATTTGACGAAAATCATCAACCTTGGCCCCCGCTTCTCCCAAAACTATTTATACCCACACGAGTGAATCATTCTAAAATAATCTTTGGTGGAAGCGCAATCTCGCTAAAATCACGGCGTTCCTTTGTGGTGTAAAATATGCTCATTTTCCTCCAATTTTATTTTGATTGCGAATTTTAGGGGAGAAAAGTTCAAAAGGAATTACACAAGGATTTTTTCATGTGTCATCACATTACAACCGGCTCACGCTGAGTACGTATTTAAAAGTTTTCAATCCTAACTTCAACGGGATTTGGAATTATACGGTTAAATTTATGCAAAGTCGGCAAAAATGACTAGATAACTAAAATAATTAGATCGTGTCTTTCGAGCGAAGATTTTATCTTTGAGTTTTCCCAAAATACATTTTGATTAGCACGATCAGGTGCAGGCACGAACTACTACTTTCAATTATACGGAAGTTGGAGTGCACTCAGGTGGTACAACTGAATACCCATTTGAATAAAATACACATCAACGTTGGAATTCGTCGAGACAAAAATTAAATTTCGTGAAACGAAGAGGCGGCGTTTTTTTCCTGTGGTCGCGTAATTGCGTCTCTACAACAAACCATCAAATTGGTTCTTTCTTCAGATGCATATTTCACTTTTATTATAATAATTGTGTGAATAATCGGACGATGGAAAAAGGAGAATTGTTTTGGAGATCGTGGGAGGACGCCCACAGACGAGAATTTAACAATATTAAAAAAAATAAAAATTTATTCCAGATTTTATAAGTTCACATAAAAAGCGGGATCAGAGCAGTTCGACAAAATCATATTTCAAATTATATCGATATCATTTACACCTCGTCAAAGAAATATTTACATCCGTTGCAGCCACATAAAAAGAATAAAAGTCACACTTTTAAAACAAAACTAATAGTGCACTTTTTTGAAGCTAAACCTGTCCGCACTAAAACTATTGTTTCCAACTTGGCTCAAATATTTATAGCTCTGGCCTAGATGTAAAAATCAGAATTTTATAACACGCAGCCAAAAAATGAAGGACTTCTTCAGAAAACAACATAAATTATCATAGTGAAATTAATCGACTTCACGAATGTTTAACATTGTCTATTTTTCTAAACCTACGTTCTAATCTTAAATCTGAGACACTCTTAGTTTCAAAGGCGGATTTAATTAAGCTCAAGAGTTCTCTGTCGCTCACACACATGTAATTTTAGGATTCACTGTCTGATTAATACTGTTATCACGTAAACGATGTTACAAACAGAACTAGAAGTTTGAAAAGACCCAAAGCTCGGTTCAAAACTAGTAAATTAGACGGGATGGGTTTTCAAGGTTTTTTCTCGATTTAGACACAACGTTTATAAGAGGATAAATATTTAATGCCACTTTTGAATATAAACTCAATATTTTATTTGAACCTTGAATATTTATTTAAGCACGTGCTCGTTTTTTGGATGATTTAGGGTTATGATTACACTGCTCAACAGCAGATCTCGAACACCTATAAAATTGGTTAAACTCTATTTGGTTTGGGGTTTTTAATGACCCAGAAATTTCAAAAATTTTGGTTTTAGTAGCTCAATTTCCCACATTCTATTTAAATTCTAGATCGGCATTTAAATTCTTGTACGACTATTAACCAATTCTAAAAATTAAAGGCTTGAATGTTTGTAAAGATTCTTTGAATTCATATCCTCAAAACTAAAATTTTTGGAATACAGATTTTTATTTATTTTATATGTATTAATTTATAACCTTTTAACTCATATTTTGAGACTTTTCAATTCTTTATTTTCAAATTTTGATGTTATAAAATAAAATAAAATTTATATTTTAATAATGTAGATGTCTATCTGACAAAGTCTCAGATTGCGGGTTACAGATTCTCAAATCTAAATTTCTCAGAATCTAAATTTTAAGTTTTTTGGTACTCAGAGTTTACATTGTTAATTCTGAGACTCTCAATTGAGAAAAAGTTTTTTTACTAAACTTTAAATTTTTGGAATTAACTTAATAAACGCCGTTAAGTCGGAGGAAATTACATCCAAACTTATCTCTCACTTAATTTTTGGATGAAAATTTTCCCTTTTTTACACGTTCTTAATATTTTACTTATAATTACTATTTCATTTAGTATGATTCCTAAAAAAATTGCCAAAATTTCTAGGAATTCAAAATATTTGCTTTTCACTTTTTTCAACTTCTTCAGAATTTTAGAATTCAAATGTGGAAATTTTAGATGCATTAAAACGTTATTTCTACGGCGTTTAAAATTTTACAGGCTGTAGAAATTCGTTTTAAGCGTTTTCAGATCCTTGTCTTTAATTACAAAAAAAAAAAATGTAAAAGGTTTACAAAGTTTATCACCTATTTTTTCAATATATTTTGTATTTTTATGTTAAAACTTGAAATATTAAAGTTTTTTTTGCGTCGTAAAATTATTTTGGCACCTTTAACCTTAAAGAATCTTTGAAACTTTATAATTTTTAGAAATTTGAAAATTATTATGGTTACTATTTTACAATCTAAACTCTGAGCGTTTCAGTTGAGAAAAAAGTAAATGACCGAACATTCTTACTAAACTTACTTCTTAGTAAATTTTTGAAATTAAGGAATTCTGACTAAATCTAACTAACTAAGGTGTAATTAAAATGCGACTAAACTAAATCGAAATTTGACTAAATTATGTTAAATATAAAAAGGACAGATTAAGATAACTTTATAAACGGTGGTAAGTCGGAGGGAATTAAACACAAGTTTAATTAATTTTTGATTGGAAAATTTACGTTTTTTACACGTTCTTAATATTCTAATTATAATCATCATTTTATTTAGTATGATGCTTAAATTAAAAAAAAACAAAATGTAAAATAATTCGCTCTTAACTTTTTTAAATTTCTTCCGGATTTTAAAATTAAAATTTGGTAATTGCATTAGAATTTCATTTCTAGGGCGTTTACAACTTTACAATCTGTAGAAATTTTGAGGCTTTCAGATATTTTGTCTTATTATTAAATAAAAATAAAATCCAAAGTTCATCACCTATTTCTTAATATATTTGTATTTTTATTTTAAAACTTTGTCTTCTTTTCAATTTTTTCGATTCGTAAAATTATTTGGGCATTTTTAACCGTAAAGAATTTTTAACATTTTGCAACTCTTAGAAATTTAAAAATTATAATTATAATTCTAGTTTCGTATAAAAAATGATTATCGATTGTAAATCACTTTTTTATACGAAACTGGAAAATTTTAAAAAATGTAAAAATCTTTACTGCCCAAATTTCAAAGTCTCTCAAAATTTAAAAAACTATATAATTGAAACGCTTTGAAGTCTTTTAATAATAATAATAATAAATAATAAATAAATAAAATCTGAAAGGTTCTTAAAATTTTTAATTCTGTAATATATTCTTTAAGATCCAATCTGTTTGAATATATAAAAAGTTTTTAAAGATTTACTGAAATAATAAAAAAAAAACGATTATTATTATTATTATTATTAAAATGCTCTAAACTCGTTTGGTTTGACAAAGTACAAAAACAATAATAATTTTTCCAGTAAAACTTTTATTTTTTAATTTCATAAGCTGTGATCATTTTATTTATCTGTTAAAACGATAAAACGAAGAATTTTTAAATATTCCACAGAAAAATACGAGATGCTACAAAAATCTTTGATGCATTCAGTCTAACAATGTTGGATTCCATTAAAAGTTTTATTTTTATGAAGTGCTGTTATTTTCTTGTAGTTTTTTTGTTTCAACATAAAGTGGCAACCTTTCAGATATCCACAGAATTGGAAAAATGCAAATTTTAAAAGCACTACAAAAACAAGGTTAATAGTCTAAATAAACTTCCTAGCCTGTGTTAGAACCTGTAATTTTATAAAGTGCGGCTATTTTTTTTTACCGTTTCATTAATCTAACGACAGAAATGAAACACTTTTATGAAATTAAAAAAGAAAATTAGATTTTTTAAAGATGTTGCAAAAATGGTGGATGAATATAAACTGCGATTTTTTAGATAACATTTCCAATTTTTTTTAAGACTTGATTTTTATGGATTTGGTTATTTTTGTACGTTTTATCTGCTTACTCCTAGAAACAAAGAATTTTTGAAATATTTACAGAATTAGGGAAATTACGATCTTAAAGAGTGCCTGAAACGTAATAATAATTTTCTTTACTATTCGAAGATTCACACATTAAAAAAAGTCACGAATTGTTAAAATTCTTCAATTTTGCACGGTGCAATTTTTCTGATAAATTTTATTTCTTTAAATATATTCGAGGATATTTCCCCAATATCTACAAAATTACGCAAGATAAGGTTTTGAAAAATGACAGAAACATCTCCAAATTGTCCGTTTAAACAAAAAACCGAGAATTTTTTTGAAAATCCACAGAATTAAACAAAATACGAATTTTTCAAAATGCTGTTAAACAAACCTCTCTTAATATTTAAAAAAAACACGTCTTAGAGAACCTGGAATTTGATGAATTGTGGCTATTTTACCACCCTTTTATCTGTTTGAACAAAAAAATTAGATATTTGTCAAAGGTTTATTGAACTATGAAAAATATGATTTTTTTAGATGTTTCAAAAATGGTGGATGCGCCGAACCCGAGAATTTAAATTATCGTTTCAATTTTTTAATGAAAGCTTCAGTTTAATAAAGTGCGTCCATTTTCTTCTACATTTCATTGCCCAACTCCAGAAACGAGGAATTTCACAGATTCACAGAAATTTTAAAAGTGATGTAAAAATGTTCAAATAAAGTTTAAAGTGTCTTAGAACACTCAAATTTCTACAGATTTATTTATAATTTCTTGGGACTTAAATTAGAGATTTTTACCCACGATAATGTCATAATTCAAAC
Source organism: Cynaeus angustus (assembly GCA_030157275.1). Taxonomy (NCBI): domain Eukaryota; kingdom Metazoa; phylum Arthropoda; class Insecta; order Coleoptera; family Tenebrionidae; genus Cynaeus; species Cynaeus angustus. The sequence goes on from CM058064.1 coordinate 15,823,803, forward strand.
CAACATTGCGAAAATCGCTAGAAATTCTGTTTTAACATTTGTAGAATATCAGAATAAAATAAAAAATTTAATTTTCTTAAGCAATAAATAAGATTTTTTGAATTTGTTCATTTGCTGTAGCTACAGTGATATGAGTTTTTAACGGAGTTGTAAATTTGAGCAAAGCTGCTTTTTCTTGCAAATACTGTGGCAAAACAAAGAGAAAAACTTTTATTTTGCCAATCTTGAAAAAAAAGTATTTCTTTTTTGTCCAGTCTGATGTTAAACAAATATTTTATATAAACCAGAAACGTTTATTTAAGCAATTTTTTGTGTATGATTGAGTTATGATTATTTGTTCTAGTGCTGTTTACGTTGAGTTTAATGATTTTTTTCAAAATTTGTCTTTTTATATTGTTGATGGAAAGAGTTGAAGCGGCTTCAAATAAAAGTCGTGTTTACAAATGCTATTTTTATCGTTATTATTGACACGAGAGCGATGCAGGAAATGATAACGCGAACTTAACAAGACTGAAAATTCTGTTACAGAGATATCGACATCGACATCTCCGGCCTTGCATCGCTAAGTTGGCTCACCCCTAAGCTCAAATCTTGGGTAGTCGGACATCTGCGCCAGAAAGGTTTAACTGTTTTGGAGACCTACGTCAAAGAGGCCCTTCTACAAGCCATCGCCAATACCGACTGTGTCGCTCAACTTGTCGATTAAATTTTTTTCTGTCTAATGTCTTTTCATTACGGTTTTTACACGTGAATCGAGGAAATAAGCTTTTTTACGACGATCGATGCTGCAGACACATAAACAACATTTCTTATATCTCACCCTAACAAGCACTAAATCAAATTGAATAATGAGAAGACTACTGCAAATTGGTTGTGTAAATGGGATGATTTGAGGTTTGGATTAGTGGAGGCGGTCGGAAAGAATCGCATGTAATTTCATTGCATAAAGTGATGAAAAACGAACTACCGACGCATTTGAAGCAAACCTCAAATTAATTTAGCAGAATACTGAAACGGAAGACCGAATAATTGCAGCATTATTCGCATTCAGACAGTCTATCTTTGACGTGCACTTCTAATTGTTAACCTCAGTAGTTAGAGATAATGAGTGACTGAACACATCGGGACAAAGCGTGTTTGCTTGAAATCCGAGTTTGGATTGTCGAGATAAAAGCCGAAAAGGCCATTCAAAGTGAAAGGAAACTGCCTTACCTTCGAGCGAGTCTTTTGTTCTTCTGATTTTTTCAAAACTCAAAACATTGTAAGTTCGTGGAAACCGGCGGGCAATCCTGGAAAAAATTAGTTTACTTGAACGAAACGTCTAATTAGATTTGTTAAGTGTAAAAAACTTTAGAGTCTGCAATGAGGAGAAAGCACTTGTTGCTCGTTGTGTCTGCAATAAAAACGCAATCTTCTAACACCACCTAAAAAGCCTTTGCCGACTAACGAGAAAGCTCTTAAAGTAATAGAATGAATTAAATTCCAAATGACCATAGACTTCATGTAATTCAAGCATTTTAATCACGCGAAATGGTCGGGGAAGCAACCTAGCAACAACCCCTAATTGAATTTTTCCAAAAATAACAAGACTCATGCTGTAATTTAGAACATATTAGTTTTATTATAAATATTTATGAAGGTGATTTATTCAAACATTTGAATAAATGGAAATCGCTTTGTAAATATTTATCTAGGGTGCGTATAAATACATTAATTGCAGAGATGTGCTGAGATGAACGTGTCAAGCAAAAATTTCAGAATAAATCACAGACGTAACTTTTTACTTGTCAGCGTAGAAAAAACAGAGGTAACAACTTGTGTACATTTTCCTGAAAACTGTCAACCCATGCACACTAATCCTTTTACTAAACTTTTCTATTCGTATTTTTAACTGAAAATAAATAGATTATATGACTACGCAAATCCCACAAAAACCAACAAACTCCTAATTTGATATCAAACTTTCCACGATTTTACAAAAATGAATTTTCTGAACATCAGACGTTTGTTGTATTCATCACTCATAAATCATAAAGAGCAGACAAGAATTTCTTAATAACAACATGTTATTTTCTAAACTACCAAACTTTGCTGGAATATGAAAAAGTTTTCTCATAAGCTTACAATTAGGAGCTTTCGACGCCAACAATGAATAATACCGTGATTGAATTCAATTCTCTGCATTTGATTAGTTCTCGATCGTTTTTAATCCTTTTAATTTGATCAGTTGCTTTTCAAATAAAAGTTTGATGTGATCCGAGAACAAATAGCAAAAATCGTCTTAATACTCGTTTTTGCAATTATGGTGAATAAAAAATGAGGTATGCGTTCCAAAATAACTAAAGGAAATGACAGCACTGAAATAATAAACGCGGACGGTATTCAAACTAAGCATGTTTTATAAAATTGCAATTGGAGTGTAAATAAAACAACGACGCTGGATAAACTTTTCACAAAAACTAAAAATAGAAAATTGCTTATTCAAGGAGTTTTATTAAAAAAAGAGGATAAAAGAGTTGAATTTGGATGTTTGTGATAAAAACCGATGCGACTAATATTAGACATTTTGATATTTGTAGTTGGTGATACTGTCACATTCTAAACGTTAATATTGATGTTTTACGATTACGGGCTTGACCCGGCGCCTCCACCATATCACCACATTACACAGAGAAGCTTTGATGGCGCAATGGGAAACTTAGGATGGGATTTTTCAGCACGAAAAGTATCAATTGAAATTGTGGGTTTGCAAAACTTGGATCCAATCAGTTGATGACGGGGTAGGTGGACGATGTTTTAGGCTAAAACTGGTGGGCGTTACATTTTCAGTTTCTACACAAACATTAAGTGCAATGAAATGCGGCAGTTTTTGTGAAGGTTAGGACTCTTGAAGTGATTTTTTTATAATTGTTAAAGGATGCTTTGCGGTAACATACCTATTTTCTCCTTTTAACGCAAACTATTTTTTTAAATATTTTACTGATCTAAGTAAGAAATGAAAAAAAATAAAATAAAAATAAATAAAAGAAATACTTTTTTTAAAGGCTTACAACATGTAGCTTTTTCAATCAATTTTTTTAAATACTGTAAAAATGGTGGATGCGCTTGACCTGAGATTTTTAAATTAGATTTTTGACTTCTTCTAAAGGTTTTATTTTTTGGGAAGACGGTTATTTGCTTATACATTTTTCTGTTTTATTCCAGAAATACGGATTTTGTCGGACAAAATTAAAGAACGGATTTTAAAATGTTGCAAAAATCTAATATAAATCTTAACTGAAATTTTAAATTTTGAAAGACATTAATTCTCTAAAATGTGACATTTTCTTGTACATTTCATCTGTTTCAGCGTAGATTTTAGTAAAAAAATCAGATTTTTAATTATGACACAAGAAAGGTTTTCAAAATCAAAATAAAATTTAGTAAGACAAATCGGGGAAATTTGTCTTACTAAATTTTATTTTGAATTTCATAAAATGTGGCTATTTTCTTTAACGCATCATTTAACTAAATGCAAAAACGAAGAATGTTTGAAAGATTCACAGATTTAAGAAAAAGTACGAACTTTATAAGTATCACAGAAATATTTGCAAATAGATTTTTTTTCTGCTTTTTTAACTCTCATTTTATGAAGGATGGACATGTTTTTATAGATTTTATCTGTGCCAATATAAAAAGGAAAATTTTTTTGAAAATTTATAAAATTAAGAAAATTTACGAATTTTTGAAATACTCTTTTATTTGACAAAATACAAAAATAAGTCATGTCGAAAATTTCCTAACAAATCTTTCATTTCTTACATTTTTTAATGTGCGATCATTTTTTGATGGAGTTTATTTGTTTAAATGCAATAATACGGAATTTTCGCAATATCTACAAAACTAACAAATTTAAAATGAATTTTTAAAATGCTACAAAATTGTTTGATGTTTTTAACTAAAATTTCTCATTCTTAAAATCATTAATTTTCTAAAATGTGTCTATTTTTTGTACATTTTATCTGTTTCAGCATAGAAGAAGAATTTTCAAAAAATTTACAACAGTAAGAAAAATTCAGATTTCAATTATGCCAGAAGAAAGCTTTTTTCCATGTTCCCTACTAAATTTTCCAACTTTTACTAGAATTTTAAATCTCATAAAATGTGGCTATTTTCTACAATACAACATTTAGCTAATTGCTAAAACGAAGAACTTGTGAGAGATTCACAGATTTAACAAAAATACGAAATTCAAGTGTCACAGAAACGCTTCAAACAGAATTTTTTTTTTCTTTTTGAACTCTCAATTTATGAAGTATGAAATTTTTTTTACATTTAAAAATTCACAAAAATGTTTGATGTTTTTAACTAAAATTTCTAATTCTTAAAAATTTAATTTTCTAAAATGTGACTATCTTCTTGTACATTTCATCTGTTTCAGCATAGAAGAAGCATTTTCAAAAAATTGACTAAGAAAAATTCAGATTTTGAATTATCCCAGAAGAAAGATTTTTCCGACGTTTTCCACTAAATTTTCTAAATTTTGCGAGGATTTTTCATCTCATAAAATGTGCTAATCACAAAAACAATGAATTTTTAAAAAATTCACAGGTTTAAGAAAAAGTTCGAAATTCTAATTTCACGGAAATTTGCAAATATATTTCATATTTTTTAATTCCCATTTTATGAAATATTAGAATTTTTTGTATAAATTCGTTAGAAAACTAACGAATTTTTAAAATACTGTTTTATTTGACAAAATACAAAAAAAATGTATATTCCTACATTTTACTATAACATGGAATTTTTGCATCATCTACATAATTAAGTAAAATACGAATTTGTAAAAACATCAATTTTACAAAATATAGACTTTGTCTGTCTAAACGCAAAAACGAAAAAAAAATCTTTTAAAAATTCACAGAACACAAGGCAATTTTTTTTAAATGCTACAAAAATAATAAAACATTATTAGCTAAAGAACGTCTAATTTTGCGAAGTATGGCCATTTTCTTCACCGATTTTCAGGTGCCGAAAAATGGTGGATGCGCCGAAGTATAATATATTAAATAAAAATATGAATTTTTAAAGCTAAAAACGCCAAATTTTCTTACATTGCTGATATTTTCTTACATCTTTCACGTGCTAAATTGAAGAAATTTTTGAGATTTATAGAATTAGGTGCAGTAAAAAATGTGTAGATTTATATTTCCAAATGAAATTTTTAGATTTTACTAAAAGCTACAAATTGGTAAATTGCGGGAATCTTAAATTTGATAAAATATACATTTTATCCGGCCAAACAGGAACCGTAGAATTTTTTTAAAACTAAAAATAATATTGAAAAAATTCCGCAAAATAGTGGATGCTCTAGTTATCACATTTCCAAATATTAAAAAAAAAATTGTTGGAAAAATTGTAGTGCTTTTTAAATGCTTTTTACAGTGTTTAGTATCTATCCCTCGCATAAATTAAAAAAAAATGTAAAAATTGAGCTTAATATACATAATTCTTATTTCTCCGCCAAATGTTGCTTGCTTAAATAAGGACCAATTTGAAATGCAAATATTTCTCTCAAGTGTCCCAATTAGACGGACAGTGAGTAAACTGTTTTAAAGTCACCACCCAAATCTAATTAATGCTTTAGAAAATTACCAACATATTTCCAGTAAATTTCTAATTTAACTCTAAATTTAGAACAAGTAAATTTCTAAAACAAACGAACCTTTCATCATCTATTTATCTACTTAGTAGTTCCGATCTAATTCCAGCAGTTACTCGCTCGTTAAAATCGAAAAGTATTTTCGATATCTCGATCATAACTTCAAAGTGTGATTTCACACTTTGCCGTAAAATTTATTATTTTTAATTTCGTGCCCACCTCAGTTTATTGATTTTTCACGACCGCATGCCTAGTCATTTAAAAAATTGAAATTGCCGATTATCGACCGGTTTATCAGAGGTGCTGCACAAATCGTGTAACAATGACAATTTCTCTCTTTCTCTAAAATCACTTTGTTTTTACAGCACAAAAGCAGAATTAAAACACTAGTTCGATATCTGCAGTGAAACTAAAAATAAACGTCTAAAAGTTGGCATGCTAAAGAACTAGTAAAAGTTGGTGGCAACCCTGAGCTACAATTCGGTCAAAACAAAGAGATAAAGTAGAAATAGGAAATTATACAGGGGTGGTCATGGAGATCCACCCCTCGAACTTTTAATCGCTTTTAAATTGAATGAAAATAAACGTGATCCGATTGGATTTTATGTATAAACGCCGGATTCGCCTTAATATAATAAATAGAATGTGGATCCTTAGTTCGTTTTTTAGAACAGATCCGTCTGTCTTGTTTCAAACGTGCCGGGATTATCGTCGTTTGGCTGTCACAAAAAAGTAATTGAAATTAGACAAGGCGTTGGGTTGAAAACTTCAAAATACACCGACGCAATCATCAATTTAAATACAAATTTGATTGAAACTTATTAACGTGAACAAAATGAATTTTCACAGAATTGAATCGGTTTGATGGCGAGTTTATCACGGTTTTAATTGAGCAAATTGCTACTTTTTCTAAAGTTTCGTGTCGGTTGGCTGCTGTCGTTGCTTCCGTATTAGGTAATAAAAAGTGCTAAAGGTTAGAGTTTATCGATTCGACTTTTTTAAGGAGGATATCCACGCTCTTGTAGACAACTATTGAAAATCCCAGTTTTGTTGCTTGCATTTTCTATCTATAGATTTACAACGGAAATGTGTTTGTAGATTCATCGATCGAATTGTTGTGGTTAAAGTAACATGTACGGACATTAATCAATGGAAGTGCCGGTCGGACGTTAATTTTGTTATGCAAATAGACAATGAGAGTACGCAAAGAATAGACTTGGGTTGGAGTAAAATTGACTCACAAAAAATTTGTTGGCAATATTAAAAATCTTTTTTACCATTCACACTTGGACGTAATCATTACGTCCCTTTGAAAGCGGTTCATCTTCTACATTATTCACATTTTAGGATATTGACACTCTTTTCGTGCCGGCTTAAATATGCGACCTTACTTGGAAGCCATTCCTGAAATATTCATAATCTCGATGAAAGAGCCGGTTTAAAAATCTCACTTATTGTAACGTGTAAAAAATTATCATCACGAGAGTAGCAACGGAAAGTTCACAGTTTTATGTCAATGTAAGCAATAAGTTGATAATGAAAATTCTAGGTTTATTGCTTTTGTGAAATTTCACCGCCAACATAAAACATAATTAAAAAAAAGTGACTCTGCAAAATTTGTTCTACTCAATTTTTCTCACAAAACAATCCGTTGCCAACCCATATTTGAAATTTATTTGCCCATTAGTAAGAGTAGTAATTTTTCTACGAAATGGCTCGGTGCCAAGACAACACTGAAAATTAATCAAAATAGCAAAATTCAAGAATAGGCTTTTGTTTGGTGAAACGGGCACAGAACGAGATTTTTGCATTCGAAGCTTTGAGCGATTAAGCTTCCGGCCAAAGGAAAATGGAAACTAGGGTCGTCCAAAGTTTTATAATGGGATTTTCGGCTATTATTAGTGAGAACAAGTTAGTTATCAAAGTTGTAATTTGATGAGGGAGAACGTGATGGATGCAAAAAAATTATAATTAACTCTGCTTTCTTTCAATCAAATTGCGCGGTTTAGTTACAGGCACCGGATGTTTAAACTTGAACTTCAGACTTCTAGCACAAAAACTAAGCAACACCTCGAGAAAACTTTGGCATAATTAACAATATCCTTTGTATTTTTAGGTCAGTCGGCAGCTCAGAGTTCTTTGAAAAAAACTTGTTAGTGATGCCACCCGAAATGTGCACTTTTTTAAACACAGATTTGTTAGAATGAAAATGTGGACAACTTTTCCGCACTTTCACGACATCAAACTTACTTTACTCCATCGGCATTCGTAGCGTAAAGTTTGGTGCGACGGACGAAGCACTCGACGCCTGGCGACGCCAACACATAGACGCCAACTGACAAGTGTGCAGTTTGGACTTGGGCGTCGCGCATTCTCCCGTAAGAAATACATCAATTGTGACGTCAAGTACAGCTTTTCGAGATGAATAAATGAAGTCGGACGTGGTCACAAGCCATTTCCTGTAAGATTATCTCAGGGTTAAAAGTGTGCAGGACGACGGAAAGGTGTTTACTGTGGTTATATTTATTGGCAGGTTTTACGATGATAACTGTTCGAATCTGGTTAAATCTGAAGAGTGCGTCAAAAACTGTAATTTTCCAGGCGTGGTGTCTTAAAAAGTCGAGGGACATTTTTAGTCGGGCCATTTGCATAAGACGAATTTTTAAAGATGGTACAATTTTTTTTTTGTAGATCTGATTTATTTCTGCACCTTGAAATTAAATACAAAAATTTGCTTAATTAACAAATAATAAGTAAAATCTTTTAAAAAATACTAGTATTTGGTAAAAGTTTTAAATTTTATTAGATGTCGCTAATTTTCGAAATTTTGTCTTCACAAAAATAGAAAAAAATTATTTAGTTAATACAGGAATAAGAAAAATTCAATTTTTAACAATGTTACAGAAAGAAGTCTGAATAAATTTCCACATTCTACTAAAAGGTTTAATTTTATAAAGTGTGGTTATTTTTAAACAGATTTTTTTTATCTAAATGGAGAAACGAGAAGCTTTTTATAAAACATGTCTACAGAATTAAGAAAAACAAATAAAATTTGCAGTTTTTTCGAAAAGTTTCATAAAGAATAATTATTTTAACAAAGATTTTATTGGTTAAAACAGTAACCAGTAATTTTCCACATTTCCACCATTTTTAAAAATGTTGCTATAATATTTTCTCCGATATTGATAAAGAAAAATCAAAAATTATATCAAATTTATTATTTTTATGAAATGTTGGTGAAATTGATCTTTCTCATTTTTTTAATGTTTATAATGAAGAAAAATACAAATTTTAAAAATTTCCAATTAATTTCTAATATTTATAAAGTTTCGGAGATAAGATAAGATAAATAATTACAGAATTGGGTAATACATTTTTTTAAATATGCTCAAATATTTTTAAATCATACTAAGAAAGCCTCAGTTTTATAAAAGATCGCAATTTTGTAATTTTATTTGTTTAAACACAGAAACGGATAAATTTAGAAATGTCAGGGAAATGATACTTTATGTGTAATATTACAAAAAAAATAGATCTTACTAAAAACTTTGATTTAATAAAATGCGGCTATTTTATATTAAAAACAAAATTCTTTTAGAAATTTAAAGAATAAGCAAAATACGAATTTTTAAAATTGCTGCAAAAACAAGTCAATTTTAATAATTAAAAACAATTAAAAACAATTTTTAAATTCTTCTAAAATCTTTCGGACGGTGTAACCATTTTTTGATGGATTTTTTCTTTCTACATAAAGAAACGAGGAATTCTTTAAATATCCACAGAAAGAGGTAAAATAAGAAGTTTTAAAAACGTGGAAAATCTCAAATAAAATTTTTAGAAGCTATTAAAAGTGTAATTTTTGTAATAAAATGTTCAAAAATTCACTCAAGTTAGAAATCTTAAAAAAATGAATGGTAAAATTGGAAAAAAATTAAAGTGTGCCAATTGTTTTGATACGTCTAATTTTTTTTAACCCACAAGTAAAAAAAATCTTAATTAGGCAAAGGATTAATCAAAATTTACATTTTCGAAAACGATCTGAAAATGGTAAATTCGTTAAATTTTTAAATTTTGATACTTATAAAAAAGATCTAAATTTCAAAGGTTTAAGATTTTTTAAATATCCTCAAAAGTAGGAAAAATAGGAATTTCGTAAATTGATATTTATAAATCTTGAGAAAAGTAAATTGTAATAATTGTAAACAAAACAAAATTTTATAGTATGGTAATTTTTTTGATTCGTTTAAACTTTTTAACCTACAAAAAATTTAAATATGCGTAGAATTTCCAAACTTTTTTTAAAAATCAAAAAATGCTAAATGTGCGAAACTTGATACTCCTAAAAAAAATTTTTAATTAATAATACATTTTTTTTTAATTGTTGCAAAAATAAGTCAAATCTATATTTCCAGAAAAAAATCTAACTAAAAGGTTTAATTTTATAAGGATTTTAATTAATCTATTGGTACACAAAAGCAGGATATTTTTTAAATAGCCGCAGAATAAAGCAGATACAATATAATTTTTTAATATAAATGCAATTATACATACGTATAATTAAAGCTTAATATTTCCAAATAAAATTTGTATTTTCAATTTTTTAACTAATGAAGCGTCATGTTTACAATACCAATTGAGATTTTTAAATTCTACTAAAAATTTTAATATTTAAATATTCACAGAATTTTTGAAAATGTTGCAAGTTTAATAACCCCAAATAATTTTTTTAAAAGCTCTTAAAAGCTATTAAAACTTTTAAGAACTGCGTTTATTTTTTTTTGCAGTTTATTTGGTTAAACATCCAAATAATCAAATGTCTAGATATTCACATAAATTTCATTTTTAGAAATCTTGAGAGAAGTCAATTTTAATAATTCTAAGTAAAACAAAATTTTAGGATATACCATTTTACGTTTGAATTTTTTTAGGCAAACAAAAAAAAATGCTTTTTAAAATGCTCTGAAAATGGAGGATGCGCCAAATCAGATATTTCTAAAAAAAAAACATGTATTTTTTTATGATGTTTTTTAAAGATTCCACTTATTTAAACAAAGAAACAAAAAATTTTACAAAAACTGGTAGAATTAAAAATCATACAATTTTTTGACCACGTTGCAAAAATTAGTCGGAAAAAAAATTGAATTCTACCAAAAAATTTAATTTTACAAGGAGAGGCTACTGTTTATGTTATCAATTTATACACAGAAAGAAAAATGTTCTAAATAACCACAGAATTAAGCAGATACAATATAAATTTTGAATATAAATATGCTACAATATAACTAAAGTTTAACATTTTCAAATAAAATTTATAAATTTTACTAAAATCTCCAGTTTTATGAACCATGTCAATTTTTCAAATAATGAAGCCTTATGTTTTACATTACCAATAAAAAAAAATTGATATTACCAAAAAAAATTATTTTGGAAATTGCGCTTATTTCTTGATAGATTTTACTTGTTCTAACGAAAAACAAAAAATATTTTAAAAATTTACTAATTTCTAATTAAGAAATACTAATAGGTACTACCAATATGTTCAAGTAAAATTTCTATATTATACTCCAAGGTCAAGAATAATCAAGTGTGACAATTTCTATATAAGATCTCATCTGTTTATAGGCAAAAACGAAAAATTCTTCAAAATTTTACAAAATTGGTCAAAATGTGAATTTTAAAGAATCTACAAAAATAAATGAGTGAAATTTCTAGATTAAACTAAAATCATTCTTTTTTGATAGACTTTATCCTTTTAAGCATAGAAACATTTTTTTTTTGTAAATGTTCATAGAATTAAGCAAAATATCAAATATGTATCGGTAAAATGAATTAAAACATAAATTTTTCAAAAAGTTCTAAAAATAGTGAATGCGCTAGACCTGCTATTTTTAAATAAAAATCTTAATTTTACTAAAAGCTTCGAAAGCTCCTAAAGGGTAGACATTTTTAGAATGACTCAATCTGTTTAAACACAGACACATAAACTATTCCACACATTTACGGAATTACGCAAGATTAGAATACTTAAAGTGCTACAAAAACAAGTCAAGTTCAAATTTTTTAATCGTAAGAAATTCTGCTGAAAGCTTGAGTTTCGTTAGGTGCAACCAATTTATAATCGTTTGTTTTTTTTAATACAGAAATGCAGAATTTTCTGTATTTGTACCGAATCAAGCACAGAATAATTTCTAAAATTGAGACAAATTTTTCTTGTGGATCTTATTTTTCTTTTTGCACCCTGAAATTAAATAGAAATTTTTTCTGTAGTTTTTGGTAAAAGTTTCAAATTTTAATAGATTTTTGTCTTCTTAAAAATAAAAAAAAAGAATTAAGTAAATACCCACAGGAATAAGAAAAATTGAATTTTTAATAATGTTAGAGTCTAATTTTCACATTCTATTAAAAGGTCCAAGTTTTTTATGGTGGTCATTTACATTTTTTAATTTTTTTTTTCTATTCAAACAGAAGAACAAAGAGTTTCTCTAAGTATCCAGAGAATTTTTGAAAATTTTACAAAAATATTTAAAATGTCAAGTATAAAACTCTTCAAAAATTAGTTGAATTTTAACATTTCTAGTAGAATTTCTTGGTTAAAGTAGAAGCTTTGATTTTAAATTGTGTAATCATTTGATAATGGACTTTATTCTTTTAAATAATAGAAATAAAATAAATTTATATAATAAAAATTAAAAAAAACTTCCAATTATAGATTGTGAATAAGAATTTGCAAAATTTAAATTTTTAGAGATGCTACAAAAATATTTAATGGGTCAAAATTTACAATCCTAAATAAATTTTTTAGATTTTATTAAAAGCTTTATTTATAGGAATAATTATATAAACTATTACAATGAAAAATACGGATTTATGTAAATAGGTTAACTCTAATGTTTCTATATAAAATTCCTAACTATACTAAAAGTACTCATTCTTTAAAACACTTAAACCAAATATCTTCTAAATATCGCCAAAATTAATTAAAACAAAATTTTCAAAACGATAAAAAATGGTGAATACGCAGACCTGTTATTTTCAAATAAAATTTCACAATTCGACTAAAAGCTTCAAATCCATAAAGTGTAAGTATTTTTCAGAATTTATCTGTTTACGAAACATTTTCCACGCATTTAGGAAATTAGGCAAGATTTGATTTTGTGAAATGCAACAAAAACAAGTTTAATATTTTAAATCACAATTTCCAATCGTTTATTTTTAGGTTATTAGATGTTATTGAAAGCTTAATTTTGAATCAAAGCGAGTAGTGTGTTAGACAGTTTATTAGTTTGCGCGTATAATAGAAATGATAAAATTTCCAAATAAAAACAGAGTTAAGACATTTCCATGTAAAATTTCCAGAATGTATAAAATGTTTCAATTTTATAAAGTGGCTATTTTCTGAAATCAAATGAATCCTGCAATATTTTCTTAAAGATGGTGGCGTCAAACCCGATATTTTCAAATAAAATTTCTAAATCCTACTAAAACCTTCAATTTCACAAAGTTTCATGAATTTTATCACAGAAACGGGAACTTTCTAAATATCTACAGAATTAAACAAATGTTTGTAGTCTCACATTCTCGAACAAAATTCCTAAATTTCACTAAAAGCTTCCATTTCGTAAAGTGCATTCATTTTATGATAGATAACATCTATATAGAGACAGAAATAAAATATTATTCAAGCATTCACAGATAAAAAAAATGCATGCGTCAAAGCTGTTTTTTCGAGTTTCTATTATAAAATTCGAGTTCATTAAATTAGGCTATTTTTGGATAAAAAGTCAGATTTAATAAAAAAAGAGCTCCATCTTTGAACGAACATTTTTATTGAGATACTTGGAAAAGTAGGAACCTGTAGTAGCACTGACAATACTAGAGAATTCTGGAGACTTTGAAAAACCAACACGTTGAGCGTAACACAGAGAGCGCTGCTAGCTACAAAGAGCTATCAAAAAATCTATAATAATTGATAACATGACAATTCTCGATATTACTTGATGAAAGAATCTAGAACTTTTTTTATTTATTTATAGAACTAGCGGATGATAAAAGTTAAATTAGTGATTGCAGCGCCTACAAAAAAGGTTTTAATTACGTATTGTAATTCTATTTTATAACGAAAATTGCATTCTTGGGAATAAAAGCGATACAACACCCCCGGGCGCATAAATTATTCTTTAATACAGTAGGGACTTTTTAACAAACTTAGTTTTCGAAGTCCAGTAAGTTTAACGTAAAATACAAAATATTCTGGGGGTTGTTTTACAAAAAGCGATAATCTCCTTACACTTTGTACCCGTTTTTTCGTGTTTCGTGAAAGTCATAAAAAATTGTTGTCCGAACTCTTCGTAGCCCTGTCCCTTGGCTCGTTATTTATTAACTACCGTGATAATATACGTCGTCTAGGTCTAGATAAAATTTTACTTGAACCTGGGAAATTATTAATGCGTGATAGAAATCGTTAGGGGTTGTTTGTAAGTGAATAACTTGAGTTTTTTACCCTCACCCTCTCTACCTTAGGGAACATGGGACATTATGGCCTAATGTCATGTGATGATAATGATGATCTATACAGTGTGGTCGCCCTGGTGTTTTTCCATTTCCAATTGAAATATGAGCTCGCCGGAAATTAAAGCTGTAAGTAAAACCGTGTATTGAAATGTCTTGGGAGAAAGTTATTGATATTTTTTGAAAGAGAAAAAAGTAGGGATAAGTTTAATTGAAAGCTTTAAAGCGGGGTAATCCCTGTTCCTTGAGATCCGGAGCAAGAAATGAGCTTTAAAAATTCATACGCATTATGCTAGATAATTATCGATTTCAGATTTCTCTTCGAGTTCGAAAACAAAATGAAGCTTTAAATTTTTAAGCAGCGTTGTGGCCTCCGAACTGATTTTTCTGTATCGATTATAACCACACTTTCTCGGAGTCGGGAATTAAATGTGGAATGAAGTGTAAAGCTTTGGTCCTTCTGGGTCAGCAACCCGTTAATATGGATCGAGGATTAAACCGGCAATCTACCATCCTTTGGGACACCAATTTTGTCACGTTTCTCATGTGTGGTCGTCTGAATTAACACCACATTGAAATGAAGCAAAGCAGTCTGAGTTTGTCAGAAAATCCCTCCGTCACACTATCGGAAAATTGTTGGAAAACTCTTTTTAAAATTTCGTTTAAGATCTATTTCCGGCGAGATGTCTCGGAATGCTCGTAAATATATTTATGAACATCTGCTGAAAATCCGAAATCATATTTGAAAGTGATTTCATCCCGATAGATGTTATCCTTTCTGATATAAACTGATTAAAACTAGTTTGCCGGAGTGAGAATTCTTATTCTTGTAAACAATATAGCAGACTTAAAAGCTCTCGCAATATCTGCAGCGTTCTGAAAATGTAGGGCTCAAAGAAGGCCGATTACATTCTTAAATAAGTCCCGCGGCGCCCCTTAGGGACCTGTAAAGGGACGAGCGAGAGACTTGACGCCACCAGATCACACTTATTTAATGTTTAATACTGTACAGTCAATAAATTCTGCGGAATTGCGGGTAGGGTGTATATTATACGGTATCGGGGGTGTAAAGTATTAGTCAACAGTCGGCTCTATCTCGCTATAATATGCTAATTTGTTCGCTTTATATGGAGGATTTTAAACGCTCGAATTGTCGTAAAGAGGGAATTGAAGACGCTAACATACAACTACGGCCCTAAATAGAATGTTCACTGTTCGCTACATTTGAAGGGATGGCAGTTTGGCCATTGTTTAGCTAATTCACTTGCGATCTCATTTGAAGCTCATATAACTTTAATTTTCAATCTAGGAAGAGCGGATTTTTATGAAAAATGCATTCGGTGTTAATTTTTGCATATATGTGCGTCCTTGTTTCTAGGTTTTAGGTCAGTTACTTTAATCTTGTAAAGTTTATTAATTTTTTTGCTTTTTTGCATTTTTGTATATTTTGTGGGTCTCGGTGGAAACAAAAAGGTGCCGACAAAGAGGTAAAAAATTAACAAGGATAATAAAATAATAGGTGATTTGCTTTGAACCAGTAACTAAATTATCACACAGAATTGTGATAAGTGAAAAATTTTAAAAAGAAGAGAATTCAAAAAGCACAAAAAATTCGGAGACTACGTAACAAGAATTCCAAAAATTTAAGAATCCATAATATTTAGAAACTCAAAAGTCTCCAACAAAAAAATTTGAAAACATTTTACGTTTTTTTTTTATTTTTTGTGTTTCAAATTTCTCAAGGTTTATAAAGCAGCGTTATTTTATTTACGTGAATTTTTTTTTATAATTATGATAAATTCTTTTAAAAAAATTAGTTTAGCAACTTTTTTGGAGTCTCAAAATTTAGAACTTTCAGGAATATCAAATCTTTAGTAATTCCTGAATTTTTGAAAAATTTTAGTTTTTAGAATAAGATTTTTCTTTTCTTTGTTTTCGATTTTTTTTAAATTCCAGTAGCTGCAAAATTTTTAACGTAATATTTGTATTTATTTTAAATAAATTTTTGAGTTGTAATTTATCATATTTGTAACATTTTCAAAATATCTTTTTTTTGTACCACTTTTGCGTTTTATGAAATTTATTTCAAGAACTTAAAATTTAAGAGATAGAAATTTTAGGAATATCAAATCTTTACTGACTCCTAAATTTTTGAAAAATTTTCTAATTTTTAAAATATTTCATATACTATATATTATATATATACCAAATATTCTAGATATTTTAAAACCAAATTATTCGAATTTTTGGATTTTTGAGATATATTTCAAAATACCTAAATTTTCAAGACTGAAATTTCCAGAATTGTTTGTTCTTGTATTTTAAAAATTCTCAGTAGTGTTCAGTATTATTATCAGTCATAAAATTTATAACGCTAGAAACTTAAAATTTTATGATAATTAAAGATATTTAAAAAAAATTGTGAATGAATATGTTCAAAATTTAGAAATTTTGTTCGAAAATATTTTAAACTTTTTATTAAATAATTTGGAAAATTATTTTGATTTTTAAAACATCTGAAATTTTAGCTGCTTTCAACACAATTTTTTTCTATTTTCATAATTTTTTTATCTTTGTAAATTTTTAAATTTTTGGATTTTTGTTCAAAAATAATTTAAACTTTTTAATAAATAATTTAGAGAATTATTTTGATTCTTAAAACTTCTGAAATTTTAGCTGCTTTTAACACAAAATTTCATATATGCAATTTTTTTTTCTATTTTCATAATTTTTTTATCCTTGTAAATTTTTAAATTTTTGGATTTTTGTCCAAAAATAATTTAAACTTTTTAATAAATAATTTGGAAAATTACTTTGATTCTTAAAACATCTGAAATTTTAGCTGCTTTCAACACAAAATTTCATATCTGTAATTTTTTTCTATTTTCATAATTTTTTTTATCTTTGTAAATTTTTAAATTTTTGGATTTTTGTTCAAAAATAATTTAAACTTTTTAATAAATAATTTAGAGAATTATTTTGATTCTTAAAACTTCTGAAATTTTAGCTGCTTTTAACATGAAATTTCATATTTGCAATTTTTTTTTCTATTTTCATAATTTTTTTATCTTTGTAAATTTTTAAATTTTTGGATTTTTGTTCAAAAATAATTTAAACTTTTTAATAAATAATTTAGAAAATTATTTTGATTTTTAAAACATCTGAAATCTTAACTGCTTGCAACACAAAATTTCATATCTGTTTTTTTTCTATTTTCATGATTTTTTTATTTTTGAAGATTTTTAAATACCTTTTTTGAATAATTTCTTGTAATTTGAATCTTTTATAGATATCTTTGATTTCTAGAAATATTCCGTTTCTTAAATTTTCCTATTCTTTGATTTTTTCAAGATTCTTGACGTTTCTACAAAAAAATTTTAAGTTATTAGTGCTTTCAAAATTTTATATATATCAAAGATTTAATAAATTCAGATTTTAATTTTAACCTTTAATGTTTTTTTTTTGATTTGTAGAAATATTTAGCTTGTCAATTTTTTATAAAGTTGCCAAAATAATCGAAATCCAAGCTTTCTTTTTAAAGATTTCGTAATACTAAAAAAAAACTGAATTTTTTTGAGCTTTTAAAATTATTAGTATTTTAAGGATTTAATAAATTTAGCTTTCCATTTTACATTTTGTAGATATTTTAGATTTGCAGAAATATTTAGTTTGGCAATTTTTAATAAAGTTGCCTAAATAATCGAATTATTAGCTTTCTTTCAAGATTACATATACAAAAAAAAAAAAAATAACTTTTGAAATCTTGAGTATCCAAAGATTTAATAAATTCAGCCTTTAATTCGAATTTGTTATGGATTTTTTGTTTTGCCTAAATATTTAGTTTATCAAATTTTCATGAAGCCACTATAATCTTCGTATTCTGTTTTCTTTCTAAATTTTTGAAATCCTTCAAAAAATCTCAAAGTTTTTGGTATCTCAAAGACTTTTTTTGGATATTTTTAATTTGCAGCAAAATTTTGTTTGCCAAATTTTAATTGTTTATTTATCATTTTTTATTATTTATAAAGTTACTAAAATAACTGAATTCAAATTTTTCTTGCAAGACTTTTAGAGCTTAAAATTTTAAGTGTCTAAAAGATTTTAGAAATTCATTTTTTGTACGTTTTTCTGTTTCCTCAACATTATTCAAAAATCTACGACATGCAATAATTGTTATGAGCTTAATATTATTATTTAGAGATTTGAAAAGAAATTAAGACCGAATTTAAATATTTTGTCTGCTACGAAAATTTTAAGAAATTTTTGTAGATCTTTTATTTTTATTATTTTTATAAGAATTTAAATAACAGAAGTCAGATTTCAATCACTTCTGATGATTTTTAGGATGTTCCAATTTCAAATACTTCATAATTCTCTAATCAATAATTAATAAAATTAATATTATCTTAGGTTTTTTTTGTTATATTTTAGAAATAACGAAACTGTATTAAAAATGTACCGAATGTAGAAGATATTATAATAATTTAAAAAATTAAAAATATAAAGAATACAGAAATTCAAAGCATTTAAAAAAATTGAAAACTTCAAGCATCCAATAAAATTTAAAAAAATTATAGAAAAATATAAAGAATTGAAATAATTTAAAAAAAGCACAAAACATTTTTGAATTCCACATCTTTGCATATAATTTTAAAATAATTGTATATTTGACCGAAAGTTGCTGCATATCTCTACATCACGAGTTCGCGTTCGTCAAAAACGGTTAAGGTTTCCCTCAAGCTTCCTCGAAAATATTCAATTTTGACTGATTAGACGTTACAACCTATCATTACCATCTTATCGTAAGAAAGCAGTTGTTTGCCTTTTCAGCGCAGTATTCCATCGACAATCGCGTGAGTCGAACCCCAAAGTCTACGTCTAGATCGCTTATATCCTCAGGCAACACCTAATTGATTTACAATTGTGATTGGGGACCTTGCGGCGAGCCAGCTCACGTCACACGCACGGCAAACACGGGGTTATTTGCCTCCTTCGGGGGGATGATGCGTCACTATCACTTGACTCTTTAAAATGGATATCACAGACATGCCAGATTTCAATCACCGTTGCGTCTAACTCAAAGACTTCAGCTTTGATGTTAGTATTAGTCCACTTGGGCGAAAAATTACCGGTTTAAATTTACACACAAGTGCTTGATCAGGACAAACGTATGTAAATTGGACTGTCAGGACAACATTGCGGTTAAGTGTATTGTGGAATATTCACGTATGCTAAATTAGAGATGATGAGGGTGCAAAGACGGAATCGTCGGATTTATGTTTTAATGGATTATGAGGACACACTAATTTCATAAATTGTTATAAAGTATTAAAATGTCATTAGTTTATGGCTTTCATGGATGTTTGACGATTAAAGCAAAAGTAGGATTCGTTTTTCAAAGGACTTACATGTTTTACAAGCTCGACAAACATTTAGTTTGTAAGACATTTTACCACATGCAAACAGTTTCTCTGGTAAAACTTTCACGAAGGTTTAACGTGCTTCTGAAAGCACGAAAGCATCGATAAGAGAGCTTGCATGAACGAGTTGGATGTATTGTGCTAATTGGTGACACATTCAAGAAAGAAAAACAAACGTATATTGTTATTTTCTTGCGTTTTAAAATCTGATTATTTCTATTGCAATCTGAAAAGTTTTGTTTAGAACTGCAGAACCCGCAGTTTTTTTGTATAAAACAGACATGTTTCATGAAATAATTTTTTTTGTGGTCCAAACGCGTTCTAAAGTCTTAAAAAATTATTATTATACCAAAATTGATAAAAAGCTCAACAATTTTACAATTTCTATAAATTCTTGAACGTAAGCGTCTAACAATTTTAAAAATTATGCTTTAAATTGCAAACACTCTAGTTCATAGTGGAGCTGAAAAAACGGCAAATGATTTTAAGAGCTAAAATAAACTTTAAATTCCACATTTTTTTATGAAGTCTGAATCACGAATTTTGAAAATTTTAACGATGTTGGTAATACACCTCAAATTCGCAAATCTCTAAAAATTGTTTAATTATCTTCTAATCCGAAGTCAAAGATCTGGAGTTCTTATGAGATTTTTTAAAGATTTTTTTCTTGTAGTAGCTTTCTAGTTACATATTACAAAATTTGTTAAAGGAGGCTCTGATTATTTTAGTAACTACTTGAACTATATTTTGGGCTCATTAATTCCTAATGCAGTCCTACAATTTTATTGAAACTTTACATTTTTTTTCAGATTTTTGCTTTTATTAGTTTCCTGGTTATAGCCTCTCGCAACACATCTTGGAAAAACGTCAAACTTTACAAATTTTTCTTCAGATGGCTGTTCAGAACGCTCGCCTCGATTTTAGATCACAGTATGGTTTTTTAGTACCACCTACAATAATAATGATATTAATATTAATAGCTGAAGTTTTTTAGTGTCTACCAATTTAGTAACCTCCGTATGTTTGTAACCGCGCAAATTTGTCCAATTTTAAAATGTTGCCAACTCTGTTTTATTCTTCCAAGTTTGTGCCATATCGAGGGATTTATTTTTAAAAGTTGGTAGTTTTGCGGTAAGAACTCTGTAAAATAAAGCATTGTGACACGAAATTGTGAATGTATGAAGGCAGTTGTTTGCTTTGGAAAGCTGATAGTTTTGTGGGTAAAAAATCGGCTTGCAATCGCTCGCTTTGTAGAAACTTTTTTTCGTTTTTGCTCAAAATCCTCGTTGAGTTCGTTGAGCGTTAAAATTCTGTAAACTTCTCAGATTTTCTAAATTTTTTAGGCTGTTCTGATTGTGAGTTTTCGATATTTTTTGATTCTTTATTTATGTTCTTTGTATTTTAAAATTTTTCTTGCTATTTTTTACTTCATAAATTCTACATAGATTTGACAAAATTAATAAAATTAAAAGTTATTGTTATATTCTCTTAAATTTGCTTTTTATGAAGTCTGAATCACGAATTTTGAAAATTTTAACGATGTTGGTAATACACCTCAAATTCGCAAATCTCTAAAAATTGTTTAATTATCTTCTAATCCGATCTTGCAAGTTCAAAAACACTTATATTATTTGGAAGTCAAAAATCTGGAGTTCTTATGTGATTTTTTAAAGATTTTTTTCTTGTAGTAGTTTTTTAGTTACATATTACAAAATTTGTTAAAGGAGACTCTGATTATTATTTTAGTAACTACTTGAACTATATTTTGGGCTTATTAATTCCTAATGCAGTCCTATAATTTTATTGAAACTTTACATTTTTTTTCAGATTTTTGCTTTTATTAGTTTCCTGGTTATATCCTCTCGCAACACATCTTGGAAAAACGTCAAACATTACAAATTTTTCTTAAGATGGCTGTGAGTTTTAAATAACTACTCGGCTCGCTAACGCTCGCCTCGATTTTAGATCACAGTATGGTTTTTTAGTACCACCTACAATAATAATGATACTAATATTAATAGCTGAAGTTTTTTAGTGTCTACCAATTTAGTAACCTCCGTATGTTTGTAACCGCGCAAATTTGTCCAATTTTAAAATGTTGCCAACTCTGTTTTATTCTTTCAAGTTTGTGCCATATCGAGGGATTTATTTTTAAAAGTTGGTAGTTTTGCGGTAAGAACTCTGTAAAATAAAGCATTGTGACACGAAATTGTGAATGTATGAAGGCAGTTGTTTGCTTTGGAAAGCTGATAGTTTTGTGGGTAAAAAATCGGCTTGCAATCGCTCGCTTTGTAGAAACTTTTTTCCGCTTTTGCTCAAAATCCTCGTTGAGTTCGTTGAGCGTTAAAATTCTGTAAACTTCTCAGATTTTCTAAATTTTTTAGGCTGTTCTGATTGTGAGTTTTCGATATTTTTTCATTCTTTATTTATGTTCTTTCTTGCTATTTCTTACTTCATAAATTCTACATAGATTTGACAAAATTAATAAAATTAAAAGTTATTGTTATATTCTCTTAAATTTGCTTTTTATGAAGTCTGAATCACGAATTTTGAAAATTTTAACGATGTTGGTAATACACCTCAAATTCGCAAATCTCTAAAAATTGTTTAATTATCTTCTAATCCGATCTTGCAAGTTCAAAAACACTTATATTATCTGGAAGTCAAAAATCTGGAGTTCTTATGTGATTTTTTAAAGATTTTTTTCTTGCAGTAGTTTTTTAGTTACATATTACAAAATTTGTTAAAGGAGACTCTGATTATTATTTTAGTAACTACTTGAACTATATTTTGGGCTCATTAATTCCTAATGCAGTCCTATAATTTTATTGAAACTTTACATTTTTTTCAGATTTTTGCTTTTATTAGTTTCCTGGTTATATCCTCTCGCAACACATCTTGGAAAAACGTCAAACATTACTAATTTTTCTTAAGATGGCTGTGAGTTTTAAATAACTACTCGGCTCGCTAACGCTCGCCTCGATTTTACATCACAGTATGGTTTTTTAGTACCACCTACAATAATAATGATATTAATATTAATAGCTGAAGTTTTTTAGTGTCTACCAATTTAGTAACCTCCGTATATTTGTAACCGCGCAAATTTGTCCAATTTTAAAATGTTGCCAACTCTGTTTTATTCTTCCAAGTTTGTGCCATATCGAGGGATTTATTTTAAAAGTTGGTAGTTTTGCGGGAAGAACGCTTCACACCAACTCCACAATTTCCTTTTTGTAATTTTTACTCAGATTTCTGTTAATTCAACTGCGTTGTTTTAGTTCAATCGCAGTAGGCATAGAGTAAAAAAAAATACCTCTTTTTAGTGTTTAAATGAGACCAAAATTTCGTCGTGATAAAAAATAAAGTATTGTGACACAAAACTGTGAATCTGTGAAGGCAGTTTTTCGCTTTGGAAAGTTGGTAGTTTTGTGTGTAAAAAATCGGCTTGCTATCGCTCGCTTTGTAGAAACTTTTTTGCTCAAAATCCTCGGTGAGTTCGTTGAGCGTTAAACTTCTCAGATTTTCTCAATTCTTTAGGCTCTTCTGAGTTTTCGATATTTTTTTGATTCTTTATTTATGTTCCTTGTATTTTTAAATTTTTCTTGCTATTTTTTACTTCATAAATTCTACATATGATTTGATAAAAATTAATAAGATTA